>CM059425.1:37863757-38463757 GCA_030390025.1 Squalus acanthias
TGCTTCACCGCTGACCACAAATTCCAGGCCTATATCTAGAAATAATTCAGAGTCTGAAATAAAAGCAGCCATGACATTACCACACCACCTCGAATGTTTACTGGCTGCAGAGGATGCAATGAAGATGTGCCAGAACTGGAAATTCCCAAAGTTAGAGAAGTAACTTCTGCACTGTGCGTTCTGTGTTGATTCATCAAGTCAAAAAATAGTGAAATGTTTGATAAATTTTATGCACTGGAAGGGAAAGTGCAGAGTTTGATGACTTCTGATCTCCACCAAAAAAATCACACATTTCTTCGCACTTAAAAAAACCTCCTGTGACGTGTGCATTTTTCTTTCATTTTTAAGATGTTATATTGTATTCACCTTTTTAAGATGTAATTTTTAAGATGTTATACTGTATTCACCCTTGATGTAAGATGTTTTTTGAAATTTAGGCAAATAAAGGTTGTTATGCACCAGACCAGCCTTGATTTTTGTTGCTTCACGCAATTTGCGAGTTTGTTCCAAGCGGTGGCAATTAAACAAGTTCCACTGGAATGGAAGTGAATAAATAATTGAAGAAAAAAAAGGGTATAGGGAAAGAGCAACGAAATTAGGCTAAGTGAATAACTCAGAGAGCTGGTGCTTGTGCCAAGAACCAAATGACCTTCTTCTGTATTGTAAAATTCTATGAGTTCCAGTTTTGAAGTCTTGATATTCTTCTTGCTTTCACTCTCTCCCCAGCAAGAGAATGTTTGGAGGCATGACTATGCCAGCATCCACTATGGATGCAAGTATCAAACTCTGTTAAACTTATAGGGCCTACAGTTTTAACAATGTGCTTTCACTTACATCATACCATCTGGAATAATCCCACCTACCCATTCTGTTGCTTTCTCACTCTCCAGGCAGAGAAAGCAAGAGAAACATGATACAGGTGCCCACAAATCCCATGGCAAGGCAGACTTTGAAGAGGGATGATAAAAAGAGACACAGAGAAAGCAAGGTAGAGAAAAAATGCAGGAAAGAAAGAGCATGGGAGAAAAATAATTGAATGCCACTTGTACACTTATATCTGAAGATGCAGTTTGGGCTCTATTTTCACAGTGATGCGCAAATCATTGCAAAGTTAAGGAAGGATGGTAGTAATTGGTAGAGATTGTTTTTAGTGTTAAAAGCTTATGGGGCGTCATACCATATAATTTTATACAGCAATTGGTGCCCATTCATTCGGGTGTGTAAAATCGCCTTATCTGCATGATTTTTGATAAGACGGTTGCCTGAAAGCAATAACTACCCCAGAAATATCGGGAGAATCGGCCACTCTAATAATAACTGTGTGGTGGAATCAGTGACTGGGCGCTGCAGCATCAAATGGCGATATCACATTGAACTGGGACGAAATCAGACGGGCTGCTCAACGCGGGGCCCAGCTGATGGATGGAGCTTGCCGCTTTAAGCTGTGCTGATGCTCTTGGTGCAGGGCAATGCCTCCCTCCACAAAACAGCAACCACCCCCTTTTAAAATGTTGACCGTTCACTTTTAAAATAATATACAATCAAACGGTTGGCTTGTATCAACTGTGAGGGAAAAAATAATTCCCCTGACTTACGAGGGGAAAGATGAGAGGTCACAGCATCAGAGGTTAGAGAGCTGAGCAGGCGGGTACGGAAGATTGCGAGAGGCTGGTCTTGGCACACCTGGCCATGGCTGACCTGACAGCCGGCGCTGGCAGGCCCCTGGTGCTCGAGCCGTTGGCGGGGGGTCAGAGGGCAGGCGTGCCTGGTTTCCAGGGCAATGCCGCTGTGAGATGGCGGCCGTCTGGCGGCTTCCCCTCCTCGCCGCCCGTATCCCCTTCACCAGTGCGCAACCTTGCTGAGATTTTACACTGAAAAAGAGGATCGTACCGCGGAGATGACTTCACGCTTCAAGCCACGAGCCAACGATGAATAGTAAGATGATATTTACATAAGATAGAATGGTAAACAGCCGAGAAACGCGGCCATAATCGGTCACCCTTCCACGGAGATGGTCTGCCATCTTGTGCACACCTGGGTATCACAGTGTGCAAAACAAAATGTGAAGATTTGTTACCTGCTGGCCCAAAGGACACGGGATCTACCTGTGACAATTAAAAATCGGAGGGGTTCAGATTTGTTGTAAACCTGTGTTGCTTTGTTTAATTAAATACTGTCATTTCTTTTTTTTAAAGAATATCGACTAGTAGCTAAAATAGGCGAAGGGACATTTTCAGAGGTCTGGAAGGCACAAAGCTTAAAAAATGGGACCTACTACGCCTGTAAAAAGATGAAACAACATATGGAAAGGTAAATTCAAATCATTATAACCATACAGTTTGTGAAATTGCCTTATTTACAATAGCTTAATTTGTTGTGAAACCTCACTTTTTATAATTGTTTCTTTAAATCCAAGAGTTGTCTTATTTGAACTAATATTCGAATCGAGTAGCAAGTAATTATTTATAAAACAATTCCTATATATTTGATAAGGCTTGTTTATACGTACTGTTCTAAATATTTTCTTATTTTTAAAAGCTATCATTGCAATTAATTAGAATATGTTTTGACTAGTAAAGCCTAGTAATCAGCAATATATTTTTAAATCATTAACACTTTTTGTTACTGGCAGTATTTGTGTATGGAAGGTATACGTGGTTTCCTTAAATTTCTGTTGTGAGCTAGAAATGGTGGCATGTGCTTGTTAAATCAACTGCCTGTACCAACAGAGCTCCCCAAATCAGTTCCAGCCTTCCTCTACCCAAGTCTTGACTTGGCTCTTATTGAGTCCTGTTGCTGCCATAGTAAAAACTGAAGTGATTGAATATAGCTACATAACCACATAATGCAGCTGCAGTTAGTCATTTCAGCTTTTAGTATAGCAACAGCAGGACTCAATAGGAATCATGGGGGAAGCTTGGGTAGGGGTGGTGTGGGAATGACATGGGGAGCTGTATTGGAATTTGGATATGGACTGGGAACAGAGAGGGAAAAACCAGGTAGTAGCATTTGGGGGGGTGGGGTAAAGTTACAGAATGGATGGGGTGTGAGGTCGGGAGAGAGGCACATCATGCAAACATGGACTGGAAGGGTTGAGGAGGTATACAGTGCCAATATGGACTTGCGGGAAGAGGTGGAACACAGTGTTAGCAGGACTGGAGGGGGTGAGGAAGGACATGCCAGCATGAACTTGGTGGGAGGGTGGCAGGGAGGGGACAGTCCTAGCATGGGTTTGACTGGAAGGAAAAGAGAGCCTGTTGGTTCTATCCTAGTGCTCAGAGCCTCACTTTGAAGAACTACCTTCTGGTTTCTTTTGGTACATTCACCTAATAGTGCATCTGTGCACTGTCTATTCCATGATGGTCCATTAATACAGCAGGTTGTTTTCTGCAGCCCCAGTATGCAGTAATAATTGCAGCAGATAATTTTTTTGCATTCTGTTTTTCAATTTCTTCCACAGGTCAGGGTCCCAAACTCTTCCCCCTAGCCTCTAGTTCCCAACCTTTCCCCCTTGACTCCCTCACAGTTGCGGAGCCAGTGGTGAGTCATGGCAGCCCCAATCACTTTTAGGTTGGCTAATTTTGTATGTCCGGACTCGGCCAACACTGACTGCAAATAATTTACTCATTTAACTCACTCCCGATCGCTTGCTGTTTTGAGTCTGATGTGAATGGCAACGCGGCACTGGAGGACATTGTCGTAGCTGTGCTGTGCCAAATCGTCCAAATCTGGACTTCAACCTACCCCGCCCCAATCCTTTGACCCCTTCGGCTGACTGTGAGCTAGTGGATTTATCTAGTCTTCTTGGTCTGTATAGCTCATTTACTAACTAGATAAAATCACTGAGATCAGGGGCATATGTTTTGTGTGTTTTAATTTGATATTGCACTCCAAAACATTGGAAAATGAACCAAACGAAGTATCAAAAATCAACATTTTCTGGGGAACTGCACCCAAACCCAACCCCCCACCTAAATAATTTATCATCTATAATGTGCAGTATAGCCACTACACCACTGGGTGACATTGCACATTAGACACAAATGTAACCAGTATAAACAATTTAAAATGCAGTAAATTTCTACAGGCAAACTAAGCCATTTATACTGCTTAGAGAGAAATGAGAAAATAAGTTGTAGAAAGTACAGGAAACTCTCGTTTAAACGGCACCTAAATATCCGAATTCTCTATTAACCGGCAAAATTCATACTCCGAAAACAACACCTCAATAACCGGAAATGTTGCCGAGTCCGAGTCTCCTGCGGTGGCCGAGTTAGTCAGTGGGGGTAGTTCTCCAAGCTGCCACTACTCAGCTTCTTGGCGCTGTTGGAAGTCCGAACACCTCAATAACAGGAGTCTGGCTCTGCCGGGAGTACCCAATTACTGTATACTGCACATTTCTTGATTTTTTAATTTTTGTTTGTTAAAAATAGCCTCGGTAGATAACCCTCTCCGTCATCTGGAATTTTTAATCAACTGGCACCATCCCGGTCCCGTCGGTGCCGGATACCAAAGAGTTTCCTGTAATAGAATTTTTGAGGTTCGGTTGATAGTTATAAACTGTGTAGTTTCATGCTCGTAGATTATATCTGAACCAATCAGCCACATAACAAGCTCCCAGATAACCATTGTCCTCTATTCAAATTTTGCAATTAGCATAGAGCAAGTGAACAATCTACGTGAAATTCAAGCTATGCGCAGACTGAGCTTACATCCTAATATTCTTCAGTTACATGAAGTGGCCTAGTAAGTATTGCTTCATTGATGTGTATTATAATTAAATATATTTATAAAACAAAGTAATGGTTATAGATCTGACTGCTTTATACCTTCAGTTGATTTTAATTTTGCCTACTAAGAAAAATGCCTGAATCTGAGAAATGTTTTGCATTTTCATGAAGCATGGCACCAATACTAACCAACAATGTATAAATAACCTCTGTTGAATGCTGTAAAATATTTTGAATATTTATTTTTATGCCGTGACTCTTTACTCTCAGCTATGCATACGGATTTTCTGATTATTTCTAGTCAATGGATAGAATATCTAGCCCATAGTTTCCTTGCTTGGAACTACAGTATATAGAAGGTTATTCTAACAAAAGAACTAACCTCATTTTTTAAAGTGAGCTATTATTCTAGAAAATCTTTAAAATGCTAGATACACAAGGGATTTACTGGTTCCACTATGCTAATAACTGTAATAAATATTTCTATTCATGAGCCATCAGGGGGGCTGCCAAGAAGAATTTTAAGTCAAAACCAGGACCTACTTTTAGGTTGACTTGACAGAGTGCAATGTTTTGTAGAATAGAAGTATTAAATATGTAGCAAGTTCTTTATAGGAATGAGCCAGAGTGGCAATTATGCCTCTGTGAAGCAACTTAAAGGTGCTATATAAATGCAAGTTGATGTTGTTGTAATGAAAAACATAACTTGGGATGACCTGGTAATAGAACTGGAGAAGTTAACAGCACAGAAAGAGGCTATTCAATTAATTGTGTCTGTGCTGCCTCTTTGCTTGTGCAATCCAAAATTAATCCCACTGCTTGCACTCTCCCCATACCTTGTATCATCCTCTGCTTAGATAGTTATCCACTTTTCTCGTGAAAGGTACAATGGTCTTTGCCTCAACCACTCTCTGTGGCAAAGCATTCCGTGCTCTCAACAACACTCTATGTAAATAAATTTCTTTTAACCTCTCTCCTCACTCTCTTAGTGGTAATTTTAAATTGATAACTCTTCATCACTGACTCCTCAACCAGAGGAAATAGTATTTCCCTGTTCACTCTATCAAAACTTTTCAGAATTAAAAAAAAACTTCTATTAAATATCCTCTTAGCCTTCTTTGTTCCAGTGGAAATAGTCTCAGTATTTTTTCTCTCCTCATAACTATATGTTCTTATTCTTGGTATCATCCAGGTGAATCTACACTGGTCTGTATGGCTTTAATGTCCTTTCTGTAATGAGGTACCCAAAACTGCACTACTCTAATTATGATCTAACCAGTGTTTTGTGTAATTTCATTACTCTTGTACTCCATACACCTATTTATAAAATGCTAAATTCTATTGTCCTTTTGATGGCTTTATTTACCTGCACTCACACATTTACGGAATTCTGCATTTTGGACCCCTAGTTAATCTCTGTTAATCCAAATTCTCAGTGTCTTTCTATTAAATGTATGTTCCCATTCTTCATTTTCTCTCCTTAAATTATTACATCTTACTTAACTACATTAAATTGCATCTGCCATATGTCTTCTGCTAACTTACTTGTGTCTTCCTGAAATCCTCTGCAGTCCTTGCCAAACCATCTATGCTTGTGTTGTCAGGTATAGGAAACACAATCTCAAAATTTGCTAAGTCCAGATCATCTATATATCAGTAATGCCAACTCTCGTGATTTAATCGCGAGACACGCGATATTTAATGAAAATCCCCTCCACTCGCAATCTCATGATTCACCTCAGAAAACTTGTGCTTTTCCTTCGCAAAGCATAAAGGAGGCATGACCATGCCAGTAAGACACCAACTGATTGACCCTGCAGGAATCCACAGCAGGGGGCGATGCAGGGGCGGGCCTCTTTACCTTAGCAGTGACTGATTCGGGGGGGAGGTGGGGGTGTAGGGGGCTGGGCTAACTGCTTGCCTGCTGTTCCCTGTTGCAATGATTGGCTCCGTGACCTTGGACCCCTTCCACCTCCTTCTCGCGAATGCCAAGAGATCTCATGATATCTTGCACCTCTTGCGGGATTGCCGTGGTATTGGAGAGGCAGTGCAAAGAGGCTGGAGCACAAGGTAGGGCAGCGAAGCAGCCAAGGACGGTCGAATAGAAGAATCCAACGTCTGCTCACTGTCAAGTGGCTCCTTTTGACTCGTGTGCAGGAGCGCGACCATTAAGTGAGGGCTCATCTTCCACAGTCAAACAGCCCGTACTGTTGGCCTCATGCACGAATAGGTACTTGAGCGAGGTACAAGGAAATGGTCAACTCTCGTGGAATTGCACCCCAGAAAGAGTTAGCACCATCTAGAGAGAACGGAGGTGGGGGGAAATCCCAGAGGTGATTGGAATAAGACAAACTGTGCTTTGGATAAGAAAGTACCTATGTTTATATAGCCAAAGTGCTTCACAGCCACTGAACAAACTAAATTACTTTTGAAGTACGGTCACTGTTCTTATGCAGGTAAGTGTGGCAGCCAATTTGCGCACAAATAATAATGACATAAATAACCAGTGTTTGGATGAGAGATGGGTGTTGACCAGGACACCAGGAGAGCTCACCTGCGCTAAGAATTGTGCTATGGAATCTTTTACATCCACCTGAACTGGCAGGTGGGCCCTCAGTTTGACAACTCCTCCTCCCAGTGCTGCACTGAAGTGTCAGCCTAGACTACGTGTTAGCTGTGGCTCAGTGGGTAGCACCCTTGCCTCTGAGTCAGAAGGTTGTGGGTTCAAGTCCCACTCCAAAGACTTGCGCACATAATCTAGGAGATGCTTTAGATATGCAGATAGGATGGGAGGAGGCTCGTGTGTAGTATAAACACTAGCTTGGGCCGAATGGCCTGTTTTTGTGCTGTACATTCTATGTAACTCTATCGTGAAACGTATTTTACGGTCAGAGTGGAGCCTATCTTTTTTGAAACCAAGTCAAGTATTGAAGCCTTAAATTATTCCGGATTATGGAGAGACCAGCAGGCCCTGACCCCCAGCAGCAGTGAGTCCTGAGCCTCGTGAGGTAGGAGCCCAGGTCAGGGGTACTGTAATTTGCTGCCATGTACTAGCTTCAAATAAATTAAAGGTTTTCTGACTCCAGGTTAAAGAGGAATCTAATAAAGGGTTTTCAAAATTATGAACAGTTTTGAGAGAGTAAATAGTCAAAGATTGATTCGTAAATTGGTAACAATCGTAATTATTAGTATCAAAGACAAAGTTAGAAATGTTTTCACACAGGGTTGTTGCAACATAGGGTGCTTTAGGGTGCTTTACCACGTGGCTATTGAGATAAGCACTGTAACATTACTTAGAAGGAAATTGGATAAGTATTTGAAAAGGAATGAATACAAAATCATATGGGATTAGGATAGCACCAGTTGAAAGGTTAGCACCATAATATGGCACAATGGAGTAAATAGTCTCCATCACTGCTAATTTTATAGTTCAAATTAAAGTCGGATGGACAGGCTAGGTTTCTAGAGGGATGAGCTTTTATGGGCTGAATACCTTTGGTTGGCAGTTACAGGGACTGCATTGCGGGTGGTTGTGCTGCGCACCAGTTGAGGAGTGGTGATAACAGGTAGGATTTTTAAAAAGTTTTTTGTAAAACATTTATAGATGCAGTAATATAGATTTTGTAAAGAGCTGTGACCTGTTAGAGATTAAATAAAGCCACTAATGAGGTTTAAGAAAGAAAGACTTGCATTTATATAGCGCCTTTCACGTCCACCAGACGTCCCAAAGCGCTTTACAGCCAATGAGGTACTTTTGAAGTGTAGTCACTGTTGTAATGTAGGAAAGTTTATAAATGAACTGCCAATCTATATTGGTTTATGTTTGAAAAAAATAGCAACTCATGATTTCTTACCAAATCTCATGATTTTTAAGAGTTCGTCTCATGATTTATGAGACGGTGGGGTTGGCATTACTGGGAGTGTGATGGAATACTCTCCACTTGCCTGGATGAGTGCAGCTCCAACAACACTCAAGAAGCTCGACACCATCCAGGATAAAGCAGTCTGCTTGATTGGCACCCCATCCACCACTTTAAACATTCACTCCCTCTACTCCAGCGCACTATGGCTGCAGTGTGTACCATCTACAAGATGCAGTGCAGCAACTCGCCAAGGCTTCTTCGACAGCACCTTCCAAACCCGCGACCTCTACCGGCTAGAAGGACAACGGCAGCAGGTACATGGGAACACCACCACCTGCACGTTCCCCTCCAAGTCACACACCATCCTGCCTTGGAAATATATTGCCAATCCTTCATCGTCACTGGGTCAAAATCCTGGAACTCCCTACCTAACAGCTCGGTGGGAGTACCTTCACCACACGGACTGCAGCGGTTTAAGAAGGCGGCTTACTACCACCTTCTCAAGGGCAATTAAGGATGGGCAATAAATGCTGGCCTTGCCAGCGACGCCCACATCCCATGAACAAATAAAAAAATATATATTATTTTGTCTCCTTATCTAAGAAAGAACATACATGCCTTCGAGGCAGTGCAACGAAGGTTCACTAGATTAATCCCTGGGATGAGAGGGTTGTCCTATGAGGAGAGATTGAGTAGATTGAGCCTATACTCTCTGGAGTTTAGAAGAATGAGAGGTGATCTCATTGAAACATATAAGATTCTGAGGGGGATTGACAGGGTAGATGCTGAGAGGTTGTTTCCCCTGGCTGGAGAGTCTAGAACTAGGGGGCCTAGTGTCAGGATAAGGGGTCGGCCATTTAAGACTGAGATGAGGAGGAATTTCTTCACTCAGAGGGTTGTGAATCTTTGGAATTCTCTACCTCAAAGGGTTGTGGATGCTGAGTTGTTGCGTATATTCAAGTCTGAGATAGATAGATTTTTGGACTCTAAGGTAATCAAGGGATATGGGGATCAGGTGGGAAAGTGGAGTTGAGGTCAAAGATCAGCCATGATCTTGTTAAGTGGCGGAGCAGGCGCGAGGGGCCGTATGGCCTACCCCTGCTCCTAATTCTTATGTTCTTATATTTATCTTGTAGAGCTAATCTTGTGTTGTAAGGATGATGTTCATTTGCACTAATCAAGTGCAGACCACACACAGCAGTTTCCTTCAAAACTCAGAACCTCACTAAAGATATATCTGCATGCACATGCCCAGTATCGTGCACATATATTTGCATGCATGATGGCACTTCCAAGTTTTGGAGAAAGCCAGAGTACAGCCAGTGTGCAGCCAATATTATTAGACCCACACCAATGTCTGTCAACGTGAGGAGTAGAACTTGTTCTAATAAGTAAAAAATAAATGAGAGTATAGATGTGTGTCACAAAGCACAGTGGATTCTGTAGCACTGTATCAACTTCAAGTGTAACTAACGCAATGCTCAGTCCTGCAGGCACTGTGAAGAGTGGCACATCCTCGTAAATCTACCCTTTATTTCTTACTTCTGTCAATTTTCTAACCTCTCCTCCCTTTGTGAAGTTCTTGCTGAGGTATGGTTCCATTGGTGCTGGCACTGTTCAATATCCAGCTAGTTTTCATGTGTGAAATTAGTGAGTGTTGTCAGATTATTTGACCATAGAGGCTATGACAAAATGGGAGAGTTTTTGACTTTATTTCATACAGTGTTTTAAAATAGTTGGAGTTAAAATGGTAGCTGTCTTTCTTTACCAAATTTGAAAATAGAGGCCAGAAAATGAGATGTCTGTAGGACCAGACCAGGTTGATTGATCTGGAAATTAGTCAGGGTACAAGTCCTTCTGGATTCTAATTACATTATACATAATCAAGACATCAGTAGATATGTGAGCGGGTACTCATTTGCATCCTCTATTGAAGGCCTACAAAATACTTTTATCCAAATGTTCTGTTGCTTATCAAATTGTATACGGTATAAGTTCTTAAAAGTGTATTTTAATCTATTGTGGACTGATACTATTTTTATTGTTTTGAAGCATTGCTTGCTCAGTTTCATGCTGTGTCTTACTGCTTCTATGTATTAGTAATTCTGTAAATTAATCTAGTGTCATCTGTGGCTCAGTGGGTAGCTCACTTGCCTCTGAGTCAGAAGGATTGTGGGTTCACAGTCCCACTCCAGGGACTTAAGCACATAAAGCTAGGCTGACACTCCAGTACAGTGCTGAGGGAGTGCTGTACTGTCAGAGGTGCTGTCTTTCGGATGAGACATTAAACCAAGGTCCCGTCTGCTCTCTCAGGTGGATGTAAAAGATCCCATGGCACTATTTCGAAGAAGAGCAGGGGAGTTATCCCCGGTGTCCTGGCCAATTTATCCCTCAACGAACATAACAAAAACAGATTATCTGGTCATTATTGCATTGCTGTTGGTGGGAATTGGCTGCTGCGTTTCCCACATTACAACAGTGACTGTACTTCATTGGCTGTAAAGCGCTTTGAGATGTCCAGTGGTCGTGAAAGGCGCTATATAAATGCAAGTCTTTCTTTCTTTAACTATTAGTTTTAGCCTTTGTGCCTTGGAGATATAAGTGGTTGGCATCCCATGTGATCTCCAGTGTGTAATACCAAAATTAGAGACAATTATTAATCGTGATTGCAAATTTTAATTCATATAAGAGGCTGTCTGCTTATGGAAACTACCTTTTTTGCTGTGAACAGAAGACTAAAATGCTGGGAGAAAGTCCAAGCTATAACAGCAGCATTAAGGTACCCATACATATGCATTTACAGCAGAAGTTGTTGAAAAGTGATCATAAGCAGGAAGCCTGACTAAATTTCCTCTTCAAAATCCAGAGGCAGAAAAGTGGCAAATGGAATTCAATCTGGAGAAGTGTGAAGTAATGCATTTGGGGTGGACTAACAAGGCAAGGGAATACACAATAAATGGTAAGACACTGAGAAGTGTAGAGGAACAGAGAGACCTTGGAGTGCATGCCCACGGATCCCTGAAGGTAGCAGGACAGGTAGATAAGGTGGTCAAGAAGGCATATTTTCCTTTATTAGCCGAGGCATAGAATATAAGAGCAGGGAGGTTATGCTTGAACTGTATAAACACTAGTTAGGCCACAGCTAGAGTACTGCGTACAGTTCTGGTCACCACATTACAGGAAAGCTGTCATTGCACTAGAGAGGGTAGAGAGGAGATTTACAAAGATGTTGCCAGGATTGGAGAATTTTAGCTATGAGGAAAGATTGGATAAGCTGGGGTTGTTTTCTTTGGAACAGAGGAGGCTGAGGGGAGACTTGACGTTTCCCCTCAGCCTCCTCGAAAAGACAGGCAGAATGAAAAAGGAGGGGGGTAGCCCTGATAATAAAGGATGACATAAGGACAGTAGAGAGAAAGGATCTCGGCTCGGAAGATCAGGAAGCAGAATCAGTATGGGTGGAGATAAGGAATAACAAGGGGTAGAAAACATTGGTGGGAGTAGTATATAGGCCCCCAAACAGTAGCTATATCGTTGGACAGAATATTAATCAAGAAATTGTAGGAGCTTGTAACAAAGGTAATGCAATAATCGTGGGAGACTTAAATCTTCATATAGACTGGACAAATCAAATTGGCAAAGGTAGTCTGGAGGACGAGTTAATGGAATGCATTCGGGACAGTTTCCTAGAACAATACATCATGGAACCAACAAGGGAACAGGCTATTCTAGATCTTGTATTGTGGAATGAGAAAAGGTTAATTCGCAATCTCATAGTAAAGGATCCTCTGGGGCACAGTGATCATAATATGATAGAATTTGACATTAAGTTTGAAACTAGATAAATAAATAAATCCAATTACATAGGTATGAGGGGCGTGTTGGCTAAGGTAGATTGGAAAAATAGATTAAAAGGCATGGCGGTAGATAAGCAGTGGCTAGCATTTAAAGAAATATTTCATAATTCTCAACAAAAATACATTCCATTGAGAAACAAAAACTCCACGGGAAAAGTGATCCATCCGTGACTAACTAAAGAAGTTAAGGATAGCTTTAGATTGAAAGAAGAAGCTTATAATGTTGCGAAGAATAGGAGTAAGCCTGAGGATTGGGAGAGTTTCAGAAACCAGCAAAGGATGACCAAAAAATTGATAAAAAGGAAAAAATAGAGTATGAGAGAAAACTAGCAAGAAATATAAAAACAGATTGTAAGAGCTTCTACAAGTATGCAAAAAGGAAGAGAGTAGCAAAAGTAAACGTTGGTCCCTTAGAGGCTGAGACAGGAGAAATTATTATGGGGAATAAGGAAATAGCAGAAACGTTAAACAAATATTTTGTATCTGTCTTCACAGTAGAAGACACAAAAAGCATACCAAAAATGGTAGGGAACCAAGGGTCTAATGAGGGTGAGGAACTTAACGTAATTAATATAAGTAGAGAAAAAGTACTTAAGAAACTAATGGGACTAAAAGCTGAGAGTAGGGATAAACGGGTCTTTTTCAGGTTGGCAGGCTGTAACTAGTGGGGTGCTGTAAGGATCAGTACCAGGGCCTCAGCTATTTACAATCTATTTTAATGACCTAGATGAAGGGACCGAGTGTAATGTATCTAAGTTTGCTAATGATACAAAGCTAGGTGGAACAGTAAGCTGTGAGGAGAACACAAAGGCCGCGATTTTGCCGGCGCTCAGAGAGGCAGGTCAGAGGTTAAAGTGCTATTGATTGACGGCGGGTCCCGAACCCGCCATCAACCCGCCTCCAAACAATTTTCCCAAGAGTCGGGTTCCCGATTTGCAAATGGCCCCGACACCTAGCGGCGGGAAACGGATTAAAGGCAATTACCTGCCTATTAACAGGTACTTGTCAGTAGTTTTCAGCCTGTTTTGGGATTTTCCCGCTTCTGGGTCGGGTTTCCCGACGTCTGGACACCACGGCAGGTAAGTGTGGCGTTTTGTGAGTCTGGTGTAATGCTTGTGAAAAGATGACAGCTGCAGAAGTGGTGTGAAGGATACAGTGTTGCACATGGTGAGTTTCAGAGCGAAGAAACTGTTGGTTACTGCATTTTTAAAACATATACAGATTTCTTTACCTTACATGTTTTTAAATCCAACTATATGTCCAGTGCCACCTCATTGGGAGAACCTCTCTCACCAGTGACAGATCGCTTCTGTCACCTCACCTGCAGCTGCCATCTATTCCAGCATATCGAGGGAGTCATTGGAGAGCCTGGGTGCAAGAGTTCACCTTTATAGAGTCATAGATAGAGTCATAGAGTTATACAGCACAGAAAGAGGCCCTTCAGCCCATCGTGTCCGCGCCAGCCATCAAGTCCTGTCTATTCTAATCCCATTTTCCAGCACTTGGTCCGTAGCCTTGTATGCTATGGCGTTTCAAGTGCTCATCTAAATGCTTCTTGAATGTTGTGAGCGTTCCTGCCTCTACCACCCTTTCAGGCAGTGAGTTCCAGATTCCAATCACCCTCTGGGTGAAACAGTTTTTCCTCAAATCCCCTCTAAACCTCCTGCTCCTTACCTTGAAACTATGCCCCCTGGTTATTGACCCCTCTACTAAGGGGAAAAGTTCCTTTCTATCTACCCTATCTATGCCCCTTATAATTTTGTACACCTCAATCAGGTCCCCCCTCAGCCTTCTCTGCTCTAAGGAAAACAACCCCAGCCTGTCCAGTCTCTCTTCATAGCTGAAGCGCTGCAGCCCAGGTAACATCCTGGTGAATCTCCTCTGCACCCTCTCCAATGTAATCACATCCTTCCTATAGTGTGGCGACCAGAACTGCACATAGTATTCCAGCTGTGGCCTAACTAGCGTTTTGTACAGCTCCATCATAACCTCCCTGCTCTTATATTCTATGCCTCGGCTAATGAAGGCAAGTATCCCATGTGCCTTTTTAACCACCTTATCTACCTGTCCTGCTGCCTTCAGGGATCTATGGCCACGCACACCAAGGTCCCTCTGATCCTCTGTCCTTCCTAGGGTCCTACCATTCATTGTGTATTCCCTTGCCTTGTTAGTCCTCCCAAAATGCATCATCTCACACTTTTCAGGGTTAAATTCCATTTGCCACTGTTCTGCCCATCTAACCATCCCGTCTATATCGTCCTGCAGCCTGAGGCTTCCCTCCTCGCTATTTACCACTCCACCAATTTTCGTGTCATCTGCGAACTTACTGATCATACGTCCTACATTCATATCTAAATCATTAATGTACACTACAAACAGCAAAGGACCCAGCACCGATCCCTGCGGTACACCACTGGACACAGGCTTCCAGTCACAAAAACAACCTTCGACCATCACCCTCTGCCTCCTGCCACTAAGCCAATTTTGGATCCAATGTGCCAAATTGCCCTGGATCCCATGGGCTCTTACCTTCTTGACCAGTCTCCCATGTGGGACTTTGTCAAAAGCCTTACTGAAGTCCATGTAGACCACATCAACTGCACTACCCTCATCCACACACCTAGTCATCCCCTCGAAAAATTCAATCAAATTGGTCAGACATGATCTCCCCCTGACAAAGCCATGCTGACTATCCCTGATTAATCCCTGCCTCTCCAAGTGGAGACTAATTCTGTCCCTCAGAATTTTTTCCAATAATTTCCCTACCACTGATGTTAGGCTCACTGGCCTGTAATTCCCTGGTTTATCCCTACTACCCTCCTTGAACAATGGTACTATGTTAGCTGTTCTCCAGTCCACTGGCACCTCCCCTGTGGCCAGAGAGGTTCTGAAAATTTGTGTCAGAGCCCCTGCAATCTCCTCCCTTGCCTCACACAGCAGCCTGGGATACATCCCATCAGGGCCTGGGGATTTATCCACTTTTAAGCTCGCTAAAACCGCTAGTACCTCCTCCCTCTCAATACTAATTTGTTCAAGTATATCACAATCCCCCTGCCTGATTTCTATGCCTACATCACCCTTCTCCATAGTGAACACAGACGCAAAATAGTTATTTAAAACCTCACCTACATCTTCCGGCTCTACACACAAATTGCCACTTTGGTCCCTAATGGGCCCTACTCTTTCCTTGGTTATCCTCTTGCCCTTAATATACTTATAAAACACCTTGGGATTTTCCTTTATTTTGCCCGCCAGTGTTTTTTCATGCCCCCTCTTCGCTCTCCTAATTTCTTTTTTAAGTACCCCCCTGCACTTTCTATAATCCTCTAGGGCTTCCACTGTTTTTAGTCCTTTGTATCTGCCAAAAGCCTCCCTTTTTTTCCTAATCCGTTCTTGTATATCCCTTGATATCCAGGGTTCCCTGGGCTTGTTGGTCCCACCCTTGACCTTTACGGGAACATGTTGGCGTTGTACTCTCTCTATTTCCTTTCTGAAAGACTCCCATTGCTCTGATGTAGATTTTCCTACAAGTAGCTGATCCCAGTCCACTTTGGCCAGATCCTGCCTTACCATATTAAAATCGGCCTTCTCCCAATTTAGAACCTTTATTTCCGGTCCATCTTTGTCCTTTTCCATGACTACCTTAAATCTCACCGAATTATGGTCACTGTCACCAAAATGCTGTCCTACTGACACATCTACCACTTGCCCGGCTACATTCCCTAGGATTAGGTCCAGTATCGCCCCCTCTCTTGTAGGACTTTCTACATGCTGGCTCAAAAAGCTCTCCTGGATGCACTTTAAGAATTCCGCACCCTCTAAGCCTTTCACACTCTGACTATCCCAGTTAATATTGGGGAAGTTGAAATCCACTACTATTATTACCCTATTATTTTTACACTTCTCTGAGATTTGCCTACATATCTGTTCCTCTATCTCCCCCTGACTGTTTGGGGGCCTATAGTACACTCCCAGCAAAGTACTTGCCCCCTTTTTGTTTTTAAGTTCTACCCATATGGCCTCATTAGAGGAACCTGCTAAGATATCACCCCTCCTTACAGCAGTAATTGACTCCTTGAATAATATTGCGACACCCCCTCTTCTTTTACACCCCCTTCTGTCTCGCCTGAAGATTCTATACCCCGGAATATTGAGCTGCTAGTCATGCCCCTCCCTCAACCATGTCTCTGTGATAGCAACAATATCATACTCCCATGTGTTCATCAACACCTTCACCTCATCTGCCTTACTCGCAAGACTCCTTGCATTAAAATAAATGCCATCCAGCCTTGCCATACTCCCTTGTGCCGTTACATATTTGCTCTGCCTTCCAGGCTGACTTGTTTTTTCCTCTATATTCAGCTGCGCATCACCCCCTACTATAGCTCCACTCCGTATCCCATCCCCATGCCAAGTTAGTTTAAACCCCCCACAACAGTACTAGCAAACCTCCCCGTAAAGATGTTGGTCCCGTTCCGGTTCAGGTGCAACCCGTCCAACTTGTACAGGTCCCACCTTCCCCAGAAGCAGACCCAGTGATCCAGGAAACTAAAGCCCTCCCTCCTGCACCAACTCTTTAGCCACGCATTCATCTGCTCTATCCTCCTATTCCTATACTCACTAGCACGTGGCACCGGGAGTAATCCAGAGATTACAACCTTTGAGGTCCTGCTTTTTAATCTACTACCTAGCTCCCTAAATTCTTGTTGCAGGACCTCATCCCTCTTTCTACCCATGTCGTTGGTACCAATGTGAACCACGACCTCTGACTGTGCAGTGATTGTCAGTGTTTTCAGCACCTCAATGCTGTCAAACACAGAAATCAACTGTCAAAATAAAATTGTGCGTGGTCCCTTTAAGGAAACCGGCAGATGACGCGTCATCAAATGACGTCATCAGACCCGCTTCTCTTAATTGTCCGGTGGGCGGGCTTAACAAGGTCAATCAAGGGAAAATCACATCTATGGAGCGGAGGCAGCTGGGGGTGGGACCGGAACCCAGAAACCAGCTGTCCCGCACCCATCCCGGTACCGATCACAAAATAGCGGCCAAAGAGTCTGCAAAGGGACATAGACTAAGTGAGTGGGCAGTAAGGTGGTAGATGGAGTATAATCACAGAATCCCCACAGTGCAGATAGAGGCCATTTCGGCCCATCGAGCCTGCACCGACACATATCCCACCCTATCCCCGTAACCCCACGTATTTAATCCCCCCTAACACTAAGGGTCAATTTATCATAGCCAAATCAACCTAACCCGCACATCTTTGGAAATATGTAGGGAAATGTGAGGTTGTTCACTTTGGTAGGAAGAATAGAAAAACAGAATATTTTTTAAATGGTGAGAAACTTTCAAATGTTGGTGTTCAGAGAGATTTGGGTGTCCTCGTGCAAGAAACACAGAAAGCTAGCATGCAGGTACAGCAAGCAATAAGGAAGGCAAATGGCATGTTGGCCTTTATTGCAAGGGGGTTGGAGTATAAGAGTAAGGAAGTCTTGCTACAATTGTACAGGGCCTTGGTGAGATCACACCTGGAGTACTGTGCACAGTTTTGGTCTCCTTATCTAAGGAAGGATATACTTTCCTTGGAGGCGGTGCAATGAAGGTTCGCTAGATTGATTCCTGGGATGAGAGGGCTGTCCTATGAGGAGAGATTGTGTAAAATTGGCCTATACTCTCTGGAGTTTAGAAGAATGAGAGGTGATCTCATTGAAACATACAAGATTCTGAAGGGGATTGAAAGGCTAGATGCTGAGAGGTTGTTTCCCCTGGCTGGAGTGTCTAGAACTAGGAGGCATAGTCTCAGGATAAAGTGTCGGCCATTTAAGACCGAGATGAGGAGGAATTTCTTCACTCAGAGGGTTGTGAATCTTTGGAATTCTCTGCCCCGGAGGGCTGTGGATGCTGAGTCTTTGGGCTGGATTTTGAATGACCCATGGAGTCGGGTTTGGAGGCGTGTGGGGGGTTAAATTTGCGGGGTCGGGGTTTCCGACCCCATCCCGACTCCATCCCGCCTCCACACAATTTTGACATAATCAGTCGCGGGGTTCCCGACTCCGTCCCGCCTTCAAGAGGCGGGAGAGGCCATTAAAACCCTTAACAAGCTCTAAATTGGCTCTGTAATGCCATTTTGAAATGCTGTAGCTAGTTTAACCCTCTTCTGACGTGAAGCACGCCTGGTGTGAAACACTCCAGTGAAACCTGGCGGGAGCACAAGTGGATAGCTGACTATCAGCTGCAGGTCCACTATTACAACGGAGATGTGATGAAGGTAGTAGTAGTAGTATTAGGTCTGAACGCCGCCTCTGATGCTGCTGCATTGAATGTCTTCAGAGACTGCCTGGGAGGACTTGCTTGGCAAAAACTCTCTCTCTCTCTCTCTCTCTCTCTCTCCCTCTCCACCACCACCACCACCCCCCATTTTTGCATCCATGTCCACCCACATCATAAGCCAGGCAGGTCCTCTCTCACCAACAGTCTCTGAGACTAGCCAGTCAGCAATGATGACATCATCAGAGGCTGCTTTCAGACTGAAAACACTAATTAGTTCATGGGTTCCCACATGCTCCAACTCAATTGCCCAATTAAGTGAAAATTGCATCAGGCATCCACATTAATCTGGAGTCGGGGGGGAAACACGAAATGCGGATTACACGACCCCAACCCGACCCCAAGACAAAATCCAGCCCTTTGAGTATATTCAAGTCTGAGGTAGATAGAATTTTGGACTCTAGGGGAATCAATGGATATGGAGATCGGGTGGGAAAGTGGAGTTGAGGTGGATGATCACCCATGATCTTATTGAATGGCAAAGCAGGCTCGAGGGGCCGTATGGCCTACTCCTGCTCCTATTTCTTATGTTCTTATGTTAATTGAGATGTATAAAATTATGAGGGGCCTAGATAGAGTGGATAGGAAGAACCTATTTCCCTTAGCAGAGAGGTCAATTACCAGGGGCATAGATTTAAAGTAATTGGTAGAAGGATTAAAGGGGAGTTGAGGAGAACTTTTTTCACCCAGAGCATGGTGGCGGTCTGGAACTCACTGCTTGAAAGGGTGGTAGAGGCAGAAACTCTCATCACATTTAAAAAGTACTTGGATATGCACTTGAAGTGCCGTAACCTACAAGGCTATGGACCAAGAGCTGGAAAGTGGGATTAGGCTGGGTAGCTCTTTTTCGGCTGGCACAGACACAATGGGCCGAATGGCCTCCTTCTGTGCTGTAAATTTCTATGATTCTATGATTCAGGGTCTGAAGCCAATTGCAGTGCCCCAGTTATTGGTACAGTTGAAATTGTCTAACTCAGCACAGCCCAAGATTTGAATGTGAGAGCTTTCAGGACTGTGTGGCCCATTATCTCACTTCCTTAACCAGCTGAGCTATTGGGGGAGCAATTCCATTAACTGTATATATTTGCCACTAGTCTGTGTGAATGTGGTAGTAAAATCAAATATAATTGTAGCATTGAGTAGAAACTGAAAGAACTGTAAGCTATGGACAAAAAATTTAGCCAGTAGTTTGAAAGGGTTTTAAGAGCTATACTAGCTATCGGGTTGAAAGCCAATGTGATGCGTAGGCCACCAGCTTGGGAGCTGCAGTGTGAAGCCCACTCCGTTTTAACTGCAGGGCTGCATTAATATTCTGCCAGCCAGCTAACCGCCCAAAAAGGGTGTCCATAGACAATCCTCCGGTTTGCGGCCTGCGAAGATCGGGTGGTCCAGAGGCCACCAAGTCGCCGGGGAGTTCGGGTGGGTTTTGCGGGGCAGATGTGGGTGAGCCCAGAGGGTGGCAGCGGCCCAAACTTTCTTTGTGGGGCCAGGATGAGCACTCGTGTTCCTCCTGGCCCCACAAAGGTAAGTTATCTTACAGGGCACCCGCTGGGTGTCTATCAGGTTTTACTGAGTGGAGCATCCACGATGGATGCGTTAGACCGTTAAAATTGCATCGGGGTCCTAATGACATCATAGGACCTGATTTACATTTATTGATGAGGCTTCTGCCCGAGTCAAGTGGGCGCCTCAACTGCCCAAGAAAACAGTGGCATTAAAATGGCCGCAGGTTGGGAAACAAATTGGACGTGCACAGCTTGGATTTTACTTCCTGCTCCACCCAGTTTCTGATGGATGGAGGAAGTTAAAATTTCCCCTAACATCTTGACAAACCTTGTATTCTTTTGGGGGAAATTGGCAGATATGCCATTTGGGATGTTAAGATGGTAGAAACCTATTCTTCATATTTACAGGGTCAGGCCCACTAGAAAATTTGAACATCCTATTGTGGGCATCTTAGCTACTGTGATTAGTAGTAAGTGATTAGTGGGAGACAATTACGGACTATCATCATCACTTTCTTAATTTGGTTGCTCAGTAATGGCCAGGGACACTGATTTACAGTAATTGAATAACTAAAATTCCATTTTAATTAGGAAATCCTGGAATTCTATCCAGCGTTTTGGGGATTGCTTTTGCAATTCCCTTGTTTTTCTGTGAGAATGAAAAGCCAGTGATCTTGATAACATTTAAAATTGATTAAAGTCTGATGTTTGAAGTTATTGTTGCATAATAACGACAATAATAACTTGCATTTATATAGCGCTTTTAATGTAGAAAAACGTCCCAAGATCCTTCACAGAGGTGTAATCAGACAAAAATTAATGCTGAGCCAAAGGAGGAGAGATTATGAGGGGTGACCAAAAGCTTATTCAAAGAGGTAGGTTTTAAGGAGTGTCAAAGGAGGAGAGGGAAGTGGCAGAGGCAGAGAGGTTTGAGGAAGGAAGTCCAGAGTGTGGGGTCGGGATGACTGAAGGCATGGCCGCCATCGGTGAGGCATCGGTGAGGCAAAAAGTTGCATTTGATAGCCATCGGTGAGGCAAAAACTTGCATTTGATAACACCTTGAACGTTGTAAACCATCCCAAGACGCTTCACAGGAGCGTTATCAAACAAAATTTGACACCAAGCCACATAAGGAGATATTAGGACAGATGACCAAAAACTTGGTCGAAGAGGTAGGTTTTAAGGACCGTCTTAAAGGAGGAGAGAGAGGCAGAGAGGTTTAGGGAAGGGAATTTCCGAGTTTAGGGCCTAGGCATCTAATAGCACGGCCGCCAATAGTGGAGTGATTAAAATAGGGGATGCACAAGAGGCCAGAATTGGAGGAGGGCAGATATCTTGGAGGGTTGTAGGGCTGGAGGAGATTACAGAGAGAGGTAGGGTGAGGCCATGGAGAGATTTGAAAACAAGGATAAGAATTTTAAAATTGAGGCGTTGCCAGACCAGGAGCAAATGGGTGAACGGGTCTTGGTGCGAGTTAGGATACGGGCAGCGGAGTTTTGGATAAGCTTAAGTTTATGGAGGGTATAAGATGGGGGGCCGGCCAGGAGAGCATTGGAATAGTCAAGTCTAGAGAACAAAGGCATGGATGAGGGTTTCAGATGAGCTGAGGCAGGGGCGGAGCCGGGCGATGTTATGGAGGTGGAAGTAGGCAGTCAAAAGGACAGAGTCAGAAGAAAGGAGAGTTCGGAAGGGGGTTGGAGGGTTGGAGGAGTTTACAGTGATGGGGAGCGTCATGGCTATGAAGAGATTTAAACAATAAGAGATGAGAACTTTAAATTTGAGGTGTTGCGGGACTGCAAATCAATGTAGGTCAACAAGGACAGAGGTGATGGGCAAGCCAAACGGTGTGGAATAGGATATTGGCCGAAGAGTTTTGGACGAGCTGAAGTTTATGGAGGGTGAGGATGGGAGGCTCGGCAGGAAAACATTGGAATGGAACGTAACAAACTGTTGTTACGCCACTCAGTGTGAATTTAGGAATGTGACAATATCCTAATGAATTTAATTTGCAAGTGTGAAAGGAAAAGATCCTTTTTGCCTACAGTGATTCTGAGTTATTTTGTTTTACATTTAAATCAGTAATGCATCATCATGAGTGCAGTATCCCACATCTAATCTTTGTGACTCAGGTCTGACCATTTGGGAGGTGTGATTGAAGTTTTTAATTCTCTTGTTGCTTTAATATTCTTTACAAAATTGCTTTTTTAACATTACTGTTCTTCCTTTGCTTCTTGTTTCCTGCACCATGCACCAATGTATGGCAGAGAAACGGACGGATAATTTTGACTGTTATGACTAGCAGTAGGTGATTAATGGGAGGCCGATGTTGCTCTTGAGCCATTCACTAGGAAGTGCACAAGAGCTGCAGGGATTACTCACCAACTAGGTTTCTCTCTTCCTGTATAAACAAAAAAATACTACACGTGCTCGAAATTTAAAAACAAAAACAGAAAAAGCTGGAAATACTCAGCATTTTAGGCAACATCTGTGGAAAAGCAGAAGTCAGTCGATGTTTCAGGTCTTAAAACCCTTCCTCAGGACTGGGAGATATTACAGATGAACAGCAGTTAAAAAGGAGATGATTAAATGACAGACGTAATTTTAACAGGAGGCCTAATGAGAGAAATCAGACATATACGATACGCAAAGAATGTGTGTTAGCTTAAGTGGGATAAGTAGAAAGGGAAGCATCAAAAATCAGCAAGGCTCCACCAAGGGTAGTGTTCTGATGGGGTGGTCTGCACCCTTGGTATTGTCCTGCTTTTTTTCTTCTACCAGACTCCCAGGACACTGCTGGTTTTTCATGCTTTCTTTTCTAAGTATCTATCTTTAACTATTCACACACTCTCTGTGTCTTGTATTTGTCTTTTATTTCTTTGATCTCTCAATAGGTTCTCCTGTTGTCTCCTGCTAATATCACGTTTGCCAGTTAACCCTCTCTTGTTCTCCACTCAAGCACTTTACAGATTACTCTATTTCTTTTCCTGTTTTTTTTTCCACATTTCCCTTCCGCTTACTTATGTTCTGTTCCTGTTTAAATGTTGTTCATCTATACTATCTTAGTCCTAAGGAAGGGTCTTAAGATGTGAACTGTCAGCTGACTTCTGTTTTTTCACAGAAAAATCTTGAGTATTTCCAGCTTTTTCTGTTTTTGTTCTCTTTTTCCTGTGGAGATGTACCTTGCCTTCCTTCTGGATATATTTGTGAAACATTTTTTTTAACTCGACACCACTTTCTATACCAAATTACTGCTGATGTGAGAATTGACATTCAGTGAAGGTCTGTGAATCCTTAAACACTCAGCTACAATTTGACACAAGTTGCACTTTTTTAAAAATTTGCATATGGGATGTGGGCGTTGCTGGCAAGGCCAACATTTATTGCCCATCCCTAATTGCCCTTGAGAAGGTGCTGGTGAGCCGCCTTCTTGAACCGCTGCAGTCCATGTGGTGAAGGTACTCCCACAGTGCTGTTAGGTAGGGAGTTCCAGGATTTTGACTCAGCGACGATGAAGGATCGGCGATATACTTCTAAGTCAGGATGGTGTGTGACTTTGAGGGGAACTTGGAGGTGGTGGTGTTCCCAAGCGCCTGCTGCCCTTGTCCTTCTAGGTGGAAGAGGTCGTCGGTTTGGGAGGTGCTGCCGAAGAAGCCTTGGTGAGTTGCTGCAGTGCATCTTGTAGATGGTACACACTGCAGCCACGGTACGCCGGTGGTGGAGGGAGTGAATGTTTAAGGTGGTGGATGGGGTACCAATCCAACGGGCTGCTTTGTCCTGGATGGTGTCGAGCTTCTTGAGTGTTGTTGGAGCTGCACTCATCCAGGCAAGTGGAGAGTATTCCATCACACTCCTGACTTGTGCCTTGTAGATGGTGGAAAGGCTTTGGGGAGTCAGGAGGTGAGATACTCGCCGCAGAATACCTAGCCTCTGACCTGCTCTTGTTGCCACAGTATTTATGTGGCTAGTCCAGTTAAGTTTCTGGTCAATGGTGACCCCCAGGATGTTGATGGTGGGGGATTCGGCAATGGTAATACCGTTGAATGTCAAGGGGAGGTGGTTAGACTCTCGCTTGTTGGAGATAGTTATTTCCTGGCACTTCTGTGGCACGAATGTTACCTGCCCCTTATCAGCCCAAGCCTGAACGTCGTCCAAGTCTTGTTGCATGCGGGCATGGACTGCTTCATTATCTGAGGAGTTGTGAATGGCGCTGAACACTGTGCAGTCATCAGCGAACATCCCCACTTCTGACCTTATGTTGGAGGGAAGGTCATTGATGAAGTAGCTGAAGATGGTTGGGCCTAGGACACTGCCCTGAGGAACTCCTGCAGCGATGTCCTGGGGCTGTGATGATTGGCCTTCAACCACCACAACCATCTTCCTTTGTGCTAGGTATGACTTCAGCCAGTGGAGCGTTTTCCCCCTGATTCCCATTGACTTCAGTTTTACTATGGCTCCTTGATGCCACACTTGGTCAAATGCTGCCTTGATGTCAAGGGCAGTCACTCTCACCTCACCTCTGGAATTCAGCTCCTTTGTCCATGTTTGGACCAAGGCTGTAATGAGGTCGGGAGCCGAGTGGTCTTGGCGGAACCCAAACTGGGCCTCAGTGAGCAGGTTATTGGTGAGCAAGTGCCGCTTGATAGCACTGTCGATGACATCTTCCATCACTTTGCTGAGGATTGAGAGTAGACTGATGGGGCGGTAATTGGCCAGGTTGGATTTGTCCTGCTTTTTGTGGACAGGACATACCTGGGTAGTTTTCCACATTGTCGGATAGATGCCAGTGTTGTAGCTGTACTGGAACAGCTTGGCTAGAGGTGCAGCTAGTTCTGGAGCACAAGTCTTCAGCACGATAGCCGGGATGTTGTCGGGGCCCATAGCCTTTGCTGTATCCAGTGCGCTCAGCCATTTCTTGATATCATGTGAAGTGAATCGAATTGGCTGACAACTGGCTTCTGTGATGGTGGGGACCTCAGGAGTAGGCCAATATGGATCATCCACTTGGCACTTCTGGCTGAAGATGGTTGCAAATGCTTCAGCCTTGTTTTTTGCACTCACGTGCTGGGCTGCACCATCATTGAGGATGGGGATATTCATGGAGCCTCCTCCTCCTGTTAGTTGTTTAATGGTCCAGCACCATTCACGACTGGATGTGGCGGGACTGCAGAGCTTTGATCTGATCCGTTGATTATGGGATCGCTTAGCCATGTCTATAGCATGCTGCTTCCGCTTTTTAGCATGCACGTAGTCCTGTGTTGCAGCTTCCCCAGGTTGGCACCTCATTTTTAGGTACGCCTGGTGCTGCTCCTGGCATGCTCTTCTACACTCCTTATTGAACCAGGATTGGTCCCCTGGCTTGATGGTAATGGTAGAGTGAGGGATATGCCGGGCCATGAGGTTACAGTTTGAGGTGGAATACCATTCTGCTGCTGCTGATGGCCCACAGCGCCTCATGGATGCCCAGTTATGAGCTGCTAGATCTGTTCTGAATATATCCCATTTAGCACGATGGTAGTGCCACACAACACAATGGAGGGTGTCCTCAGTGTGAAGACGGGACATCATCTCCACAATGACCACTGCTACCAATGCTGTCATGGACAGATGCATCTGCGACAGGTAGATTGCCGAGGACGAGGTCAAGTAGGTTTTTCCCTCGTGTTGGTTCTCTCACCACCTGTCGCAGGCCCAGACTGGCAGCTATGTCCTTCAAGACTCGGCCAGCTCGGTCAGTAGTGGTGCTACCGAGCCAGTCTTGGTGATGGACATTGAAGTCCCCCACCCAGAGTACATTCTGTGCCCTTGCTGCTCTCAGTGCTTCTTCCAAGTGGTGTTCAACATGGAGGAGTACTGATTCATCAGCTGAGGGAGGGTGGTAGGTGGTAATCAGCAGGAGGTTTCCTTGCCCATGCTTGACCTGAAGCCATGAGACTTCATGGGGTCCGGAATCAATGTTGAGGACTCCCAGGGCCACTCCTTCCCGACTGTATTCCACTGTGCCACCACCCCTGGGGGGTCTGTCCTGCCGGTGGTGATGGAGGAGTTTGGGACATTGGCTGAAAGGTATGATTCTGTGAGTATGACTATGTCAGGCTGTTGCTTGACTCGTCTGTGGGACAGCTCTCCCAATTTTGGCACAAGTCCCCAGATGTTGGTGAGTAGGACTTTGCAAGGTCGACTGGGCTGGGTGTGCCATTGCCGTGTCCGTAGCTGGTGCTGAGGTCGATGCCGGGTGGTCCGTCTGGTTTCATTCTTATTATGTTTCGTAGCGGTTAGTTACAACTGAGTGACTTGCTAGGCCATTTCAGAGGGCAGTTAAGAGTTAACCACACTCGTTACAAAATTAAAATTAAAGTAGAAAATGGAACACTGAGGAAAAGCATCTTTTTAAAATTGGGTTCATAAATGTTTTTTATTTAAAAGTGTTTTAATGTTTTTCTATGATGTCTGAATAAATATAAGTAACTGGTTTTGTTTCTCCTTGTCTGTTTCGTTCCAGTGATAAAAAGTCTGGGTCACTTGCTCTAATATGTGAACTCATGGACATGAATATCTATGAGCTTATACGAGGTCAGTACTATTATGCTGTCTGACTTTCAATAAATTGCTTGTTGCTTACAGCTTGTTCAGTAATAGAACAATCATATCAAACATATTTTTATTGCATACCTTTTGCTACAAAACTCTTTTATAACTCCTTAAGAAGGCATTATCTAGAGGAGTAGTGTAACTGAGAAGCTTGTATATCTATATAATTAAAATCTATGTCTGCACAGACTTCATGTGTCAACAGTTTTTTCATTATAAATTTCTATGCCCATATTTATAATGGAAACTGTTTATGTAAACTTATCATGATATAATTACACCCTCGTGTCAGTTGTGCCTCTGTAGCACCTCAGGAGTCTAAAAAGATGGTTAAACATAAAGTGAGAGGAAATCCCATTAAAAATGAGTTGAACTGTCTGTACAGCAATGTACAGAGTGTCCGTAATAAAACAGGGGAGCTGGAGGCAATCATGCGTTGCGAGGAACCAGACATAGTAGGGATTACTGAGACATGGCTACAGAAAAATCAGGACTGGGAATTAAACATTGCAGGGTATAACATATTTAGAAAAGATAGAGAGGGAAAAAGGGGAGGTAGAGTAGCTGTATTTATTAGGGATAACATAATGGCAGTAGAAAAAAGTGACGCAGCTATCAGCAAGACAAAAATAGAATCCGTATGAATAAAGATAAAAGATAATGAAGGATCAATCACACTAATAGGTGTAGTGGAAGGGAGGTGGAGGAAGAAATATGCAGACAAATTAGGGAAATGAGTAAAAAATTAGTATTGAGAGGGAGGAGGTACTAGCGGTTTTAGCGGGCTTAAAAGTGGATAAATCCCCAGGCCCAGACGAGATGTATCCCAGGCTGCTGTTTGAGGCAAGGGAGGAGATTGCAAGGGCTCTGACACAAATTTTCAGAACCTCTCTGGCCACAGGGGAGGTGCCAGAGGACTGGAGAACAGCTAATGTAGTACCATTATTCAAGAAGGGTAGTAGGGATAAACCAGGAATTACAGGCCAGTGAGCCTAACATCAGTGGTAGGGAAATTATTGGAAAAAATTCTGAGGGACAGAATTAGTCTCCACTTGGAGAGGCAAGGATAGTCAGCATGGCTTTGTCAGGGGGAGATCATGTCTGACCAATTTGATTGAATTTTTTGAGGGGGTGACTAGGTGTGTGGATGAGGGTAGTGCAGTTGATGTGGTCTACATGGACTTCAGTAAGGCTTTTGACAAAGTCCTGCATGGGAGACTGGTCAAGAAGGTAAGAGCCCATGGGATTCAGGGCAACTTGGCACATTGGATCCAAAATTGGCTTAGTGGCAGGAGGCAGAGGGTGATGGTCGAAGGTTGTTTTTGTGACTGGAAGCCTGTGTCCAGTGGTGTACCACAGGGATCGGTGCTGGGTCCTTTGCTGTTTGTAGTGTACATTAATGATTTAGATATGAATGTAGGAGGTATGATCAGTAAGTTCGCAGATGACACGAAAATTGGTGGGGTGGTAAATAGCGAGGAGGGAAGCCTCAGGCTGCAGGACGATATAGACAGGTTGGCAAATGGAATTTAACCCTGAAAAGTGTGAGGTGATGCATTTTGGGAGGACTAACAAGGCAAGGGAATATACAATGAATGGTAGGACCCTAGGAAGGACAGAGGATCAGAGGGACCTTGGTGTGCATGTACTGTACATAGATCCCTGAAGGCAGCAGGACAGGTAGATAAGGTGGTTAAAAAGGCATATGGGATACTTGCCTTCATTAGCCGAGGCATAGAATATAAGAGCAGGGAGGTTATGATGGAGCTGTACAAAACGCTAGTTAGGCCACAGCTGGAATACTGTGTGCAGTTCTGGTCGCCACACTATAGGAAGGATGTGATTGCATTGGAGAGAGTGCAGAGGAGATTCACCAGGATGTTACCTGGGCTGGAGCGCTTCAGCTATGACGAGAGACTGGACAGGCTGGGGTTGTTTTCCTTAGAGCAGAGAAGGCTGAGGGGGGACCTGATTGAGGTGTACAAAATTATGAGGGGCATAGATAGGGTAGATAAAAAGGAACTTTTCCCCTTAGTAGAGGGGTCAATAACCAGGGGGCATAGTTTCAAGGTAAGGGGCAGGAGGTTTAGAGGGGATTTGAGGAAAAACTTTTTCACCCAGAGGGTCGTTGGAATCTGGAGCTCACTGCCTGAAAGGGTGGTAGAGGCAGGAACGCTCACAACATTCAAGCAGCATTTAGATGAGCACTTGAAACGCCACAGCATACAAGGCTACGGACCAAGTGCTGGAAAATGGGATTAGAATAGACAGGGCTTGATGGCCGGCGCGGACACGATGGGCCGAAGGGCCTCTTTCTGTGCTGTATAAATCTATGACTCTATGGGGTAGAAATTAGGTCGCGCCCCGTTTGGGGCGCAAATATCGTCCGGACGCAAATATTAGCGCCTGGCGCTAATTATCGGCACTGACGGGAAACTTCACTTTTACCGCCCCGGGAGGTGAGTGGAGCGCTAAAGCAGGCGCTGCACACCTCTCTTAAGGCGCAAAGGCCGAGCAGTGAGGCGCTAACTCGGAGCGCTGGCGAAGCTCATGTAATGTCAGTCAGCAATGGAACACACACACAATGGCACGGGCCAGTTCTTAAAGGGGATGGTTAATCTTGCTTTCCATCCACATCCTGTTCATTGCTGCCTTGAATCTCGGCCTGGAGAGACTTGCACATCAAATGTGCTGGAAAGAACAATTGAGAGCACCAGGCAAAGAGCTCAGAGTGCAGCTCCCACGGTCTCTGCTAAATCGATACAAGGAATGGCAAATCAAAATGAACCTGCAAAGTGCTGCTCAGTACCCAAAACTCCTTCACACAACGTTGAATCTCTCCAGAAGTCTCTCCCTCTCTCTCTCAGAATGCGTAGTTCAAAAATGCCACCAACAATAAAAGACAGGAAGAGGCCCCCTTTAAATAGCGCCCCCCCCAGCCCCACAGCGATTGATAGCGTTCCAGTCTTCTGGTCGTTGGAAGCGCCAGGCGGTAAGGCAGGGGGCGACACTCAATTTCCGCTGCGGGGCGCCCCAAGGGCGTTGCACCATTGAATGACGTCACAATCTGCGCGCGCAGGTGGTCGCAGCGGTAAGTTTTAGCGCCGCCGCACAATCTCAAGTTAAGTTCTCGAGCGGCGCAAACATCGCTGCGCCCGGGCGTTAGCGGCTTTGCGCCCCATTAGCGCCCTCTTAAGGCGCTAACGGGTGGCGCAACCAAGTGAATTTTTACCCCTATGACTCTATAATAATAATCATGGGAGATTTCAACTGCCCCGATATTAATTGGATAGAAGAGGTAGGTAAAGGGGATAAGGGAATGGAGTTCCTACAAAGTGTACAGGACTCCTTTCTAACCCAATATGTAAAAATCCCAAAAAGGGAGGATTCACTATTGGATCTATTAATGGGGAATGAACTAGAGCAGATAAGAGAAGTAAAAGTAGGGGAACATCTCGGCAACAGTGACCATAATATAATACGCTTTAAGATGATAATTCAGAAGGACATAAGTATGACGAAAACCAGGTTAATAGATTGGAGCAAAGCTGATTTTGAGGGGCTAAGAATAGAACTTGGGAAAATAAAATGGGCAACAACATTGGTAAACAACGATGTAGAACAGCAATGGGAAACATTTAAAACGGTGTTCAACAGAGTGCAGGAACAATATATTCCACTAAAAGGAAAGAACAAACTAAACACTAATGAGACTCCATGGATGAATAAAGCCATAAGGGAACAATTGAGGGTAAGGAAAGAGGCATACATTAAGTACATGGACAGCAGGGGAGTGCATGATAAGGGAGAATACGAAGAGATTAGGAGAGAAGTGAAAAAAAACAATTAGGAAGGCAAAGAGGAACTATGAAATTAAATTATCAAGGAACATCAAACAAAATAGTAAAATATTTTACAGGCACATCAATAAAAAAAGGAAGGTTGGGATGGAATAGGGCCATTAAGGGATAGACAGGATAATACCACAGGTAACGATAGAGAGATGGCAGAAATATTAAATAATTATTTTGCTTCAGTATTTACCAGGGAGATAGAACAGGTGGACATGACATTGGATGATGAGATTAGTAATGAGATAAGTGCATTTAAAATAAAAAGAGGGGATACATTAAATAAACTAATCAAACTCAAAGAGGATAAAACCCCTGGTCTGGATGGATTGCATCCACGCATTTTAAAAGAATCTAGGGAAGAGATAGCAGAAGCATAACTACACATATTTAATAATTTGTTAGAAAAAGGTGTAGTGCCAGAAGACTGGCGGATAGCTAACGAATTACCTATATTCAAGAAGGGGGATAGAATATGTCCAGGAAATTATAGACCAGTCAGCTTAACATCGGTGGTAGGAAAATAATGGAATCTCTACTAAAGGAGAAAATAGAAGAACATCTAGAAACCAAAAATATAATAAGGAATAGTCAGCATGGATTTCAAAAGGGAAAGTATTTGCTTGACCAACCTCATTTAATTTTTTGAAGAGGTAACAGAGAGAGTAGACAAAGGTAATGCAGTAGATGTAATTTATCTAGATTTTCAAAAGGCCTTCGATAAGGTACCCCATAATAGACTGATGAACAAGGTTAGAGAATGCGGAGTCAGGGGACAAGTAGCAGAATGGATAGCTAGCTGTATTCAAGACAGAAAGCAGAGAGATGGGGTAAAGGGTAGCTATTCACAGTAGCAGAAGGTGGGTAGTGGTGTTCCGCAAGGATCAGTGCTAGGACCTCTGCTCTTCACAATTTATATTAACAATTTAGACTTTGGAATCAAAACACAATTTCTAAATTTGCAGATGACAGCAAATTGCGGGGGGTAGTCAATACTGAGGAGGACTGCAACAAATTACAGGAGGACATTAATAAACTTGCAGAATGGGCATATAATTGGCAAATGAAGTTCAGCACAGATAAATGTGAGGTATTACATTTTGGTAGGAAGAATAGGGAGGTCACTTACTACTTGGAGGGTGCAAGTCTAGGTGGGGTAGAGGAACAAAGGGATCTCGGAGTACAAATACACAAATCACGAAAAGTTGCGACACAAGTTAGCAAGGCCATAAAAAAAGCAAACCAAGCACTAGGATTTATTTCTAGAGGGATAGAATTGAAAAGTAGGGAAGTTATGCTAAACCTGTATCGAACCTTGGTTAGACCACACTTGGAGTACTGCGTACAGTTCTGGTCGCCATATTATAAAAAGGATATAGAGGCACTGGAGAGGGTGCAGAGAAGATTTACAAGGATGATACCAGAAATGCTAGGGTAAACATATCGGGAAAGGATGAACAGGCTGGGTCTCTTTTCTCTTGAAAAAAGAAGGCTGAGGGGTGATCTAATAGAGGTCTTCAAAATTATGAAAGGTTTTGATAGATTGGATACAGAGAGAATGTTTCCACTTGTGGGGAAGAGCATAACTAGAGGCCATCAATATAAGATAGTCACCAAGAAATCCAATCGGGAATTCAGAAGAAACTTCTTTACCCAAAGAGTGGTGAGAATATGGAACTTGCTGCCACAGGGAGTGGTTGAAGCGAATAGTATAGATGCATTTAAGGGGAGGCTAGACAATCATATGAGGGAGAAGGAATAGAGAGTTATGCTGGTAGATTTAGATGAGGAAAGACGGGAGGAGGCTTGAGTGGAGCATAAACGCCGGCATGGACTGGATTGGCCGAATGGCCTGTTTCTGTGCCGTATATCCTATGTAATCCTATGTAGTTTGACATTTCCTAGCTCATTGTACTGCAGAGAAACCCCTATGCTGTTCCCAAATTACCATAACTTTTATCAAAGAATTATGTAAAAATGAGGAAAGTATATATGACTTTAAAATGTGGCTGAATTACATCTGCATGCCCTAGTCCAATTATCTCAGCCCTCTAACCCCGCTTCACCAGAACACTACACTTGGTCTTCACCACTCCATGTGTAACGCCATGGGAGATTGACGAGTACTTTATTAGTTTTAGAAATAAATGGCAATGGTATCGGGGCTATTGCTACTGAGTTTAACAAATGAAATTTGGTTAGTACTGGTTTGAAAAGGGAGCTCCTGATCAGTGTGGAACAATTTGTTTCTTGATTAATTCTTGTGTGGTGTCAATACAGGATTAATGATGCCCTGAAGTAGATTTTTAAACTGATTATATTGATGGATTATCTGCAACTGCTCAAAGTTTTAAATGTTCAACATTTAAAACAATTAGGGGGAAAAATTCGGTTGGTTTGCGCCTCCCGTTAGCGCCCTAAAAGGGCACTAATGGGGCGCAAAGCAACTAGCGCCCGGGCGCGGCAATGTTTGCGCCGCTCGCGAAATTAACTAGAGTTTTTGCGGCGGCGCAAAAGTTTACCACCCCGATCTCCTGCACCCGCAGGTCGTGACGTCAGTCGAGCGTGCAACGCCCTGGTGGCGCCCCGGACCGGATATTGAGTGGCGCCCCCCTCCTTTTCGCCTGGCGCAAGCAACGACAGGGAGACTGGAACGTTTCCCAGTCGGTCAGGGGCTGGGGTGGCGCAATTTAAAGGCGCCCTCTTCCTGGCTTTTTCTGTGGTAGACATTTTTGCACCACTCATTCTGACAGAGAGAGAGATTCTGAGAGAGAGATAGAGAGACTTCTGCATAGAGTCAACGCTGTGTGAAGTAGGTTTGGCTACTGAGCATCACTTTGCAGGTACTTTTGGATTTGACCTTCATTACTTCGATTGCCAAGAGACTCTGGGGGCTGCACTGATTCAGGGCGTTGTCCAGCGCCTGCAGAATCGGAGGCAACAGAGACGCAGAGAGAGAGTGGCAATCATGGCCAGACGGAGGAGGGCCAACAGGCCTCTGCACAGGAGACCTTACCCTTCAGGGTACTCCGGGAACAATTCTCCTACATTAATTTGTCTGAGGAGCAGTGTTTGCGCAGGCTGCGCTTCAGCAAGGAGGTGGTCACTGAGCTCTGCCACCTGCTGCAGCCAGATCTGCAGCCTCAACTGAGGACCAGGACGTCTCTGTCGGTGGCAGTGAAGGTCACAGTGGCTCTGAATTTTTATGCCTCCGGCTCCTTTCAAGCAGCTACTGGGGACATCGCCAATATCTCTCAGTTTGCGGTCCATTGCTGTATCCGTCAGGTCACAAATGCCCTCTATAAAAGGAGACACCAGTACATCTCTTTCCCGATGACCCGGGCCAAACAGCATGAACGCGCATTGGGCTTTGCGAGGATAGCGGGCTTCCCCATGGTGCAGGGCGCCATTGACTGCACGCATGTGGCATTGCGGGCACCGCATGAGAATGCAGAGGTTTTCCGAAACCACAAGTGGTTCCACTCCTTAAACGTCCAGTTGGTTTGTGACCACAGACAGCTGATACTCGCCGTCAATGCCCGCTATCCTGGCAGCAGCCACGCTGCTTTCATCCTGCGCCAGACTGGTGTGCCAGAACTTTTCCAGGCACCGCATCAGCCAAGTGGTTGGCTCCTCGGGGACAAGGGTTATCCACTCTGCACCTGGCTGATGACACCGCTCCGTAACCCCAACACCCCTGCTGAGCTGCGGTACAATGAGAGCCATCTCGCCGCCAGGAACATCATTGAGCAGACGATCGGCGTGCTCAAGAAACGGTTCCGCTGTCTGGACCACTCAGGAGGAGCCCTGCAGTACTCGCCTGAGCGAGTCTCCCTCTTCATAGTTGTGTGCTGCATTCTTCATAACCTGGCAATCCTCAGGACCCAGCCAATGCCACCAGGCCTTGGAGCACCACCGGAGGAGGAGGAAGAGGAGGAGGATGATCAGCAGCAGCACCAAGGCGGGAGGGAGGCCCACAATGTTGAAACTGCAAGGGCCGTCCGTCAACGACTGATAACAAGCCGCTTCTAGGCCCCTACTGAGGAAATGGCTTCTGGCATGGAGAACAACATGAATGAAAGAAACCCACAACCCCAAAGCCAGCCAAGGCAGCAATGATTCCAAAGGCCAAACCTGTACATTTTGAATACAAAACTTTTTTTATTTTACAAACTCTGGGCTGGATTTTGAATGACCCATGGAGTCGGGTTTGGAGGCGTGTGGGGGGTTAAATTTGCGGGGTCGGGGGTCCCGACTCCATCCCCCCTCCACGCAATTTTGACAAAATCAGTCGCGGGGTTCCCAACTCCGTCCCGCCTCCAAGAGGCGGGAGAGGCCATTAAAGCCCTTAACAAGCCCTAAATTGGCTCTGTAATGCCATTTTGAAACGTTTTAGCTAGTTTAACCCTTTTCTGACGTGAAGTACGCCTGGTGTGAAACACTCCAGTGAAACCTGGCGGAAACACAAGTGGATAGCTGACTATGAGCTGCAGGTCCACTATTACAACGGAGATGTGATGAAGGTGGTAGTAGTAGTATTAGGTCTGAAAGTCGCCTCTGATGTTGCTGAATTGAATGTCTTCAGAGACTGCCTGGCCTTTGCTGTGAGAGGACTTGGATGCAAAAAATTAATTCTCATTCTCATTCTCATTCTCATTCTCATATTCTCTCTCTCTCTCTCTCTCTCTCTCTCTCTCTCTCTCTCTCTGTCTCTGTCTCTGTCTCTCTCTCTGTCTCTCTCTCATATTCATATCAATTTTGCATCCAGGTCCACTCACATCAAAAGCCAGGCAGGTCCTCTCTGAGCAACAGCCAGACAGGTTCTGAGACCAGGCAGACAGTCTCTCACCTGCAATACAGCAGGAATGATGACATCATCAGAGGCGACTTTCAGACTGAATCCACTAATTAGTTCATGGGTTCCCACATGCTAGAACTCAATTGCCCAATTAAGTGAAAATTGCATCATTCATCTACATTAATCTGGAGTCGGGGGGGGAACACGAAATGCGGATGACACGACCCCAACCCGACCCCAAAACAAAATCCAGCCCTCTGTGTGTGTCATTTCTTCATGACAAACTAATAGAAACAAACACAAAAAATCATTAATTAACATAACTGGTTCTCACAACCTTGAGATAATGTCCAAAACACTAAACAAAAGTTTGAACACGAACCTCGGCCTTTAATAAAAAAATTCCCAACATTTCGTCACACCTCCTACTTTTTGCCCTTCGAGGGTGATCTCCTTCCCTTGCGCGCTTCCCCCCTTCCCACCCTACTGCTCCTCCGTAATGGGGCCCCAGTGGCTGCAGCAAGGCTGGTGGAAGACTGCTGATTGTCAGAACCTGAGGGCGTGTGTGCTGCGAGGAGGATACTGAGACACTCCAGGATGATTTGGACAGGTTGGGTGAGTGGGCAGAAGCGTGGCAGATGCAATATAATGTGGATAAATGCGAGGTTATCCACTTTGGTGTCAAAAACAGAAAGGCAGACTATTATCTGAATGGCAATAGATTGGGAAAAGGGGAAGTGCAACGAGACCTGGGTGTCATGGTGCACCAGTCGTTGAAGGTAAGCATGCAGGTGCAGCAGGCGGTGAAGAAGGCAAATGGTATGTTGGCCTTCATAGCGAAAGGGTTTGAGTATAGGAACAGGGATGTCCTGCTGCAGTTGTACAGGGCCTTGGTGAGACCACAACTTGAGTACTGTGTGCAGTTTTGGTCGCCTTATCTGAGGAAGGATGTTCTTGCCATGGAAGGAGTTCAGTGAAGATTCACAAGGCTGATACCTGGGATGGCAGGAATGACATATGAGGAGAGATTGGGTCGATTGGGCTTATACTCGCTGGAGTATAGAAGAATGAGAGGGGATCTCATCGAAACATATAAAATTCTGACAGGTCTGGACAAACTAGATGCAGGAAGAATGTTCCCGATGGTCGGAGAGTCCAGAACCAGGGGTCATAATCTAAGGATAAGCGGTAAGCCATTTAGGACAGAAATGAGGAAGAATTTCTTCACCCAGAGAGTGGTGAACCTGTGGAATTCTCTACCACAGAAGGTAGTTGAGGCCAAGTCATTAAATATATTCAAGAATGAGTTAGATATATTTCTTAAAGCTAAAGGTATCAAGGGATATGGGGAGAAGGCAGGTACAGGGTACTGAGTTTGGATGATCAGCCATGATCTCATCGAATGGCGGAGCAGGCTCGAGGGGCCGAATGGCCTACTCCTGCTCCTATCTTCTATGTTTCTATGAGACTACAGATGCCCTTGAAGGACGGCCTCGACCAGCTCTGGGCCTGGAGGGCCCGACTGCAGACTGCACCAACTCTGCATGGGCGGCAACAGTCTGGGCTACAGGCGGTGACAAGTGCAATGGGGAAGTGACAGTGGTGGCAGCAGGAATGCTGTCATCTTGAGAGAGGACAGCAACTCCCTTCTCGACTGACACACTGGCACTCCCACGGGGCAGCACCTCAGCATCCGCAGCAATCTACTGGAGCACAGATTGCTGGCCTGTAGCGGCGCGGTGAGAACCCCGGGGAAATGTGTCCGAACCAGCGACAATGGCAGCAGTCAGTGCTTGCGTGGCCTCAATCTGAGTCTGCATGAGACCAGTCTGAGATTGGATCACGGCAGCCAGTGATTGAATTGCAGCACTAAGCATTTGGGTGGCATCCGCCTGTGCTACAGCGTAGTGCTCCACACTCCTTGCCAGTACATCAATGCATTCGGGCACCCTTCCCACTGCACCCATGAGCTCAGTGTGCATGTCCACTGCCTGGGTGTTCATTTCAGCGATGAGCCGCTCCTCCTCTGCGTCCAGTGCAGCAGGACTCGCTGGCCTACTCTCCCTCCGGGGAGAAGGCCCCCGAGCTTCCCTAGCCACATCATGTTGCTGCAGCCCGCTGGGTCCCGGAGCTTCACCCTCATCAGACCCTTCCCCCCTGCTCCCCTCCAGGGAAGACGTGGTCCCAGTGTGGGCATGGGCTTCCTCGGGAGAGGGTGGCGCTGATGCTCCAGCTCCCTCTTCCTCCTCGCCTGCGGCTTCGCTCCCACTGGCAGCTTGAGGGCCTGTCTCCTCAGCTGGTGAATCACCATCTGAAAGCAGGGAGGTACAAGAGTGGCTTTAGCGTCAGGACCGGGGGGCAGTAAGGGAGGAAGGAGTGGAGCGATTTAGTAAGTTGGATTGAAAGTGTCAAAGGCTGGTGTTGTGAGGGACAAGTGGAATGAGAGAGGAGAGAAAGCTGATGACCTTACCATTGCTGTCCCGAACGGGGTCGACCTCTCCAGGGGCGACGGGACCGATCACCTGGCTTGCCACAATCCTGTGGACGCGCGCCTCAAGATCGCTGAGGGGTTGCAGCTGAGGCCGCCCTCCATCCATCCGTTGCTGCTGTCTCCGGTTATGAGATAGCTTGGCCTGCAAGAAAAAGGACGGCGTCTGAGTAAATATACAGCCATGGTCTTGCCTGATGTGCCTCCCACAATTGAATAGCCCTTAATGTATGCAGCCATGGTCTTGCCTGATGTGCCTCCCATAGTTGAATAGCCCTTACTGTATGCAAGGTGTGGAATGCGCGTGTGTGTTTTATGAGACGGCCATAGGTGTTGGATGAGTGTTGGGCACTGGGGTTTTAAGACCCTCTGGCCATAGAGTGAGGTTGAAATGAGGGGTGGAGAGGTATTGAAAAAAAGCCACTCACCCTGACGACCCGAGTGAGGTCGTTGAACTTTTTGCGACATTGAGTATGGGTCCTGGGCGCCATGCTCCTGGAGGAGATGTGCTGAGCCACCTCCCTCCACACTCTTCTGTAGTCGCGCGGCAAAGGCCTCCTGCCACTCTCAGGGTAGAGTATAGATCTTCTGTGCTCCACCGCGCCAACCAGAGCCTCCCAAGGTGCGCTCGCTGAAGCGCTGAGCTCGTTCTCTCACCCTCTCCATAGTCCTTGGCTGGAAAATGTAGTCACAGGTCTCTCCAGGCTGAGATTCAAGGCTCCAATGAGCAGGGTGTGGCTGGAGAGCAAGATCGACCCTCCCCTTTAAGAACTGGCTGGTGCCAGTGTGTCTGTGTTCCATCGCTAACTGACATCACCTGCGCTGCGCCCACGCTCTTGAGTTAGTGCCTCGCTCCTCGGCCTTTGCGCCTTAAGACAGGTGTGCAGCGCCTGATTTAGCGCTCCAATCACCTCCGGGGCGATAAAAGCCAAGTTTTCAGTCGGAGGCGATAATTAGCGGCAGGCGCTAAACTTTGCGCCCGGTCGATAATTGCACCCCAAACGGGGCGATACCGAATTTCTCCCCCTTATTGTGTTAATATCTGCAAAGTGCATTTTACATACTGCATGTTGGGATGTCATTGGGACCCGAACTGCGTATTGAAAGCGTGACCCTGCTGTTCCAGTACAGCTACAACACTGGCATCTACCCGACAATGTGGAAAACTGCCCAGGTATGTCCTGTCCACAAAAAGCAGGGCAAATCCAATCCGGCCAATTACTGCCCCATCAGTCTACTCTGAATCATCAGCAAAGTGATGGAAGGTGTTGCCAACAGTGCTATGAAACTGCACTTATTCACCAATAACCTGCTCACCGATGCTCAGTTTGGGTTCCGCCAGGACCACTTGGCTCCAGACCTCATTACAGCCTTGGTCCAAACATGGACAAAAGAGCTGAATTTCAGAGGTGAGGTGAGAGTCACTGCCCTGGTGACATCAAGGAGCCCTAGAAAAATTAAAATCAATAGGACTCGGGGGGGGGGTGGGGGGGGGGAACTCTCCACTGGCTGGAGTCATACCTAGCACAAAGGAGAATGGTTGTGGTTGTTGGAGGTCAATCATCTCAGCCCCAGGACATCGCTGCAGGAGCTCCTCAGGTCTGTGTCCTAGGCCCAACCATCTTCAGCTGCTTCATCAATGACCTTACCTCCATCATAAGGTCAAAAGTGGGGATGTTCGCTGATGATTGCACAGTGTTCAGTTCCATTCGCAACTCCTCAGATAATGAAGCAGTCTATGCCTACATGCACCAAGACCTGGACGACATTCAGGCTTGGGTTGCTAAGTGGCAAGTAACATTCGCGCCACACAAGTGCGAGGTAATGACTATCTCCAACAAGAGAGCGTCTAACCACTGCCCCTTGACATTCAATGGTATTACCATTGGCAGGACTGCGCCGCCTGCAACACCTGGTGCGCAGTTACCTCGAGGCTGCTGCGCACTAGGTGTTGCAGTCCGCGCAGTCCTGCTGGAGCAGGCTCCAGTGCGCTGGCGCTCTTCTCAATCGCGTCCCACAGGCTCGTTCTTTAGGTCCACAGGAGCGGGCTTCGGCGAGACTGGGGGAGGGCGAGAGAGAGAGACTGGAAGAGAGAGAGACTGGGGGAGGGGGAGAGAGAGAGAGACAGGGGGAGAGAGAGAGAGACTTGGGGAGAGAGAGAGAGCGAGAGACTGGGGAGAGAGAGACGGGGGAGAGAGAGAGAGAGACTGGGGGAAGAGAGAGAGAGACGGGAAGAGAGACGGGGGAGAGAGAGACGGGGAGAGAGAGACTGGGGAGAGAGAGAGAGACTGGGGGAGAGAGAGAGAGACTGGGGAGAGAGAGAGACGGGGGAGAGAGAGACGGGGGAGAGAGAGAGAGAGAGTAACTGGGGGAAGAGAGAGAGACTGGGGAAGAGACGGGGAGAGAGAGAAAGAGACGGGGAAGAGAGAGAGAGACTGGGGAGAGAGAGAGAGACTGGGGAGAGAGAGAGAGAGACTGGGGAGAGAGAGAGAGACTGGGGAGCGAGAGAGACTGGGGAGAGAGAGAGAGAGAGACTGGGGAGAGAGAGAGAGAGACTAGGGGAGAGAGAGAGAGAGACGGGGATAGAGAGAGAGACTGGGGGAGAGAAGCGAGACTGGGGGCGAGAAGCGAGACTGGGGCGGGAGAGAGAGAGATGGGGGAGAGAGACAGGGAGAGAGACAGAGGGAGAGAGAGAGAGACTGGGGAGGGAGAGAGCGACTGAGGAGGGCGAGAGAGATCGACTGGGGAGGGTGAGAGAGAGACTGGGGAGGGCGAGAGAGAGACTGGAGAGAAAAAGAGAGAGAGACTGGGGAGAAAGAGAGAGAGACTGGGGAGGGAGAGAAAGAGAGACTGGGGAGGTGAGAGAGAGAGACTGAGTAAGGTGAGAGAGAGAGACTGGAGGGAGAGAGAGACAGTGAGAGACTGGGGGAGAGAGAGAGAGACTGGGGGAGGGAGAGAGAGAGACTGGGGAGAGAGAGAGAGACTGGAAGAGGGAGAGAGAGACTGGAGGGAGAGAGAGAGAGAGACTGGGGGAGGGAGAGGGAGAGACTGGGGAGAGAGAGAGACTGGAGGGAGAGAGAGAGACTGGGGAAAGGAGAGAGAGAGACTGGGGGAGGGAGAGAGAGAGAGAGTCTGTGGGTGACAGAGAGAGAGTGAGACTGGTAAAAGAGAGAGAGACTGGGGAGGGAGAGAGAGACTGGGGAGGGAGAGAGAGACTGGGAGAGGGAGAGAGAGAGACTGGGAGAGGGAGAGAGAGAGACTGGGGGAGGGGGAGAGAGAGACTGGGGGAGGGAGAGAGAGAGACTGGGGGAGGGAGAGAGAGGGACTGGGGGAGAGAGAGAGGGACTGGGGAGGGAGAGAGACGGGAGGGAGAGAGAGAGAGACTGGGGAGGGAGAGAGACTGGGGGGGGGAGAGAGAGAGAGAGACTGGGGGAGAGAGAGAGCGAGACTGGGGAGAGAGAGAGACACAGAGAGAGAGACTAGGGAGAGAAAGACTGTTAAGGGGGAGAGGGAGAGACTAGGGGAGGGAGAGAGAGACTGGGGGAGGGAGAGAGAGAGACGGGGGAGGGAGAGAGAGAGACTGGAGGAGGGAGAGAGAGACTGGGGAGGGTGAGAGAGAGACTGGGGAGGGAGAGAGATGGGGAAGAGAGAGAGACTGGGGAGAGAGAGCGAGACTGGGGGAAAGAGAGAGACAGAGAGAGAGAGAGAGTGGGGAGAGAGAGAAAGACTGTTAAGGGGAGAGAGAGAGACTAGGGGAGGGAGGGAGGGAGAGAGAGAGAGACTGGGGAGAAAGAGAGAGACTGGGGAGAAAGAGAGAGACAGGGAGAAAGAGAGAGAGACGGGGAGGCAGAGAGGCTGGGGAGGGGGAGAGAGAGACTATGGAGGGAGAGAGAGACTGGGGAGGGAGAGAGAGAGAGACTGGGGGAAGAAGTGAGAGAGACTGGGGAGAGAGAGAGAGACTGAGGGAGAGAGAGAGAGACTGAGGGAGAGAGAGAGACAGAGAGAGAGATGGGGAGGGAGGGAGCGAGAGAAAGACTGGGGGAGGAAGAGAGAGAGAGACTGGGGGAGAGAGAGAGAGAGAGAGAGACTGGGGGAGAGAGAGAGAGGGAGAGCATTGAGGTGCTGTCAAACACTGACAATCACTGTCCAAAGGTGAGCCCTTGCACCCAGTCTCTCCAATTATTCTCTCCTTAGGATAAAACAGATGGCAGCTGCAGCTGAGATTGCAGAAGCCATCTGTCACTTCTCCCGATGAGATGAGCCTACACAAACACTTCACAGCTTGTCACCTGCAGAAACATCTAACCACATTAAAAATTACTTTCACAACTTTTCCTTAGCTCTGATACTAACCTGTCTCCGATTGCATGCTTCACACCACTTCTGCAGCTGTCATCCAAACACCAACATAACAACAGACCCACAGCACGCCTCACTTACCCTGGCGGGGTTCCCCGACGTCGAGAAGCCCGCAGCAGCAGTCAAAAAATTGGAAAAAGCCTCTTAGCTGCCTGTTAACAGGCAGTTCAGTGGCTATAATCCTCTTCCCGCCGCTAGGAGTCGGGTCCCTGCACATATCGGGGACCCGACTCCTGGGAAGATTGGTTGGAGGCGGGTTTGGGACCCACTCCCATTTTTGGGGATTTTCCCAGCAGACCCGCCTCCTCATGGCTGGTAAAATCCAGCCCAGAGAGAGACTGGGGGAGGTAGAAAGAGAGAGACTGGGGGAGGGAGAGAGACTGGGGGAGGGAGAGAGAGAGAGACTGGGGGAGGGAGAGAGAGAACTGGGAGAGAGAGAGACTGGGAGAGAGAGAGACTGGGGAGAGAGAGAGACTGGGGAGAGAGAGAGACTGGGGAGATGGAGAGACTGGGAAGAGAGAGAGACTGGGGAGAGAGAGAGAGAGACTGGGGAGAGAGAGAGAGACTGAGGGAGAGAGAGAGACTGGGGACAGAGTGAAAGACAGAAAGACTGGGGGAGGGAGAGAGAGAGAGACTGGGGAGGGTGCGAGAGAGAGAAACTGGAGGAGGGAGAGAGACTGGGGGAGGGAGACAGAGAGAGAGACGGGAAGGGAGAGAGAGAGAGACCGGGAAGAGAGAGACTGGGGAGAGAGACTGGGGAGAGAGAGACTGGGGAGAGAGAGCGAGAGACTGGGGAGAGAGAGAGAGAGAGACTGAGGGAGAGAGAGAGACAGTGAGAGACAGTAAGAAAGACTGGGGGAGGGAGGGCGAGAGAGAGAGACTGGGGAGGGTGCGAGAGAGAGAAACTGGAGGAGGGAGAGAGACGGGGGAGGGGGAGAGAGAGAGAGACGGGGAGGGAGAGAGAGAGAGAGACTGGGGAGAGAGACTGGGGAGAGAGAGCAAGAGACTGGGGAGAGAGAGAGAGAGACTGAGGGAGAGAGAGCGAGACTGGGAGAGAGAGTGAGAGACAGTGAGAAAGACTGGGGAAGGGAGGGCGAGAGAAAGACTGGGGAGGGGGAGAGAGAGAGAGAGACTGGGGAGGGAGAGAGAGACTGAGAGCGGGAGAGAGAGAGAGACTGGGGAGGGAGAGAGACTGGGAGAGAGAGAGAGACTGGGAGAGAGAGACTGGGGGAGGGAGGGAGGGAGAGACTGGGGAGAGAGGGAGGGAGAGTCTAGGGAAGGAGGGAGAAAGAGAGACTGGGAAGGATGAGAGAGAGAGAGACTGGGGAGGGAGAGAGAGACTGGGGAGGGAGAGAGAGAGACAGGGGAGGGAGAGAGAGAGATACTGGGGAGGGAGAGAGAGAGAGACGGGGGAGGGAGAGTGATAGAGACTGGGGAAGGGAGAGAGAGAGACCGGGGGTGGGAGAAGGAGAGACTGGGGGAGAGAGAGAGAGTGACTGGGGGAGGGAGAGAGAGACTGTGGAGCGAGAGAGAGACTGGGGGAGGGAGAGAGAGAGAGACTGGGGAGAAAGAGGGAGAGACGGGGAGAAAGAGAGAGACTGGGGAGGGAGAGAGAGACTTGGGGAGAGAGAGAGTCTGGGGAGAGAGAGAGCAAGACGAAGAGATTGAGAGACGGGAGAGAGAGAGATTGGGGGGAGAGAGAGAGAGAGACGGGAGAGAGAGATATTGGGGAGAGAGAGACTGCGGGCGAGGGAGAGAGAGTGATGGAGGGAGAGAGAGAGAGAGAGACTGGGAGAGAGAGAGACTGGGGAGAGAGACACGAGAGAGAGAGAGAGATGGAGAGAGAGAGAAGGGAAAGAGGGAGAGAGACTGGGGGAGAGAGATTCCCTATGCTTCTTACAATAGCGGGAAAAAAAATCTTTAACATCCGTCAACAGAGCCTCTTTTAATCGTCTCTTCTAAAACCTGCAGGGATTGGGGGTAAGGTACTGACTTGGATAGAGAACTGGTTGGCAAACAGGAAGCAGAGAGTTGGAATAAACTGGTCTTTTTCCGAGTGGCAGGCAGTGACTAGTGGGGTACCACAGGGATCGGTGCTAGGACCCCAGCTATTCACAATATATATTAATGATCTAGACGAGGGAACGAGATGTAATATCTCCAAGTTTGCAGACGACACAAAGCTGGGTGGGCGTGTGTGCTGTGAGGAGGATGCAGAGAAACTCCAGTATGATTTGGACAGGTTGGGTGATTGGGCAGATGCATGGCAGATGCAGTATAATGTGGATAAATGCGAGGTTATCCACTTTGGTGGCAAAAACAGGAAGACAGATTATTATCTGAACGGCAATAGATTGGGAAAAGGGGAAGTGCAACGAGACCTGGGTGTCCTTGTGCACCAGTCGCTGAAGGTAAGCATGCAGGTGCAGCAGGCGGTTAAGAAGGCAAATGGTATGTTGGCCTTCATAGCGAGAGGATTCGAGTACAGGAGCAAGGATGTCTTGCTGCAGTTGTACAGGGCCTTGGTGAGACCACACCTTGAGTATTGTGTGCAGTTTTGGTCGCCTTATCTGAGGAAGGATGTTCTTGCCATGGAGGGAGTGCAGCGAAGATTCACCAGACTGATACCTGGGATGGCAGGAATGACGTATGAGGAGAGATTGGGTCGATTAGGCTTATATTCGCTAGAGTTTAGAAGAATGAGAGGGGATCTCATTGAAACTTATAAAATTCTAACAGGACTAGACAGACTAGATGCAGGAAGGATGTTCCCGATGGCGGGGGAGTCCAGAACCAGGGGTCACAGTCTAAGGATAAGGGGTAGGCCATTTAGGACTGAGATGAGGAGGAATTTCTTCACCCAGAGAGTGGTGAACCTGTGGAATTCTCTACCACAGAAGGCAGTTGAGGCCAATTCATTAAATATATTCAAGAAGGAGTTAGATATATTTCTTAAGGCTAAAGGGATCAAGGGATATGGGGAGAAAGCAGGGACAGGGTACTGAATTTGGATGATCAGCCATGATCTCATTGAATGGCGGAACAGGTTCAAGGGGCCGAATGGCCTACTCCTGCTCCTATCTTCTATGTTTCTATGTTATTGCTCTGGATTACACTGAGCTGGGAAACTAAGGGCATTCAATTCATTGCGAACAGGTTAGTGGAGCTGGCGTCTGATATGAGCACCTTCATTATCACAAGAGCACAAATAGAAAAGCATTGTCAAGAAGCGTTTCCCCTAAGAGGGAAAGAATTCTGCTCATTTTTCAACGTTGACAGGATTTCAAATATTTAAAAAAATGGGAGGAAAGCTCTCTCCTGAATCGACACTGATTCTCTGCTTCTCCTTTTGCTTCGATGTTCTTTGCAGAGAGAGACAGCGAAACAGAGAGACTGGGAGAGAGAGAGAGAGACATGGACATTGAGAGAGAGAGAGACAGGGACAGGGAAAGAGAGAGACAGGGACAGGGAGAGAGAGAGACAGGAACAGGGAGAGAGTGAGACAGGGACAGGGAGAGAGAGAGACAGGGACAGGGAGAGAGAGACAGGGACAGGGAGAGACAGATACAGGGAGAGTGAGAGGGATAGAGAGAGAAAGAGACAGAGAGAGAGAGGGACAGGGACAGACAGAGAGGGACAGGGACAGAGAGAGAGATAGAGAGACAGGGTCAGAGAGAGAGAGAAACCGGGACAGAGAGAGAGAGATATAGGGAGTGAGCGCGAGAGACAGGGACAGAGGGAGAGAGAGAGACAGAGGGGGAGAGAGCGAGAGATAGGGACCGAGGGAGATACAGAGAGAGAGAGCGACAGGGACAGAGAGAGAGAGAGCGACAGGGACAGAGAGAGAACGACAAGGACAGAGAGAGAGAGCAACAGGGACAGAGAGAGAGAGCGACAGGGACAGAGAGAGAGAGAGCAACAGGGACAGAGAGAGAGCGACAGGGACAGAGAGAACGACAGGAACAGAGAGAGAGAGCGAGAGACAGGGACAGAGAGAGAGAGAGACAGCGAGAGAAAGAGAGTGGGGGGTGAGGGTCCAGGCGGGCGCGTGTAGTCTATTCCCGGGGACTGAGCAGCAGCCGCACTTTGGAACAACACAGATGGAGGCGCAGCACATGTACAATGGCCGCTGGAAGGAGGCTAAAGCAAACAATTTTTAGGCCCGCAGTGAAAAATTTTTTTTTAATTCGAAAAATTGTTTAAAGCCAGAAAAAAATACGGGAAAGTGATGTTGAATGTCCCGTGGTAAGTTCCAGTTAAATTTTTCCAGGTGTTGTCCCCTATTTGAAAGAGTTTATTAGGGTTATTTAAATCATGTTATGAGAGAGGGGAAAAAGTCTGTGCCCCCGTTTGTACCTCAGAGTCTGTGAGAAACGGAGGGAACAGCAGCAGAAAAAGAGGAAACAACATCTCCAAAACTGATCCCAACTTATCGCCAAGGCTGGGGATAGATAACCTCACCGCCTTCTTAGGAAGTTTAACCACTTTATTCACTTTCTTATTTGAGCTCCATTTGGAATTAGAGTTTATTTTATTATTTTTTGTTGTATGTTTAACGACAGCGTTGAAGAGGGAAAGAAAAACTTGGAGCAACAACTTCTGTCAAAGCTTCAATGAGACTTGAAAGATTTAAAGATTTTTAATGAACTTTTCACAAGAAATGAGTGACCGCCCCCCCTCCCAAGTTTCGATTTTGGAAGAAACAAGCAAAAATCAATTTCCCCTCATCTAAACAAGTTTCAACCAGGTCTTGAAGTCCAAACAGTTTAAAGAGGCTCTGAATTGCTTAAAGCATTTTAAAATTGAAATTTCTTACTATTTGATTTTGAACGATCAACTGAAGTGAGTTGCTTTACACAAACATGCAACCATGTTGTTGAGGGGGAGGGCAGGGGAGGATTTGTAGGAGTTACGCATTTTTATTGACTTTTTAAAAATATATCATTAAGACGTTAGGAAGAGAACCAAAAAAAGGGAAAAACACAAACCATTTTATTTTGTCTGTCGTTGTATAGGCCGAACAAGTCCCAGGAATAATGTAAATCTAGATTTCCTCTTAAACGTTTAGTGGAGTGTTAATAAAAACAAGAGTTATTTAATGATGTATAAAATTTGCAGGAAGCTACTTTAGAAGAAACCACTATTTGTTTATTGAGAAAGACACAGAAAATACTGCGATTAAACTGATAATGTACAATTTCGATTTGGTATAAATGTTTGAAATAGGAGATAAAAAACGGAGAGTACAATGAAGTTTGTTTCCCACTATTTAATTGCACAGTACCTAAAATAATTCAACACTTTTCACGCTAAGAGCAGGGATTAATACTGTGGAGAATGTTTGAGAGAAAAACATTAGAAGTGAAATTTGCAAATTAACATCTTTACGTCACCATATTAGTAAACATTTCCAAGTCAGTCTGATTGGTTCTCCTGTCCTGGAATAAAGATGAATGTTTATTTCTGTTAAATCATAACTCGTCCTGCTTTTTGTTTTTCATTCGGTGACGCAAATTGTGTATGTGTTTTTCTGCACTTGTGAATAAGTGCTGCATTTCTGACATGTTACATGGGGTGTGTGCTGGTTCAAGAAGACAATATTTATTAACGGAAGTGATTGAAGTTGAAAATACAGATACCCATTCTTGTTCAATTGTTCAATTCTTTTTAATACTGTGAACTAAAGAACTACAGCACTTTATATTTGTTGGTTGTCTGGTTGCATTGTGATTAATATTCTAATCACTTATGTGGACGTACAGCACGTCAGCGCCATAGGAAAGCCGCTGCTCTTGCTGCTTGTGCAGCCATTGCTATAGTGACATGAGGGATGGGCTAATATGTTGAAAACTTTAAAATTAATCCTAATTGCACTAATATGCCTCTTTCAGCTCACCTTGGGTTTTTGGATTGTTTGTCGATGCATAACCGTGTAACTGAGTAACGTTTCTGAAGTGTTCATGCATTATTATGCAGTTCTTTTATATCCCAGTCATTTCTGACAAGTAATTTAAAAAAAAATAGTGTTTGTACATGACGAACTAAAAGCTTTTAATTAATTCTACCATAAACAAACTTGCAGAATGGGCATGTAAATGACAAATGAATTTCAATGTAGCTAAGTGTGAGGTGGTGCATTTTGGTAGGAGGAATAAGAAGGCTACCTACTCCTTGGAAAATAAGAATCTAAATGGGGTAGAGGTGCAAAGGGATCTCGGTGTATAGCTTCACAAATCATTAAAAGTAGCAACGCAGGTTAAAAAAGCCATAAAAGTGCAAATAAAGCACGGGTTCATTTCTGGAGGAATAGAATTCAAAAGCAGAGAAGTTATGTTAAACCTGTATTGAACTTTGTCTGATTGTCTCATGGTTTGAGACAGCAGGGTGGCAATATGGCATTACTGTATATATGCTTTTAAGTGGTTGCTGTTGCTGGCATTGTTGTAAAAGTTGTTGTTATAAAACTTGCCCACGGATGAAAAGGTCACGCTCAAAGGAGTTCATGGCACGCTCAGTACAAAAAAAATTAGAGGGAACATTGCCAGCCACATAAGTACTGTGGCTACAAGAGCAGGTCAGAGGCTGGGTATTCTGCAGTGAGTGTCTCACCTCCTGATTCCCCAAAGCCTTTCCATCATCTACAAGGCACAAGTCAGGAGTGTGATGGAATACTCTCCACTTGCCTGGATGAATGCAGCTCCAACAACACTGAAGAAGCTCGACACAATCCAGCCCACTTGATTGGCACCCCATCCACCACCTTAAGCATTCACTCCCTCCACCACCGGCGCACCGTGGCTACAGTGTGTACCATCTACAAGATGCACTGCAGCAACTCGCCAAGGCTTCTTCAACAGAACCTCCCAAACCCGCAACCTCTTCCACCTAGAAGGACAAGGGCAGCAGGCGCATGGGAACACCACCACCTCCAAGTACCCCTCCAAGTCATACACCATCCTGACTTGGAAATATCTCGCCGTTCCTTCATCGTCGTTGGGTCAAAATCCTGGAACTCCCTCCCTAACAGCACTGTGGGAGTACCTTCACCGCGCGGACAGCAGCGGTTCAAGAAGTTGGCTCACCACCACCTTCTGAAGGGCAATTAGAGATGGGCAATAAATGCTGGTCTTGCCAGCGATGCCCATATCCCAGGAACAAATTAAAAATAGGTAACATAGAAGGAGGGAAAAAAGTAAAAATTACAAATTCAGTTGTTGTTTCCACTGAAGAGAAAGGACAATAGCAGGATTTTGCTGCTGCTGGAGAGCAAAAGAAAATATTATATTGTTATACCACAGCTTTTATATTGACAGTTTTCATTAATGGAATAAATATGCAAATAGTAAGCATTTAATTTGCTCTGAAATGCCCTATAAAATAAATTTCTCAACTAAGGAAATAACGTCAAAGTATTTTTTTCAATGTGAACTATAGCTTTGTGCCAGGTATGTTTGATCAATCTACGTATTAAAACTGGGCTAGTTGCGACTTGCCTTTATTCTGAATATAACAATAGTCTTGTGGAAACATTCATACAAGTGATTGAAAGATTACTTTAATTGTAATCAGAGCTATTAGTTCCTATAGTTGTTACTTGATATTAAACTATTTTGTCAACAGAAAATGTTATGCGTGTAAAATAATTTGAAGTGAAAGTTCCTGTATTTGATGTAAAAAAAGAAGACCCAATACAGGAGGAAGAATTGGTTGCTCTCGAGTGAAATTTTAAACAGTCACCGAAATTCCATAATGTCAATCATGGAGGTGCGCTGGAATCGAGCCTACCAGTGCTCCCTAAATATGCCCCCCTGCCGAAGTTTGCGGGGTCCAGTGATGGTGGTGCAATGATGGGGGAGGGGATGTTGATCAGGCCTCGCTCACCCTGGAACTTCTCTGATCGACCCCTGGCAAGGGGGCTCATCCAGGATTTTAAAAAAAATCCTATTTGGGGGTCCAGTCATGTTCTTCCCCGTTTCTTTGGAGGTACTGCCTGTCTCCTGCCAAAGTTACGGTGTGAGACCAGTAGAGCCCCCATGAAATTTGAGGACCCCATTCTTTTTGAATGCATTTACAATGTCACAATAGATAGTGATCAAAGCAATTCTCACCCATGTTTAAGTAGGAATAGAATCTGTATCCTATCAAATACATTAATCATTTTAAATACATTGATTAGATTATCCCTTAACCGTCTAAAATCAAGGAAATACAAGCCAATTTTAGGTGACCTGTCCTCATAATTTAACCCTTTATGTCACATCCTCTAGATTATAATTATGGATGCATTACATCACCATTCACAATTGTCAATCCTTTAATCATAGACGGAATAGTACTTTAAAAATTTATTTTAGGCATTGGAGGTTTTTTTTAATTTTAGTTCTTGGGGTTGAGAGTTATTTTAATTGTTCTTATATATGAACTGTTTGGGAGGGTTATAAATACTTTAGAGAGGGTTTTTAAAATAATTCATTACAGGAAGATTATTTTTTTTTAGATTTATTTCAAGCTTTTTAGAAAGATTTGGGGTGAACTAGCCAGCAAAAATAGAAATACATGCAGGAAGGTTTTACTTCTATGTACTTTGCTTTGTAATCTGTAATTACTCATGCAGATAGGACCTAGGCTACCTGAATAGGTTACCATAGCACAGATCCCTTAAGTCGTTTTCTTTTGTTGTTCCTAAGATTGATTTTAGCTACATTAATTTGAGTACATAATAAGAACAGATGTATTTGTTTACATTTTACTTGTGTGTATAACGTAGAATACATTACTCTTCATTTCTACAAGTCACTATATTTATACCCCCAGAAACATAATAAAATACTCTCCAAATACGGCAAATTATTTGAGATACAAAACCTCGTGCAAGTTAGACTGTTCTTTTGTTTCCTTTTTAATCTTTTATTTTATTTATTTCCCTTTCCCATAATTTTTCTCTTTTAATATGTTTTTTTCTGTCCTTTCATTTTATTTTTCTTTCACTTTTTTTATTTGATTTTGTTCTTCTTTCGCGGTTTCCAATAGAGTAAAACAGAGAATATCTTTTCTCCCTTCCCTTCTCATTCTGCCTTCCCAATGCTTGCGTGTCTGCTCTTTCTCCCTCCCTTTCTCTCATTTATTGTCCCCTAAAGCTAAGCCTATTTTTCTTGTTCTTCCTGCACCTACCCAAGCTGTGTGTTTTTCTCTCTTTCTCTCTGTTTTCTCATGGGTATACCCAAGGCTTTGGGAAGATTCCTGTAGCTGCACACAAATGTTTTAGTCAATATTAAAGTGCTTGCACCAAAGCAGGTGGAAGTTTTAAAATGGTAGCAAATATGCAGATACTACTTACATGAAATATAAACAGAAAATGCTGGAAATACTCAGCAGGTCAGGCAACATCTGTAGAGAGAGAAACAATGGCCCAGATATTCCGATCGCAGGCCTCCCGCGGGCGGAGGGCTGCGATCTGGAAAAATCTGCGCCCTTACCTGAGGGCTCCCGGGAGACGCACAGTTCCGCTGCTGGGCCTCTCCAAACTGCTGGTGCGCAGGGCCCACGTATCCCAGAGGCGCAGGTTGTTCGCAGCGTCCCTGGGATCACGTGGGCCATGGGGAGCCAATCAGAGAAGGGAATCTCCCTTCATACATTTGACAGGAAGACCTGTCAAATATATGAATGGAGATCACCCCCAAAACATAGTAAAACTTCAAATAAATTTTAAAAAAAAATCACATTTTTAAAATGACTTGAAATTACATAAATTAACTATTTTAAACAAAAATGTAAATTTTTGAAAAAAATAATTAAAGTTTTTAACGAGGCTAAAAATAAACTTAACTTTCTTTAAAGTATTTTTAAATGATAAATCCGTGGAAATTTTTTTTTTTTCTTAACTTTTTTCAACTCTTATCCTGGTGAAAGCAGGCCTTACGCCTGTAAGAATTGTAAGTGTTTTCTGCGGGTGGAGGGTCTCCAAAAAACGGAACTATCCGCCCGTAGAGGCCCTTCTCCCGGGCAGCCGGAGGATCTGTCAAGACCTTTCTTGACAGATCGGAAATGCCGGTTTCCAGCGCATGCGCAGTGCATGCCTGAAACCGGCATTTCCAATGTCCCTACGGGTGGGTACACAGCGCGTTCCCACCCGTAGGGATCGGAATATCCGGCCCAGTGTTAATGTTTCAGGTCGGTGACCTTTCATCAGAACTGGAAAATGTTACAGATGTAATGGCCCACATATTCCGATAAGAGTTGAAAAAAGTAAAAAAAATTAAAAAAATTTTCACTGATTTATCATTTAAAAATACTTTTAAAAAAGGTAAGTTTATTTTTAGCCCCATAATAAACTTGAATTATTTTTTTCAAAAAATTACATTTTTGTTTAAAATACTTAATTGTAATTTTAAGTCATTTTAAAAATGTGATTTAAAAAAAATTTATTTAAAGTTTTACTATGTTTTTTCATTGATCTCCATTCATATATTTGACAGGTCTTCCTGTCAAATGTATGAAGGGAGATTCCCTTCGGTGATTGGCTCCCCATGGCCCACGTGATCCCAGGGATGCTGCGAACTACATGCGCCCCTGGGATACGTGGGCCCTGCGCATTTCAAGTTTGGTGAGGCCCAGGAGCGGAAGCGTGTGCGTCCCGGGAGCCCTCAGGTAAGGGCTCAGATTTTTCCAGATCGCAGGCCTCCGCCCGCGGGAGGCCTGCGATCAGAAAATACGGGCCAATAGGTTTTAAGCAGGTACAGAGGCAGGGGAAGTGGGGAGGGGAGGAAATAACAAAAGGGTATATCTGTGATGGGGTGGAAGGCAGCAGTGATTAAATAACAAGATGGTGCAAGGCAAAAGGGGGTGGTAATTAGATAAGTAAAGAAACGAAAGATGGGTCTAGAGGAGCTATAAATGGAAACAGCAGAATCATTACCAGCACCTGCTGTCCGAAAAAATGGGAGCAGTGGTTATATAAACACCTTATAAAAATCAATTTTAACAACAACTTTCAGTCAGGGAGTCGATCGCCTATGGCATTGCATATGGGGAGTGAAGACCAAGTGTAGTCTTCAAATGAAAGAGAGTTACAGGGCAGGGGATAATTGGATGAGGGTGTGCAAATGTATTTCAGTTCCCATTTTAAAATCATATATTCTGTCCTTATTTTTATATAATTCGTTGATCTCTCGTGGCATTACACATGCATAATCAAGACAACGTGCAACATTCGGGTCAAGCAGGGTTCGAGGGTGGGAGATAATTGAATTGAAACAAGAAAGGGGAGGGGGAAGAAGGCCAATCGGAGGGCAGGGGGAGGCGCAAGAAAGATGAAGGTTAGAGTGATGGGGAGGCAGAGGGAGGTGGACAGTGGAGGCAGGTGGGGTGAAGCAAATGGAGAGAGATGGAGAAGGAAGATGGAGAGGGGAAAGGGAAGACAGAGGGAGGGGCACAAGCTAAAGGGAGTGAGGGAGAAGACGGGAAGGATGGGAGGGAGCGGAGAAAGGAGGGAGGGGAAGATGGAGAGAAGTGAAGGGAAGAGAGCGTCAGAGGGTTTTTCGGCTGAGGGGTCTGGGTTTAGATCACCTAAATGATGATCAGTGTTGGAGGAAGATGTTGCTTGACTGAGGAAGTGGCTTCCAATCACTTATGTAATGCTTGGGTGGGGAAGTGGGTTGGTTTAAACACTTAGACCCTGATATTGACAGGGCTGGGTTTTTCGAGCTGGGTGGGGGGGCGGGGGGCGGGGGGGGTGCAGAGTTTCAGTCGGGAAACCCAGAAGTCCGGGGTTCCCTGCATGAGTGTGCGCCTTTTTTTTAACGGTATCCCCCTCCCAGAAGCCAGCCTGATTGACAGGCTTGGCACCTAGTCGGGCGGGGAGCACTCCACAGAAGGCCGGAGCCACAGGAACAGGTAAGGAACCTGCTGCTGCATTAGTGGGAGGATGGAGGTGGTCCAATCCCTGACCTGGTTGGGGGGGGCGGGGGTCTGATCCCCAACCCGGGGTGGGTGTCTGATGGGGGGGGTGCGATGCCAGGGAAGCAGGTAAACTTGGGGGGCCGGGGAAAAACACTCCTGCTCCTTCTGGCCCACAAGCAGTGCTGTAAAGGCTCTTACCTTTTCCCCGAAGCTGTCCTCGCCTCTCTTGAGCTGCCAGGTTTCCCGTGGGAAATACGGCCGGCCAGGGTTAAATCTGTAAAATAGGTTAAATGTGAGTCTCCCAGCCTCGTTATAATATTTAAATTGCCAACCTGTCTCCTGGGAGCGGGTTGGCTGCCTGCCCCCTGTCCCACCTCGTTAACCTGAAAGTGGGTGGGTTGGAGGCGAGTTTGAAACTTTTAAAATGTTTACATCTCACCCGACCCCAACCCACCCGTTGTTGGGGGTTAAAATTACCCCCTTACGTTCTGCTTAGTGGTGCTCATTGTATATTTGCTGAGTGAAAAGCAGCCAGGGTTAGCATGAGATCTCTGATCACTGTGGGGGACATCTAATGTGTGACTGGAGCCTGCTCTAGATATTCCTGCTTTGTGTGGGGGAAAGGTTTGGAGTCGAGGGTTATGGTCTCTGTTCGATGCGGATTCTTATGCTCTGTGTGGGAGCAGTTCGGTACTGAAATTACAGCTTGGTGGGGGTAATCTTGGCATTTCTTTTCAGGGGGAGATTTGCTGGTTGTCTGCTCTGGTGCTTTTCGGTTCGGGGGCAGTGGGAAGTTATTGTGAGCTTAATGTGTGCTCCAGTAATTACTGGTTCTTGAGAGGGAAGGAGTATTGCTGAGTTTTGGGAGTTTGGTGCATGTTCAAGGAATTACTTCTTCGTATGGCAGGGGGAGGTTGCGTTACTTTGCTGTCCTGTCCCTGGATTAGGTGCTTACTGGAGGGGAGAATTGGGTGTTGCTGTCACATTTCTCTCACTAAAATTACTGGTAAGTTACGAGTATTACTGGCTAGTGTCAGCACTGGCTCAGTAGTACCTTTCTCGCCTCCTAGTCAGCTTATGGGTTCAAGCCACATTGCTGAGTCTTGAGCACATAATGTAGGCTGATACTGAGGGAGTGCTGAATTGTTGGCAGTGCTGTCCTTTGGGTGAGGCATTACTCCAAGGCCCTACTTGCCTTTTCAGGTGGACGTAAGAGATCCAGTGACACTGTTAGAAGAGCAGGTGAGTTCTCCCGGTATCCTGTCAAAGTTTTATCCTCAACTGACACCACCAAAACCATTTATCTGGTCATTTATCTCATTGCTGTTTGTAAGACATGACTGTCTGCAAATTGGCTGCCGTATTTCCCTACATTCCAAATGAGAAGTGCTTTGGTACTCTTAAGATCCTGAAAGATGCTTTATAAATGCAAGTTATGCAAGGTCTTTCTTTCCTGGGGAGGTTCTACGTTTCGAAATGATAGTTTGCTGTTCAATTCTGGACATTCATCTTAGCTACTGCGGATTTTCTCTCTGACCTTGGTGAAAGTTGAGTGCATTTACCCTTAATGGAGAAGATGAGGGTTCTGGTCAGTGGTGGTGTGATTGGGTGGCCATGGATTTTTTTTCAGCGGGGGTGGTGGGAATTTTTGCTGATTTCAGGGTATGTGTTGCTGCAATTCTGTTCATTTTTAAGGGGTTTTGATACTGATGCTTTGAGGGTTGTGGAGTGCCTTTGAAAGTACATTTCAATTACATTGTCTATGAATATAGTTAACAGACTGCAGGTGAAGTTATTGTTTAAGAGAACAGTTGACTTTTGTAAGATTTACAAAACACTCTTTTATTACAGGGCGAAGGAACCCCTTACCTGAAGGTAAAATAAAGAGCTACATGTATCAACTATGTAAGTCCCTTGATTACATGCACAGGTAAGGAAAGCATAGAGAGTGAAAATGAGCATCATAAATATTTTCCAGCTAATATTAAACTGAGTTAATTTACAATTACATTAAGATGTTAAAGTTTATTTTTAAGGACTTTTGGCTGAGTGTAATGTCTGACAATGGTGTTATACTTATTCGAAGATACATATGCACATAAAAATGTATCTCAGTTAGTAACAGAAAATCATTGTATATTCAGGAGTTTTATTTGATACTTGCAGGGAAAAGAATTTTATTTATGATTTTTGGAAATCTATTATGACAGATGTCAGGTCGAGAATTCATCTGAGAATCAGGCTAAATATAGAAAGTTCAGAGGAGAAGTGAAAAAGACAATAAGAGGGGCAAAGAGAGGGTATGAGAATAGAATGGCAGCTAACATAAAAGGTAATCCAAAAGTCTTCCATAGGCATATAAATAGGAAACAGGTAGTAAGGAGGGGTGGGGCCGATTAGGGACCAAAAAGGAGACCTACGCATGGAGGCAAAGGGTATGGCTGAGGTACTAAATGAGTACTTTGCATCTGTCTTCACCAAGGAAGCAGATGCTGCCATAGACATAGTGAAGGAGGAGGTAGAGGAGATACTGGATGGGATAAAAATTGATAAAGACGAGGTACTAGAAAGGCTGGCTGTACTTAAAGTAGATAAGTCACCAGGACCAGAAGGGATGCATCCTAGGACGCTGAGGGAAGTGAAGGAAGAAATCGCGGAGGTACTGGCCATAATCTTCCAATCCTCCTTCGAAACGGGGGTGCTGCCAGAGGACTGGAGAATTGCAAATGTTACACCCTTGTTCAAAAAAGGGTGTAAAGATAAATCCAGCAACTATAGGCCAGTCAGTTTAACCTCGATAGTGGGAAAGCTTTTAGAAACAATAATCAGGGACAAAATTAACAGTCACTTGGACAAGTGTGGATTCATTAAGGAAAGCCAGCATGGATTTGTTAAAGGCAAATCATGTTTAACCAACTTGATTGAGTTTTTTGATGAGGTAACAGAGAGGGTTGATGAGGGCAATGCAATTGATGTGGTGTACATGGATTTCCAAAAGGTGTTCGACAAATTGCCAAATAATAGGCTTGCCAGCAAAGTTGAAGCCCATGGAATAAAAGGGACAGTGGCTGCATGGATGCAAAATTGGCTAAGTGACAGGAAACAGAGAGTAGTGGTGAATGGTAATTTTTTGGACTGGAGGAAGGTATACAGTGGTGTTCCCCAGGTCTAGGACCACTGCTTTACTTGATATATATTAATTACTTGGATGTGGGTGTAGAGGGCACAATTTCAAAATTTGCAGATGACACAAAACTTGGAAGTATAGTGAACAGTGAGGAAGATAGTGATAGACTTCAGGAGGACATAGACAGCCTGGCGGAATGGGCGGACATGTGGCAGATGAAATTTAATGCAGAAAAATGCGAAGTGATACATTTTGGTAGAAGGAATGAGGAGAGGAAATATAAACTTAAGGGTACAATCCTAAAGGGAGTGCATGAACAGAGAGACCTAGGGGTATATATGCACAAATCGTTGAAGGTGGCAGGGCAGGTTGAGAAAGCAGTTAAAAAAGCTTACAGGATCCTGGGCTTCACGAATAGAGGTATAGGGCGCAAAATTCGGCAGCACCCCGATTCGGGGCAGTAACGCTGGCGAGGTGGGACATGCTGCGCCCGGCAAGGAAGTCCCACCCCGGCCGCGAAATTCGCCTTACTGCCCCACCCAGGAAGTGGAGCGCTCTACTTCCTGGTGGGGTGGTAACCGAGGCGATGTCAGGGCGCGATCATCAGCGGAGCGCTGCCGCGTTTCAACGTCCCTTCCCTTCAGTTAAAGGGGAGGGCCTTTGCGCACTCTGGAGGGCCTCTGATGGCCCCAACTAGGCCACCAGGGTGGCGTGGTGCCAAGGCAGCAGCCCGGGACCAAAAAGAAAATGGCGGCACGGCTCGCGGCCGCACCTCCCCTTTAACTACCGCCCCGTGAGCGGAGGTTGGCTCGGCTCGCGACCCGCGAGGCTGGCGCTGACACTGCCCGTGGCAGCCTCGCGGGGTGCAGCCGAATTTCTGCCTAGGGATGGTAAGGGGACGTGGCGGGGCGCTAAGGGGTGGGCCGCGCACGGCGATGATGTCATTGTCGGAGGCGTGGGGGCGCGGCGCTATTGCCCCACCTGGAGGCACTAACGGCAGCCTCAAAGGAGCCGAATTTCGCCCCCATAGAGTACAAAAACGTGGAAATTATGATGAACCTGTATAAAACACTGGTTCGGCCTCAGCAAGCGTATTGTGTCCAATTCTGGGCACCGTACTTTAGGAAGGATGTGAAGGCCTTGGAGTGGGTGCAGAAAAGATTTACAAGAATGATTCCAGGGATGAGGGACTTCAGTTACGTGGATAGACTGGAGAAGCTGGGTTGTTCTCCTTAGAGCAGAGAAGATTGAGAGGAGATTTGATAGAGGTGTTCAAAATCTTGAGGGGTCTAGACAGAGTAGATAGAGAGTAACTGTTCCCATTGGCAGAGGTGTCGAGAACCAGAGGACACAGATTTAAGGTGATTGGCAAAAGAACCAAAGGCAACATAAGTAAAGAAAAAATTTACGCAGCGAGTGGTTATGATCTGGAATGCACTGCCTGAAAGGGTGGTGGAGGCAGCCTCAATCACGGCTTTCAAAAGGGAGTTGAATAAGTACCTGAAAGAAAAACCTTTGCAGGGCTACGGGGAAAGGGCAGGAGAGTGGGACTAGCTGAGGTGCTCATGCAGAGAGCCGGCACGGGCTCGATGGGCCGAATGGCCTTCTTCCGTGCTGTAACCATTCTATGATTCTATGATAATCACCAATGGCATAGTGATAAAAATGAATAGGAAATTATAAATAAGAAAATCATGGCTCAGCTCAGTAGGTTACAAAATCTTCTTTTATTCACTACAGAAATGGAATTTTTCACCGAGATGTAAAGCCCGAAAATATCCTAATTAAGGTATGTTATATGTACTTCTATAGTCCTTCAGTAGTACAGAGTAATAGGATGCTAGTCCACACCCTTAGTTTTCCTACATGGTGATTAACCAGTCTTTGCTGTGTTGTCAGGAGGAAGTGCTTTGTCTATTGACTGAGAAATAGAAAAATTCACAATGATTTAGCATGGGGTGAACTTCTGAGATTAAGGCAGAGTAGAGGGAAGTTTACTCTGTGTCCGAGTGTACTGTACTTGACCAGGAATTGCTTATCACTAACATGAGGTGGCCAAAATGGAAAGTGTTCCATTTGGTACAAAGAGCCTGCAAAGGGATATAGACAGGTTAAGTGAGTGGGCAATAAGGTGGCAGATGGAGTATAATGTGGGGAAATGTGAGGTTATTTACTTTGGTGGGAAGAATAGAAAAAAACCCAGAATATTTTTGAAATGGTGAGAAAGTATTAAATGTTGGTGTTCAGAGAAATTAAGTGTCCTTGTACAGCAAACAGAGTTAGCATGCAGGAACAGCAAGCAATTAGGAAGGCAAATGGCATGTTGGCCTTTATTGCAAGCAGTTTAGAGTATAAGAGTAAGGAAGTCTTGCTACAATTGTACAGGGCTTTGGTGAGACCACACCTGGAGTACTGTGCACAGTTTTGGTCTCCTTAACTGAGGAAGAATATACTTGCCTTAGAGGTGGTGCAATGAAGGTTCACTAGATTGATTCCTGGGATGAAAGGGTTGTCCTGTGAGGAGAGATTAAGTAGATTGGGTCTATACTCTCTCGAGTTTAGAAGAATGAGAGGTGATCTCCTTGAAACATATAAGATTTGAGGGGAATTGACAGGATAGATGCTGACAGGTTGTTTCCCCTGGCTAGAGAGTCTGGAACGAGGGTGCATAGTCTCAGGATAAGGGGTCGGCCATTTAAGACTAAGATGAGGGGGAATTTCTTCACTCAGAGGGTTGTGAATCTTTGGAATTCTCTACCCAACAGGCTGTGGATGCTGAATCGTCAAGGCTGAGATAGATAGGTTTTTGGACCCTAGGGGAATCAAGGGATATGGAGATCGGGTGGGAAAGTGGAGTTGAGGTCGAAGATCAGCCATGATGTCCTTTAGGAAAGGAAATCTGCTGTCCTTACCTGGTCTAGCCTATGTGTGACTTCAGATCCACAGCAATGTGGTTGACTCTTAACTGCCCTCTGAAGTGGCCTAGCAAGCCACTCAGTGTACCAAAACCGTTACAGAGAAGTACACAAAGAATAAAACCAGACGGACCACCCGGCATCCATCAAGGCACCGGACACGACAAGTCAACCGTGCAAAGTCCTCCTCACTAACATCTGGGGACTTGTTCCACAGACTAGTCAAGCAACAGCCTGACATAGTCATGCTCACAGAATCATTCCTTTCAGCCAACGTCCCAGACTCCTCCATAATCATCCCTGATAAGCTATGTCCTGTCCCACCGGCAGAACAGACCCACCAGAGGTAGCGGCACAGTGGTATACAGTCGGGAGGGAGTGGCCCTGGGAGTCCTCAACATTGACTTCAGACGCCTTGAAGTCTCATGGCATCAGGTCAAATATGGGCAAGGAAACATCCTGCTGATTACCACCTATCGCCCTCCCTCAGCTGATGAATCAGTACTCCATGTTGAACACCACTTGGAAGAAGCACTGAGGGTAGCAAGGGCCTAGAACGTACTCTGGGTGGGGGACTTCAATGTCCATCAGCAAGAGTGGCTCGGCAGCACCTCTACTGACCGAGCTGGCTATGTCCTGAAGGACATAACTGCCAAACTGGGCCTGTGGCAGGTGGTGAGAGAACCAACATGAGGGAAAAACCTACTTGACCTCGTTCTCACCAATCTACTTGTTGCAGATGCATCTGTCCATGACAGTATTGGCAGAAGTGACAGCCGCATAGTCCTTGTGGAGACGAAGTCCCGTCTTCACACTGAGGACACTCTCCATCGTGTTGTGTGGCACTACCACTGTGCTAAATGGAATAGATTCAGAACAGATCTAGCAGCTCAAAACTGAGCATCCATGAGGCGCTGTGGGCCATCAGCAGCAGCAGAATTGTATTCCACCACAATCTGTAACCTCATGGCCTGGCATATCCCTCACTCTACCATTACTATCAACCCAGGGGACCAACCTGGTTCAACAAGGAGTGTAGATGAGCATGCCAGGAGCAGCACCAGGCATACCTAAAAATGAAGTGCCAACCTGGTGAAGCTACAACACAGGACTACATACATGCTAAACAGCATGCTATAGACAAAGCTGAGTGATCCCACAACCAACAGATCAGATCAAAGTTCTGCAGTCCTGCCACATCCAGTCGTGAATGGTGGTGGACAGTTAAACAACTAACGGGAGGAGGAGGCTGCATGAATATCCCCACCCTCAATGATGGCGGAGCCCAGCACGTGAGTGCAAAAACAAGGCTGAAGCGTTCACAACCATCTTCAGCCAAAAGTGCCGAGTTGATGATCCATCTCGGCCTCCTCCTCAGCTCCCCCACCATCAGAGAAGCCAGTCTTCAGCCAATTCGATTCACTCCACATGATACCAAGAAATGGCCGAGTGCACTGGATACAGCAAAAGGCTATGGGCCCCGGCAACATCCCGGCTGTTGTACTAAAGATTTGTGCTCCAGAACTAGCTACGCCTCTAGCCAAGCTGTTCCTGTACAGCTACAACATTGGCACCTACCCGACAATGTAGAAAATTGCCCAGGTATGTCCTGTCTACAAAAAGCAAAACAAATCCAATCCGGCCAATTACCGCCCCATCAGTCTACTCTCAATCATCAGCAAAGTGATGGAAGGTGTCGTTGACAGTGCTATCAAGCAGCATTTACTCACCAATTACCTGCTCACCGATCTTCAGTTTGGGTTCCGCCTTGACCACATGGCTCCAGACCTCATTACAGCCGTGGTCCAAACATGGACAAAGGAGCTGAATTCCAGAGGTGAGGTGAGAGTGACTGCCCTTGACATCAAGGCAGCATTTCACCGAGTGTGGCGTCAAGGGGCCCTAGTAAAATTGAAGTCAATGGAAATCAGGGGGGAAACTCTCCACTGGCTGGAGTCATACCTAGCACAAAGCAAGATGGTTGTGGTTGTTGTAGGTCAATCATCTCAGCGCCAGGTCATCGCTGCAGGAGTTCCTCAGGACAGTGTCCTAGGCCATACCATCTTCAGCTGCTTCATCAATGACTTTCCCTCCATCATAGGGTCAGAAATAGGTATGTTCGCTGATGATTGCACAGTCTTCAGTTCCATTCGCAACTCCTCAGATAATGAAGCAGTCATGCCCGCATGCAGAAAGACCTGGACAACATTCAGGCTTGGGCTGATAAGTGGCAAGTTACATTTGAGCCACACAAGTGCCAGGCAATGACTATCTCTAACAAACGAGAGTCTAACCACTGCTCCTTGACATTCAACGGCATTACCATCGCCGAATCCCCTACCATCAACATCCTGGGGGTTACCATTGACCAGAAACTTAACTGAATTGTCAGACTGCTTGTCCGACATCCAGTTCTGGATGAGCAGAAATTTTCTCCAATTAAATATTGGGAAGATCGAAGCCATTGTTTTCGGTCCCCGCCACCAACTCCGTTCCCTAGCCACTGACTCCATCCCTCTCCCTAACATCTGTCTGAGGCTGAACCACACTGTTCGCAACCTTGGTGTCATATTTGACCCTGAAATGAGCTTCCGACCACATATCCGCAGCATAACTAAGACCACCTATTTCCACCTCCGTAACATCACCCGTCTCCGCCCTTGCCTCAGCTCATCCGCTGCTGAAACCCTCATCTATGCCTTTGTTACCTCTAGACTTGACTATTCCAACGCACACCTGGCTGGTCTCCCACATTCTATCCTACGTAAACTTGAGGTCATCGAAAACTCGGCTGCCCGTATCCTAATTCGCACCAAGTCCCGTTCACCCATCACCCCTGTGCTTGCTGACCTACATTGGCTCACCGTTAAGCAACACCTCGATTTCAAAATTCTCATCCTTGTTTTCAAATCCCACCATGGCCTCGCCCCTCCCTATCTCTGTAATCTCTTTCAGCCTCACAACCCCTAATTCTGCCCTCTTGAGCATCCCTGATTATAATCGCGCAACCATTGGTGGGCGTGCCTTCTGTTGCCTAGGCCCTAAGCTCTGGAATTCCCTGCCTAAACCTCTCCGCCTCTCTACCTCTCTTTCCTCCTTTAAGACGCTCCTTAAAACATACCTCTTTGACCAAGCTTTTGGTCATCTGCCCTAATTTCTCCTTATGTGGCTCGGTGTCAAATTTTTTATTTGTCTTTTAATACTCCTGTGAAGCGCCTTGGGATGTTTTACTACGTTAAAGGCGCTATATAAATGCAAGTTGTGATAGGGAGGGAGTTCCCGGATTTTGACCCAGCGACGATGAAGGAACGGCGATATATTTCCAAGTCAGGATGACTTGGACGGGAACTTGGAGGTGATGGTGTTCCCATGCGCCTGCTGCCCTTGTCCTTCTAGGTGGTAGAGGTCGCGGGGTTGGGAGGCGTATGTAAAGAAAAACTTTAAGAAATTCACAATCTTTCACTAATTTGGCCTTGTATAAAATAGAATGAGATATGATGCATAATTGTAATTTGCATTAATATAGTACATATTGATAACTTATTGTCAAAAATCCATGGCCCTTCTGGTGCACTCCTGCTGTAATTTGGGGGTGGGGTGGTGGGAAGGGCGAGTTGCCCACTGGAAGGGCTAGAAACTAGACGAGAACTCGTAAATGCTAGGATTCCTGGTTTAAGTCATTAAATATATTCAAAGTCATTAAATATATTCAAGAATGAGTTAGATATATTTCTTAAAGCTAAAGGTATCAAGCGATATGGGGAGAAGGCAGGTACAGGGTACTGAGTTTGGATGATCAGCCATGATCTCATCGAATGGCAGAGCAGGCTCGAGGGGCCGAATGGCCTACTCCTGCTCCTATCTTCTATGTTTCTATTGTTGAGGCTGCCTCAAAAACACGAATTAAGGCCGAGTCCATGTGTGGGACATAAAGCTTTTTATTACAACTGCCTGGTCAAAATGGCTGAAAACAACTGCTCACAGAATTCTCTGGAAAAACCCTGAGGCCCCGCCCACTCCTTTTCTCCTGCCTTAAAGGTAAGGTGCCCGATATATTGTCCACGGACGGAAAAGTGGATTGCGCCCGTTTAGGTGGCGATCCGCCACACAGCTCCCCCCAGAATCCGCTTAGGAGGTGTGGACGAGACGGTGCGGCGGTCTGATGGGCCGGCCGGAGCGGCTCTTGTAGGACGCCGGTGGACGTGGAACGGCCGGGCGTGGAGCAGCCGGGTGAACCGGCTTGAGGGCAGGTCGGCCGCGTGGCGGTGGACGAGCTACAGGGACCTGCTCACCGGGCTCCGAGTGTGCTGGCTTGAGTCGGTCAACCGACACTTTTTCGGTCCCGTTGCCCACTTGCAGGGTGAAAAATTTGTCCCCAGCCTGTAGCACCTTGTAGGGCCCGTCGTACGGGGGTTGAAGGGGTCCGCGGTGGGCGGCGTGCCGGACGAAAACGAACCGTGCCTGGTGTAGGCTTAGTGGGACGTGTGAGGTGGATTCGCCGTGTCGGGCAATGGGCACCGGGGCGAACTGCAGCGCCAGTGAGGCGAAGTCGTGGCGTTGCTGGTCGGCTGACCAGGGTGTCGTGGCGGTGGGCAGGAACTCGCCGGGTACGCGCAGCGGCTGACTGTACACAAGCTCTGCTGCCGATGCGTGGAGGTCTTCTTTAACCGCGGTGCGCAGGCCAAGGAGGACCCACGGAAGTCGGTCGGTCCAGGCGCCGTCCTGGAGGCTGGCTCGAAGAGATGCCTTCAAGGATCTGTGGAACCGCTCACACAGTCCGTTGGCTTGGGGGTGGTACGCTGTGGTGCGGTGAATGGTCACCCCGAGATTGCGTGCGACGGCGGTCCAGAGTTCAGAGGTAAATTGCGGACCTCTGTCCGACGTCATGTCGGAGGGGACGCCGAACTGTGCGACCCAGGTGCTGACGAAGGCTCTGGCGATGTCGGCGGTGGTGGTAGAGGTCAGTGGAATTGCCTCGGGCCAGTGCGTGGTGCGGTCAACGATCGTCAGCAAGTGCGTGTGGCCTTGCGACAGCGGCAGGGGCCCGACGATGTCCACGTGGATGTGGTCGAATCTACGCGAAGGGACGGTAAACTCCTCGAGGGGTGCTTTTGTGTGTTGCTGTACCTTGGCCCGTTGGCAGGCTAGGCAGGAGTTGGCCCAAATACGCACATCCTTGCGAAGGCCGCGCCAGACAAAGCGGTTGGCTACCAATTTGATGGATGCGCGGGCGCCAGGGGTGGGAGAGGTTGTGGAGAATCTCGAATACCCGGCGGCGCCAGGACGCTGGGACGACGGGCCGAGGTTGACATAGGGATATGTCACACTTGACCGTGACTGCGGTCGGGCCACAGGCGACGTCGGCCAGGCGTAGCCCTGGTAGGTTGGTAGGTGCGGAGAGCAGATCAGGGTCGGTGATCTGGTCTGCTGCGAGTTGAGCGTAGTCGACTGCCAGGTGTGCGGCGTGGATGGCGGGGCGGGAGAGGCAGTCGGCTACCACATTGTCTCGGCCGGAGACGTGTTGGATGTCCGTGGTGAACTCGGACACTGCCGCGAGTTGGCGCTGCTGCCTGGCGGACCAGGGGTCGGTTGTCTTTGCCATTGCGAATGTCAGGGGCTTGTGGTCGACAAACGCAGTGAAGGGGTGGCCCTCCAGCAAAAAACAAAAATGGCGGACCTGCCAGGAACAGCACGAGGAGCTCGCGGTCGAAGGTGCTGTACTTGACCTCCGGGGGGGGCGTAGTTGGCGGCTGAAGAAGGCAAGTGGTTGCCAGGCGCCGTCGACCCACTGCTCATACATGGCGCCGACCGCGTGGTCAGAGGCGTCCGTGGTGAGCGCTACCCTGGCATTGGGCCGTGGGTGCGCGAGCAGGGTGGCGTTGGCGAGCGCGGTCTTGGTGGAGTCGAAGGCGGCGGACGCGTCTGCCGTCCATTCGACCGCCATCTTGCCGCTCCTGCCCCGGAGGGCTTCATACAGGGGCCTCATGAGGGACGCCGCTTTGGGGATGAAGCGGTTGTAGAAATTCACCATCCCGAGGAACTCCTGGAGGCCTTTGATGGTGGTGGGGCGGGGAAATTGTTGGACGGCCTGCACCTTGGTGGGCAGGGGGATGGCCCCAGCATGGGTGATGTGGTGGCCGAGGAAGTCGATCTTGTCCAGGCCGAACTGGCATTTGGCTGGGCTGAGGAGGAGCCCATGGTCGCTGAGGCGCCCGAACAGGATGCGAAGGTGTTCGAGGTGTTCCTGCTTGGAGGAACTGGCTACCAGGATGTCGTCCAGGTAGACGAACAGGAACTTCAGGTCCCGAAGGACCGAGTCCATGAGCCGTTAGAATGCCTGGGCCGCGTTTTTGAGGCCGAAGGGCATCCGCAGGAACTCGAACAAGCTGAAGGGGGTGATTACGGCCGTCTTGGAGATGTCCGCAGGGTGGACGGGGACTTGGTGGTAGCCGTGCACCAGGTCGACCTTGGAAAAGACTGAGCGGCCGGCCAGTCTAGCCGAGAAGTCCTGAATGTGCGGCACGGGGTACCGATCAGGGGTGGTGGCGTCGTTGAGGCGGCGGTAATCCCCGCAGGGGCGCCAACCCCCACCTGGTTTGGGGGCGATGTGGAGTGGGGAGGCCCAGGGACTGTTGGAGCGGCGGATGATGCCGAGCTGTTCCATGGTGGCAAACTCGGTCCGCGCGATCTCAAGTTTGGCCGGGTCCAGCCTGCGGGCGTGGGCGTACACTGGGGGGCCTGTGGTGGGGATGAAGTGTTCCACCCCGTGTTTGGCGGCCTCCGCGGAGAAGGTCGTAAATTTTTTAAGGAGCGCTGCCTTAAGATGTGCATACTTGCCTTCCTCTGGTGGGTTCTGCAGCGCTGTCCAGACCTTCGTAACTGTGGAGCTACCGAGTGATGTGACGAGGTAGTCGTACTGCGTCCCATCTGTGGTGATGTGTTGCAGCCGGAAGCGGGATTTGGCTTAGAGAAACCAGGCTTCGGGCTGGTTTTCCCAAAACTCCGGCAGTTTCACGGAAACTGCGTTCGTGTCCGCCATTGCAGTGCTCGGAATACATTCTGAGCGTCGGGGTCACCAATGTTGAGGCTGCCGCGAAACACGAATTAAGGCCGAGTCCATGTGTGGGACATAAAGCTTTTTATTACAACTGCCTGGTCAAAATGGCTGAAAACAACTGCTCACAGAATTCTCTGGAAAAATCCTGAGGCCCCGCCCACTCCTTTTCTCCTGCCTTAAAGGCAAGGTGCCCGATATATTGTCCACGGACGGAAAAGTGGATTGCGCCCGTTTAGGTGGCGATCCGCCACACTATGTTACATTGGGGATTTCGGGATGCCTGTTGGGGTGGAGCCTCTGTCCACCTCAAACATGGCCATTGGCGTAAGAAGGGGTGGGGCTTGGATCAGAGAGTTCACACTTTTCCAGCCCTCAGTGAGACCTAGTATATGGTTGTCAGAGGTACACCCAGTGAAGCCAGGTGTACCATGTCAACCATGGGCAGAAATGGGACCTGGGTGTCCAAGAAGAAGAACACCATTAAAAAAAATATTTTGTAAATGTGGCAATTTTGTTTTGTTTCCACGGGGCCCTAGCCTGGCAATCTCTGCTCGACTTTCCGGCTTCTTCACAATGGCCAACACCCTAGGTGCGGGTGTCTGTCATTGCAATGTAACGTACAGAACCTTCCCCGAACTGGAAAGTCCGCTGGGGTGAATGGTAGAGGTTCCTGGTGGGTTAATCTCAGTCCTTTTGTCGGGATGTTCTCCTATGTAGGTTCCCAGGGCCCTTGTGTTTTTTTGTCCCACAAGCTGGTACTCTATTATATATTTCCTATTTTTAACGTTTTTACCCATGGGGTATGTTGTGGATATTTCCCCTTTTTCTGTAATTTCATTCCCTTCTTTACCTGCCTGGTTAGCCTAGAGGGTAGGTGTACAGCTGTAGCTGCCTTTTAACACCACCAAAAATTTAGTCTCTGGTCATTTATTTATTTGCTGTTTGTGGGATTGTGCTATGCGCAAATTGGCTGCTATGTTTGCCTCCATAACAACAGTGACTACACGTCAAAAACTAAATTTATCGGCAGTGAAGCGATTTGATCTGTCATGAGGAAAGACATGACATAAACATGTTTTTTTGTACTATTAGGAATTGCTAGGGGCTGTTCAGTGATCCAGACACCACAGAATCTGTGCTGGGCCCTCGAGCTATTGCTGAGTGTCACCACACCGCCCGTGTTATCAATTATTTTTGACATTTAGAAATACAGGTGCATATTTTCCAGTTCTAGTGCTCCGGGTGCCAGCTTTGTACCTGTCAGCTTTTGGATCTGCTGACCCCCAAAATGTCTGGGGTTATGCTAATTATTTGTGCAGTGGAAGCTCCCAATATGGAATGCGCCTAGTGTTGTGAGCTCACTTCTTGGAGATTAGAGTTTCTAGTGCTGCTGCTGCCACGTAAAGGGAAGGTTATACTTAAAGAGAAGTGGCCACTGTGGCGGACAAATAAATTCTGGTTCCAAAATTGAGGATAGCAAGAAAGGGCTGACAATTCACTGTGTGGTTTAAAGAAAATAATTGTGGAAGCAAGAAAAAGGAATCTCTGGCTAAATGATTGAGTAGTACAGCATTCAACCTCCACATTTGATGGATAGTGGAGAGTAGATGTTGCAGGATGAGGTGTTTGCAAGGAGGGTTGCACTTTTTGACATTTCAAGTTACCCTCCGATGAGGAGAGGAGTGCAGCATGCTTGCCAGGATGCCAGGGTCAATATCATTTCCACTACCCAAAGAAGGTGGGAACAGATACAGAAGAAAATGCAGACTTTAAGGAAGCTATCAAGGTAATGTTACCCAAAAAGATCACTTGCCATGTAGATAGCCCAAATATGCATGCCTCTTAAGTGTTGCCTGTCAGCTTGTTGCATTTTTACTGCTGGTCCTTACCAAGCCCTCAGACAATCTTGGATCTCTTTCATTGCTTACCGTACATACCTATACTCTAGATACAACTTGCAACTGAAATCGTTGGCACACTGACATCTTAAAAGGGTTTCACACAGCAAATCATTGCAACGGAACCTAGCTGCATGATGCACAGTCATTTACCGACACAAAGGATGGGCTCCTGCTTCGATACATATCTGTCACAGTACAAGCACATTCAATTTACGATATCTCAAGACTACTTCTCAGCTTGCAGGACAAGATACACTTAATACAGTGAACTGGCTTGAGCTTGAGGAAGGCTCAGAAACTTCAAGCACTTGGATCCCTTGGAGGTGGCCACCTCCTGGACATCCTTGCCTATGAGAGCTTCAAGGAAGTCAGGGAAGGTGAAGCCAAATGCCTACCCCAAACTCAGGCCTGGTACCATAGAAACATAGAAGATAGGAGCAGGAGTAGGCCATTTGGCCCCTCGAGCCTGCTCCGCCATTTAATGAGATCATGGCTGATCATCCAAATTCAGTACCCTGTCCCTACTTTCTCCCCATATCCCTTGATCCCTTTAGCCTTAAGAAATATATCTAACTCCTTCTTGAATATATTTAATGAATTGGCCTCAACTGCCTTCTGTGGTAGAGAATTCCACAGGTTCACCACTCTCTGGGTGAAGAAATTCCTCCTCATCTCAGGCCTAAATGGCTTACCCCTTATCCTTAGATTGTGACCCCTGGTTCTGGACTCCCCCGCCATTGGGAACATCCTTCCTGCATCTAGTCTGTCTAGTCCTGTTAGAATTTTATAAGTTTCAATGAGATCCCCTCTCATTCTTCTAAACTCTAGCGAATATAAGCCTAATCGACCCAATCTCTCTTCATACGTCATTCCTGCCATCCCAGGTATCAGTCTGGTGAATCTTCGCCGCACTCCCTCCATGGCAAGAACATCCTTCCTCAGATAAGGCGACCAAAACTGCACACAATACTCAAGGTGTGGTCTCACCAGGGCCCTGTACAACTGCAGCAAGACATCCTTGCTCCTGTACTCGAATCCTCTCGTTATGAAGGCCAACATACCATTAGCCTTCTTTACCGCCTGCTGCACCTGCATGCTTACCTTCAACGACTGGTGCACAAGGACTCCCAGGTGTCGTTGCACTTCCCCTTTTCCCAATCTATTGCCGTTCAGATAATAATCTGCCTTCCTGTTTTTGCCACCAAAGTGGATAACCTCGCATTTATCCACATTATACTGCATCTGCCATGCATCTGCCCAATCACCCAACTTGTCCAAATCATACTGGAGTTTCTTTGCATCCTCCTCACAACACACACCCCCATCCAGCTTTGTGTCGTCTGCAAACTTGGAGATATTACATCTAGTTCCCTCATCTAGATCATTAATATATATTGTGAATAACTGGGGTCCTATCCCTGCGGTACCCCACTAGTCACTGCCCGCCACTCGGAAAAAGACCCGTTTATTCCTACTCTTTGCTTCCTCTCTGCCAACCAGTTCTCTATCCAAGTCAGTACCTTACCCCCAATCCCATGTGCTTTAACTTTGCACGCTAATCTCTTATGCGGGACCTTATCGAAAGCCTTCTGAAAGTCCAAATACACCACATCCACTGGTTCTCCCTTATCTATTCTACCAGTTACATCCTCAAAAAATTCCAGTAGATTAGTCAAGCATGATTTACCTTTTGTAAATCCATGTTGACTTTGTCCGATCCTGTCACTGTTTTCCAAGTGCTCTGCTATTACATCTTTTATAATGGACTCTAGCATTTTCCCCACTACCGATGTCAGGCTTACCGGTCTATAATTCCCCGTTTTATCTCTCCCATCTTTTTTAAATACCATCTGCTCTTATTAGGCACTGAATTGCCTGAATGCAGCGAATATCAGAAAATTGGATGGGTCAAAGCGAATGCCTGTAAAGGATTCTATGCAATTTTCCTTCCATTACATTAAATGGAAGGAACATCAGGCAGTTTCCTTTACTGGCATGTGCTCCTACTTGCCCGATTTTCTAATATTCACGGTGCCCAGGCAATCGAGTGTGCATGGGCACAGACCCAAGAAAATTTCCTGAAAACTTCCTATCTTTTTCTCCTACATACAAGCATACACATAATAACAAGACCATCACGCACAGTATCCTACAAAGGAAGCCCCTTTTGAAGTTTTTTTTGGAGCTGGAATTCTAGCAGATGTACCTCTTCTGCCATTCTAGGCGTAGGAGGGCAGCTTGCTAGAGGCCTAGAACAGGAGCTTCCACCAAAGCTGCATAGACTGGTGACGCAGGGCACGGCCACAGAGTCCACACCAGGGTAGACTGTAGAGCACTAATGTCATGAGAGATGGCACCACTCAGACTAGAAGCAGACTCTTCCACACTTTCAGCTATAGTGCTGAAACTCCTTGGCAGGCCTTCAAATAACTCATACAACTGCTTGTGCAAGGCAAGTCGTTTTCTTTTCATGGCTAGGCCCCTGAAGCCCTCTGTCCTTCTCAGAAGAGCTGGGAGATGACCTTGCTTCTGGCGAGCTGTCTCCTGGGCAATCCCTGCCATCAATACCTACTGCTGCTCACTTATGCTGGGTGTTTCATCACATGCTACCCCTCTGCCTCACTAATCAATGTGGAGTGCCAATGTCTGTGCTGTTGCTTGGGAGGGATTGAGCACCAACCGGTGTATCCTCAGGAGAATTGTCCTCCTTTGAGGTGTCTTCTGCAGGAGCCTCTTGCTGCTGAGAAGGACCTAGAGGAAAGAAAGAAGGGACAAGAGTTAGGATGGCACTAAGACGCCAGGTATGGTAGTGTAGTGGTTATATTACTGGACTAGTAATCCAGAGGACTGAACTAATAAACCAGAGAGTGTGAATTCAAATCCATCCAAGGCAGTTTGAGAATTTGAATTCAGTTAAAAAAAAAATCTGGAATTAAAAAGCTGGTATCAGTAAAAAGTGATTATGAAGCTGTCGGATTGTCATAAAAACCCACATAAGAACATTAGGAGCAGGAGTAGGCCATATGGCCCCTCGGGCCTGCTCCGCCATTCAATAGGATCATGGCTGATCCGAACCTAGACTCACGTCCACTTCCCTGCCCGCTCCCCATAACCCTTAATTCCCTTATCAGCTAGGAAACTCTATCTCCGTTTTAAATTTATTTAATGTCGCAGCTTCCACAGCTCTCTGAGGTAGCAAATTCCATAGATTTACCACCCTCTGAGTGAAGAAGTTTCTCCTCATCTCAGTTTTGAAACGGCAGCCCCTTATTCTAAGATTATGCCCCCTAGTTCTAGTCTCACCCATCAGTGGAAACATCCTCCCCGCCTCCACCCGATCAAGCCCCCTCACAATCTTATATGTTTCGATAAGATCGCCTCTCATTCTTCTGAATTCCAATGAGTAGAGGCCCAACCTACTCAACCTTTCCTCATAAGTCAACCCCCTCATCTCCGGAATCAACCGAGTGAACCTTCTCTGAACTGCCTCGAGAGCAAGTATACCTTTTCTTAAATATGGAAACCAAAACTGTACGCAGTATTCCAGGTGTGGCCTCACCAATACCTTGTATAACTGAAGCAAGACTTCCCTGCTTTTATACTCCATCCCCCTTGCAATAAAAGCCAAGATTCCATTGGCCTTCCTGATCACCTGCTGTACCTGCATACTAACCTTCTGTGTTTCATGCACCAGGACCCCCAGATCCCTTTGTACTGTAGCACTTTGGTTCACTAATGCCCTTTAGGGAAGGAAACCTATATGTGACTACAATCCCACACCAACATGGTTGACTCTTAACTGCCCTTGGAAGTGACCTTGCAAGCCACTCATTGTATCAAAAAAATGTTGCTCAGGGTGATTATGGATTGGCAATAAATGCTGGCCTTGCCAGCGACGCCCATATCCTGAGAATAAAGAAAAATAAATCACTTTCCCGCTCTTCCTATTTTAGCCATGTCATCAAATTAGATAAACTTACATAGTTTCAATATCCAAGTCATTAATGTAGATGAGGAACAAAAGGAAGCCAAGCACTGGCGCCTGCAGGACCCTACTCAACATCTCTCAGTATTCTGACATTAACTTCTACCATGAGTACTTTCCTTCCTTTTTTAACTGGCTTATGATCTGTTTTCACAGTTAACCCTGGATTCCTGTGACTTTATTTAATTAGGAGTCTTTTGTGTGGTTCTGTCAAGCTTTCTGAAAATTCATGAAACAACATCATAGGGAGTTCTACTGATTTAGATAAACTGGCCCCAAAAATCTATGGGCGGCTCCATCCCAGGATAAGTGCCAGGATGTGCCACCCCGCAGCACCACTGCTGTTCCTGTTGAACTTCGTGGGGTAGGAGGTGGGGCCAGGAGAAACAAGCCATTGACGTGCCCTACCCCCACCCCTCAATGGAAGAGACAGGATACTGCGGCATAAGTAGCTGGTCGGGGGAGGAGTGGGGGCGGGTGTGGGTGTGGAGTTCTGCCAGGCTCCACCCTGGAAACAAATTGAAGTTTCCTCCGGTGGCACTCCTTTATAAATATTTTTTAACTTATTTTTAAATGTAGTATACTCTTCTTTAGTGAGTAATTAATTGGTTGTAAAGCACTTTAGAATATCCCGAGGATGTGAAATATACTATATAAATGCAACTTCTTTCTGTCACAACCTCAGAACTTTACAGAGAATTAAATACATTTGAAGTGTAGTCACTGTTGTAATGTAGGGAATCACGGCAGCCAATTAGAACACATCAGGGTCCCACAAACAGCCTTGAAATGCATGACCTGATGATCTTATTTTTTGCGATATTGGTTGCTCGAGCTCTACCTCTACCTATGCTCTAGTAGACTTCTTTCTCATGCTCCACAGTGACATACCCACCAATGGCCACTACACAGATAGTATCAGGTAGAAAACTCCTCTGTACTAATAATTTTTAACTACTGTGACTTTGTTAAATTCACTAATGCCACGTCTGACCTAGAACAAAATACTCTATTTTTGAGTTCAGCCATGAAATGCTGCACAATTTCATTATTAGTAACCTTAACGAGGTCTTAACAGACAAAGAATAAATGTCATGCTAATATACATGGATGAATGGTTCATTAGCACTTTCCACTGACAGTACACCCTTTTGTAGTTACATCTGTTTTTTACCTCAACATTTATGCCACAGGGAACTGCCAGGCACCCAGATAAAACATCACCGGAGTCGATTACTTTGTTTGTTTGGATTTTGGACAACAGATGCTTTATTATCTCCATAATGAAAGAATGATAAATACTAAATTATAGTGAAAGTAAATTCATTTTATGTTTTTCACACTTTTGTGCTTGTTTAATATATTTTGCTCCCATGATTGCCTTTTGTGTGTTGTGAACTCTGTATTGGTTGTCCATGTGTCCGAATACTAAATGTCGTCTTATTAGAAGTAGCATTGATGGGTGGCTGTACAGCCAACTGGTGATCTGCAGATGATACAGTAGGCTAGCTATCTGAACCTGCAATAAACTCTGATGGTTCTGCATAAGTGCTGGGATAACCTTGTTGAAGGAACAAGAACTAGGCTATTTGTTAATGGAGGAGAAATGAAAAAAGTTATAGAGACGATTCTCAATTTCATCGCCTGAAAAAAGTGTATGAGGGTAAGCCCAAGATCATACATTATACGATCTCCACAAATTTCCCCCTCCATACCCTACACACTTGTGGCCTTTTTAGTTTTTAGAGACAGCCATTACTGACACTTTTACAGGGCTACATGAGTGTGAGCTGATTGATTTCAATCTGTAGTCTCTGGATCCTAGGATGTATGTGTGGGAATTCCAGAGAATCTGCAAGGTCATCAGATTTTTTTTAAATTGAATTCGCAAAAGTTTACCCGTACAAATATATTTTTTGAAGCCATGGTGCATTTTGATTGTATGGTACTTACAGGAGGTTTACGTTGATGCATTCTCGTTTCTTGACATTACTGTGCTTGAATTGAGAACAATTAGGTATTTGGGTTGAATTAATGTATTTGTTCTTGGTCTGTAGGGTATGGAGGGGGAAATTTGTGGAGATCGTGTAATGTATGATCTTGGGCTTACCCTCAGACATTTTGCTTCAGGCAGTGACATTGAGAATCGTCTCTGTAACTTTTCTCATTTCTCCTCCATTAACAAATAGTATAGTTCTTGTTCCTAGGTTTCTCTTAGGTCCTCCGTGTTGTCGTTTGTCATGTAGATGACCATGGTGTGCAAGATGGAGATGAAGGTAAGCATGCAGGTGCAGCAGGCGGTGAAGAAGGCTAATGGTATGTTGGCCTTCATAGCGAGAGGGTTTGAGTATAGGAACAGGGATGTCCTGCTGCAGTTGTACAGGGCCTTGGTGAGACCACACCTTGAGTACTGTGTGCAGTTTTGGTCGCCTTATCTGAGGAAGGATGTTCTTGCCATGGAAGGAGTTCAGCGAAGATTCACAAGGCTGATACCTGGGATGGCAGGAATGACATATGAGGAGAGATTGGGTCGATTGGGCTTATACTCGCTGGAGTATAGAAGAATGAGAGGGGATCTCATCGAAACATATAAAATTCTGACAGGTCTGGACAAACTAGATGCAGGAAGAATGTTCCCGATGGTCGGAGAGTCCAGAACCAGGGGTCATAATCTAAGGATAAGGGGTAAGCCATTTAGGACAGAAATGACGAAGAATTTCTTTACCCAGAGAGTGGTGAACCTGTGGAATTCTCTACCACAGAAGGTAGTTGAGGCCAAGTCATTAAATATATTCAAGAATGAGTTAGATATATTTCTTAAAGCTAAAGGGATCAAGGGATATGGGGAGAAGGCAGGTACAGGGTACTGAGTTTGGATGATCAGCCATGATCTCATCGAATGGCGGAGCAGGCTCGAGGGGCCGAATGGCCTACTCCTGCTCCTATCTTCTATGTTTCTATGTGTCTGTGGGAGATGTTGAAAGTTGGAAGCTCCAAGGTGAAAGGGAAGAGGGGGTATTATTTCACTTGGTTCATGAGGTAGCAGTAATGGTTGTGCTCGGAGAGGTGAAATTTGTCAGCTGACTGATGAAAAGGCATAATCTGGCCTACATGGAGCAGTTGGCTTAGTTTGCTGATCCTTTTCTCAGAGCAGGCTCTTAATCCACTTGGGGAGCACCCCATTGTGCCAGATTGATGAGAGGACTGATGGATCCAGAGGGATCTTCAGAGGTGCAGACCTTCCTTTAGACTGAGAGGACTCATGAAAGTTTGGTCCATCTATCATCAGATTTCTTGTTTTTCTGTATTTTTTTAAATATTCATTCATGGGATGTGGGCGTCGCTGGCAAAGCCATTCCTAGTTGCCCTTGAGAAGGTGGTGGTGAGCCGCCTTCTTGAAGAGCTGCAGTCCGTGTGGTGAAGGTACTCCCACAGTGCTGTTACGGAGGGAGTTCCAGGATTTTGACCCAGTGACGATGAAGGAACGGCGATATACTTCCAAGCCAGGATGGTGTGTGACTTGGAGGGGAACTTGGAGGTGGTGGTGCTCCCATGCGCCTGCTGCCCTTGTCCTTCTAGGCGGTAGAGGTCGCGGGTTTGGGAGGTGCTGCCGAAGAAGCCTTGGCGAGTTGTTGCAGTGCATCCTCTAGATGGTACACACTGCAGCCATGGTACACCGGTGGTGGAGGGAGTGAATGTTTAAGGTGGTGGATGGGGTGCCAATCAAGTGGGCTGCTTTGTCCTGGATGGTGTCAAGCTTCTTGAGTGTTGTTGGAGCTGCACTCATCCAGGCAAGTGGAGAGTATGCCATCACACTCCTTACTTGTGCCTTGTAGATGGTGGAAAGGCTTTGGGGAATCAGAAGGTGAGACACTCGCCGCAGAATACCTAGCCTCTGACCTGCTCTTGTTGCCACAGTATTTATGTGGCTGGTCCAGTTAAGTTTCTGGTTAATGGTGACCCCCAGGATGTTGATGGTGGGGGAATTCAGCGATGGCAATACCGTTGAATGTCAAGGGGCGGTGGTTAGACTCTTGCTTATTGGAGATAGTCATTACCTGGCATTTGTGTGGCGCGAATGTTACCTGCCACTTATCAGCCCAAGCCTGAACGTCGTCCAGATCTTGTTGCATGCGGGCATGGACTGCTTCATTATCTGAGGAGTTGGGAATGGCACTGAACACTGTGCAGCCATCAGCAAACATCCCCATTTCTGACCTTATGTTGGAGGGAAGGTCATTGATGAAGCAGCTGAAGATGGTTGGGTCTAGGACACTGCCCTGAGGAACTCCTTCATCGATGTCCTGGGGCTGTGATGATTGAGCTCCAACCACCACAACCATCTTTCTTTGTGCTAGGTATGACTCCAGCCAGTGGAGAGTTTTCCCCCGATTCCCATTGACTTCAGTTTTACTGGGGCTCCTTGATGCTATACTCGGTCAAATGCTGCCTTAATGTCAAGGGCAGTCACTCTCACCTCACCTCTGGAATTCAGCTCCTTTATCCATGTTTGGACCAAGGCTGTAATGAGGTCGGGAGCCGAGTGGTCCTGGCGGAACCCAAACTGGCATCAGTGAGCAGGTTATTGGTGATTAAGTGCCGTTTGTTGACTTAACAGCAGATTATTTCTGCAGCTGTATATGCTAATGAGAACATGTTTTCTACATCAATAACACCGTTTTGCTTTAGGTAACTGTTTTGGAAGTTAGGACCATGTCTTTGGGATTCTGTCAATATTTGTCGAGTTTTCCAGACACACAACAAATTAAAAACCATTATACTAACTGGCTGTTACTGTGCTACTCCATGCATGCTCCTACTAGAGGGAATCTCTATACTGCCCACTGATTTCTAAGAGCATAGAATATTGGGCATTTATGAAGTCTCTGAAGTCCTCTGTAACTGTTCTCCAAGTGAGTTGAAGCTGGCCATGACTGCATCTTGGAGTTTCAGCACTTTTGGTCAGGACATCAGGAAAACTCCTGCTGTTCTTTGAAAAGTGCCACAGACAGGGCCTTGGTTTAACTTCTTATCTGAAAGACAGCATGTCCAACTATGCAGCGCTTCCTCAGTAATGCACTAACATGTCAAACTAGATTATGTGCTCAAATCCACAGTGGGACTTAAACACACAACCTTCTAATTCAGATGTGAAAATGGTACCAACTGAACCAAGCTAACACTTGTCCAACATAATTGAAGTCTGCACTGCAGATTCCACTGGTGTTGCCATGTGCTCAATGGGAAACTTGAATGCAGATAACCATTGGTGAAACCTAACCATTCCACCTTCCAATGCCATGCTTATGCATACGAATGTTCAACATAAGCCCAGTGTTCTAACAGCTTTGGTTGTAAAGTAGGCCAACTAAGATCTGTAGCAGCAGCAGCAGCAACAACAACAATTTAAGTAGTGCCTTTAACATAGAAAATCGTCCCAAGGTGCTTCATATGGTACTGGACTTCAAACTTGTGGGAACTCTGAGCCCCTTCCACGTCCTTTGTTTAGGGTGGGCAGAAGCTGCCCACAAACAAGGCTACTGGATCCTCCAGGGTAAGGCTGGAACCCAGCGTTTCCCTATTCCAGTAGAACTTGTGGCTGTTCCGCCGGACTACATCCGGAATTATAGTGGGAGTCCACCAGAACAGCCAAGCAGTTTTGGGCCCAGAGTGTCATCAGCAAAATCCTTTTTAAAATCAACTAGTTACAAAGAATTATGAATTATTTAAACAGAAAAAAAACCCCATAAAAGTTACAGCACAGAACGAGGCCATTTGGTACATCGTGTCTGTGGCAGCTCTTTGCTCGAGCGATCCAAACTAATTCTGATACTCCGCTGTCTCCCCGTAGCTCTGTATCTTACTCTGCTTCAAATATTATTCACATTTCCTTTAAAAGATACAATGGTATCTGCCTCGATTATTCCCTGTAGTAAAGCATTCCATAATCCAACAACTGCGTAAAGAAATTTCTCCCAACCTATTTCCTCACTCTCTTAGTGATGGTTTTAAATTGACCCCTTGTCACTGACTCTGTAAATAGTCTATCTCTAGTCATTCTAACAAAACCTTTTATAATTATAAAAAGTTGTATTTTGTCACCTCTGAGCCTTCTCTGCTCGAGTGGAAATAATCTCAGTATCCCAAGTCTCTCCTCATAACTATAGTTTCTAATCCCTAGAATTTTCCTATTCGATTTCTTTTTATATAATTCTATTCATCATCTATCTAATTCTCTTCAGCTTACATATTAACTGTTACTTGAGCAGTAAGGATTGCTGTCAGTCCAGAAATTGAGCTTACCTACAAAATGTGATAGGATAGCCATTTTTGGGGAATTATGAACAAAGATTATCCGTAAGAATTGTCATCTCTTATTGTGCTGAAATGAATAGCCATCTTAAAAAGTGATTATTGAGGGCTATACAGTGATTTGGGATTTACACTGAAATAAAATTTTAAAAAGACTAAAAGCCAGAATGGGTTTGAGGGTTGAGTCTTATCCTTGTGAAAATTCTAATGGTAACAAATGATTATGAGTGATTTTATTTTTGTTTAAATAGTGAGTGGTGATAACCTACAGAGAAACTTATTTGGAAGAGAAGCTGAATGTGCCTCAGATTAAAATTACATAAATTATTGAAGCACGCTAAATTATTTATTTGTGTTTTAATTATTAATGATGATTCAGTTCTGTTACACTGTCTTAGCTTAGTAACTTCTTTCAGCCAGTCCCTGTGATGTCAAGACTAAACAAAAATATTCAAAAAAGGAAACTGAAATGGACAAATGAAGTGTATGCTATGATTCTTTTCTGTAACTGATTTCTAAAACAGCTTTTTAATATAGAAAGGTAATATTGATAACTACTCCATGTTTTAAATATACTGGGTTTACCGTTGCAGCAAAACTTGCTGAAGTTGGCAGATTTTGGTTCCTGTAGGAGTATCTTCTCAAAGCAGCCATATACAGAATATATTTCTACCCGATGGTATCGAGCCCCAGAGTGCCTTCTTACAGATGGGTACTACAGTTTCAAAATGGACATCTGGAGCACTGGCTGTGTTTTCTATGAAATAACAAGGTGAAGTTCAAACTTTAAGTACTGTTGTAGAAGCTTAGTTAACATATTTGATATGTTTATGCCTTTTGAGCTATTTGACATCTCAGTAAAGTTGTACAGCTAGTTAACTAAGCAGTTGCTCGGGATCCAACAGAGCATTCGGATCATGAATTTTAATTCCCAGTTTTAACTGATATTCTAGCTTGTGCCACTATTTGACTAGGTATTAACATTCACTAAAAAGCAACCAATCAAAAACCACAGTGTCACCTACAGGGGTAACAGGTAATTGCAACATGTAGACACTTCTATAATGAGATTTCCCATAAGTACTAGTTTACATAGGAATTTTCAATGGAACGCACACCCTCACACACTGAATTTAATATGTTATAGATATAATATATACTGGTACCTCTCGCATAGCATTATTCGTGGATATTCTGGGACATGGGCCAGGGAGCAGAATGGAATAACTTTTCTCTGAAAAGGGCCCCATTGCATAGGAGCCTCATGCTTACTTTCTGTTTCATTCATGCATTGTTTTCTTTTCCTCTACACGTGCATGACCTGAGATCTCAGTACCTTGACTGCTGCTTTCTCCTTTGTGATGTGCATTAGTAGCAGTATGAAGTTTCCTTGGTTTCAGAACATATGCAATGGTGATATTGCCTATCATTTTGTATACACGCAATCTCCGGCTGCAGGAGATCCACTGCTGTTTGAATGAATATGATTGTTCACCAGAGAATTGAATGACACAAATATATGTGGGGTTAGAATATTAAAGAGGAACTCTATCAATGCATAATTAATCAGGTTCTGTTCAGCCAAATTGATAAATAAAATTATTGTTAAACATTTAGAATGTCAATAGTATTGGCAAACTGGAAATGTTTCTGAAACTGAGGGAAATGTTGGTAAATAAATTAGTATGTAGGATTATATAGTGTTTCTAATGTTTCTGATGAAAGAAAGCAAAACAGCAGTGTAGATTAAACGAAAACGATAAAACACTGCGCAGGTGCACTAATGTAGACGCACCAATAGGTGCTTCCTTACCCATCATTGGGCATTAGCTTTGTCTCAGTGGTCGGACGGTTATCTCTGAGTCAGTAGTCATGTGTTCAAGCCCCAGTTCCACAGATCTGAGCATGTAATCTAGGTTGATACTTCATACAGTACTGATGGAGTGCTTCACTGTTGAAGGTACCATCCTTCCTATGAAACATTAAACCGATGCTCTGTCCGAACTCTCACGTGGACATAAAAGATCCCATGGCAGTGTTTTAAAAAAAGGGTACAGGAATTCTCCAATTCTCCTGGTGTTCTGGCTAATATTTATCCCTCAACCACTAAAACAGATCATCCGGTAATATATTTCTTTTTGTTTGTGGGACCTTGCTGTGCGCATATTGGTTGCTGTGTTTCCCTACATTACTGCAGTAACTATACTTCAAAAGTACTTCATTGGATGTGAAGTGCTTTGAGGCATCCTGAGGGTAGTGAAAGGCCGTAATATGAATTTGGTTTCTTGCTTTTTCTTTCATCTAGCTCTTTTATTATAAACATTACAATCCCATAGCGGCTAGGCTGGCACTTTAATCAGAGCTGCTTATTTCATGTCCATCATACCTGTCAGAACTCCGTATTTAACAAAACAGACATTGTCATAATTGATTAGTTGCTGGTTTAGTGACTGTGAAAGTTATTTAGCACTTGGGATATATAATTGTCAAAAAAGGAAAAAGACTTGAAAAGATTTGAAGTTGTATAACGTTTATCAGGTGTCTCCGAATTGTCCCCCTAACTCTGTAACCTTCTCCAGCCTTACAAACCGTTCTCTCCCAAACAACTTCTTCCTCTGACTGGCTTTTTGTACATCCCCACCCCTCTCTTTGACCCACCATTCATAGCTGTGCCTTCAGCCGTCTAGGCCCCATGCTGTGGAATTCCCTCCCTAAACCCCTCTGCTTCTTAAGCACCCTGTCCCTCTTTAAGACCCTCCTTGAAACCCAACTCTTTGACCAATCAGTTGGTCACCCTATCTAATGTCTTTTTCTTTGGCTCAGCATCCATTTTTGTCTAATTACGCCTATTGTGAAGCGCCTTGGGACATTTTTCTAAGTTAGAGGCATTATATAAATGTAAGTTGTTCACATTTGGTCACAAGATCAAAAGATAATTATGGATGAGGAAGGCAATTTGGGATTTCTGACAGTGCCACAATGGGCTGATCTTGATGTCATTTATATAAAAAATGTTACTATTAAGTTAAATGTAGCTCTCAAGGCGTTAAAAGTAGAGAACTGCAGAGATGGAAAATGTAGATTAGGATTCAGATGAAGAGTCTGAATCAGAATGCTTTTGACAATGAAAATTAGTTTAGAGATTCCAGTGAACATTCACACCTTTTATCAAAGTTTACTCCTGATAATCAATTCCATAATTTTACGTGGGATTGAAGTAAGATTAATGGGTCGGTAGTTGCCTATGATTGATTTATAGCACTTTTTAAGTATGGTCATCATAGTAGCCTGTTTCTAAACTGCTGGTGTCTCCCTGGTATCCAGTGACTCCCTCATAATGATTGTCAATGCCTCACAAGTTTCCTCCTTAGTTTCTCTTAGCACTCTTCGATAAATACCTTCTATCCCTGGGGATTTATTGGTTTTCAGCCCTTTAAGCCCATGTAGGCGTTCTATCTTATTTATATAAAAGTCATTCATTTTGCCTAGGCTATCTTTATTTGGGAAGGATATGTTGCCCATGTTCATGCTCATTTCCTACATTACAACAGTGACAACACTTCATTGGCTGTAAAGCGCTTTAGGACGTCCGGTGGTCGTGAAAGGCACTATATAAATGCAATTCTTTCTTTTCTTTCATGTCTACCCTTGTGAATACTTGGAGAAAGTAATCATTCAGAATGTTAACTGTTTTGTTAGTTTCCTCAGTTTCAGGCTCATTTGCATGTGTCTGCAGCTATGCTTTTTTGGTCTCTCTTTGCCCTCCGATCACTATCTTAACATGTTTCTGCATAGAATGATACAGCACAGAAGGAGGCCATTCGGCTCATCGTGCCTGTGCCGGCTCTTTGAAAGAACTATACAATTAGTCCCACTCCCCTGTTCTTCCCCATTGCCATGCAAATTTTTCCTCTTGAATATTTATACAACTCCCTTTTGAAAGTTATTATTTAATCTACTTCCACTACGCTTTCAGGCAGTGCATACTAGATCATAACCATTCGCTGTTTAAAAAATGTTTTCCTCATGTTGCCTCTGGTTCTTTTCCAATTACCTTAAATCTGTGTCCTCTGGTTACCGACCCTTCTGCCACTGGAAACAGTTTCTCCTTATTTACTCTATCAAAATCCTTCAAGATTTTGAACACCTCTATCAAATCTCCCCTTAACCTTATCTGCTCTAAGGAGAACAACCCCAGTTTCTCTAGTCACTCCACTTGTTCCTCATCACAATGAACCTCATCCCTTTTCTTGCTGCAAGATTTGTAGATGCCATTTTTCCTCTTTGTTTCACTTTTGATTTATTGATTTATCTATTTAAGACCACACTTGTTTAGTCTGCGCTTGCTGGGTGTAATTATATATTTATCCTGCATGTTCAGCATTATGCCTTTAAAAGTGCTCTATATGCCCTTTACTGGAGTGATCTTGAACTACCCCCTGCAATCAATTTGCTTAAATTGTTCCCTCAGTTCTTTGAAGTTAACTCTTTTAAAGTGATATAAGGTCAGAAGTGCAGATGTTCGCTGATGATTGCACAGTGCTCGGTTCCATTCGCACTTCCTCAGATAATGAAGCAGCCTGTGCCCACATGCAGCAAGACCTGCACAACATTCAGGCTTGGGCTGATAAGTGGCAGGTAACATTCACGCTACACAAGTGCCAGGCAATGACTATCTCCAACAAGAAAGAGTCTAACCACCGCCCCTTGACATTCTATGACATTACCATCATTGGATCCCCCACCATCAACATCCTAGGGGGTCACCATTGACCAGAAAGTTAACTGGACCAGCCACATAAATACTGTGGCTACAAGAGTAGGTCAGAGGCTGGGTATTCTGTGGCGTGTGACTCATCTCCTGACTCCTCAAAACCTTTTCACCATCTACAAGGCACAAGTCAGGAGTGTGATGGAATACTCTCCACTTGTCTGGATGAGTGCAGCTCCAACAACACTCAAGAAGCTTGACATCATCCAGGAGAAAGCAGCCTGCTTGATCAGCATCCCATCCACCACCTCAAACATTCACTCCCTCCATTACCGGCACTGCAGCAACTCGCTAAGGCTTCTTCGACAGCACCTCCCAAACCCGCGACCTCTACCACCTGGAAGACCAAGGGCAGCAGGCGCATGGGGGCACCACCACCTCCAAGTTCCCCTCCAAGTCACATACCATCCTTACTTGGAAATATATCGCCCGTTCCTTCATCATCACTGGGTCAAAATCCTGGAACTGCTGACCTAACAGCGCTGTGGGAGTATCTTCACCACAGGGACTGCAGCGGTTCAATAAGGAGGCTCACCACCACCTACTCAAGGGCAATTAGGGATGGGCAATAAATGCTGGCCTTGCCAGCGATGCCCACAGCCCATGAATTAATAATTAAAAAAAAATATCTAGCTCTTGATATTAGATATTTCTGAATCCCGGATTATGTTGACTTAATCATTCTGTGGTCACTGTCCCCCAATGGTACCACAACTTCCATTTTCTGTACTTTGTCCAGGTCATTTACGAATACCAGGTCAAGATGAGCGCTGTCTCTTGTGGCTTCCCTTATGCACTGAGTCTTGAAGTAGTCATGCATTTATGTTAACTAACTTTGATTCTAAATAATTTGGGTTTTCCCAATTTATATTTGGTGATAAATTACTTAGAAGTGCAGTGCTTGTTTTTACATAGGCAAAATTTATGATCCATAAATGTGTAATACATCACCAATTTATTTAAACTTGTGTGTTAGTGGGAGATCTATCAAAATAGGTTATATTTTTAACTTGATATGAATGAGATTTGACAGGTTTTTAAAATAATATTTTCCTAAACATCGCTTGTATATATGTGTGTGTACTAAAAATCTAACTTTCTGTGTCATGATCTCCTATTTCCAACAGTCCTGCTCAATTATTTATTTATTCCCCTTTTTCCTGACTCAACAGGAGAAAATTGCACAGGCCTAGAAATAATGGCCCGTAATTTGCGGTCAGCGGCGAAGCAAAGGCGTTCGTCGCTGGCCCCAAAGTAACTTTCCTACAAAGATCTTGCGATCTCTGTGGCGAGAAGTTTGGCTTTTCCGACGTTCAGTTGAGATCAGTGTAAGTTATTGGGGAATACCTAACGTGAGCTGTTGTGACGTCAACAAGTTGTCGAACCAGCCAATCACAATGCACAATTCTCACAGACTCTTGTGGATTTCCTTATGCAAAGAGTCTTGAAGCAGCCATGTTATTGCCCACCGCAAATTCCGGCCCTATATTTCAAGGCTCTATTGAATGTGGATGTGTGCCAGAGGACTGGAGAGTGACCAATGTAGTACCCATTTTTAAAAAGGAGACAGAGCTAATCCGTGTAATTACAGGCCAGTTAGTTTAGCTTCTGTGGTTGAGAAAATTTTAGAGTTTTTAGTTGAGGGTGAAATTACCACATTTATAAATATTGAGAAAATGGTTAGAAGTAGCCAGCATAGATTTTGAAAGGGATGACCATGCTTGACAAACCTCTTAGAATTCTTTGAAGAGATAACAGACAGGAAATGTAGTGTACATGGACTTCAAGAAAGCCTTTGACAAGATAAAGCACGGGAGATTAAGAGGTATGGAATTGGGTAGAGGATAGAAAACCAGATTAAAAATTGGTTAGAAGAGAGAAAACTGAGTAGAAGTTAAGGGCAGTTGTTTAGTGTGGTTGGAAGTGGGTAGCAGTGTCCCACAGGGTTAATTTCTGATGCCGCTTCTGTTCACTATGTATATCAGTGATTTGGATATAGGCCTAGAGGGAGTGGTGTCAAAATTTGCAGATTATACCAAAATAGGAGGAATAGGGAATTCTTTAAAAGACCAAATGAAGTTACAATGGGATATTGATAAGATGGGGGAATAGACTAAAAAGTGGCAGATGGAATTCAGTGGACCTCCAGACCACTGAGCGGCCGCGCAGCTTGGCGGGAATGTTGGTAGTAATTATACTTTGAATGGACGCAGGCTTGGTGCTGTGGAAGAGCTGAGGGAGTTGGGGGTACAAGTTAATAGGACATTAAAGACAGCACCTCAGGTTAATAAAGCTGTAAAAAAAAAAGCTAATAGAGTTCTAGGTTTTATCATAAGAGGGTAGAATGTAAAAGCCAAGAGGTAACAATGAGCCTATATAAAATCTTGATAAGACCTCAGTTAGAGTAGTATGCATAGTATTGAGCTGCACCCTATAGGAAGCATACTGTTGCTTCAGAGAGGGTACAATGCAGACTCACTATGAAGAAAAGACTTGAAAAATTGGGGCTTTTTTGCATTAGAACAATGTAGATTATATGATAGAAATGTTTAAAATTATGAATGGATCAGACAGGCTAGATAGAAGTAGACCGTTTCCAGTAGTTGAAGGTCCAAGAACAAGGGGCCATAGATACAAGATTAAATGTAGGAGATTTAGAACAGAGGGCAGGAGAAACCTCTTTACAAAGAGAGTTGTGAGGCCGTGGACTTCACTTCCAGGGTTGGTGGTTGAGAGGAAACTATGTCAACATTAAAGATTAGATTGGATAGGTGGATGAAAGGATATGGGAACAGAGTGGGTAAATTTTATTAGAACTATTGGCTCACGTGATGAGTAAACACTGACATGGACTGGTTGGGCCAAATGTTGTAACCCCTATGTATTTCTAATGCCACAGGAGATCCAATATATACACGCATAACTGATTTTCAACATAGTGAAATACACAATCATTACTTAAAATTTATTTCGAGAATTTTTTCCCTGCAGCCTACAGCCGCTTTTTCCTGGTTCTAATGAAGTTGACCAAATTGCAAAAATCCATGAAGTTGTTGGCACTCCAAACTCTGAAACCCTTAGAAAGTTCAAGCAGTAAGTACATCCTAAATTACAATAAACATTGATACCTATCAGAATTTAGATTTGGACCAGTGCTTTTTAATGGCTCTACAGGGTGCATATACCAGGAGAGAGCAAGAGGAGTACATGTTGACTGACTCATGTTTTATCTCTACTTGGCATCTTCTCTTGATGACCTGGTTGAGATCCAGAACTTATCACATATGTATAGCAATTGTAAACATGAAACTGTGTTCTACCACTCTGTGGTGCAGTTCTTCGGGGCTTTGATATACAGCACCGCTGGACTAATATTTAGTTGAAAACTTTGTTTTCTTAATTCTGTTAAGGTGATGACTGCAACCATTTATAGTTGTAGCTGTGTTTCCCTCTGTGGTTTACTAAAACAGCACCTTTTTGTCTTGACTCATGCAGTATGTAATGTGATTCATAACATGAGGACAGAAACATGGGTGGGAAGATTTCCGCTGTTCACTGTTTATAGTTCTACATATATACAATTACGATTTTGTTATACATAGTAAATAGTAGAAATCTTCCTCGTAGATTTATTTCAGGAAGCACTAAGGTATATTTTATTTGGATCTGAACAGAAATTTTTTATCTACATCTACACCATGCACTCAAGATGCTTTGCATTTTAAAAATAATATTTTAGTTACAATGTAGTGATTCACACAGAAACACTTAAAGAGTGATGTAAAATAATATAAAGACACTCGAATTATTTATTCTAAAGTTTACTTACTATTTTTGCACACATAGCGTTAAGCTTTTTGGTTTCATGTTAAACTTTTTATGAACCATGAAACAGTAAAGCCGATAGATGTTTTGGCCTAATGGCAGTTGATGCACAAATTCACCAATTGCTGTTAGCAATCAATGTGTCTTTTGTTAGCCATGGCATTAATGAAATAGATAGTCCCAAGCAGATGAAGTGAGAATAGATTATGGTAGAGTCCATCTAGTCCTTCAGTAAGAAAGCCTACATTCACTTTAGCATGAAACAAGATCTCCGTGGTCCTTTTGCTTCCCCTCATGGCTGAATACAGATGGGGAAGTATTGAAAGGATACATATGGAAAATAACTGAATTAAAAACTGTAAAACATTTATTCTTCATTTCAGTATCCTCCACACACTGCAAGAGTAAGCCCAAGTTGTCAAGAAGGAAAAAAAATCCCTTTAGAAATGATTTTTTTTTATTCATTCCTGGGATGTGGGTGTCGCTGGCAAGGCCAGCATTTATTGCCCATCCCTAATTGCCCTTGAGAAGGTGGTGGTGAGCTGCCTTCTTGAACCGCTGCAGTCCTTGTAGTGAAGATACTAGTAAGGGAGGTAGTTCCAGGATTTTGACCCAGCGACGATGAAGGAATGGCGATATATTTCCAAGTCAGGATGGTGTGTAACTTGGAGGGGATCTTGCAGGTGATGGTGTTCCCATGCGCCTGCTGCCCTTGTCCTTCTAGGTGGCAGAGGTTGCGGGTTTGGGAGGTGCTGCCGAAGAAGCCTTGGCGAGTTGCTGCAGTGCATCTTGTAGATGGTACACACTGCAGCCACGGTACGCCGGTGGTGGAGGGAGTGAATGTTTAAGGTGGTGGATGGGGTGCCAATCAAGCAGGCTGCTTTGTCCTGGAGAGTGTCAAGCTTCTTGAGTGTTGTTGGAGCTGCACTCATCCAGGCAAATGGAGAGTATTCCATCACACTCCTGACTTGTGCCTTGTAGATGGTGGAAAGGCTTTGGGGAGTCAGGAGGTGAGACACTCACTGCAGAATACCCAGCCTCTGACCTGCTCTTGTAGCCACAGTATTTATGTGGCTGGTCCAGTTAAGTTTCTGGTCAATGGTGACCCCCAGGATGTTGATGGTGGGGGATTTAGCGATGGTAATGCCGTTGAATGTCAAGGGGTGGTGATTAGACTCTCGCTTGTTGGAGATAGTCATTGACTGGCACCTGTGTGGCGTGAATGTTACTTGCCCAAGTCCAAGCCCGAATGTCATCCAGGTCTTGCTGCATTCGGGCATAGACTGCTTCATTATCTGAGGAGTTGCGAATCCAACTGAACACTGTGCAATCATCAGCGAACATCCCCACTTCTGACCTTATGATGGAGGGAAGGTCATTGATGAAGTAGCTGAAGATGGTTGGGCCTCGGACACTGCCCTGAGGAACTCCTGCAGTGATTGCAAATTATTGCTACCTCTTTTAAGACATTTTGATATTAAGGATGTTGACTACACCATCTTCCTTTTTCACATCCTGCAAACCCACTGTTCCACATCTTTGCTTGATGTCAGCTGGTCAGGGCTTCTTTTGTACTTGTGTCCCAAATAGTTTAGTAATTTAAAAAAGAAGTAACCTGTTTGTAAACCACAACATATTTACTCAGATTAATTCAGTTAATGTTTTCCTGTTCTTATATTTTTACCTTTCTCTTCACTAAAGACAGTGGGTGAAACTTTCAACTTTGTTCTGGGTGTAAAATGGGCAGTGGTGGATTGACTTCAATGGAAGGAAAATCGAGCAGAGTGTAGAACATACGCTTAATCTGACATCGCCACTTTCATCTTTTACTCCATCCCCTCAATCCCTGGAACTCCCACTTGGTAGATGGTTAATGGCCACAGCAATTGTTGAATCAAGTCAAACTGGAAGCATCATATTTTTCTGTTAAGACTGTCTTGTCTAAGCCGCAAACCAGTCTCCAACTGAATCCATTTTCCTGTTCCTCTCTGTCAACAGGATCTTGTGCTATCTCACAAGACTTTGCATGGGTTCCCTTCTCACCACAAATTCAACAGGCCTCACATCTACCTTCCTCAGTGACAAATATCTGCTTTACTTTGGCTTAATTGTTATACTTTCCCGCTTCATCAACATTTCCGGCACTTTAAGAACATAAGAAAATAAGAAATAGGAGCAGGAGTAGGCCATTCGGCCCTTCGAGCCTGTCAATAAGATCCGTTTGTTCAGGTGGACATTAAGGATTTCATGGCATGATCAAAGATGAGCAGAGCAATCTCCATTTGTGCTAGCCAACATTCTTCACCCATCAAACGCCATCAAAACAGATTTAGCTCTTCATTCATCTCATTGATGCTTATGGGGTTTTCCTGTGCACAAAATGGGTATCATGTTTACCTACACAACAGTCATCATACTTCAGTAGTAATTCATTGGCCACGATTTCGCCATCAGAGGCGGGATCGCGGCGGGAGAGGTCGTTGGCGGGTCCCGCTCCTGGCTCCAGCCGCTCTGTGAAAAGGATTTTACGTTAATTGGGCTTGTTAAGCCCGCCCTGCGCGTTACCCGGCCCAATTACAAGGTGCAGGTCTGGTGATGTCACCCGATGACGCGTTTGTTGCCAGTATATTTAAAGGGGCCATGTCCCCATTTGCTCTCAGTTCTGATTTAATGCTCCTGAGTGCTGGTTCAGGCAACAATGACTGCAGATAGACAAAGGGCTGCGCCACGTTTCAATGATGACTCCCTCCATGTTCTTGTGGAGGGAGTCAGAGGATGCTGGGAGGTTCTATTCCCTGGTGATGGAAGGAGGAGACCTCCTCAGCAGACAAACACAGCCTGGCTACAAATAGCTGAGGAGGTCACTGCAAGGTGTGTTTGTTCGCAACTGGGTGCAATGTAGGAAGAGGTTTAATGATCTTCTGTGTTCAGGAAAAGTGAGTATAAAAGCACAGTTACCTTCATTCTGCTGTGCCTGTCATCACATCCCCATCACTCTGCATTGCCAACCCTACTCCTGCACATACTTACTCACCCCAACATCCCTTGCACCATCACCCATCCATCTCTCCCTATGTACAGAATCACATCCCCATCTTACTATGCACCCTTCGCACTCACCCTCATCGTTATGCAATAACAACAACTAACAACTCAAAAGGAGGCAACTTGGTATTGACACCCCACTCCATCATAGTCTCCCTCTAAACATCTATCCCATCCATTTTTTACACTCATTTCATCACTCTCACTCAAACTTCTCTTACCTTCATTGCAGGAAAAGAGAGCCCACAATAAGAGGGAGAGGGATAGAACAGGAGGAGGACCGCCATCATTGGCTGTGCTCACCAACGCTGAGGAGGCAGCTCTGGACATAACAGGAGTCGTTGACCAGCCTGAAGTGGGGGACGGAGAGAGGGGCTCTCTCAATTCTGATTTAATGCTCCTGAGTGCTGGTTCAGGCAACAATGACTGCAGATAGACAAAGGGCTGTGCCACGTTTCAATGATGGCTTCCTCCATGTTATTGTGGAGGGAATCAGAGGATGCTGGGAGGTTCTATTCCCTGGTGATGGAAGGAGGAGAACTCCTCAGCAGACGAACGCAGCCTGGCTGCAAATAGCTGAGGAGGTCACTGCAAGGTGATAGAATTATTTTCCATACATCTTAGTTGGCATTCATAAGTGACTCATATGGGTTCTGATGTTAAGATAAATTGAATGCTCATCATGTGCATAATGGGATGTGTCTGCAATCTACATATCACATGTCTAACTCCTGCCGTTACTCTCCCACAGGACCATCAAGAGCACCCCCCTCCCACTGTCCAGGAGGAAGAGCAGGAGCACTCCTCAGAGGATCCTCCAGCCTCTGACGGAGCAGCGTCAGCAGAAATGAGTGCACCCAGCACCAGCGCAGAGATGCACACCTCGGTGGGTCCTATGCGAGATAGAGTAGTGTTGCCACCTGGTGTATCACAAGTCACAAGTGAGCAAGATCAGATGGTGGAGACAGGGACAGCAGTGGAGACTCCTCGTCGGAGGCCGCAGGAGTCTCCTAGCTCTGCTGAGCTGCACGCAGACGCTGAGCCTTGGGGGCCATCCAGGAAGAGGGTGATACTGGAGCTTCAGGAACAAGTTCAGGAGGCTCTGACAGGGTTTGCAACCACAGTGAATGCGAGTGTGCAGAGAATGGAGGAGTCCAGCTCAGAGGGCGGGTTCGGAGGCAGGTCTGCTGTCAAAATCGAAATGATTGACAGTGGGTTGGGAGCCCACTCTGAACCCGCCTCCATGTGAGTTTCCAAAGTGTCGGGTCTGCGATTGCAGAACAGACCCGACACCAAGCGGCAGGGGAGGCATTTAAGATAGTTAAATGCTTGTTAAACGCGTGTTAACTACTATTTTGCCAGCCTATTTCTATTTTACTACATTTTTAACGAGATTCACGTCGTTCGGAGATCACGTCAGTTAAGCAGATCGGGAGTTCAATCGAGCTGAATAGATCACAGCTGCAAATGTAGTATAAAAGCTAACATTTCACGTCGGTTCACTTTCCAGTGTCAGAAGTTGCTGATTTCAGAATTTGGAAGACACATTTGATCTTTATTGAGGCTGTAAGTGTGTGGTGTAAACTCTATATCCACTGTCACCTCCTTGGAATAACCTCTCTCCCCATTGACAGATTGCTTCTAACATCTCATCCTCACCTGCCATTTATAACAGCAGAATGGGAATGATTTATACTCTCTCACCCTGGTCCTCAGAATTTGACCATGATCAGCCGCAGCAGCAGAACCAGGCACACCAGCAGCAGCAACAACAAGAGCGCCGAACTTCTCCTCAACCACCTGCTGCTGCACAGGGCAGAGGGCATCAGAGCAGGGTTTACATGCAGAGGATGAGCTTCCTCAACATGACTGAGCAGAAGTGCCAAAGGAGGCTGAGACTATCGTGACAGGTAGTCGCAGACATTTGCACAATGCTCGATCAAAACCTGCAGCCCAGAGGAGCGGGTGGACACCCCTTAGCAGTGGCTGTCAAAGTCACCACCACCCTCAACCTCATTGCGTCAGGCTCCTTCTAGGGATCTGCAGCAGACAGTAGCAGCATCTCCCAGTTGGCTGCCCACAGATGCATCATGCAGGTCACAGATGCCCTCTTTGACAAGTCCACCAATTACATCCACTTTTCCACTGATGAAGCCAGTGTTACCGAGCGGGCGCTCAGCTTTGTCAATCTGGCTGGCTTCCCACGAGTGCAGGGTGTCATCGACTGCACACATGTGGCCATCAGGGCACCCCATCAGAACCCAGCAGTATTTGTCAACTGCAAGGGCTTCCACTCCCTTAATGTGCAGCTGGTGTGCAACCATAGGAAGAGCATCATGTATGTGTGCGCCAAATTCCCTGGCAGCTGCCATGACTTTTACATTCTGCGCCAGTCCACTGTCCCCCAGCTCTTTGCACCACCAAACGAACTTTCCGGCTGGCTCCTTGGAGACAAGGGCTATCCCCTGAAGATGTGGCTAATGACACCTTTGAGGAGGCCATCAAACAAGTCTGAGAGGCGTTATAATCAAAGCCACATTTCTACCAGAAGTCTCATAGAGCAAACAATAGGGTTGCTCAAAATGCACTTCAGATGCCTGGACAGATCTGGTGGAGCCCTTCAGTACGCACCAGCCAGCATCTCGAGAATCGTCGTTGTGTGCTGTGCCCTGCGCAACATAGCACTGCAGCGAGGATTAGCGCTGCATGAGGCACAAGGCGCAGAGCGCACAGCCTCTTCAGAGGAGGAGGAGGAGCAGAATAAGGTTCAGCATGAGGAACACCTGGAGGAGGCGGCTGTCCCAATGCGACCAGAACGCGAGCACATTGCTGCCCGTGATGCCAGGGATGGCCTAATCAATGCCAGATTCACCTAACTTTATGCAGCACAGACATGTGGCTGCCACAATGTGCATGAAGGTTGGATTCACCCCACTTCAACACCATAAAGCAAGTACAATGAATTGTGCATTCCTTGCACTGTCACCACCATTGCTGGACATAAAAGGCGTCCTTACCCTTCACTCTGCCACTTGCAATTGTGAGCACACATATGGCAACGAATGCAAACATTCAGAAAAAATTAATTTATTACAACAAAGTAAAAGAACAGAAACTTAACATTCATTTATAGCAAATCACCCAAGTGACTACCCTTGTGACTATTTATGTGGGATCTTTCTTTTATGCGTGCTTCTACGTGGTGCTATCCCTGTGGCTTCAGCAGACGTAGAGGCAGTCTGCTCACTTCCCTGCTGCGCCTACTTAGACGCCTTTGGCAGTCGTCCTCTGGGTTTTGGAGCCTGTAAGGGCCCCGCCAAAGTCTGCTTCTCCCGCGGCTGTGCAGAGGCAGACTCGGCCATCACTGTCCGGGGAGGCATCTGGCGCTCTGACCGAGGGGTTGGCAAGGGGGTGGAAGTTTGATCGCTTGGAGAGGAGCCCCCACTTCCATGTCCCTTCTCACCATCATCCCTCTCATGGGCCACCCGCACTTCTCTGCTAGCAAGTAGATGGAGAGCACCTTGCTGCACATCAGTGGGTAATGAGGACCCATGTCTGTACTGGCATTCCTCATAACAAGGACGTCCATGAACCTCTGGTTTCTCTCCTCAATAGATGTCCATCTATCCTCCATAGATGACCATCTATTTAGAAGTGTTACCATGTTCTCCTGAGTCTAGGCGATTTATGTCCTCCATGGAGGTGGCCATCCTTTCCATGGCAGAACCTACAGTGGCCAGTGCGTGCGCCATGGCATTGCTCATATTGGAGATGGACTCCTCCATTCTCTGCACCTCGCAGTCACTGTGGATACAAACCCTGTCAGAGCCTCCTGAACTTGTTCCTGAAGCTCCAGGATCGCCCTCTTCCTGGATGGCCCCCCAAGGCTCAGCGTCTGCAGTGCAGCTCAGCAGAGCTAGGAGACTCCTGCGGCCTCTGACGAGGATTCTCCACTGCTGTCCCTGTCTCCACCATCTGATCTTGCTCACTTGTGACTTCTGATACACCAGGTGACAACACTACTCTATCTCGCATAGGACCCACCGAGGTGTGCGTCTCTGCGCTGGTGCTGGGTGCACTCATTTCTGCTGACGCTGCTCCGTCAGAGGCTGGAGGACCCTCTGAGAAGTGCTCCTGCTCTTCCTCCTGGACAGTCGGGTGGGGGGGGGTGCTCTTGATGGTCCTGTGGGAGAGTAACGACACGAGTTAGACATGTGATATTTAGATTGCAGACACATCCCCGTTATGCACATGATGAACATTCAATTTCTCTTGATGTCAGACCCCATATGAGTCACTCATGAATGCCAACTAAGATGTATGGAAAATAATTCTGTCACCACGTTGTTCTAATGAGCCCCTCTCTCCGTCCACCACTTCAGGCTGGTCAATGACCCCTGTTATGTCCAGAGCTGCCTACTTAGCATTGGTGAGCACAGCCAATGATGGCGGTCCTCCTCCTGTTCTCTCCCTCTCCCTTATTGTGGGCTCCCTTTTCCTACAATGAAGGAAACAAGAGAAGTTTGAGTGAGAGTGATGGAATGAGTATAAAGAATGGATGGGATAGATGTTTAGAGGGAGACTATGATTGAGTGGGGTGCCAATACCAAGTTGCCTCCTTTTGAGTTATTAGTTGTTGTCATTGCATAACAATGAGGGTGGGTGTGAGGGGTGCATAGTAAGATGGGAATGTGATTCTGTACATAGGGAGAGACGGATGGGTGATAGTGAGTAAGTATGTGCAGGCGTAGGGTTGGCAATGCAGGGTGATAGGGATGTGATGACAGGCACAGCAGAATGAAGGTAACTGCTTTTACATAGGATATATGGCACAAAAACAGGTCATTCGGTCCAACCAGTCCGTGCTGGCGTTTATACTCCACTCGAATCTCCTCCCGTCTTTCCTCATCTAAATCTATCAGCATAACCCTCTATTCCCTTCTCCCTCATATGAATGTCTAGCCTCCCCTTAAATGCACCTAAAGTATTTGTCATAAATCGCAAGTAACAACTCAGGAAGTACTACTGGGCGGCCAGCTGGGGCGCCGTCCAGGGAGTATAAATACTCAGGCATGGGCCCACCTTAGGCAGAGACAATCTGGAAACAGGAAGCTAGTGACTGCTAACTAGACCGCCATGTTTTGTTACAAGTTGATTAAAGCCTTGCTTTATGTTCAAGTGCGTAGTGAGTCTTTATTACGTCAATTTAATCAACTTGATATCGTCTCCACGCTTTGGGTGATTCGGAACAACCAGCTGCAACTCGAACCACAGAAGGGAACTTGGGCAAGAAACTGATCCATCATGGAAAAACTCCTTAGACCCGCTCGTCTCGACCTGGACCCGAATGCACCTGCGGCAGCAAAGGTATGGAAGCATTGGTTTCGTACCTTTAGCAACTTTCTTGAAGAATGTGGGGCGGATGTCCCTAATAAGTTACGAATGCTTATCAACTACGTGTCTCCTCATGTGTATGATTATATTGAGGACTGTATAGACTATGACACTGCTATCGAAATCTTACAGCAGCTATATGTCAAGTCCCCAAATGAAATCTTTGCTCGACACCTACTGGCCACAACTCGGCAGCAGCCTGGGGAATCACTCGATGAATTTCTCCAGAAACTTCGCAGGCTCAGCAAGGATTGTAACCTTAAAGCAGTTTCAGCTGAACAGTATCAAGAGGAACTAATCCGCGATTCCTTTATCAATGGAATCGCGTCCCCTTTTATACGTCAGCGCCTGCTGGAAAATAAAACCCTCAATTTACGGGCTGCTTATGACCAGGCGTGTTCCTTGGACTTGGCCAAGAAAAATGCAGACACTTATCTCCCACCACGTGCACGGGCGGCGGCTATCTCCTTTAATGAGTCTTTCGGTAGGTCTCGGGCGGATGCCCCCACTGATGTTGACTCTACTCTAACAGGCGACGACCCTACCCTAAAGGCCTTCGCTGATGACGACCCCGCCCTAGCAGCATCCTGGCAATCAGGAAGAAAGTGTTTCTTTTGTGGAGGGGCGTGCCATCACAGAAAATTTTGCCCGGCTCGTAATGTGACCTGCAATCATTGCAGCAAGAAAGTACACTTTTCCAAGGTATGCCAGTCACGGGCCTTTGCTAACAAGAAAGGCCGCTCCTCTAAAGTATACCGGTCGAGAGCTCCTGTTAGCTTCACAGCTGCTATCTATGGAGCTGCTCCTCCCCCAAGAACTACTGTTAAGGCTACAGTTGCTGAAGGGAAAATTGCCCCTCCTCCCATCACGGCTGTTTTTCCCCAAAGTTTGTCCCATGCAGCCACGAAGGTTTCAGTAAATGGGCACACTCTAAGCGCGCTAATCGACTCCTGCAGCTCTGACAGCTTCATTAGTAAGCGGGCTGTCAACAGGTTAAAACTGCACATTTATCCCTCGGACAGGGAGATTGCAATGGCTCTGACGACTCTGACCACCAATTCTTCTGGCTTCTGTCTGGTCAACCTCATCCTCAACGGCCGCACGTATCTCTCCACCCGGCTCGGAGTACTCGCAAACTTATGCAGCGATGTGCTTCTGGGACAGGACTTCCAGAAGCAGCACAAGAAGATCACTTTTGAGTTTGGAGGGTCAAGGCCGGAGCTTACCATTTCTAAGATGCCGTTTTGTGCACTCTCGGCGGCCTTACTCGGTGAACCCTCCCTGTTTGCCAATCTTCCCCCCCGCTGTAAACCCATAGCCACCAAATCGCGGCGCTTTAGCCAAGACGATCGAGCGTTTATTGAGGGGGAAATCTCTCGCCTTTTAGTCGACGGTATTATCGAGCCATGTTCATCTCCCTGGCGGGCTCAGGTCGTCATCGTGAGGAATCCCTTAAAACAACATAAAAAACGTCTGTGTATCGATTATTCGCAGACTATTAATCTATATACCGATCTGGATGCCTACCCGCTGCCACGCATAGATGACATGGTCAATAACCTTGCCAAATACAAGGTATTCTCGACCTTCGATTTAAAAAGCGCGTACCATCAGGTGCCACTGCAAGACTCCGACAAGAAGTATACGGCCTTTGAGGCCAATGGTCGGCTTTTCCAGTTTCGCCGCCTTCCATTCGGGGTCACCAATGGGGTGGCCGTCTTCCAACGGGCCATGGATGGCCTAGTCCGGCAAGAGAACTTGACGGATACCTTTCCGTATTTAGACAATATCACTATTGCCGGCCATGATCAAAAGGAGCATGACGCCAATCTTCAGAGATTTTTTGACGTACTCCGCCGTCGCCACTTAACGTTAAACGAATCCAAATCGGTGAAGTCGGTGCCATCGGTGAACATTCTTGGCTACTGGGTGGGCAACGGTGTTATTAAACCGGACCCAGAGCGACTTCGTCCACTTCAGGAGCTCCCTCCCCCGACGAACCTCGGCTCTCTTCGTCGGGCACTTGGCATGTTTGCTTATTACGCAAAATGGATACCACACTTCTCCGATAAAATACAGCCCCTGCTCCATGCGAAGTCTTTTCCATTGGAAGCTACGGCTATTTCTGCCTTCAACCTCCTCAAACGACAGCTGGAGAAAGCCACGCTTCGCTCCATTGACGAAAATCTTCCTTTTGTGGTCGAATGCGATGCATCGGAGGTGGCGATCTCCGTTACCTTGAATCAAGGTGGCCGACCCGTGGCATAACTATCCAGAACCTTGCAGGGTAGCGAGCTCCATTACCCCCCCGTCGAGAAGGAGGCTACGGCCATCATCGAGGCTGTACGCCAATGGGGTCATTTTCTTGCTCGGCGTCATTTTACGCTTATAACTGACCAGCGCTCTGTGGCCTTCATGTTGGATAACCGGAGGCGCACGAAAATCAAAAATAATAAAATTCAACTCTGGAGGATGGAGCTGGCTGCCTTTGGATATACTATCTGTTACCGACCCGGCAAACAGAACGTGGCCCCAGATACCTTCACACGGGCATTTTGCTCCTCAATGTCAACGTCGACTCTGGCGGATTTGCATATGGACTTATGCCATCCTGGTGTGACCTGCATGTTGCACTTTGTGCGCTCCAAAAATCTACCATTTTCAACTGAGGACGTAAAGAAAACATGCTCCTCCTGTAGGATTTGTGCAGAATTGAAACCACAATTCTTTCGCCCATCAGATGGCTTACTCATACATGCAATGCAGCCTATGCAGAGGCTCAGCATAGACTTTAAAGGGCCATTGCCTTCGTCGACAAGGAACACCTACCTACTTACGATGGTGGACGAGTATTCACGCTTTCCCTTCGCCTTCCCCTGCCCTAATATGCTTACCTCTACGGTAATTAAATGCCTCGATCAGGTCTTTTCCCTTTGCGGGACGGCCAATTTTATCCACACTGATCGGGGTCCCTCCTTTATGTCGAGTGAACTTAAAAGTTATCTCTCCCAACGGGGAATCGCCTCAAGTAGGACGACACCATATCACCCAATCGGTAACGGACAGGTTGAACGATACAATGCCATCATCTGGAACGCTGTCCGTCTGGCACTAAGGTCACGCAACCTGCCGGACCAGCAGTGGGAAACGGTGCTCCCCGACGCGTTACACTCTATCAGGTCTCTTCTCTCCACAACTACTAATGTCACGCCTCATGAGCGATTCTTCAAATTCCGGCGTCGCTCTACACATGGGACGTCTCTACCGTCATGGTTGGTGGCTCCAGGCCCGGTACTACTCCGGAGGTTCGTCCGGTCTGCCAAAAACGACCCTCTCGTTGACGAGGTGGAGTTAACGGAGGTAAACCCCACGTATGCGCACGTACGGTACCCTGATGGCCGGGAGACCACCGTCTCGCTCCGAGATCTGGCTCCCTGCCCAACCGGTCACACGGGCCCGAATGATGAAGGATCCCCCGACAATGATATCAACACTCCGCACCCCTATGAAAATGACGCCCCGCCTGGGACATCGGGGGATCTGCCGGCAACGCTACCGGATCAACTCAGGGAGCTGGACGCTCCCCGTAGGATGGCCACCCGAAACCAGGACGCCGGACAATCTCCAGCCACGACCCGGGATGAGGCCAGCTCAGCACCTGTGGGGACCCGCACCCGGAGTCATGATATTCCCAGTCCTCCACAGGATGATCAAGATGACGCGGACTCTACTGACTTACCGGTATGGGCCAAGCGACCCAGGGACCAGGACACGGTCCTGGGAGACGTGCCTTCCAGTCACAAGCAGAGAGCTAAACGTCTGCGGCTATTTCTGGTCCGCCTAGTCCGTTAAAGGAAGACTGGACTTCCAAACCTTTTAGGGAGGAAGAATGTCATAAATCGCAAGTAACAACTCAGGAAGTACTACTGGGCGGCCAGCTGGGGCGCAGTCCAGGGAGTATAAATACTCAGGCATGGGCCCACCTTGGGCAGAGACAATCTGGAAACAGGAAGCATGGGCCCACCTTGGGCAGAGACAATCTGGAAACAGGAAGCTAGTGACTGCTAACTAGACCTCCATGTTTTGTTACAAGTTGATTAAAGCCTTGCTTTATGTTCAAGTGCGTAGTGAGTCTTTATTACGTCAGTATTTATACTCACTTTTCCTGAACACAGAAGATCATTAAACCTCTTCCTACATTGCACCCAGGTGCGAACAAACACACACCTTGCAGTGACCTCCTCAGCTATTTGCAGCCAGGCTTCCTTCGTCTGCTGAGGAGTTCTCCTCCTTCCATCACCAGGGAATAGAATCTCCCTGCGTCCTTTGACTCCCTCCACAAGAACATGGAGGGAGTCATCATTGAAACGTGGCGCAGCCCTTTGTCTATCTGCAGTCATTGTTGCCTGAACCAGCACTCAGGAGCATTAAATCAGAATTGAGAGCAAATGGGGACATATACCCTTTAAATATACTGGCAACAAATGCGTCATCAGGTGACATCACCAGACCTGCACCTTGTAATTGGGCCGAGTAACATGCAGGGCGGGCTTAACAAGCCCAATTAACGTAAAATCCTTTTCGCAGAGCGGCTGGAGCCGGGAGCCAGACCAGGGACCCGCCAACGACCTCTCCTGCTGCCATCCCGCCTCCGATGGCGAAATCGTGGCCCCTATGTTTAACCTGCACTGGTGTAGTGCTGTATGGTTACTTTACTGCATCCGTTTTTTTCTGGTGTATCCCAACTCCTGCTTGCCTTGAACAATCATCCACACCTAATACAAAGTATGCAAATTTGGTTCTTATCTACAAGTCCTTAGTTAGTCTCTCATAATATCCCTATCTACCCTGGCTGCAATGAGCAAAGATGAGGGCAGCTTGGTTGGTAGCCAATGTCTTCAGCAATGTTGGGTGCATCCCAACCACTATGAATAAACACCATTGCAACTGTCACTGTGAATCCTTGTTGGACAATTGGTGGCTACTATAACTGTACCCTCGACTGTATACAGTTATTTATGATTATTGTTGTGTTCTGCTTTTGTTAGCGGACGGAAGATGCTTTTACAATATATAGGAGGAGGGAAGATCATTTGATTCACATTGTCAAGATCAAAATTTCTTTAAAGGGATGAAGCCCTTGTGATTTTCCCTATTAACAATCTTGGGTTATTCCTGTGGTATGTGAAGGTTGCTTAATGAAGATGATCATACAAGGTAGGTAATATATAATTCTTCAGATATTGAAGTTTATACAATGTTGTGTGGTTTCTTCTGTTAATTTTTTCAAATGTCTTTTATTAATGTTTAAAGCTGCTTTTTGAAATTATTTGAGTAAAATAATTACCATTTTATATGATTTTCAATGTAGAACACGGGCTATGAGTTTTGACTTTCCACAAAAAAAGGGAACAGGAATATCTTGCCTCATTCCGCGCACTACCTCTGAGAGTATTTCACTGATGCATGCAATGATGGAGTATGACCCTGAAGAAAGAATCACTGCTAAGCGGGCATTACAGCATCCTTACTTTCGCGAATTGAGGTGAGCTAAAGTTTCCAATCAGTGTAACACTTGGTTATTCCTCTCATTCAGTTTTAATTCTGTCTTTGGCCACAAAAACTAATGTTTTATCTGCACTGTTAAAATCTTTATATTTCTTGTGATTAAACAAGCTCTTCTACACCTGTCACCAGGTGAATTTTCTACATTTGTATTGATATTTTTAAAATGTTTCCCTTTAATACTTTATTAAAATTGTAACTTTTCATTCTGCACTTTCAGAAATGGATTTGTGTTTATAGGTATAACATTGAAATATCCTCATTCTCTATTCCTTCCACGAAAGGAATGCTAATTGGCACATTGTGGATTGTTCACCTTAAAAACAGCAGTAAATTTACTTTGATAAAAAGTTGGTAATAATCCCAGTGTTTGGGGTGAAATTTTATTCAGGGTTTTCATATTACTGATATTCTGCTGATTTTCCTATTGGGTTTTCCATCAGTGCCAAAATTTGTTTTTTTTCTATCAGTATAATAGTATAATACCCCAGAACATGAGTAAAAAAGACTTGCATTTATATAGCACCTTTCATGACCACCGGACGTCTCAAAGCGCTTTACAGCCAATGACATACTTTTGAAGTGGAGTCACTGTTGTAATGTGGGAAGTGCAGCAGCCAATTTGCACACAGCAAACTCCCACAAACAGCAATGTGAAAATGACCAGATAAGCTGTTTTTGTTATGTTGGTTGAGAGAGAAATATTGGCCAGGACACCAGGGATAACTCCCCTACTCTTTGAAATAGTGTCACGGGATCTTTTACGTCCACCTAAAAGGAGCAGACGGGGCCTCGGTTTAACGTCTCATCTGAAAGACGCCACCTCCGACAGTGCAGCACACCCTCAGCACTGCACTGGAGTGTCAGCCTAGCTTTATGTGCGCAAGTCTCTGGAGTGGGATTATGAACCCACAACCTTCTGACTCAGAGGCAAGTGTGCTACCAACTGAGCCACAGCTGACACAGTAATTCAATTGAAAGGAAAAAAAAGTACTTGCATTTATTTAGGGGCCTCCCTCATCTTTGAGAAGCGTCTTAAAGTGATTTATACAAATTACTTTTGAAGTACAGTCACTTTTGTGCTTCACTTTTGGTAGGCAAATATAATTACTTTATAGGATTAGACACTAGAATTTACAAAGGAGAAATTCTGTTTCAACAAATCATGAACCTCACAATTCACACTGAGGACACCCTCCATCGTGTTGTGTGGCACTACCACCATGCTAAATGGGATAGATTCAGAACAGATCTAGCAGCTCAAAGCTGGGCATGCATGAGGCGCTGTGGGCCATCAGCAGAATTGTATTTCACCACAATCTGTAACTTCATGGCCCGGCATATCCCTCACTCTACCATTACCATCAAGCCAGGGGACCAACCCTGGTTCAGTGGTACGGCACGGGTTCGACGGGCCAAATGGCCTCCTTCTGTGCTGTAACCATTTTATGATTGTATGAGGAGTGCATGCCAGGAGCAGCAGCAGGCATACCTAAAAATGAGGTGGCAACCTGGTGAAGCTACAACACAGGACTACATACATGCTAAACAGCGGAAGCAGCATGCTACAAACAGAGCTAAGCGATCCCACAACCAACAGATTAGATCAAAGCTCTGCAGTCCTGCCACATCCAGTCGTGAATGGTGGTGGGCAATTAAACAAATAACGGGAGGAGGAGGCTCCATGAATATTCCCATCCTCAATGATGGCGGAGCACAGCACGTGAGTGCAAAAGGCAAGGCTGAAACGTTTGCAACCGCCTTCAGCCAGAAGTGCCAAGTGGATGATCCATCTCTGCCTCCTCCTGAGGTCCCCACCATCACAGAAGCCAGTCTTCAGCTAATTCGATTCACTGCACATGACATCAAGAAACGACTGAGCGCACTGGATACAGCAAAGGCTATGGGCCCCGACAACATCCCAGCTGTAGTGCTGAAGACTTGTGCTTTAGAACTAGCTGCACCTCTAGCCAAGCTGTTCCAGTACAGCTACAACACTGGCATCTACCCGACAAAGTGTAAAATTGCCCAGGTATGTCCTGTCCACAAAAAGCAGGACAAATCCAATCCGGCCAATTACCGCCCCATCAGTCTACTCTCAATCATCAGCAAAGTGATGGAATGTGTCATCGACAGTGCTATCAAGTGGCACTTACTCACCAATAACCTGCTCACCGATGCTCAGTTTGGGTTCCACCAGGACCACTCGGCTTATTACAGCCTTGGTCCAAACAAAAGAGCTGAATTCCAGAGGAGACTGCTCATCCAGTACTGGATGTCGGACAAGCAGTCTGACAAATGGTTGTGGTTGTTGGAGGCCAATCATCTCATCGCTGCAGGAGTTCCTCAGGGCAGTGTCCTAGGCCCAACCATCTTCAGCTGCTGCATCAATGACCTTCCCTCCATCATAAGGTCAGAAGTGCAGATGTTCGCTGATGATTGCACAGTGTTCAGTTCCATTCGCAACTCCTCAGGTAATGAAGCAGTCTGTGCCCTCATGCAGCAAGACCTAGACAAAATTCAGGCTTGGGCTAATAAGTGGGAAGTAACATTCACGCCTCACAAGTGCCAGGCAATGACTATCTCCAACAAGCGAGAGTCTAACCACCTGCCCTTGACATTCAATGACATTACCATCGTCGAATCCCCCACCATCAATATCCTGGGGGTTACCATTGACCAGAAACTTAACTGGACCAGCCACATAAATACTGTGGCTACAAGAGTAGGTCAGAGGCTGGGTATTCTGCGGCAAGTGTCTCACCTCCTGACTCCCCAAAGCCTTTCCACCATCTACAAGGCACAAGTCAGGAGTGTGATGGAATACTCTCCACTTGCCTGGATGAGTGCAGCTCCAACAACACTCAAGAAGCTTGACACCATCCAGGACAAAGCAGCCCGCTTGATTGGCACCCCATCCACCACCTTAAACATTCACTCCGTCCACCACCGGTGCACCGTGTCTGCAGTGTGTACCATTTACAAGATGCATTGCAGCAATTCGTCAGGGCTTCTTCGACAGCACCTCCCAAACCTGTGACTTCCACCACCTAGAAGGACAAGGGTAGAAGGCGCATGGGTATACCATTACCTCCAGGCTCCCCTCCAAGTCACACACCATCCTGACTTGGAAATATATCACTGTTCCTTCATTGTCGCTAGGTCAAAATCCTGGAATTGCCTACCTAACAGCACTTTGGGAGTCCCTGCAGACCGCAGCGGTTCAAAAAGGCAGCTCACCACCACCTTCTCAAGGGCAATTAGGAATGGGCAATAAATGCTGGCCTTGCCAGCGACGCCCACATCCCATGAATGAATAATAAAAAAAATGAATATCTTATAATCTATATACAACACTAGCAGATATTCAAAAAAGGGTGACAAAACAGACGCAGGCAACTACAGACCCATTAGTCTCATTCCCTTTCCATGTAAAACAATGAAATCAAATATCGGGAGAAAATTTGAGGATTATCTGAGCGATTATAGCCTAGTAAACAGTAGCCAATATAGGTTCAGGAGAAGATCTTGTCTGATCAACCTCCTCGACTTCTTTGAGGTGGTGACATCCGAAGTGGACTGTGGAAAACCATACAACATGGTGGCCTAGAAATTTGGCCACACAGCACCCATTAAACAGATTCCTAAACCTCCAATATGGCGTGCAAAAAGCGCATGCTCATTACAAGCCAAAAGTGTGGCACTTGCCATATTGGTTCAGGCCAAAAAATGGGTGTGCAGTGCGCACGCCTGAAATAGGCATTGGGCTCTTTGCTTATAAAAATAAGTGGCTTATCGCCTCTTTGTGGGCCTCTCTGCAAAATTGGTTTGCCCTGAGGTAGCCAGCCCCGACTGCACTCAGAAAAACCAGGTCTACATGCGGCATAACAGTCAGTTCTTAAAGGGACTGCCTCTTAGGCTGCAACCGACCACCCACCCTCCCTTCCCGGATGCCTCCCCCCCCCCCCCGGTCCCTTTTAACTACATACCTGAGGGCCGCTGCTGGCATTGCAGTGACCCAATCTTTCATTCCGCTTCACCGGCAAGCTGTTGTTAGTGTCCATAGCTCACCGGTTCAATTATATTGAGACCCAAGGCCCAGTATCAAGTGTGCCTCAAGCCTCACCATTCAGGTGCAGGGACTATTCCCTGTTCCCCCCCCCCCCCCCCCCCCCGTGCGCCCAGAAAATGCATTTTGAATGATTCGATTGTTCATCGACAAATGATGACGGTGAAAGTTGACATAGGAAAATTGAATGGGAAATAAGGTCTTAGGAATTTACAATGGTAAAAGTGACACAAACGTGATCACAAATTGTGACAACTGGAGTAAGGTTTATAGACAGAAAATGCAGGCCAATTTAAGATTTTTAATAAGCTATATAGATTATTTAAGTTGAAAAAGGATACTAGCTCACATTAAGTAACAAATAAAAATAAACACATTCATTGTGATTTCTCTTCCCTGTAGATTGGCAGAGAAACAAGCTGCTACAATACAGCGTACAGTTAGATGCTTAGAAGGGAATGAGAACAATCTAAGCCCAGGTGTGGTGCACAATCTCTGGAGAATCCATAAGGGACGGAAACGGGTAAGATAAGAGATATTTTCACTTTTCACCTTGCCTTCCTCAGTTTGACCAGCTAACTAGTTGTTCCACCATTAAAACAAATTCCAAATTTTTGTTAATGGAAAATTACCTGAAATAAATATAAAATTAGGTTATACTGAATCATAAATTCGTGGCATATTTAAATGATTCAGGAAGTTTTAAAAGTGGAATAGGGACTGTAAACTAAATTTTTAAACATAAATATTAAACACTGCTCTGGTCTCCTGTTTCGCTAACACTTAAGCCTAGAAATTCGTGGCTGCCACGAGAGTTGTCGGTGGTGTCACCGCAGCCTCGGGTTAACGGCCGCTGAAAATGGTCGCAGCTGTAGAAGAGAAAAATTCGCACTGGGGACTAAAGATTTTTAGCCCAGCACTAACCGTCGCTGCCAGCAGTGTCACCCCCCACCAACTGGCTCCAGTGCCCAAAGAAGATTCATGACCTCAGACCAGTGGTCAAGATCAGTGAATGCATCTTCAAAAGCCGTCTCCTACCAACTGAATCACTAGCCTCACACACTTCTCAATGCACGACTCCCCCCCCCCCCCCATCCCCCCGCAATCACTCACCTACCAACAATCTGTACCAATCATGAGGCACATCTCCCATTCCTAGCCTCACCTCACCCCCTTGGAGGAGATGGTGCAGGCCATTCTTGGCAGGGACATGGCTGAGCAATTGGCCAGCGGCGGGGCTGAAAGGATGCAAGATGCTGGTATCCTCATACATTATCCTCCTTCTCGCATGCACCTCTTGCTTTCCCACCCTCCCCTCACCACAACTCCACCCTTGTGCCTTCCTCATTTCACACACCCAAGAAATGCAGCCTGCGCAGCCAGTGGTTGACCAAGAGGAGGGAGAGGAGAGTGAAGAAGAAGAAGAAACACCGTCACTTGATTTGACACTGCCAGCCACCAGCTCCTCAAGGTCGACCAGCAAAGCCATTTGCAGTGTCTCCCACTGAAAGTCAGCAGCCTTCCACCAGCCATGCTGCAGCCACTGGGGTAGCACTGCATGACATCAGTAGGATAGTCAAAAACACACACAAGACAGTCACTAAGAGAATGCGTAAGGGTGATGAGTTGATTGCTTGATGTCATGTTGGATGGATAGATGTATAAAGTTGGATTGGAAAGTTTGCTTTGTGGTGGCTTTTATTTCAGCATTGTGGCCAAGAGGACACTGATGGTCAGTAACAGAGGGAAGGTAAGGTGTGGGACAAATGTTGAAGGGGGAATTGGGATTGTGGTCACTGGTACCACAGGCAGATGATTCCATCCCGGATAGCTGGCCAGAAAGGGGCTGTCTGGGTTGCATCCTTCCTTCTGCTTCCTTTTCTTTGGCTTCCTCTTCCCTCTGCGAGCAGATGCTGTAAATCTGAAATGACAGCATAAAATGCTAGAAATATTCGACCTGTCGAACTCTGTTTCTCTCCATGGATGTTGCCTGACTTACTGAGTATTTGCAGCATTTTCTGTCTTCTCAGAGGCCTTCCTTTACCATCCAAGGCTTTGCAAGCATCCAGCAGCACTCCCTACACACTTAAAAAACTTTTAACATGTATTACAGCAAGCCACTACTTAAATAAAATCAAAAAAATCCAGTCCAAAAGCTTAAATGCAAACTTACCTGAAAGATGAGTTTGATAATTGTCTTCTAACTGTCATCAAATATTTTGTGGAAACAACCAAATGAGGCTGAAGAAAAACATTCTTCTAGTTGGGCTGAAAAATCCTACAGAAGCATTCTAGGAAAGCCTGCGAGTCTGCTGTACGCTGGGTTTTCATGGCGAGCTGAGGACCCAGCGCTTAACTCAGCGCTAAGGTCCAAGTTCGCTGAGGCGACGTTAAGTCGGTGTTCCACGCCGAGGTGACGTCACTTCTCCCTCATTTAAATTTGCAGGGCCATCGATCTTACTGGCTTCGGAAAATAGTGGACGCCGCGGGACCCACCATCAGCTGGCGAAAGAGTGGCGGCCACCCTCCTTTTGCTACTTTTTGCCGGTAACGGGTGGCGTAAAGCCTCCAAATTTTAGCGCTTAATATTTAAGTATTTAATACAGACTTTACAATTTGTTAATGTAATTTGAAGTGTACAGTTAAATGATTTTTTTTATCCAGGCCTAACATCTTACAATGTGCAATAAAGCTATTAATATCATTTACTACCTAAGAGCAAGCCGTGTTCATTGCCTGGGTGCTAATCTGGCAGAGTGGATTGCGTGCCCTTTATAAACGCTGAATATTCGTTCCAGTACCAGATTACTGCCCAGGCGGTGAAGACGAAAATCTACTCCAATATTTTTCCACGAAGCTATCAATGTTAGCTTACGGGAGATCCCACACTCTGAGTATGTACAGTGTGCACACTTTCCCAGAATGCCTCTGCAGGATTTGTCAGCCCAACCAGAAAAATATTTTTCTTCAGCCTTATTTGGTTGTTTTTACAAAATATTTGATGTCAGTTAGAAGACAATTTTCAAAAACTTTAATCAGCTAAAGCTAATATTGAGTGGTTTTTTTTACAGAGAGGCTGCCTAATAGAGATAGGGAAACTGATTGCACTTTAAACATAAGAGACATTACTGATTGCACAACTGTACATGCCTTTGTTTATCTTAAAATTCCAAAACAATTAATTCTTTTTATTCTCAGTAAACATTGGGGTAGATTTTGTTAGATAATCATGCACCATCTTTAAATATAATCTGGGTTCAGGCCCGTTGAATCAGACATGATATGTATATGCGTATTTTAAAAATCAATTTAACCTTTATTTATGACAGACTTCTTGTAAAGCAGCAAAGCAGCAACTTTGACCATAACAGTATGAGAACATGCCACTTATAGGCAGCCCTTACCAGCCCTTACACAGCGATTATTTCAGTCATGGGAGCCACGCCAACAGAGGTTTCTTTCTTCTGTGAAGGATTCGCTGTAGCTCCCAGTCTAGTGCACACCCTCTTTCTTTATACCTTTTCTTATCAGCATCCTGCTCCAGCAGCAAATTTCCTTTGTCTCACAGGCTTAACATAGACTTTATTGCATGAAGAAAGGAAGTTATGTTTAAGGAAACGGTTCCCTGTTGCTGAAATAACACTTTGGCATCCTAACAATTTGTATCAGTAAGTACTAGTTACCCCATCACACACCACATTCTTCCTGCAGTCAATTGTTGTCCAACCATCTGGATCTGCTAATCACAATACCGCGGATGCTGGAAATCTGAAATATAAACAGAAAATGCTGGAAACACTCAGCAGGTGAGGCAGCATCTGTGGAGAGAGAAACAGAGTTAACAGGCTGGATTTTGCCAGCCCTGGGGAGGCGGGTTTGGAGGCGGGACTGCCGGGAAAATGGCAGAATCTGGGGTCGGGTACCCATCCCGCCCCCAACCCGCCTCCGTGCCATCTTCCCAGGAGGCGGGTAGCCGACCCGCGCCGGGTCCTATCTCCTGGAGGCGAGAAGGGGATTACAGCCACTTAACTGCCTGTTAACAGGTAATTAACAGGCAGTTAAGAGAATTATCCCCATTTTTCCACCAGAGGCGCGGGCTTCCCGACGTTGGGAAACCCCGCCAGGGTCACCAAGGCGAGCAGTGGGTCTGCGGGGGTCGGAAGGGTGCAAAAATGCGCTGTGGAGGTAAGTGATGGGTGCAAGTGTGGAGGGGTAAGTATGTGAGGTGAGTGGAAAGTGATAGAAAATGTTTACTAACCTTTGTTTCTTCCTGCAGGCTTCAACAGTTGGGGATGCAGAGAGTCTCGCATCTCCGTGGCAGAGATGACAGATGGCTGCTCCATTCTCCGATGCAACAGCCATCTGATTTCTGCTCACAAAAGTGGTTTGATGAGTCTTGAATTCAAGAACTCATCAAACAAAAGAGAATGTCAGTGTTTGACAGCTCTACAGAGCTGTCAAACGATGACAATTCATCTGTCAAAAATTTTTGACAGATGAAACGTCATACGCTGACGTTCTCTGTAACCGTCTTCCTCTTAATTGGCCTGCTAAGCCCGCTGGGCGGGCTTAACAAGGTCAATCAAGGGAAAATAGTGTGGGTTGGCCACAAGGCGGGACTAAAACCCGACAAGCAGCAGTCCCGCCTCCAACGCGCCCCCATTGGCAAAATCACCCCCAACATTTCAGGTCTGTGACCTTTTGGCAGAACTACAAAATGTTAAGATGTAACAGATTTTAAGGTAGCACAGAAGCAGGGAAAGGGAGAGCGGAGAGGAGGAAAGAACAAAAGGGAAGGTCTGTGATAGGGTGGAAGGCAAGAGTGATTTAAATGACAAAAGGGATGATGGTGCAAGGCAAAAGAGGGTAATGGGACAAGTAAAGAAACAAAGGATGGGTCTAGAGGAGCTGTAAAGGTCGCATTTATTTCCAACACCAGATTTCTGATTGATCACCTTGGAGCTGAGGATAGCGTGGCCCATGCTGCAGGCCGCAACTGTTGGGTACTGTGCATGCGCGGCTTCGGTAAACAGCGCGCAAGTGCAGAAGGGGATCAGATGCGCATGCGCGGCTCTGGGATACCGCGCGCATGCGCAGAAGGCCACAAAAGTGTTCGTGCAGATAATCACTCCGGCTGTAAATGGCAATAGCAGAATCATTACCAGCACCTGCTGTTCGAAAAAATGGGAGCAGTGGTTATCATCTGAAATTGTTAAACTTGATGTTGAGTCCGGAAGACTATAAAGTACCTAATGGAAAAATGAGGTGCTGTTCCTCGAGCTTCCGTTAAGCTTCATTGGAATAGTGTAGCAGGCCGAGGACAGAGACACCAGAGTGGGAGTGGGGTAGAGAATTAAAATGACAAGCAATCGGAAGCTCAGGATCACGCTGTTTACTGAACGGAGGTGTTCAGCAAAGCAATCACCCAATCTGCATTTGGGCTCCCCAATGTAGAGAAGACCGCATTGTGAGCAACGAATACAGTATACTAAATGTATAAGTACAAGTAAATCGCTGTTTCACCTGGAAGGAGTGTTTGGAGCCCTGGACGGTGGGAAGGGAGGAGGTGAAAGGGCAGGTGTTGCATCTCCTGCGCTTGCATGGTAAAGTGCCATGGGAAGGGGAGCAGGTGTTGGAAGAGTGGACCAGGATGTCGCAGAGGGAATGGTCCCTACGGAATGCTGAACAGGGAGGGGAAGATGTGTTTGGTGGTGGCATCGCGCTGGCGGTGGCGGAAATGGTGTAGGATGATTCTTTGAATGTGGAGGCTGGTGGGGTGGAAGGTGAGGACAAGGGAAACCCTATCGTAGTTCTGGGAGGGAGAGGAAAGGGTGAAAGCAGAAGTACGGGAAACGGGACAACACGGTCAAAGGCCCTGTCAACCTCGGTGGAGGGGAATCCTCGGTTGAGAAAAAAGTAAGACATACTGGAAGCACTTGTGCGGAAGGTGGCATCGTCAGAACAGATGTGACAGAGAAACTGGGAGAATGGAATCGAGCCCTTACAGGAAGTGGGATAGGAGGAAGTGTAATCAAGGTAGCTGTGTGAGTCAGTGGGCTTATAGTAGATATTGGTTGACAGCCTTTCCCCAGAAATGGAGATAGAGAAGTCGAGGAAGTGAAGGGAAGAGTCAGTGATGGACTATGTGAAGGTGAGGGAGGTGTGGAAAATTGAAGCAAAGTTGATAACATTTTCAAGTTTGGGGCGAGAGCAGGAGGCGGCACCAATACAGCCATCAAGGGGTGGGGGCCCAAGTAGGACTGGAACAAAGAATTCTCCACGTATCCTATGAAAAGGCAGGCATAGCTAGGACCCATATAGGTACCCATAGCAACACCTTTTATTTGAAGGAACTGAGAGGAGTCAAAGGAGAAGTTGTTCAATGTAAGAACAAGTTCAGCCAGGCGGAGGAGGGTGGTGGTAGTTGGGGACTGGTTGGGCCTCTGTTCAAGGAAGAAGCAGAGGGCCTGCAGGCATTCCTGGTGGGGGATGGAGGTGTAGGGGGACTGGATGCCCATGGTGAAAAGGAGACGGTTAGGGCCAGGAAACTGGTAACTGATAAAGTGGCGGAGGGCATCGGAAGAGTCGCAGATGTAGGTCGGAAGAGACTGGACAAGGGGAGACAAAAATAGAGTCGAGCTAGGAAGAAATAAGTTCCGTGGGGCAAGAACAGGCTGAAACGATGGGTCTACCATGGCAGTCCTATTTGTGGATCTTGGGAAGGAGGTAGAAGCGGTCTGTGCAGGGTTGCGGACTGTGAGGTTGGAAGCTGTGGGGGAAGATCTCCAGAGGAGATGAGGTCAGTAACGGTCTGGGAAACGATGGCTTGATGTTCGGTGATGGGGTCGTGGTCCAGGGGGAGGTAGGAAGAGATGTCGGAGAGTTGCCGTTCAGCCTCTTCAAGGTATCGGTCTGTTCGCCAAACAAAAACAGTGCTGCCCTTGTCAGCAGGTTTAATGACAATGTCTCACCCCGACCTGGAAAATTTCATCAACTTTGCTTCAAATCCTACATAACAGCATTGTGTGAGTACCTTCACCACATGGACTACAGCGGTTCAAAAAGAAGGCTCACAACCACCTTCTCAAGGGCAACTAGGGATGGGCAATAAATGCTGGCCTTGCCATCGATGCCCTGATCCCGAAGAATGAATTTTAAAAAACATTCGTGGGAAGGGGATTTCAGGAAGGCTTCGCATTCAGAAGACGGGGCAACCAGGGGCAGGTGAGACCTAAACTTCCCTTGTGGTTTCTCAACTATTTATTTTCCAGGGTTTAAGCAAGTGTTTTTTTCCATTTATTTAGCATACCTATGACTTTGTAAATCAGAATTACATTTCCTTCAGAACTCTGGTGCAGATGGTCATTCACAGAAGAAATAATTTTGTTTTTCATTATGCACGGTATTCGATTTAAATAAAGATTACATTTTATGACAATTACCGTTCTTTCATTTTAGGTGCTATTTTTACAAGTTATTATGCTAAACCATATGGATATTGATGTGAAGAAAAGTTCAGTTGGGGAATTGTAAAACAATTGTTAAGCATGCAAAATTTACTTCAGTATACAAATTATCCACAGGGAATTCCTATACGACGCCAAATTCCTTCGTATCCTGTGGAACTGCCAAAGCTGAATGTGCCAGCTACAACAAAGGTTGCTAGTTACCCCAATCAGACTTTAAAGTCAGTCTTTCCAACAGCATCACTGGCTGAAAATGGAACTCTACCCCAAGTGCCATCCGTACAATACATTGGAAAAAGCAAGGTATGAATTTTGATCTTTTGCTCAGATCTAGTTAAAGAAAGTCCACAATTATTTTCTTTTTTAAAATTTCTAACCATTTTGCACATGATGCCCACTCTAAGAATTTGTAAAAAAGGAACTGGTCAGGTTAAAGGCGACGTCATAAACTCCAGTATTGTCAGAATCCCGGTATATTGATTCCAATCGACAGTAATATACTACTTCTCTTCAGATGTCGCAATCAATTATTTGAATGAAAGTATACATACCATGGGTAACCAGCTAACCTAACCAGGAAAATTACAGGGCCATCAACAGCTTCATGTTATTTTAGTTGGAACCCACTGCCATTCCTACCTCCATTACAGATGATACCTCCATGCAGACATTTTCATTTTGTTTTCATTGCTGGAGGAATGGGTTAGCAAGAAATCCATAAGGTTTCTGTACCTGTTTGCAAATAAGGGAGGTGGATAATTTCAACAACTATGTACATACAAACTAAATGTTCTTTTTGGTCCAATTTATTTTCTCCTCTAACCTCTCCTAAAGGCGGTGACTCACGCTGAGTATGGTATCAGGTGTTATGGCCCCACTGGTTGTTTTTCATGTGAGAGTTTTTTTAACTGAGTGCACTCTTATCCTTATCTGACATTTATATATTCACACTTCCAGCAGGGGTTATGTATAGTTTTCAGAAGTAGTAACATTGGGCGATATGTTTTTTTAACCGTGCTGACCCAGGAATTGTGTTACCCCCTCCCCGCCCCCTCCCATGCTAATTCAGCAGAGACTAGGTTTCATAATATGGGACTTCTGCATCTGTATCATTCCGTGTCACATCATGCAGTGAGTCATTGGAAATGGAAGCTCTTGGAAAGGAATTTTTAAAAAATCATTTCTATTTAGGAGCAGATAAAGCATATCTCAAACAGAGTACCCTTCAAAATATTTCATCCTAACAGAGGCGTTGGAGAAGATTAGTTACATATTCAGGTAGAATTCCTATTTGTTGAATACATTAGGATCAGTCTAATTCTCTAGTGGGGAAAACAAGAATGAAGGATATTTAAATAGTGCCTTATCGGTCGAGTATCAGCAAAAATCAGTTGGTAACACTCTCACCTCTGTGTTAGAAGGTCGTGGGTTCCAGACTTGTGCACATAATCTAGGCTGACACTTCAGGGCTGTACTGAGGGAGGTACTATCTGTACATTTCCCACATTACAACAGTGACTACACTCCAAAAGTACTTCACTGGCTGTAAAGCGCTTTGAGATGTCTGGTGGTCATGAAAGGCGCTATATAAATGTAAGTCTTTCTTACTATCTTTCGGATGAGACTTTAAAACCGATGTCTGCCTGTTCAGGTAGATGTATTCGAAGAAGAGCAGGAACTTCTCCTAACATCCTGGCCCACATTCCTCCCTGAACCCACATTACTAACCAAAAAACCCCAGATTAAATGGTCATTCAACTCATTTGCTGTTTGTGTGATCTTGCTCTCCACAATTGGCTTCTGCATTTACCTATATAACGACCCTTCAAAAAATAAATTCACTGGTTGTGTAGTGCTATGAGTTAACCTGAAGATGCAATAAGGTGCTATATAGATACAAGTTCTTTCTCAAATGTTTCACACAATTCATTATTTTGAATTGCAGTGAATGTTATATAGGCAAAGGACACGACTGCTGCCAACGAAATAAAGTAGTTGCGCATGCGCAGTTCCAGTGGTTTTTGGATGTTCTCGCCGGACTTCCCACAGATTGATGAGAGAGAAAGGAGGGAAGGGCGTGGGAAAAAGTGATTGCTGCTGCCAAACTGAGCTGCGTCAGGAGAAGAAAATTAAAATTAAAAGTTGAATTAACATTTATGCGCTGCCGAACTGAGCCGAGAGAGAAAGGAGGGAAGGGGAGGGGGTGGAGTAAAGAGATCGCTGCTGCTGAATGAATTGGAGTTTCTTATGTTGAATTGGTGTTTCTATTGGTTTATGAAAGTTAACATTTATGCACAGAATGCTTCTGTGCAGCTTCCGGCTTGTTGGCAGCAGTCACTGATAGGCCATTGGTTTCAAAGCTTACAAATTTAATATAAAATCCCATTTTAAGATCTTGGTTAATTTTCATGCTCTTTAAAATGAGGGATGCAAGTGTTGGAATGCAATTTTCCACTTTGTGCACCCACTGCCAAAATTGAGCAATACCTGATCAGGTATAGCACAGCCAGATGCAGAGCAACCCACCCTCTACTCTGTCTAATTAGCCCCAATATCAGAAGCGCAACCCCTACTTTATCAATGTGAATTTTTTTTCTGTTTGAACAGAGCTGTGCACACAGAGCTGGGCAAGAGTTGGTTGAATCTGCTAAACAGTGTGACTTGTTAAGCAGAGTGACAACGGGAATTTGGTGAGAGTGGGAATTCGGTGCAGAGGGAGAAGGAGGTGCATTCAAGATAGTTTTCTGGGGCAATATGTTCTAGAAGCAACAGGAGGGCAGGCCATTTAGTAATGAGTAATGAACCAGACTTAGTTAATCTAGCAGTAAGGGAACATTTATCTAACAGTGATCATAATATGATCGAATTTAATGTTAGGTTTGAAAAGGAGAAACGCAATAGTTACTAAGATTCTAGGTTTTGGTAAGGTTAACTTTAACGGGATGAGACAGAGACTGACAACAGCAAACTGGTCAAAACTGTTATTGGGTAAACCTAGATGAACTGTGGGAGGTGTTAAAAAGTATTTAACTTAATACAGGACCAGTATATACCCTTAAGGGGAAAGAGCTCTACTTACCAAAGAAAACAGCCATGGTTGACAAAAGAGGTGAGAGCATAAAACCAAAGAAAAGAGCATATAAAAGTGCAAAGAATAGTGTAGATCCAGGATACTGGGAGAGATATAAATAACAGCAAGGGAGGACAATAAAGATAGTAAGAGCTACAAAAAGGAATACGAAAAGAAACTTATGAACGATATCAAGATTAACACAAAGGGCTGGATTTTGTCAGTGGAGGCGGGTTGGGGTCGGGTCAGGTGGTCGGCGGGTCCGGATCCCGCTTCTGATGTGAGGTGGGACAATTGAGCCATTTTGCCCTAATTGGGCACTTGATTTCCATGTGGGAACCCTGGGCCAATGAGTCTTTTGGTCCTGAAATTCGCCTCTGATGACGTCATCTATGCAGCTGCATTTAAGGCCTCCAAGCAGCCTTGGTTCTTTTTCTGCCTTACAACTTTTGCTATTTACTTCTGAGGGATTAGTTCAAAAACCATGTCAGGCACCAGACCAAAGTGTGCACCCCGCTTCGATGAGAACTCCCTGCAAGCTCTGGTGAAGGGAGCAAGAGCAAATAAGGAAGTGCTGTTTCCTTCTTCAGGGAGGAAAAAGCCTCCACAACAGACCAAAGCTATGTGGCTGCAAGTGGCACAGGAGGTGAATGCCATTTCAATATGCAGCAGAACCTGGCTGCAGTGCCAAAAGAGGTTTCATGACCTTCTCCGCACAGGAAAAGTGAGTATTCCATCCCCATGACCCTCAATCTGATCCCCATCGCCTCTCATCACCAGCACTCTGCTTTGTCAACCTCCTTTTCCACATCCCACTTGACCCTTACATCCCTGCACCCTTAACCATTCCCTCTCTCTGTATGTTCACATTCACTTAACTATTCAACTATGCAGCCCTCACACTCCCTATCACTGTGATGCAATGACAACAACTTACAACACACAGGGAGGGCCCTTGGTCTTGGCACCTCACTCCATCTTTGTGTCCTTCTAAGCATCTATGCTGTGGATTTTCTACACTCACTCCTTCATTCTCACTCAAACTCCTCTTGTCTCCCTCATTGCAGGAAAAGAGAACCCACAATAAGAGGGAGAGGGCGAGGACAGGAGGAGGGCCACCCTCAATAGCCAGCTCACCACTGCAGAGGAGGCGGCCCTGGAGTGGAGGAGGATGTGCAAGTGGGGGACGGACAGACGGGCGCATCAGAGCAAGCTGGTGACAGAATAGTTTTTCATCTCTCTCATTGACATTGCATGAGTGACTGATATTGATTCTGATGCTCTAACAGATTGACTTATGATCATCTGCACAATTCAATGTGCATTCAACGTTTATCTCACATGTCTAACTCTTTCCTTTACTCCCCCACAGGACCATCGACAGCCCCCTCTCCACTGTCCAGGAGGAACAGCCTGAGCCCCCAGACTCCTCAGGGGAAGCTGCAACCTCTGAGGGCGCAGTGTCAGCAGAATTAAGCGCACCCAGCACCAGCGCAGACACTCACACCTCGGTGGGACCTTCGGGACATAGAGTAGAGTTGTCACCTGACGTATCACAGCTCACAAGTGAGCATCAGCAGATGGTGGAGACAGGGATAGCAGTGGAGAGTCCTCGTCGGAGGGCACATGACTCTCCCAGCTCGGCTCAGCTGCATGTCGACACTGTGCCTCTGGGTCCATCCAGAAGGAGAGCGGTGCTGGAACTCCAGGAACAGGTGCAGGAGTCTCTGGCAGGTTTTGTCTCCAGGGTCGCTGCGAGTGTGGAGCGAATGGAGGAGTCCATCGCTAACATGAGCAGAGCCTTTGTGGAGGCATTGGCGCATGAATGCATCACCACGGAAAGGATGGCAACCTCCGTGGAAAGGATGGCTACCTCCGTGGTAAGGCTGGCTACCGTAGAGGAGAGGGTGGCTACGGCCATGGAGGAGCTTAGTCGCCAGGGTCTTGAAAACATGGTCCTTGGAGAAGTTGATGTAATTGTGCACGATGGCAAAGAGGGCATCGGTTACCTGCGTGATGCAAGTGTGTGCGGCCGCCTGGGAGACACCGCTGATGTCTGCTGTTGATCCCTGGAATGAGCCTGAAGCAAAAACATTGAGTGCGGTGGTGACTTTGACGGCCACTAGTAAGGGGTGTCCATCCGCTCCTCTGGGCTCCAGGTCTTGCTGCAGCATTGCGCAGATGTCACCCACTACCTCTCGTGAAAGTCTGAGCCTCCTTTGGCTCAGTCATGTTGAGGTAGCTCATCCTCTGTCTGTAAACCCTGTTTTGGGGGTATCTCCTGCGGCGACGTGCTTCCATGTGCTGGCGCCTTCTGGCCTGTGCAGCTTCAGGTGGGTGAGCAGCAGCTTGGCGTTCCTGTTGTTGCTCCTGCTGTTGGTGCTGCTGTTGCTCCGGGTGCTGTTGTTGCCGCGGCTGGTCTTCGTCCAAATCTGATGTCCAGGAGGAAAGGAAATAAATGGTTACCATGCTTCTGGTATATACCTCAGTTGAGGAAGCGCTCAGTCAAGGTGGGGAGAGGGATTTCGCAGGAGGTCACACTGGAGATGGGTGTCAGGTTCCAAACTTCCACAACAATGAGTAGGCCTGCTAAAAGTTCTCCCAGACCTGAAACAACAAAGTTCTGCCACCTGCAAATGATGATTGCTGAAAACTCCTTTTTAATGGTGGAGCTGCAGCTGTTAGTAAGCCATCCACTTGTGAGCCCGCCAGGATTAACTGGCGTGTTCCAGAGGAGATGTGCAGCACGGGGGAAATGTGTTAAATTCAGAAAGGCCTCTCAAAATGGGATTATAAAGGCACTTGGAGGCGGGATGGAAACAGGGTCTGAAAGCCCGATTTTGGGAAAATTGCTCAGAGGCAGGCTGGAGGCGGGATCGGCTTCTCCCGCTATGTTTTGCGATTTTAGCACCTCACACGCCTCCAATCCCGCCTCCTCGGGCCTGGCAAAATCGAGCCCAAAGTTTTTACAATTATATTAGAAGAAAAAGGGTAGTCAAGGGTAATGTGGGCCCTTTAAAAACAGATGGGGGTAATATTGCAAATTAAAATAAGGAAATGGCAGACTTGTTGAATAATTACTTTCTGTCAGTCTTCATAGTAGAGGAAGAGGATTACATACCTGACATTCCAGGGAAATTAATAATGAATCAAGGATTGGAACTCACTAAAGTTAACGTAAGCGAGAAAACAGTATTAGAAAAAATAACGGCACTAAAGACTGACAATTCCCCAGGACCTGATGGTTTCCACTTCAGAGTTTTAAAGGAAGTAGGTGAGGAAATTGCAGATGCTTTAGCCATAATCTTCCAAAGCGCACTCGATTCAGCAATTGCCCTTTTAGATTGGAAAATTGCAAATGTAACTCCATTATTTAAGAAAGGTGAGAGAGAGAAACCAGGAAATTATAGACCTGTTAGTCTAACATCTATTGTGGGGAAGTTACTGCAATCTATAATTAAATAGAGTGACTGAGCACTTAGAGAACTTTGAGCTGATTAGAAAGAGCCAACAGGGATTTGTAAAAGGTAGGTTATGTCTAATGAACATAATTGAATTTTTTGAGGAAGTAATTGAAGTAGTAGGTAGGGTAATGTCTATGGATGTAGTTTATATGGACTTCCAGAAGGCATTCGATAAGGTTCCACGTAAGAAACTGTTAGTTAAAATCAAAACTCTTGGAATTGAAGGCAAATTGTTGATCTAGTTAGGAGATTGGATGGGCGGTAGAAGACAGAATTACATAGAATTACATAGAACATACAGCACAGAAACAGGCCATTCGGCCTAACCAGTCCAGGCCGGCGATTATTTAAAAAAAAAAAAATTTTAATTCGTTTATGGGCGTCGCTGGCAATGCCAGCATTTGTTGCCCATCCCTAGTTGCCCTTGAGAAGGTGGTGGTGAGCCGCCTTCTTGAACCGCTGCAGTCCGTGTGGTGATGGTACTCCCACAGTGCTGTTAGGTAGGGAGTTCCAGGATTTTGACCCAGCGACGATGAAGGATCGGCGATATACTTCTAAGTCAGGATGGTGTGTGACTTGGAGGGGAACTTGGAGGTGGTGGTGTTCCCATGCGCCTGCTGCCCTTGTCCTTCTAGGTGGAAGAGGTTGCGGGTTTGGGAGGTGCTGCCGAAGAAGCCTTGGCGAGTTGCTGCAGTACATCTTGTAAATGGTACACACTGCAGCCACGGTACGCCGGTGGTGGAGGGAGTGAATGTTTAAGGTGGTGAATGGGGTGCCAATCAAGCGGGCTGTTTTGTCCTGGATGGTGTCGAGCTTCTTGAGTGTTGTTGGAGCTGCACTCATCCAGGCAAGTGGAGAGTATTGTGGTAACACAATACAGCTTCCTGTGACTCGAACTTTATTGCATCACTTCCTGTGATTAGTCCAGGATAAATACTGGACTGATCAGTTGGATCCGGGAGAGGCATAGAGTAAGACCTCTTTTGTATGTAGCACCTTTTTAGTTGATTAAAGCTTACTTTAAGTTCACCACGCGTAAGGCTCATTCTTACGACAATTTAATCAACTTTGGAAAACTTCGCACTCAAACTTTTTGGACGAACTCGGAACTAAGGATCCAGGGAATCACCCATCATGGAAAACATCCTTAAACCATCGCGTCTTGACTTGGACCCAAACACCCCAGCAGCCGGTAAGGTGTGGAAACACTGGTATCGCATGTTTGACAATTTTCTTGAATATTGCAAGGCTGATGATGACTCAAAGTTGCGGATACTCATCAACTGTGTCACCCCGAATGTATTTCAGTATGTGGAGGAATGGGGCAGTTACGAGGAGGCAATTCGGACGCTTAAGAGACTATATACTAAGACACCGAATGAGGTCTATGCCAGACATCTACTAGCTACAGCCCAACAAGGGCCGGAGGAATCCATTGATAAATTCCTCCAAGAGCTTCGCAGACTTAGTATGGACTGTAACTTTCAGGCGGCCTCAGCTGAGCTGTACCGTGAAGAAATGATCCGTGATGCTTTCATCTGCGGGCTTGCCTCCCCATTTATACACCAGCGTCTACTGGAAAGTAAGACACTTGAGCTTCAGAGAGCTTATGACATGGCTTGCTCTCTAGATCTGGCAAAAAGAAATGCAGACCTTTATACAGTGCCCAGACCTCGGTCTGCTGCCTTAACTACAGTCAGGCAATTTAAGAGGCCACAGGTGAACTCTATTAGGGAGGACTTTATCCCTGACGATCAATCTGATGACTTCACTGATGAAGAGGATGATGACCCCACTGTGGCAGCCTCTTGGCAATCTAAGAAATGCTTCTTTTGTGGTGATGAGTTTCACCCTCGGAAATTCTGCCCTGCTCGCAATGCGTTTTGCAGTCATTGCAACAAAAAGGGTCATTTTGCAAAGGTTTGCCTATCAAGAGCCTCTACGAGGGCTTATCAAGCTAAGTCCTACCGAACTGCCCCGGTAAGGGCCTATCAAGATGTTCCGGCTAAAATCTATCGTGCTTCCTCTCGGGTTTCCTCTCGAAGAAACACACCTAGAGTTTCAGCCACTCTTTGTGCAACGACACCAATTACAGCTGCTTGTCCTCAGAACCTATTCCATGCAGCTACAAAAGCATCAATTAATGGACATACTTTAGATGCCTTAATTGACTCAGGTAGCACTGATAGTTTCATTAGGGAACAGATTGTTGCAGAGTTAAAGCTACATGTTTTCCCATCGGACCAGGCAATTGCAATGGCTCAGTCATCACTTAATACCAGAATTTCTGGCTTTTGTATGGTTGAAATAACACTTAATGGTCACAGGTATCCCTCCACCCGGCTTTCGGTGCTCAAGGACTTATGTAGTGATCTTATCTTAGGGCTGGATTTTCAAAAGCAGCATAAGAAGCTCACCATTGAGTTCGGCGGATCCAAACCTGAACTCACTATTTCTAATATACTACCTCGATTACCGTTCTGTGCATTGTCAGCAGCTTCACTGGATGAACCCTCACTGTTTACCAGTATCCCTCCTCGATGCAAACCGATTATAACAAAGTCACGACGTTTCAGTCAGGAAGACCAGTCTTTTATTGCGGCTGAGATTTCTCGGCTTTTAGCAGAGGATATCATCGAGCCTTGTTCATCGCCATGGCGCGCCCAGGTCGTTATTGTTAAGAACCCTCTACAACCTCACAAGAAACGGCTATGCATTGACTATTCACAGACCATCAATCAATATACGGACTTGGACGCATACCCATTGCCGCGCATCGATGATATGGTTAATAAACTGGCTGAGTACACAGTGTTCTCAACATATGATCTGAAAAGTGCCTATCATCAGGTACCCTTGAAGGTCTCAGACAAGCAGTATACGGCCTTTGAAGCCAATGGACGGCTGTATCAATTTCGTCGCCTCCCCTTTGGGGTCACTAATGGAGTGGCTGTCTTCCAGCGAGCAATGGATGACCTGGTCAAACAGGAAGACTTGAAGGATACGTTTCCTTATCTGGACAATATTACTGTCGCAGGTCGCAATCAGCGGGAACATGACGCCAATCTCCAACGATTTTGGGATGCACTCCAGCACCGTAATTTGACATTAAATGCGGCTAAATCCATTGAGTCACAACCAACCATCAACATCCTTGGCTATTGTGTGGGCAATGGCATCATTAAACCTGACCCTGAAAGGCTTCGCCCACTCCAAGAACTCCCGCCACCTAAGAATCCGGCCCCCTTGCACCGGGCCCTTGGCCTGTTTGCATACTATGCTAAATGGATTCCTAACTTCTCGGACCGAATCCAACCTCTACTGAAGGCCAGCACATTCCCACTAGACACAGTGGCTGTTGCAGCCTTTAACCTCCTGAAAAAACAGTTGGAGAAAGCGGCTCTTCACTCCATCGATGAGAGTCTTCCTTTTGTTGTTGAGTGTGATGCCTCGGAGGTGGCGATCTCGGCCACTCTGAATCAGGAAGGTCGTCCGGTGGCATTTTTGTCCAGGACTTTTCAAGGGGCTGAGCTACATTATCCTCCAGTCGAGAAAGAAGCTACAGCCATCATAGAGGCAGTACGGAAGTGGAGTCATCTCCTAGCTCGCCAGCACTTTACCTTAATCACGGACCAGCGATCGGTCGCCTTCATGCTCGATAATCGAAAACGGACCAAAATTAAAAATAATAACATCCAGCTTTGGCGGCTGGAATTGGCCTCTTTTGGTTACACCATCCACTATCGACCTGGCAAGGAGAATGTGGCTCCGGATACCCTCACACGAGCATTCTGCTCCGCCATGGCACCCGCTACGCTCGTAGACATCCATGATGGGTTGTGTCATCCGGGCGTTACTCGCATGCTACACTTCGTGCGGTCCCGAAATCTCCCATTCTCTACCGGGGATGTAAAGAAGATGTGCTCGGACTGCAGAGTCTGTGCGGAATTGAAACCTCAGTTTTTCCTCCCCTCGGGTGGTATACTCATACATGCGACCCAGCCAATGCAACGGCTTAGCATCAATTTTAAGGGGCCGTTGCCCTCTTCAACTCGCAACACTTATCTATTGACCATGGTCGATGAGTATTCCCGTTTTCCGTTTGCCTTTCCCTGCCCCAATATGCTGACGACCACGGTTATCAGCTGCCTTGAGCAGGTATTTGCTTTCTGTGGCATGGCATCCTATGTTCATTCGGATCGGGGCCCTTTTATGTCAGGAGAACTCAAGGCCTATCTCTCGAAACGGGGTATTGCTGCCAGCAAAACGACGCCTTATCATCCGGTCGGGAATGGGCAAGTCGAGCGTTTTAACGCTATCATCTGGAATGCGGTACGTCTGGCTTTCAGATCTCGGGGCCTACCCAACCAGCAATGGGAAGCAGTACTTCCAGACGCATTACACTCCACACGGTCCCTCCTTTCGACCGCCACAAATACGACGCCTCATGAACGGTTCTTCCGATTTCAGCGTCGCTCATCCTATGGGATATCTCTCCCGTCGTGGCTGACTGCACCGGGACCAGTGCTACTCCGAAGATATGTTCGGGCGTCTAAGAATGACCCCCTGGTAGATGAGGTTGAGCTCACTGACGTCAACCCTACCTACGCCTATATTCGGTATCCTGACGGTCGGGAATCTACCGTGTCATTGCGGGATCTGGCTCCCTGCCCGCCGAAACATAGAGGGACACCAGGGGATGATATTGTACCAGGCACATCTCTGGGCACGCCAGGTACCTCTCATCACGATCTGGATCTGACGCCGGCTGGTACCTCACTCCAGCGTGCCGACCTGGGGCAGACTGACTATGAGCCCGTCGGGGCTCGCACGCGCAGCCACGATCCACCCCGTACCGTACGCTCGGAAACGGATCTGCCACAGCCCTGCCCGACACCCGTTCGGGCACCAGTACACAGTCAGGATCGTCCTGACCCCTCACAGAGCGGGCTGGATCACTCGGACTCTGGTCCACGGCCCGCGGCGGGTAAACGGGCTAGGGGCCCTCTACCGCTACGAGAACCCAAACGGGTGCGGCTCTCCCTCGTCCAGCGGCTACGAAATGGAGGGAGCATCCCGGCCTCCTAATCTTTTGGGGGGGGAGAATGTGGTAACACAATACAGCTTCATGTGACTCGAACTTTATTGCATCACTTCCTGTGATTAGTCCAGGATAAATACTGGACTGATCAGTTGGATCCGGGAGAGGCATAGAGTAAGACCTCTTTTGTATGTAGCACCTTTTTAGTTGATTAAAGCTTACTTTAAGTTCACCACGCGTAAGGCTCATTCTTACGACAAGTATTCCATCACACTCCTTACTTGTGCCTTGTAGATGGTGGAAAGGCTTTGGGGAGTCAGGAGGTGAGACACTCGCCGCAGAATACCTAGCCTCTGACCTGCTCTTGTTGCCACAGTATTTATGTGGCTGGTCCAGTTAAGTTTCTGGTTAATGGTGACCCCCAGGATGTTGATAGTGGGGGATTCGGCGATGGTAATGCCATTGAATGTCAAGGGGAGGTGGTTAGACTCTCGTTTGTTGGAGATAGTCATTGCCTGGCACTCCTGTGGTACGAATATTACCTGCCACTTATCAGCCCAAGCCTGAACGTTGTCCAGGTCTTGTTGCATGCGGGCATGGACTGCTTCATTATCTGTGGAGTTGCGAATGGCACTGAACACTGTGCAGTCATCAGCGAACATCCCCATTTCTGACCTTATGTTGGAGGGAAGGTCATTGATGAAGCAGCTGAAGATGGTTGGGCCTAGGACACTGCCCTGAGGAACTCCTGCAGCGATGTCCTGGGGCTGTGATGATTGACTTTCAACCACCACAACCATTATGCTCCACTCAAGCCTCTTCCCATCTAACTCTATCAGCATAACCCTCTATTCCCTTCTCCCTCATGCTTACCTAGCTTCTCCTTAAATATATCTATACAATTACACTCTGTGTAAAGAAGTTTCTTCTGAATTCCCTATTTGATTTCTTGGTGACTATCTTCTATTGATGGCCTCTAGTTTTGCTCTTCCCCACAAGTGGAAACATTGTCTCTCTGTCGATTCGATCAAAACCTTTCATAATTTTAAAGACCTAAAGAGAGTAGGGATAATGGGTATGTACTCGAATTGGAAGGAAGTGACTAGTGGTGTCCCACAAGGATGTGTCCTGGGGCCTCAACTATTCACTGTATTTGTTAATGACTAAGATAGCGTAATAGTGAGCCATATATCCAAGTTTGCCGATGACACAAAGATTGGTGGCATAGTAAGTAGTGCAGACGGGAGCATAAAATTACAAAGAGACATTGATAGATTAAGTGAGTTGGCAAAACTGGATTTCAATGCAGGTAAGTGTGAGGTCATCCATTTTGGACCAAAAAAGGATAGATCCAAGTATTATTTAAATGGTGAAAAGCTAGGCACAGTGGAGGTCCAAAGAGATTTAGAGGTCCATGTACACAGATCACTAAAATGTAGTAGTCAGGTACAAAAAAATAATCAAAAAGGCTAAATTAGCCTTCATAACTAGAGGGCTAGAATATAAAGGGAAGAACTATTTGCTACAGCTGTACAAAGCCCTGGTTAGACCACATCTGGAGTACTGTGTACAGTTCTGGGCACCACACTTTAGAAAGGATATATTGGCCTTGGACGGAGTGCCGTGCAGATTCACCAGAATGTTACCAAGGCTCCAAGGATTAGATTATAAGGAGAGATTACATAAACTAGGCTTGTATTCCCTGGAATATAGAAGGTTAAGGGGTGATTTGATTGAGGTTTTTAGGATTTTGAAAGGAATTGGTAGGGTAGATAGAGAGAAACTTTTTCTGCTGGTGGGGGAGTCGAGGACAAGGGGATATAACTTTAAAATCAGATCCAGGCCATTCAGGAGAGAAGTTAGGAAAATCTTCTTCACGCAAAGGGTGGTAGAAGTGTGGAACTCTCTTCCTCAAAAAGTAGTAGATGCTAGCTCAATTAATAATTTTACATCTGACATCGATAGATTTTGCTAGCCAAGGGTGTAAAGGGATATGGAGCCACAGCAGATGAATGGAGTTAAGATACAGATCAGCCATGATCTCATTGAATGGCAGAACAGGCTCGAGGGGCTGAATGGCTTACCTCTGTGCCTATGTTCCTAGTCTCTGCGTCCTGCTCAGTGAGTTTACCAAATTGTGCTAAATTGTGGGAATTTTATTCTATGGGCGCGTATTCATTAGGAACTTATTTCAGACTGCCCAACCTCATTTCACAGAGGCTTATAGCTCGTAGCGAGAGAGATATGAGATTTTCATTACATCAATCTGTGGTGCACCCATCTTATTGCACCATCTTCTACTCTAACTCATTATTTTCCTAGCATAACCTTGATTTACTTAGTCTTCTTCCCTAATTTTCTGACAATTGTATTGTGCTGCACTATAAGCTTGGTTACTGACATGTCTTCCCTGTCCTCCATCTTCATATGACATTTTGAAGTGAAAAGTCTGCTCCAATCTCAGTACAACAGCTCAGTGCGGCTGACTCATCCACTGGAACGTAATCCTGGCTACCAGAATATCAAAGCTTGGTTCTTCTCATTGCGAAGACATGTCAGGGTCCAGCTAAGCATAAAGCGTTTCTACACTCCCAGTTCCGATAGAAAATTGAAACTGTGAATGGAATGTTTGGAAGACCACTGCTACTTTTAACTAAGCAATAGCTAAGCCATGTTCTACAACAGCTCACAGATGACGTCTTCACATAATCTCTTCCAGCATCAATCAGCCAATGTATCTAAGACCTTATATAAACACAATGGGGGAAGATTAACTATCCATAGTTTGAACTAGGAGATTTTCTCCGTAAGGTGATGTGATGTTGAATGAGAAAAGCCAAATCTATGTTGGATAATCTAACATTATTAAAAAATCAAATTTTACAGGATTAAGAGAAGGTAAGATTTCAATGTAACGGACTCTCCCATCTAATTAACAAAAACAACTTCCATAACTCTTACTTGGTAAAAGAAATATGATTTCTAATGTTATCCACATCAACTACATGATCTATTAGCTAATCGCTCTATGGATGCTGATAAGGAAACATCAGAGACTTTTAATAAAAATGTAGTTAATTTAATCACAAAATTATTTCTTAATTCAGTAGAAGAACTCCAACCACTTATTAGGTGCCAGAAACTTTAAATTCAATTAGTTTGTTGGATCTGCTGGTTACTAAATTTTCAATGTTCTGCCTGCATATATAAAATCATATACATATATATGATTTTAGTTTTTATATATTAATTTATTTTCTTTTGATTTTAAGTTGCTTTATGTCCTATTACAAACATCCTTTGCTATTCCAATGTTCATATAATTTTGAAGAAAGACAATTGCCCCAACTTATAATTTTTACTAGTGAGAAATCTCCCAACAGCTGAGTGAATAAGGCAACAGCATAATCTTTCCTTGTTATCAACATTTTGAAATATATTTAATATTTTAAAAATTGAATATAATACTAAAGACCATGTCAAAGATGGTCTTCCAGAAATTTGTAGCATTTATTTTGAAGTTGTATGTCTTTTTATTATTGTTTAGTTCTCTGCTAGGACTGAGAAGTATTCAAAGCCTGAAGGATGATACTTGTTCAGTTATTTTCTCCTTGTGTATTGGAGGAATCAGTCATACTAAGGACGTATTTTTACTCAGATGCTAAAGGTTTGTAATTGTTTTTTCCAACAGATGCTCCTGCTGGCATTCCCAATTCATGACCCTTGTCCTATACTATATGGCTCTGGTTTTGAAGTTTATATCCCTATGTAGTTATTTTATGTATTTTGTGTACAGTTGGCTGGTTCTGAGAAATACTTGTTTATAATCCCAGGATGGGTTTGACTAGTAGGATTGACCAAAGACTAATTACTCCAGGAAGGAATTTCTCAGTTTGCCTTTCAGCTGTGGAACTTTAGCAGGAATGGGTTAAGGTGATAGGCCCAAAAATACATGTAGATTTTAGGAGGCAAAGCCTTCAAGGACCTTTAGGTGTATAAGCAAGGAAGGAGCATTATGTTTTTTTTGTCTCTTTCCCTTCACTCCCCAAAAATAGGAGGACCCATTCAATCTTTCTGCTCTTCAGAACGAGGTTGTGTCAATCAGGAAGACTACTGATGACCAAGGATAATTTAGTTTAGGTAAGAATTTCTTTTGCATGTTTCTGGGAATCCCTACATTGACACGGGGAGCACCTCATCACTGTACAACTATTTATTTCTAAACTTTAAATTAAGAAAACAATTATAAAAGCAAATCAGCCAATACAACAAAAACAAATATCACTGCAGACAACACACTCCAAAATGCAAGAATAATGAACATGGAGGTGGGGCAGAAATCCCATTTTGAATAAAGCTCGAATTAAACTATTAGAATTAATAACTGAACTGATTGATTTGATAAAAAAAGAGATAAACACCATAGGCATCTATTACCAAATTCTAAGAAGAAAAAGGGAGCAGCATGAGAAATTGGTTTGGTCTTGGACAAACTGGATCAACCTAAGGGTACAGATTTATACAAAATTATAGGAAGGGGTTCAACAGAAAGACAACCATTATATTGTGCATTGATTAACACGTGTGACACAAAAGGATACACCCAGACACAGAGATCCACACCATGCACTGTGAATTATACCCATTCCTGCAGAAAAAGATAAAGTTGAGACACAAGTTTAAACAGGAGGTAGAGGCAGCCGTGGAGGCACGGGGAGGAAAGGGAAAATCAGCAACTCATCACTGAATGAAAATACAGGGACTAGAAATTGGACCTTGGAAAAGGGGCACAAAAAAGGGCCAATTTCATGGGGCAATGTCCCATGCCTCAAAGACACCTGAAATATGTCCAACCCCTTGCATATGTTAATGAGAGGCCTATCACGTGTTTTAGGACCCCTTCCTGAAATTGTGCTGCCCTAAATGTAGCTGTGTCAGGCCATCTGCGTTCAGGAGAACCAGGTCTACATGGAAGCTGCTACCAAAAAGGTAAGTTTCCTAAAAAAAAATTCATACCTGAGTTTGGAGCCAGGAGGTGCAAGAGTTTTTTAAAATTCTTTTATGGGATGTGGGTGTTGCTGGCAAGGCCAGCATTTATTGCCCATCCCTAATTGCCCTTGAGAAGGTGGTGGTGAGCCGCCTTGAACCGCTGTATTCCGTGTGGTGAAGGTACTCCCACAGTGCTGTTAGGTAGGGAGTTCCAGGATTTTGACCCAGCGACGATGAAGTGCTCCTCCCAATTCCACAGCAGTCCCGAAGACTGTTGCCAGCCCCCGTTCGGCTCCCTCCCGATCACCTACCATCCACAGGGTCCCAGGACCTGTCTGAGGCCCGCTGCCAGCGTTACGGGGTCCGAAATTGATATCCACTTCACCAGTGTCCACAGCTTGCCAGTCTAATTTTGATTGGGCCTCGGGCATACTGGTCTGGTGCAGGAATCATTCTGGTTCCCCAGTTCGTGCCGGCAGGCCAGCCCTATCCAATTTCTACTCCAATTTTCCTGAAACCAACCTCTCACTAATTTAGTCCTTTATCCTGGAGAGATGAAAGTTGGTAAATATGATTGGTTTGAGTGGGTGCAGTCATGCAGGGGTATAATTAGTACTTTTGTCTTTAGTTCTCCTTTTGCAAGCAAATAGTGGTAGCCAACTTTTAAGGAGCGGAACTCCGACATTAACATTCAGATATGGACGCTCAAGAATTTTTGATGTGATTGGAACTCATTGGATTCATATAAATCAAGATAGAATAAAACAGATACCAGTTTCTCTTCTGAAGAAATAAACAGAAGAAAATGCCATTAGCAATCAAGTAGCTTTTGCATCTGCTAGCAAATTATTTATCTGGAAATAGCTGTAAAATTGCACCTTCAAGAAGAAAATCCAAGGCCCAGACAGTACTACTATCAAATAAATGAATGACAACTTCAGCCTTTATTCTGCCAACTCAGGAACCTAAGTTCACGGGAGAGATGTCAATGTTACTCCAAAGGTTACTCCAACAAGAATTGGCTGACTGATCAAGAGGAATGTGGAAGAAGTGGTTAACTAGTCCCCAAATCACAGGGTGACCCAGATCAAAGAATGATATTGCAATGGAATTGGGGCACTTTTTGATGTAGTAAAAAGCAAGTTACTAAGTACAGCAAGCAGCATTTCTACACCTGCTCTCACACTACCTGCTGTTGATCTGTGAAGAAGTGATGCAGTCCTACATGGGATGAAACTAAATATGTCAATCCAGTTTGTTCAAGATGACACAAGGTATATGAACTAGGAATATTTGAAAACATATAGCAACTGGGGAAGAATTGTCTATTTTAGGACAATACCCTAATCAACAACAAGCACTGTAGCATAACTCATTTGGCCAAAACCTGACCAAATGACGAAATGGGGAATTAGCCTTATGTAGTATTTGCAGATCAGATGTGACCAGCAGTCCATGTGTTTAGAAAAAACATTGGTTCATTTGCAAGAAAGGCTACGGCCGGAATCTTTACCTTGGAGTCGGGTTGCGTGCGTGCGGGCTGTGTAGTGGGTCGGGAACCCGAAGATGTGAACAGCGCGTTGTGCACTGCGTGTTTAACTTAATGGCCCCAATTAAAACAGTCATGAGCGTTTCCCGGGTCAGTTAAATGGAGCGGGTCTGATGACATCACCGATGACTCGTTTTCAGCGCAGATATTTAAAGCAGCCTTGCACATATCACATTTGAAGGTTGATATAGGAGTGCATAAGGTGGTTCCAGAGTTCCAATAACAATAAAACTGATAAAACTGTGGATCATGGAGACAAGGCAGAGGGCAGCGCCAAGATTCACCGATGCCTCCCTGGAAGTTCTGGTGCAGGCAGTAAGAGCACGCAGGGAGGTTCTCTTCCCTGGCAATTGATGAAAATAACTACCCAAAGACACAAAAAGGGCATGGCTGGAGATCACAGAGGAGATCAGTAGCAGGGATGTCGTCAGGAGGATGTGGATTCAGTGCCGGAAAAGATTCAATGATCTCATGAGGTCAGGAAAGGTGAGTGCAATGCCACACTCACCTACATCCTGATGTGCCTGTCACCACAACCCCATCACTCTGCCTTCCCAAGCTTACTCCTGCACATCATTCCTCACACCAACCTACCTTGCAGGTCCACCCATCCCTCTCTGTCTATGTACCTACTCACATCCCCATCTGACTAACCACCACTGACACACACCCTCATCCTAATGCAATCATAGCAAGTAACAGCACAGAAGGAGGCCATTTGGTAATGTCACGCCACTCCCTCATGGTCACTCTCTACAGATGTAACCCATCCATCCCTTACACTCATTCCATCATTCTCACTCAAAGTTCTCTTCTTTCCCTCCTTGCAGGAGAAGAGAGCCCACAACAATAGGGAGAGGCAGAGAACTGGAGGTGCCCCTCCAGTCTTCAGTCAATTGACACCAGCAGAGGAGGAGGCCCTAGAGATCTTAGGAGTTGCAGAGTTGCTGGCAGTGGGAGATGGAGAGAGGGTAACCTCCTAGCAGCCTGGTGACAGAATTATATCTCATACAGCCACATGGCATACAGCAGTCACTCATATTGTTTCTCACAGGTCCATCAAGTGCCCCCAACCCACTGTCTAGCCGCAGGAGGAAGACGACTCCTCAGAGGAAGCTCCAGCCTCTGAGGATGCACCATCAGCAGACCCATGCGCAGCCAGCACCAGCGTAGATATGCACACTTCGGTGGGTCCTGTGTGAGATAGAGTAATGTTGTCACCTAGTGTCTCTCACATCACAAGTGAGCAAGAGTAGATGGTGTTGACAGGGACAGCAGTGGAGACTTCTTGCCGGAATGCGCAGGACCCTCCAAGCTCTGCTGAGCTGCATGCAGATGCTGAACCTCGGGAGCCATCTTGGAGGGCCAGCAACAATTGCATGAGGCTCTGGCAGCTTTTGCAGACGTGATGTGTGCAAATGTGCAGAGAATGGAGGAGTCCATCTCCAACATGAGCACCACCATTTCGCAGACGATGGCGACGATGTGCTGTTCCATGGAAAGGATGGCCACCTACATGGAGCAGCAAATGCGCCAGTCCAACGAGATCATGCTTGCTGTGGACAACAGATGGCAGACGCTCATTGACCTTATCTCGAGGAAGGATATAAATGTAGACTTGGGCCTTCATCGCCCCACTGATGTGCAGCAAGGTGCTCTCCAGCTCCTTGCTAGCAGGGAAGTGCCAGTGGCCCATGAGAGCATAGAAGCATAGAAAATAGGAGCAGGAGTAGGCCATTCGGCCCCTCGAGCTTGCTCCGCCATTTAATGAGATCATGGCTGATCATCCAAATTCAGTACCCTGTCCCTGCTTTCTCCCCATATCCCTTGATCCCTTTAGCCTTAAGAAATATATCTAACTCCTTCTTGAATATATTTAATGAATTGGCCTCAACTGCCTTCTGTGGTAGAGAATTCAACAGGTTCACCACTCTCTGGGTGAAGAAATTCCTCCTCATCTCAGTCCTAAATGGCTTACCCCTTATCCTTAGACTGTGACCTCTGGTTCTGGACTCCCCCGCCATCGGGAACATCCTTCCTGCATCTAGTCTGTCTAGTCCTGTTAGAATTTTATAAGAGGGATGATGTTGAGAGGGGACATGGAAGTGGGGGCTCTTCTCAAAGCGCTCACACTTCTCCCCCATTGCCTCCCCCTCATTCAGAGTCCCACATGCTTTCTCGGATCCCGGTGGTTGAGTCTGCCCCTGCACTGTCACAGGAGGAGCAGTCTTTGGAGGGGCCCTCACAGGTTCCAAAACACAGAGGACATCCACCAAAAGTGTCTAAGCAGTCGCAGCAGGGAAGTGAGCAGCCTGCCTCTACCTCTGCTGAAGCCACAGGGGTTGCACCTCGTAGAAGCACGCAGAAAAGAAAAAAGACACAATCCTAGATGCACAAGGGTATGCACGTGAGTGTATGAAAATATGTCAGTGATAAGTTTCATTTATATTTATGACACAGATAAATGTATTTCTTTGCACCACTTTCCAGTCTTGTCCATTTTTGCCTGCTACCTGGGAAGTGGCCTTGTCACTTGGAGTGAATGGTGAGACATTAGTTAACCTCGAGTACTGGGGGTTTGGGTGAGAGGAATGGCTTGGTCATTGTAGGGCTGCTTTATGGTGTTGTTGGGGGGTGGGGGAACTTAGTACAGCATGTGGCAGCCATATGGGTCCATTGGAGCAAGTTAAGTAAATCTGGCCATTATGAGGCCATCCCAGGCCTCCCGGGCAGCAATGTACGCCACTGCTGGTGCCATCTCCACCTCGGGTTCCTCCTCCTCCTCCTCATCTTCCATCTGTTCCTCCTCCTCCTCCTCTGAAGAGGCTGTGTGCTCTGCGCCTTGCTCCTCCTCCAGCTCCAATCCTCGCTGCTGCGCTATGTTGTGCAGTGCGCAGCAAACGATGATGATTCTGGAGACCCTGGCTGGTTTGTACTGAAGGACTCCACCAGATCTGTCTCGGCATCTGAAGCGCATCTTCAGCATGCCTATTGCTTGCTCTATGACACATGTGGTGGACATATGGTCATATGGCTGTCATTATAACGCTCCTCAGCCTCAGTACTTGGCCTCCTCAAGGGTGTCTTCAACCACGTCTTCAGTGGATAGCCCTTGTCTCCGAGCAGCCAGCCAGTAAGTCTGTTTGGAGGTGCAAAGAGCTGAGGGAGGGTGGACTGGCGCAGCACGAAAGAGTCATGACAGCTGCCAGGGAATCTGGCGCACACATGCATGATGATGTTTTTATGGTTGCAGACGAGCTGCAAATTGGGTGATATGGGGGTGCCTTGATGGCCACATGTATGCAGTCGATGACGGTAACATAGTGGTTATGTTATTGGACTAGTAATCCAGAGGCCTGGACTAATTATCTAGAGTCTATGGGCTCGATTTTGTCAATGGGGACGTGATGGAGGCGTGACTCCCACTTTTTGGGTTGTAGTCCCGCCTCCATCGATTTGTGGCCAACTCACGCTACTATCCCTTGATTGACCTTGTTAAGCCCGCCCAGCGGGCTCAGCAGGCCAATTAAGGGACAAATGGATACTGGTGACATCAGCGATTGACATTTCATCTGTCAAGAGCTTTTGACAGATGAAATATCAGCGTTTTGACAGCTCTGTGAAGCTGTCAAACACTGACAATCTGTCTTCTAACTTGAGTCCTTCTACTCAGACTCAGTTAGAGAGCTCTCCAGACCAGAAAGCAGAGGCCGCAGCTTTTGACAGCTCAGCAGCCATTCTGCTTTCTGTGCCGGTGAGCTGAGGGACTCCCGAGAACTGAAGGGAGGAAGCCTGGAGGAGAAAGTAAAGGTAAGTAAAACTTATTAAAACACTTTACACACACCAAACACACTTACCTCTGCACTCATGCACCCATCACTCACCTGTACACCGGACATCTCGACCCCTCCAAGCCCTGCAGACCGACGATCCACCTCGCTAACTTGACGTGGTTTGGAGCTGTCGGACAGCCCACACTTCAGGGCTAAAAATAGGGATTAGCCAAAAAACTGCCTGTTAACTACCTGTTAACAGGCAGTTAATTGGCACTAATCCCCTTCCCGCCTCGGGGAGGCGGCTCCCAGTACAGGTCGGGTATCCGCCTCCTGGGACATTAGCATGGAGGCGGGTTGGGGCGGGATGGGTACATGCCCCCCGAATCTGCAATTTTCCCACCACTCCCGCCTCCAAACCCGCCTCCACGGGGCTTGGAAAGTCGAGCCCTATGAGTTCAAATCCCAACACAGCTTTGAACTTAAATTCAATAAATAAATCTGGAATTTAAAAGCTAGTATTATAAAACAACTGGATTGTCATAAAAACCCATCTGGTTCACTAATGCCCTTTAGTGGAAGGAAATCTGCCATCCTTACCTGGTCTATATGTGACTCCAGACCCACAGCAATGTGGTTGACTCTTAACTGCCCTTTGAAATGGTGGCTCACCACCACCTTCTCAAGGGCAATAAATTGTCAGCGCCACCCATATTTTTAAAAAAACCTGTGGGAAGCAAGCCAGAGCCGCAAAGCCGAGCGCCCGCTCAGTAACACTGGCTTCATCAATGGCAAAGTTAACATAATTGGCTGACTTGTCAAACATGGCAATGGTTACCTGGGTGATGGATCTGTAGGCGGCCGACTGCGAGATCCTGCAAATTTCTGCTGCAGGTCCCTGGAAGAAGTGGAGGGTGGTGGTGACTTTGACAGCTACTGGTAAGGCGTGTCCACCAGGTCCTCTGGGCAGCAGGTCTTGTTCCAGCAAGCTACAAATGTCTGTGACGACCTGGCGCAATAGCCTGAGCCTCCTGAAGCACTGCTGGTCAGTCATGTCCAGGAAGCTCATCCTCTGCCTGTACACCCTGTGTTCAGGGTATCGCCCTGTGGTGCCCCCCTCTCTCCTTAGGAGCATCAGGTCGTTGAGGAGAAGACTGCTGCCGCTGGTGTTGCTGCTGCTGCTGTGGCTGGTGTTGTTGATGCTGGGGCTCATCTTGGTCTGATTCTGAGGTCCCAGATGAGACAGCATAAACAGCACCAATGCTGATTTAATAGAGAAGTCGCACAACACCAGGTTATAGTCCAACAGATTTATTTAATTTTACAAGCTTTCGGAGCAGTTCGCTCCTTCGTCAGGTAAGTTTAGCAGTGAGAGAATCTCCCAGAATTCACAATTTAAACACAGACAAAATATATTCAAATCTTTCCTTACATCAAAGAGCATAGCCAAGACAATGAGATGTGTCCCAGGGGGTCCAACGTGTCAAACCACCTGCTGGCTGCATATCCTGTCAATCTGTGTAGGTTCTTGTGTTAGCCAGGAGGGTTGCCTCCCAGTCGGGGAACACTTCAGCAGCCAGGGGCATTCAGCCTCGGATATGCGGGTAAGCGTTCTCCAAGGCGGCCTTCGAGATACACGACAGCGCAAAATCATAGAGCAGAAACTGATAGCCAAGTTCCACACTCATGAGGATGGGCTCAATCGCGATATCGGGTTCATGTCACGATACAGAACGTGACTTGACATCATGGCCGGTCTTCCCAGGTGTTTTTTTTTAAAAAAGGCTAACACAAGAACCTACACAGATTGACAGGATATGCAGCCAGCAGGTGGTTTGACACGTTGGACCCCCTGGGACACATCTCATTGTCTTGGCTATGCTCTTTGATGTAAGGAAAGATTTGAATATATTTTGTCTGTGTTTAAATTGTGAATTCTGGGAGATTCTCTCACTGCTAAACTTACCTGACGAAGGAGCGAACTGCTCCGAAAGCTTGTAAAATTAAATAAATCTGTTGGACTATAACCTGGTGTTGTGCGACTTCTCATTTTTGTCCACCCCAGTCCAACGCCGGCATCTCCACATCATGATTTAATAGATGGCAGGTAAAGTAGAGACCAGAGGCCCAATCCCTCAGTGTTGTGATAGTGACTAGCAATGTGGTGAGGGTGGCTTCCGAGGTTGCAGAAATGACCTGCAAACTTCTGACAGCTAAATCTTTGCACAAAATGGAGTCAGCAAGAGCCTTTCCATTAGCCAAGTATGTGTTTCTCCCAGCTAAATTGATGGACTTGCACAATGCCCACTGAGCTTCCGCCTCCCCTTCACAGGCGAAGTTCCCGAGGTGAGTAAATCCGGTGCTCAAGAAGTTAAAGCCAAAACCTGCTGTTAAAAAGCCTCTTAAGGGTCTCTCAACAAGCATTTAAGTACTTCAGTGAGATTGCCCGCCACTGCCGAGTGGGTCTGTGACGCGCTGGGAAACGCGCCCGAGTTAAATGCGGAAGTCGGCGGGATAACAGCGGGTTCCCGACGTGCTGGCAATTTTGGCAATTTTTACTGCTGACCCACCCCCAAACCTGCACGCTCGGGACTGGGAAAATTCCGGCCTCACATGTTCTGCATCGCTCTCCCTTTACAGGATCTTATCAAATGCTTTATGCTTCTGTTACCTTTGGTTACAATTAGTGTTCGAAAATGAAGATTTTTCCTAAGTTGCTATATTTTTTCCAAATAGTTGCAGTTCATAAGCTCCATGGGAAATACTGTACTTAATCCATAGCTACCGTCTTGGTATAAATGACCTTATATCCCAATAGAGCGCCATATTGCTCAATATCCAACATCATACTTGAAAAAAATATACCATATAAAATCATACATGACAACAACAGCAACTTGCATTTATATAGCACCTTTAACAGGGATAAAGTTGTGGGAAGGAGAGCTCATCTTATATATGGTACTCTGAGGTGTTTCCTCCTGGTGGAATAATTTATCCAAAGATGGTGGATCCAGCAGCAGCAGTGTAAGAGTTGTTGCTCCACTCTATTTCCCCAGCACTGTGATATTTAAATGACTGCTCTCATTCCAAACTTTAATCTCAGCTCCCACTGCTGATTTTAAATCTCCTCTTCTGTTTCTATCCTGTTGGGCTATCTGTAATTTTAAATCGGCCTGGACTAGTGTCGGGAGGGAGAATTACCATTTAAATATCACAGCCCTGGAGGAGCATATCTGACCAAAACACCTGATAAGAATGTTCAGGCTCCGCCAACAGATATTTGAGATTTTAAAAATATCCACATTAGTAATGGATAGCTGAAATTTGTCAGAGCTTGAAAGAATCAAAAAGATTAAGGTTACATAAACAACACAATAAGCTGACAGTGCTGGAGTAGCAAAGCTGACAGCCGATAAAAATGCACTCCGTTCCTCTGGTGCTATAGGGCCGGATTTTGCTGTAGAAATAACGGTGAGGCTATCAGCGCACACCGTTATTAAAGTGTAAATCGGACAGCAACTTCCAGCGACCGCACATGCGCAGTTAAATGTGGAAATCAGTAGTTGCTGTCCATGTTGCCCTGCTCCTCCAGAAGCTACACTATACTGGTATCTCGCCAAGAGACCCAGCATTGAAATACATGGAACAGCATGAAGTTGCTGTACTTATGTGATAGATACCCATTAAGCTCGCCAGAAAAAGTTAGGGCTTGTCCATTCCAGTGTAAGTTAAGTTTTAACAGTGTGATGAGTCTTAATTACTGCCAAACAACCTCTCTGGCACTGAAAATTAACTTTTCCAAGTGTGGAGTATCATTCCTTCAGATTTTAATTATTGTTGGAGTTATTAAATTTAACTAACATTTTATTTTACATTTTCTTTCTGTCTCTTTTATCCCTCTCTTAATTCTATCTTTCATTCCCTCTTTTTATTTTGCTTTCTGTACATGATTTGCCATTGAATTGAACATTCTAACTTACACTTCCTGGTTCAGACTCTGCTCCTCATTAACGATTCTTCAATCTGATTGGTTAAAGAGATACACAGGTCCTACATCTCTTGTGGAGGACGCTGTGCCGAAATGGCTTTCTAATCACAGTAAGTTCCAGTGCAAAATCCTATAAAAGTCTTTGGGCAAGTATAAGTGTTTGCTGCTGAGAGCAAAATCCGGCCCCATTATGTTTTAGTGGCAACGCTCCATCCTGGCTCCAGTGTTGGCTCCTGTTGTTGACTTAAAACTGGAGACAGTCCAGCAAAATGAATACAATGAGAAGAGATTTTAAATCTGCAGTAAGAGACATTTAAGTTGCCATTTAAATATAACCGCACTGGAGGAATTAAGCAGAGGACATTCCTATCAGCCATTGCTCTGATGTTCCAGTACTATTATATTTAATCATCGCAGTCCTGCTCCTGCTGCTGACTTAAAATTGGAGGCATTCAGCAGGATAGATAGATAAAGAACAAATTTAAAATCAGTACTGGAAGTCAAGACTGATGGGTTGCCGTTTAAACATTACAAAATTAAAAGAATAGATGGACAGCAGCTGATGGGAATGTGCTGGTTGAAATGAGAAAGAACAAAGAAACAGTATATTAGTGAACTTCTGTCAAATTGTCATAAAGGTGAGAATTTTGGTTGATAATAGGTTTATAATGTTGACTCTTGTCTTATACAACAGTCATGGATTTTTTTCCTGAGTTTTTGTGTTGAATTTTGGGAGTTGTCTTTTAAGCGGGTCATTTGAGAATATAAGCATTGTGATCCAGCCACTGTGTACTTTGTATATTTTTCCACTTTCAGTGACTTATCTTCAAATTTATAAGTTTTTTAGTTTGTGACAATCAATCTTTATTTCACTGAAATTATTTTATACTACATCAAAATAGGATAGTGTAGAAGCTCAAAGCTATGTTAATAGTATTAAGGATGATGATTGTATTAATAGTTAGGGTAGACCCATGGTTGCTAATTATATGGGAGCAAAGTAGATCATGTGATTAGCCTTTTACTTTTCTTTCATTCTCTTGTGTTGGGTTGCAAAACAGATGAAGAACAGATAGAATACTCATCTTTTAGATACATTTTCCTCTTACAATGGTTGTATTCTGAATATATAAAAATGGAGGGACAAGGGGGGGTTTAGAAAAGTTGATGAAGAGGATCTTGAAGTCAATTCTCTGCAGTATGGGGAGTCAGTGGAACTCAGAATGGACTAGGGTGATTAGTGTACAAGTCTTAGTGGAGGAGGGAAAATGAGCTGCAGTGTTGTGGAGGTTGAGGCGGGAACACCAGCAAAGATTGCTGTGGAAATTCATGCTCTCCGTGATTGACTCTTAATGCCCTCTGAAGTCGCAATGGAAGGACAAGACTCGGGCAATCACAGCCCAGTCAATCTTGCAAAGTCCTCCTCACCAACATCTGGGGACTGGTGCCCAAGATAGAGAGCTGTTCCAAAGAGTTGTGAAGCAATAGCCTAATATAATCATACTCATTGAGGCATATCTTTCAGCCAACATCCCAGACTCCCCCATTACCATCCTTGGTATGTCCTGCCCCACCGGTATGGTAGACCTACCAGAGGTGGGGAACAGTCATGTGGGTGTGACCCTGAGAATCCTCGACATTGACATCAGATCCCATGAAATCTCATGGCTTCAGGTCAAGACCAAGGAAACCTCCCGCTGATTACCACCTGCTGTTCCCGCCTTCAACTAACAAATCAGTACTCCTCCATGTTGAACACCATTTGGAGAAAGCACGGAGGGAAGCAAGGCCCTGAAATGTACTCTGGTTGGGGGACATCAACATTCACCAACCATCAAGAGTAGCTGAGTAGTACCACCACTGGCCAAAGTGGCCAGACTTTAGAGAAGTTATGCTGAACCTTTATAAAGCGCTGGTTAGGCCACAACTGGAGTATTGCGTCCAGTTCTGGTCACCACACTTTAGGAAGGATGTGAAGGCCCTTGAGAGGATGCAGAGGAGATTTACCAGAATGGTTCCGGGGATGGGGGATCTTAGCTAGAAGGACAGGTTGGAGAAGCTGGATTTGTTTTCATTAGAGCAAAGGAGGTTGAGGGGTGATTTGATAGAGGTGTACAAGATTATGACGGGTTTGAATAGGCTAGACGGGGAAAGGCTGTTTCCACTAGTTGATGGTACAAGGACTAGGGGACACAGATTTAAGATTTTGGGCAAGAGATACAGGGGGGACGTGAGGAAAAACTTTTTTACGCAGCGAGTGGTGATAACCTGGAATTCGCTGCCGACGGAAGTGGTGGAAGCGGAGACACTCAATGTTTTCAAAGGGAGACTGCAAAGAGGGCTATGGGGATAGAGCGGGGGAATGGGACTGACTGGATTGCTCTACAAAGAGCCGGCACGAACTCGATGGGCCGAATGGCCTCCTTTTGTGCCGTTATGACTTACTTGACCCTGTCTTCACCTACCTGTTACAGACATGTCTGTCCATGATAGTTAGGAGTGACCACCACACAGTCCTGGTGAAGATAAAGTCTCATCTTACAGTGAGGGCACCGCCATCGTATAATGTGGCACTACCACTGTGTTAAGTGGTCTCAGGGACCTCGTGAAATTGGTGCTGCCAGCTGATTATCATGAGTCAGACTTACTGGCTGCCTGTTCTGTTCTCACCAGAAGGCAGAAAGATTCTGTTCCCACCAGAAGGCAGAAAGCCCTCCAGGCAACTGCCAGTGGGAAGAGGAAGCCGAGGAGGTCAGCTCCCAGGCTGCAATGTAGAAAAAAGTTAAATGACCTCACCAGAGTTGTCAAGGTAAGAATCTTACTTCTCACATCATTTGCTCGCTCCTTACACCTGCACTACCTGCAGCCACACTACTCACTACACTCCCCTCCCCCGCTTCCCTCACTCTCCTACAATAACTGCACTACACTTCACTCCGCCTCCTTCTGCACTCTGCACTTCCTATGCTCACTACGATTGCAACCCTCACTTCCCCACACCTTGCACATCCATACAATCTATGAACAATTGGGCCATGATACATTCTCAAAACACCTCGCCAGGCTCTAACTAACACACTTTCTCCTTCCTTGCAGGAGACAGTCACAGCAAGAGGTGGCAACCAGAGGAGGCAGAGCCCATCTGCACACCCTTTCTGCTCGGGCCATCATGGGCAGAGGGCAAGTCATGGCCATGGCGAGTGTCAACACTGGAGAAGACGCCAGGTACGATTTCTTCACACCTTATCTTCTTTATCCCGTCTTACTTCTATCTCACCCGACACACTCTGCATGACAAACTGCAGCTGCTTTCACAAGCCATGCATGTCTCTCCTCCCCTGTCACACTAAAAGATAACCCTTGACCCTCTCTTTTATTTCAGGTGCTGAAAATGTCGAGGCCCCTGTGCCACTTCAGGAAGAGGAGACCAGTCTTCCTGAAGATGCAGTGTAATTCGCTCTGACCCTAGCAAGCACCAGCTTAGAGACTGGCACCACATGTACTTTGGAGGGTAAGTTAGAGGAGGGGTCTTCACATGGTGAATCACCAGCCACAAGTGTGCAGGAGCTGGGGCAAGGCGATAGGACACCACAGGTACCAGCTCGCTGGATGGCAAGATCACATGCTAGCTCTGTTGCAGATGATGCAAATGCTGACTTTGAGGGCCCAGTCTACCGAATAAGGCTGATGGAGATACACCAGGAAAGGCTAGGTGCACTGGGCAGCCTGCCAGCGAGCTTGCGCGCAATGGCTCAGAGCATGGAGGAGTCCAGCTCCAACTTGTGTCGGGGCTTCGTGCAAAGCATTGAGACCATTCTGTCCAACATGCAGCACGTGGTCAGTTCCATGAACGTGATAGTGGCGCCCACCATGATGCCGCCTCTGCTGATACGTCTGACAGCTTTTATGGCTGCTCACACTGTTGCCATGGATGCTCAGACGGATACCAAGAAATCTTGGCTCTAGGAGTCAATGTTGACAGGATCTTAATTCCTGCACTTTTTAAAATTTGTTTTTATGGGATGTGAGCGTCGCTGGCAAGGCCAGCATTTATTGCCTATCTCTAATTGCCCTTGAGAAGGTGGTGGTGAGCCGCCTTCTTGAACCGCTGCAGTCCTTGTGATGAAGATAGTCCCACAGTGCTGTTAGGTAGGGAGTTCCAGGATTTTGACCCAGCGACGAAGAAGGATCGGCGATATATTTCTAAGTCAGGATAATGTGTGACTTGGAGGGGAGCTTGGAAGTGGTGGTGTTCCCATGCGTCTGCTGTCCTTGTCCTTCTGGGTGGAAGAGGTCGCAGGTTTGGGAGGTGCTGCCGAAGAAGCCTTGGGGAGTTGCTACAGTACATCTTCTAGATGGTGCACACTGCAGCCACGGTACGCCGGTGGTGGAGGGAGTGAATGTTTAAGGTGGTAGAGGGGGTGCCAATCAAGCGGGCTGCTTTGTCCTGGATGGTGTCGAGCTTCTTGAGTGTTGTTGGAGCTGCACTCATCCAGGCAAATGGAGAGTATTCCATCACACTCCTTACTTGTGCCTTGTAGATGGTAGAAAGGCTTTGGGGAGTCAGGAGGTGAGACACTCGCCGCAGAATACCTAGCCTCTGACCTGCTCTTGTTGCCACAGTATTTATGTAGCTGGTCCAGTTAAGTTTCTGGTTAATGGTGACCCCCAGGATGTTGATGGTGGGGGATTCAGCGATGGTAATGCCATTGAATGTCATGGGGCGGTGTTTAGACTCTCGCTTGTTGGAGATAGTCATTGCCTGGCACTTCTGTGGCGCGCATGTTACCTGCCACTTATCAGCCCAAGACTGAATGTCGTTCAGGTCTTGTTGCATGCGGGCATGGACTGCTTCATTATCTGAGGAGTTGTGAATGGCGCTGAACACTGTGCAGTCATCAGCAAACATCCCCATTTCTGACCTTATGTTGGAGGGAAGGTCATTGATGAAGCAGCTGAAGATGGTTGGGCCTAGAACACTGCCCTGAGGAACTCCTTCAGCGATGTCCTGGGGCTGTGATGATTGACCTTCACTCACCACAACCATCTTCCTTTGTGCTAGGTATGACTCCAGCCAGTGGAGAGTTTTCCCCCCGATTCCCATTGACTTCAGTTTTACTATGGCTCCTTCATGCCACACTCGGGTCAAATGCTGCCTTGATGTCAAGGGCAGTGACTCTCACCTCACCTCTGGAATTCAGCTCCTTTGTCCATGTTTGGACCAAGGCTGTAATGAGGTCAGGAGCCGGGTGGTCTTGGCGGAACCCAAACTGGCATCAGTGAGCAGGTTATTGGTGAGTAAGTGCCGCTTGATAGCACTGTCGATGACACCTTCCATCACTTTGCTGATGATTGAGAGTAGACTGATGGGGCGGTAATTGGCCGGATTGGATTTGTCCTGCTTTTTGTGGACAGGACATACCTGGGTAGTTTCCACATTGTCGGATAGATGCCAGTGTTGTAGCTGTACTGGAACAGCTTGGCTAGAGGCGCGGCTAGTTCTGGAGCACAAGTCTTCAGCACGATAGCCGGGATGTTGTCAGGGCCCATAGCCTTTGCTGTATCCAGTGTGCTCAGCCGTTTCTTGATATCACATGGAGTGAATCGAATTGGCTGAAGACTGGCTTCTGTGATGGTGAGGACCTCAGGAGGAGGCCGAAATGGATCATCCACTCGGCACGTCTGGCTGAAGATGGTTGCAAACGCTTCAGCCTTGACTTTTGCACTCCACTATCATTGAGGATGGGGATATCCATGGAGCCTCCTCCTCCCGTTAGTTGATTAATGATCCACCACCATTCACGACTGGATGTGGCAGGACTGCGGAGCTTTGATCTGATCCGTTGATTGTGGGATTGCTTAGCCCTGTCTATAGCATGCTGCTTCCGCTTTTTAGCATGCATGTAGTCCTGTGTTGCAGCTTCCCCAGGTTGGCACGTCATTCTTAGGTACACCTGATGCTGCTCCTGGCATGCTCTTCTACACTCCTTATTGAACCAGGGTTGGTCCCATGGCTTGATGGTAAGGGTAGAGTGAGGGAACTATGAGGTTACAGATTGTGGTGGAATACAATTCTGCTGCTGCTGATGGCCCACAGCGCCTCATGGATGCCCAGTTTTGAGCTGCTAGATCTGTTCTGAATCTATCCCATTTAGCATGGTGGTAGTTCCACACAACACGATGGAGGGTGTCCTCAGTGTGAAGATGGGACTTCATCTCCACAATGACTGTGCGGTGGTCACTGCTACCAATACTGTCATGGACAGATGCATCTGCGACAGGTAGATTGGTGAGGACGAGGTCAAGTAGGTTTTTCCCTCGTGTTGGTTCGCTCACCACCTGTCGCAGGCCCAGACTGGCAGCTATGACCTTCAGGACTCGGCCAACTCGGTCAGTAGTGGTGCTACCGAGCCACTCTTGGTGATGGACATTGAAGTCCCCCACCCAGAGTACATTCTGTGCCCTTGCTACTGTCAGTGCTTCTTCCAAGTGGTGTTCAACATGGCGGAGTACTGATTCATCAGCTGAGGGAGGGCGGTAGGTGGTAATTAGCAGGAGGTTTCCTTGCCTATGCTTGACCTGAAGCCATGAGACTTCATGGGGTCCGGAGTCAATGTTCTCATGCAGAGCCATGTAGACGTGCTGAGGCACAGTCCCAGCCAGGAGAATGGCCTTGGGTCCATAGGAGAGGCCCCTGCTCTACTGCCATCCGCTCCACCAGTGCCCTGGTTAGCGATGCTGCAGTCTGCAGGCTGCAGCCGGGCCCTCAAGACCCAAAGCTGCTCAGGTTAACCACCATGACCATCAGAAGTGTCTTCACTGGAAGCTCAGCAGCTTTCCACCTTGCAAGCTCTAGCCACTGGGGAAACACTTTGTAGGAGCACTAGGATTGATAAACAAGGACTAAGACGAGCACTAAAGTATTGCACAAAGGTGATTCTTAATTATTCATGTTAAATATTATACACAGATGGAATTGAGTTGTTGGATTAATTTTCTTTTCTAGATTCAGTATTGGTGCTAATATTTGAAGTAAGGGCAAGACCCATGAGGCTGGACTGAAGGAAGCAAGTTGGATGGTGGTAGTAAGGATGTAGTGTTAAGAACTGTTGCTGTATTGGGTGTGGTGGGGATGGCTCATGTGCACCACCCGCTATATTGAACTCTTAGACCTGTAAAATGGGCGCAGCATGATTGAATTTCTAGGGCATGGTTTTTAGTACTGGTGCTCTTCTTCCTGTTGCATTTCTCTGGTGATGGTTAGAGACAAATTTTTCCTTTGGAGGGAGAGAACTCAGTGTTAAAGGCACGTGGGTGGCCAAGACACTTCCCCCATTTGAATGCATGCATCCCATGAGGGAGAGAAGGGCAGGTGCATTGTCCCTTTAAATCATGTGTCCTTGAAGACTAGCAGATCTCCTTTTGGCAGGCAATGTGAGTTGACAGAGTGGATTTGAGTAAAGATGGTGCTTGAGTATTTGCAGAGGTTGCCCTTTGCATAAGTGAGTTTCCCTAACACCCAGGTGCTGACAGAGAAAGAGTATGATGGGTAAGGAGGTGAGTGAAGGTTTTATCAGTAATGCAGGATGTGGATTGACTCCAGTACCTCGAAATAAGTGGAGGCCTTACGGAATTTCACGGCCTGCTTGTTAGGCTTACACTTATTTTTCTTGCAGATACACTTGCCTTGCATATTTAGTATTCTTGATTTAAAAGTTTTCCATTTTTCCTTGGCCAAGATATCGCTCAGCACATTTCTTTTAGTTTGTTCCTCGATTCCCCTAAAGTTTACTTTCCTGAAATCATATATCTGTCCTGGTCCTCACTGGTTGATTGCTATATGCTCTCAAATTTGATCATATTATAGTTACTCTTCCCCATAGATTCCACTACTTCTGTTTCATAGGGGCAACCAGGTTAGTTGCAACAGCCAGATAAAATCTGCAATAAGAAAATGCTGGAAATACATAGCATCTGTAAAGAGAAAGGACTAGTTTAATGTGTTGGGTGTAAATCCATCATTAAATCAGATATTAGTTCAGATTTTCCAGCATTTGCATTTTTAAAAATCTTTGCACAGATAAAATCTGTAAGTGGCAGATGAAATTTACTGCACACAAGATCATTTGAAGAAAAAGAAGCCAAAATGTGTACTGCATGAATTATCAAAGTAGCTTAATATAAAGGTGAAAGAGATCTAGGGGTATTACTGTTCTTGGCACTATGAAGCAGCAATCAAAACAAATTGAATACTGAGCTATATTGCCAATTCAGTAGAGTACAATTCAGAGCATGTTTGAGAACTTGTCCAGTTTTGATTCCCAAGGCACAAGGGAGTAATTTAAGCCCCAGAACTGTTGTAGAAGAGAACCACGAGACTAATGCCTAAGGAAAAGACAAGAGAAACCTGGACCCCTCAGCTTTAAAAGAAGGGACCTCATAGATATATACAAAATAATTAAAGGTATAGGAAAGGTACAACCCCAGAACACTACATCAAGTCAAACTGTGATAATAGGACAAGCGGCATAGGCTCAAACTGGTGAACGGCAAATTTAACACTAACAAAGAATGATTAACACTTAGAATGGACTTAGGCAGAGCAGTGAAGGATTCAGCCTTGGAATCATTTAAAGAACAGTTGGATGCTATGTTGTGGTGAACTATAAGTATTTTTCTGGATGGAGCAGCTAGGATGGACTCTCGCAACTCCAGGCTTGAACCTCTCCAATCAGGTTTCTGCCCCTGCCACAGCACTGAGACGGCTCTTATCAAAGTCACAAATGACATCCAATGTGATCGTGGTAAACTGTCCCTCATCATTCTCAATCTGTCTGCAGCCTTTGACACAGCTTCGCCACCGTTGTCCAGCTGCATGGGACTGTCCTCGCCTAGTTCCATTCCTAACTATCCAGTCGTAGCCAGAGAAGCACCTGCAATGGCTTTTCTTCCCACTCCCGAATCATTACCTCCGGAATACCCCCAAGGATCAATCCTTGGCCCCCTCCTATCTCTCATCTACATGCTGCCCCTCGGTGACATCATCCAAAAACACGTCAGGTACCACATGTTCACTGATGACACCCAGCTCTACCTCACTAGCACTTCTCTTGACCCCTGCACTGCCTCTGATTTGTCATGCTACTTTTTCAACATCCAGTGTTGGATGAGCAGAAATTTCCTCCAATTAAATATTGGGAAGACCGAAGCCATTCTCTTCGGTCCCCACCATCAACTCCGTTCCCTAGCCACTGACTCCATCACTCTCCCTGGCCATTGTCTGAAGCTGAACCAGACCGTTCGCAACTTTGGCATCTTATTTGACCCTGAGCTGAGCTTCTGACCCCATATCCTCTCAGTCACCAAGACCGCCTACTTCCACCTCCAGAACATTGCCCGACTCCGCCCTGCCTTGCTGCTGAAAGCCTCATCCATGCCTTTGTTACCTCTAGACTTGACTATTCCAATGATCTCCAGGTCGGCTTCCCACCTTGCACCCTCCTTAAACTTGAGCTCATCCAAAACTCTGCTGCCCATATCATAACTCGCACCAAGTCCCGTTCACCCGTCACCCCATGCTCGCTGACCCACATTGGCTCCTGGTCTGGCAATGCCTCGATTTTAAAATTCTCATCCTTGTTTTCAAATCCCTCCAATGGCCTCGCCCCTCCCCATCTCTGTAACCTCCTCCAGCCCTACAACCCTCTGAGATCTCTGAGCTCCTCCAGTTCTGGCCTCTTGCACATCTCCAATTTTCATCACTCCATCTTTGGCAGCTGTGCTTTTCGCAGCCTAAGCCCTAAGCTTGGGAATTCCCTCCCTAAACATCTCTGCCTCTCTACCTCTCTCTCCTCCTTTAAGACACACCTTAAAATCCACTTCTTTGACCAAGCTTTTGGTCTCGTGTCCTTATGTGGCTCTTTGTGGCTTGTTGCCAAATTGTGTTTGATAACGCTCCTGTGAAGCGCCTTGGGATGTTTTACTACATTAAAGATGCTATATAATGCAAGTTGTTGTTGTTTTGATGCCCCTTTCATTGAAACTGAAAATGAACACTTCTTATAAAAATGGCAAAGACCTTCCAACCTTTAAAAGGAAAAGCATCCTTGCAATTTCCAGAGTTGCATAGCTTTCCTTACCCATGGTATGTGTCGATATAATAGCATGAGTAGCGCTACCAATAATTCTATCGCTAAAATACTAGGCCTTTCATTGTTTGTGGTATTGAGCATAAGAGCGGGAAACCATTTGATCAAAATTTCCATTTAAACTATCTACTATGTACACCTGTTTTGCAAAGCAATTTGGAAATAGTGTATTATTTTCAAACTAATACTGAAATATAAAATGAACAGTTTTGGTACCCAAGAATAGAAGCTCCTAAACATTTTTAAAACAGTTATGCATTAGCTTATAATGCATAATATTTGCATTACAGTTTATATCATATTCTGGATTAGATATCAGAGAAACAAGTTCAGTTGATATTGTTACTATTGCATTCATTCTTAAGTTTTCATTTATTTACACAGTGTCCAGGACAACGGAAACCTACTACGAAATGTTACAATTTACCCTCTACAGAAAGAAAAAGTGATGGCTACTGAGAACATTTACGATTCAAGAATATTCAATTAGCATTCCTTTACACATCAAAGCTCTTGTAATGTTTTTTAAAAAAAAGTTGTAAGAGACCATATTTTAACAGTCTTCCACTGGGCTACAGGCCAACCACCAGGTTTGTGCCTTATTCCTAACTTCAGTTTTTAATCAAGTGATACACTAGCTCAGGACTGCAATCAAACATTCATTCAGTTGATACTGGAAAGTCATGTGTTAAAAGCCTACAAAATATTAAGAAAAAATTGGACACGCCAAACAATGTGACATTTGATATGCTGATCTGAAGAAATTGGCACTTTACATTCAAACTTGTTACATTTTATTAGTTATCGAATTAACCTGAGAGGAGGGTTCCTGTTATTGGATAAAGTTATTTTACTTGCTGATCAAAAGCTGAAGACATGGGTTAATATTTGTGAACCGTTACAAATGTCCCTCTTCTCCAGTCTCCACAAAACGTCTACATAAAATGGAGCAAGAGTTTGTGTGATCATCAGTCCTAAAACATTAATCAGCTTTACAGAGTGAAATTTCACTCACTTTACATTTCATAAAAAAGTAACATTTAAACTGTCATGTATTTTCACAGAAATTACAATATTTATGACTTTGTGCAAAAAGAGATTTTTGATTTTCTTTAGGCCAAAGTTCCTACATTGAACATTTTAATAGATTATTTGTTTCTCAACATTATTTTTCTAGCCCATTAAATGGCAGTTTTATTAAAAAGTTGCAATCATATTAATTAATAAAATCAATTACCAAATATAGTTTACTTTGCTACACTCCAAGCATAAAACCATTGTTTTATAGACATATAACACAATTATACCAGAAGTTTTATTAAAACAGTTGAACATTCTTTTTGGAATTTGCTCTTCAATGAATGCATATTTCTCAGAGTATAATTTTTTTTCATTTTTGTCTCCTGCTTTTTTTGAGAGAAAAACAAGAGAACACAAAATGCTAGTTTGCTCCATTTCTGTAATTTACTTTATCTTCAGCCCATTAAATTGTTGTCAAAGTACCAGAGACATTTTGGTGGAATGCAAACAGTGGCTGTAAATTGTGTGGAAGCAGACTTCCTGTGGAAAGTTTGTTTTTCAAATACATGCACAATTCCAAAGTTAATGGCACGCCATTGTGAATATTGAATTATCTACATTCTAGTGTTAAATATTTAATGTTTTACAGAATTATAAATAAAATAAAATTAAAATACCAGACTAATCATTGTATTTTCTAAGTAGCATTTTAGTATTTAGCTAATCCATAAAATAAAACTCAATTCAATGTTATATGTTGTAATTGTTCATTAATACAATGTTAAAATGTAGTTTGCATACTATTTCTTCACAATACCTTTTGAACTACACCTCTAATTAAACATGAGATTAGAAATGAGAATGTGTATCCACGATTATATTTTATGCCAGTTGTGACTTTTAATCCTCTGGAATATTCAAGCTCACACATCTACTTTGAGTTACATTCTCCCCTGGCAGCTATTTGGGCACCTATACGGGAAATATTCCAAAAGTACAGTCACGTGATACTCTGGTTGGTGGTTGTTACTTCAAAGTTCCAATGTTTCATCCTCTTATTATCCATCCTGGAAGATTTTCCCTACAAAATGGAAGCTATACCTCTTTGTGCCTTATGCCTAACTTCAATTTTTACTCAAGTGATGCACTAGCTCTGGGACTACAATCAAACATTAATTCAGTTGATGCTGGAAAATCATGTGTTAAAAGCCCACAAAACATACATTTAAGAAAGACAAGCCAAACAATGTGATGCTTGATTTGTTGATCTGGAAAAAAATGGCCACTTTACATCTCAAACTTGGTACATTTTATTAGTTATTCAAGTAGAAGTCAAGATTGTAACTTTCAGAAGCAATATTGCACCAGGTAAGATCCAGATAAGGAAACAAACATTAAAAAAATTCCAAGGATGGATTAATCATTGTCAGGGGTAATGACATGGGTACCCGGCAAGCCCCTCTCAACTTGACTGTTAAAACAAATAGAAAGCACCAAGATCTGCACTAACTAAAAAAGCAGATAAGTTAGAGGAAGTTATGTTTTCAGCTAGAAATACAAATGCATCATAAATAAACCACCAAGCTTAAAGAAAGACACCCTTCCATTGAAGATAAGCTTGGTGCAGTACAAAACAACATTAAACTTTGGAATCTCCTGTCACAAAAAGCTGAGAAAAACTTTGTCCAGGGAGATTGATCTTTTATAATTTACACTTGATGAGGATGCCCAACAATCTTGAAAAAATATGAATCCATTTACTGTATACTACCCAATCTAACTGGTAAAAAAACTGACAGGGTTCTCTCTGAGACCAAAGGTTAAAGAGTAAGAGAGGTCTTGTTCAAGCTTGGTACACTTGTCAAATAAAGTCGGGATTCTGGCTACTGCTTGGAAGCAAGGTGTGTTAAAATGTCAGTCAAGCAATATGGTGTTCCCAGAAAGCTCCAACCAAGAGGAAATTTTAATTATTTCAAAAATATTTTCAAAGTCAATAATATCAAACATGGTTTTCTGTACTCTTCAAGGGAGCTTGAAGAAAGACGCAGTGAAGGTTTGGGTGCAATCTGAAAGTGTGTTTCCGAGGGGTGAGGGAAGAGAGATGGTTATGGGTTTCATTGAGTATTTTTGGGCCAGGTGCTTATTCCATTGTTGGGAGAGGGGAGTGGGAGAGCAGGTTTTTAATGCCTATTCTGTTTTCCACCATTTTTCTTTTGGACTTGTAACAGTTTACTGCTTTAATTATATTATTGTTAAAGGTCTATTTCTCGTAAACCTCAAATTAAGCTATTTCTAGGTATTTTTACGGGATACTACGTGATTCCTTCAAATTTAAATTGTGATGATTCTGATTTCTACCAGGCTGAAAAAAAATTAAGGGAGAAATGGAAGGATAGGATGCCAACATTGGTATGGAAATAAGATTGCTCAGACAAGGTTAACTATTGGAATTAAATATTAGGGCTAGAATATGTTGATAAAAATATCAGATTAAAGATTAATAAAGAAAGAATCACCAATATAATATATTGGATTAAATTATAATTATAATGCATTGGATTTATGGAAATCAAAGATGATGAGGTCCTTTTTCACTAAACTATCAGCAATGTGTACAGTTCTAGTTTAATTGAAATTGCTTTGTTTCATTTTTAAAGTACAAAGATCAAAGTGGTTCATTTCATTTAGAACTGGAGTCCTAAATGTATTTTCCTGCTGTATATGGTCTTAAATCTCTCTAGCGCCACATTTGCATAATATATTTTGTTTGGATAATGTATGTAGAATTGTCAGTTGCATATTTGAATGTGTGACAATCTCTACTTCAAAAGAAATAGGTTAAAAGTGGAAGATTGCCTCTGTTCAACAGTTGCGTTCCAGTATATGAGTAGATGAACAATTTTGTTCAGTTCCTTCCCTGTGGGTTATATGTTGAATCACATCATGATTTAAAAAGTGATACATTAATACTGAAAGTGGACAAAAGCTGTCAGAACTTGCCGTTCCCAGACTGAACTTTGTCCAAAGTATCAGACTTCATTTTTCCATCTGAAGATGTTTTCATGACCGGTAATTGGCCCATTGTGGATTTTGCTGAATGTACGAGTTAGATTGTATTTTACAGTATTTGCTGAACTTTCATGTTTCAAATTTCTATTTAATTGTAAATAAATTAGTTGCGTTAAGTCAGTAAAATCTGGTTTATTAAATATATACCATTCGAAAATGTGACAGTGGTAGCACAGTTTGAGAGTGTTTAAATTTGATATACAGATACCTGCATCTAGAATAAATGTTAATCCGCAGGGTACATACCTCTGCAAGGGCAAATTACCGAAGTTCAGCTTCTGGATCGTAGGAAGCAAGTTTAATAAGAACTACAGTTAACCATTGAGAGAGAAAGCTATCTATAAAACCCTAAACTTTCAATGAGCAAAAGAAAGGTGGGGATAAGGGCTCGGTAAACAGGGAGAAGGCATGCAGAAGGTTGTATAATTTAAAAAAAAACATATGTTTTGTTTATTTTATATATTAAGCTGCATAGATATTTATTAGATTGCACTAATTTAGATATCATTGTTGCTGCTCTTGGCTAGAAGGATGATTGACTAGCCATCGGTGGTTGCCGATCAGTCAAGTTGAAAGACAACTACATAGCACTAGATGAATGCTGCAGGAAAGATCTTTGTAGTTCATCTTACCAATATTGAACTAAAGTACTGCCATTTGGTCTGAGATCAGCTCTCAGGATTTTTTAACCAAATTCCTTTGGTTATTAGCAACCATATTGATGAAGCAGGAATGACTTTAATTAACCTTGCAGCTGGTCGTGTGTTGTCAGCAAAATTGCTCGATGCAATGGGTGAGATTTATTAACTGATGGAAATCCCAATTGCAGCCATGCAGGACCGGTTTGTAGATAGGCGATGCCAAACAGAAGGAGGTGTGGTATCCCTCGCAGTATCTGATCCATGTTAATACTTAGTATTGGTAATTGACTTTGATCTCTTAACACAGCAATACCTACGTATACAACAACTGATGACTGCAGCCATCTTTCCTATCCTTCAATGCAACTAAACTTTACTACTCAGTGGTCTCTGATATATTTACCATTATCCCAAGTAGTTGCTTAATCAGACTGTATCTGACACCTTGCTGCCAGCAATGGCCAACCTTTTCCTTACATATAGAGCACCCTCCCCTCCATGTAATATAAACCAATTCGAGTTCAGAGGACCTTGGTTAGCTGCTTGGAAAACTGCTTGCAGGGCAGTATATCAAAATACAAACTAAAGAATAATGCAACTGTGGCCCACCCAATGAACTAGCTAAGTTAAGGGTGAGGAGAAAGAGAAACCATCATAGACTCTCTGCGATGACATGCTGAAAATCTGGCACCAGTGCAGACAGAGATCAGTTTATCTGCCAGCACAGCAGCTTATGAGTAAAAAGAAGACAATAGATGCACTCAGTGGAGCTCAATCTTAGTCATGTAACTGGACACTCCATCAAGTGCATGCCTAGCTCTTTAAAATTATGTAAGGTTTTGATAGAGTAGACAGAGAGTGTGGGGAAGTGCAAAACTGGAGGCCATCAATATAAGATAGTCACCAAGAAATCAAATAGGAAATTCGGAAGAAACTTCTTTACCCAGAGTGGTGAGAATGTGGAACTCGCTACCACAGGGAGTGGTTGAAGCGAATAGTATAGATGCATTTAAGGGGAGGCTAGACAAGCATATGAGGGAGAAGGGAATAGAGGGTTATGCTGATAGAGTTAGGATGAGGAAAGACAGGAGGAGGCTCGAGTGAAAAACACTGGCATGGACTGGTTGGGCCGAATGTCCTGTTTCTGTGCTGTAGATCCTATGTAATTTTCCAGAAGAGCTATTTAAACATGGATCTCATGGGCTCTCTCCATTATGCACAGCTCCTAATATTCTGTAAACAGAGCATTAACTTGTTAATCTTTCAATCTCTAGTCAGCCATTCTTATGAATGGCTTGTGCCACGGGAAGAAATACAAGAAACCACACAGGAGGGAAGATACAGGATTATGAAGACACATGAATATAAGACATACAAAAAGTGAGAACACAGTGATTCATTACTCCATACTGACCCACAAAGCTTGAAAGCCCATAGAATTCTCTACATAGTTTGATGAAGGGAGAGACCTGCCACAACAATGTCGGGCTTCCATTTGATGACTGACTCTCAAGTGCCAGACAGCCTACAGATGTTTGGGTTCCAGCAACCAATTGGGACACCACTGCCTAGTCAAGGGTTAGCATATAACAAGAGAGAGAGTCAGGAACACAATTGCAATTTCTTGGACTGTTGTGTACCAGCAATCTTTTTTTCCCACAATTATACTGACATTTTTCAATGTCATTGCTGGGCGTGAAGGCCTTTCTGTTGCTTCTATGTACTGAAGTGAGGGGCTCCCTCAAAATTGGGGGAAGAGGAGAGCTGGCCTGGAATGTAAAATTATAAAAAGTGAATTTCCTTGATTGCGATTTTTCTTCCCTTTAGGATGCAAGTAGTTCAAAATTTCCATACAAAATAGGAAGAACTTTCAAGGAATAAGATCAACAGTAAGTAATTACTAATATATGGGCATAAATAATTTATTTAGTTAGCAAATTCTGAATTTTTCCCTGTTTATGAAAGCCATCGTAATTTAGTTAAACAATGCAAGGTTATGTTGTCTTTCGCCCCAAGACCTTAAACAGATGCGGCCAACCTTGCGAAGCTCAAGAACCAGAAAAGAATTTGGCTGATGCAAGAGCCACAAATGTAGCATACTAGCATTTTCTCACTAATGACAAATTCAAGTATACCATGCAAGAAATAGTAAAGATTTAAAAGGCAGATATATAGCAGTCATTTCAAAATGCCTTCTGTAGTTTTAAATCAATTTTACGATTAAAAAAGGATAGATTGAGAGTTTGAAACAAAAAAGTGCTATTTTGAAACTTAATTTCTGCAATTAAAATGCTTTAAGTTTAGCAGCAAAGCAAGAGAAATAGTTTGCTCTGCAGGCCTAGTTTTGAAGGACTGGTTGTTGGAAGATGCCATACTCTTTACAAAGTGTTTACTGCACAGGCACTGGCTGACAGCTAATCACATACCTTCAAACCTTAGTAACACCTAGTAATTATTACAAGGAGGAATATGTATCTAGCACCATGTTCCTATTTTACCATACTGGTCAATTAGTGCAGCAGTTTGTCAATTTTCACTGAAGTGAAATTAGGACATTATAAATGGATGTCAAAAACACCAATGCTAGAAACTCAAGCTTTCAGTAACTTCATGTTTTCCATATTCAGCAAAACACAGTACACAGGGATCTCATACCAAAATGCAAGTCAATTCTCATCAGTGGAAACTTTAAATACACGTTAAATGACCTACCAAGTAAAAAAAAAACTATTAATCAAGAAGTACGCAAGGTATCATTTATTCAAGCTTTGTCTGTACTTTTACATTCTTCAAGAAATCAGCAGTCTGTACAGCAAATCTATAATGATGCAACATAACCCAACCTACAGTAATTCCTAGTTAGATTTCATGACAACTGTAAAATGTTTGGCACATCCTAAATTCTCTTACATTGATGAGGGTCTGTTATGACCTAGCAATTCTAACCCACAAAGAAAATGCATCAACCAATTCCTCAATACAGCTGTTCCTAATTGGAATCTAGTAAGTCCCTGTGCTAGTTTGTGGACCTTGGTGATGCATCAACCACAGAAGTACAAAGCTCAGAAATTTAAAATATGCACTGGTTATGAGTACTCTACAGCTGAGATAACCTTAATTTTTTAATACAAAGATTTCCTCTTGTACCAGTTAATTCAACAAAGGATTAATTACAGCCAAATTTATTTTTTTTACAACTGAAAATAAATGAACAGAAAAACTATATTCAAGATTTTATGTATATTTTCTGAATTAGAAACCACTTTCATTAATGAAGACAAAACTTCAACTAGTGTAAATGATCACTGCCCCATGACTTGAACAATATTTATACATATAGTACACAGTTGGTTCAATTTGAAATATTAAAATAAATGTTTAATAGATACAGAAGAATTTTCTTTTGTCCGCAACATACCTGTTCTGGGAGTTTTTGCACATCCCATTTTTTAAGTCATTCTCTACTTGCATTAAACTATTAAGTGCAACTTTTTTATTAATATAAATCTATGATTGCAACATCCACCTCCTGAATCACAAATTCAAGCCAGAAAGTAATGACTCAATTCCACTGAGTGCATTCCAAGCTGCCTTCCAACCAGTTTCAGTTTAAAAATGAAAAAAGCAAAACAAAAATCAGTGCAAAGTACACAACAGTGAGATACTAATTCGCAGGACCATTTAATGTACTGTGAATAAGACACAGTTTTTTTGTTTTAATTTTTTTTCACTATACATATGATTAAAGTACACCAACTCTGAAGAGACCAAAGAAAATTGAAAAGTTAAGATTCATAAACTGTTTTTGGTTTTTTACTGCTAACACCAAGGGAATGTTAGCAAGATCCTTGGAGTTAGCAGCTTTCCCATTTTACGGGAACAGATAAGCCCATGTCAACAGCTTACACTCGATATTGTTCCCCCAGTGTTAGCTCTACACAATTCACAGCAGAATCCTGAACAAAACACCGCTATAATAAAACTTCTAAAGTTCTGTGGCTGAAGACCAGCTCCTGGCTCCAATGTCATTACTTCTTATCCTGTGGTGAAGGTTTGGTAGCAGTAGTGCGATGGCTATACTACAGTCCCACTCGGCGAATTGGCTTGGTTTTGGGATGACAATAAGCCCTGTAAATACAGCATTTCAAATTGTTATATCTTTGACATTTGTACTAAATATTAATTCATTTGTCATTTATGACCCATTAAGTGTTTCAAGTTTTTCTGATGAGGAGTCATATAACAAGGTATAGGTAAATTGGGAAACTTTTCAAAAGAAAAGGAATCCTGATAAATGTATAATTAGTAAAGTTTTGCTTGGATTTGAACTTGTAGAAATGCAAATAAAAATAACTAAACTCATTCAATAGGTCAAACACAAACAGAAAACACCAAAACATTTATATAGAAATTATTAAACTTCTATATTGCAGTTGGCTCTAGATGAAATTTGGCAATGACTTGTGTATAGAGCACTGAAAACCAGATAATTGGAAAAGATTTTATGCTAGGATGACAAACTATGAAATTAGGGTAAATGTGATGCAGTTTGGAATGCTTAGCTTAGGCATACTACAAAGACAAGTTAAAATTTTATATTTCCCATGAAGTTCACAAATACGATTGGAACTACAAAACAAAGTATTTGTGGATGGTATATTTCCCAATATGAATCAAAGGTGTTAAGTGGCAATATTTACACCCTCTGGAGCCAAGTCAAAAAAATAAACTTGAAGAATGGACATATAATTGGCAAATGAAATTCAACACAGATAAATGTGAGGTATTACATTTTGGTAAGAAAAATAGGGAGGTCCCTGATTCGTATTTTCCAAGTAGTATAAGGGGTAGAAGAGCAAAGGGATCTCGGAGGACAAATACACAAATCACTGAAAGTTGCAACACATTAACAAGGCCACAAAAAAAAGCAAACCAAGCACTCGGGCTTATTTCTGGAGGGATTGAATTGAAAAGTAGAGAAGTTATGCTAAACTCGTACTGAACCTTGGTTAGACCGCACTTGGAGTACTGCGTACAATTCTGGTCGCCATATTATAAAAAGGATTTAGAGGCACTGGAGAGGGTGCAAAAAAATTTACAAGGATGATACCAGAAATGCGAGGGTATACCTATCAGGAAAGGATGAACAGGCTGGGTCTCTTTTCGCTTGAAAAAGAGAAGGCTGAGGGGTGACCGAATAGAGGTCTTTAAAATGATGAAAGGTTTTGATAGAGTAGATACAGAGAATGTGTTTCCACTTGTGGGGAAGAGCAAAACTAGAGGCCATCAATATAAGATAGTCAGCAAGAAATCAAATAGGGAATTCAGAAGTAACTTCTTTGCACAGGGAGTGGTGAGAATGTGGAACTCGATACCACAGGGAGTGGTTGAAGCTAATAGTATAGATGCATTTAAGGGGAGGCAAGATAAGCATATGCGAGAGAAGGGAATAGAGGGTTATGCTGATAGCGTTAGATGAGAAGACGGGAGGAGGCTTGAGTGGAGCATAAACGCCAGCATGTACTGGTTGGGCCAAATGGCCTGTTTCTGTGCTGTATATCCTGTGTAATCCTATGTAATTGTGCATTTCCTTTACAAACCTCTGATACAGCACTGCTACTGAAGCTTGCCCATACACAGTATCAGAGGGAAAAAACAACAGAACATTCGTCTTTTTGTTATAGCTTGCATCTCAATGCAAACTGCTCGTCACCAAAGCAATATTATGGGGGTATAGTGCATCAGTGGTGCACAGTAGGAAATGTGAATGAAGTTGCACCAATTTAAAATTTCTACTGTATCCCAGGCAATTAACACCTTAGACTCATACATAGAAGTTGCTATAAACACACTCCCAAATATATGTAAAAATAAATTACTATAGAAAGTAATTAGTCAGTCCTGGACCTCCTGTTTGGCCATGAAAGAACGTAGCGGAATTAACGAAGTGGGTTTGGGGGGGGGGGGGGGGGGGGTGGGGAGAGAGAGAGAGAGAAAGAGAAGGAAAGAGAGAGTTGATGGACAGGGATAAAATCAGCCAAGGATGAAGGTAGACAATTATGGGACTTATGGTTGTTCTTAACCTGGATACATAACTATAAACACAGGCATCCACACTACTGCAAGAGTCTTAGTTTTTTCCTTGCGACAGCTAATGAGTTTCCCAAATTACCTAGACCTATGAGCATAAAATTACATAGAAATGGAAGTCTCACACATACTCGACTGCATTTGCTAACCAACCTGAGTATTTAGTCATATTCAGTCACAAAAGTAATGGTATTTGCTTTACATTATTAAAGTTAATTTACACTATGGTTTACAGATTTGTTCTGAATTTACAATACTATTAAACCAATAAGAATTGCAAAAATTTACTTAAATGTTACTGGAATTAGAAACTTATCACCTGATGCTGACAGGGGGGAGCATCTCCCATTAGGGTTTTCTCTAGGATTCCTCCATGGAGGTGCTCAGATAAATAAGGACTAAACACATCGGTGCAGAAATTCCGATCCCTACGGGTGTGTACGCGCTGTGCACTCACCCGTAGGGACATTGGAAATGCCGGTTTCAGGCATGCACTGCGCATGCGCTGGAAACCGGCATTTCCAATCCGTCAAGAAAGCTCTTGACAGATCCTCCGGCTGCCCGGGAGAAGGGCCTCTGCGGGTGGTGAGTTCCGTTTTTTGGAGACCCTCCGCCCGCAGAAAATACTTACAATTCTTGCGCCTGGTAAAAGCAGGCGTAAGGCCTGCTTTTACAAGGATAAGAGTTGAAAAAAGTTTTTTTTTTAAATTTCCACTGATTTATCATTTAAAAATACTTTAAAAGGTAAGTTTATTTATTGTAATTTAGTCATTTTAAAAATGTGATTTTTTTTAAAATAAAAGTTTTACTATGTTTTGGGGGTGATCTCCATTCATATATTTGACAGGTCTTCCTGTCAAATGTATGAAGGGAGATTCCCTTGTGATTGGCTCCCCATGGCCCACGTGATCCCAGGGATGCTGCGAACCGCCTGCGCCTCTGGGATACGTGGGCCCTGCGCACCAGCAGTTTGAAGAGGCCCAGCAGCGGAACTCTGCGCCTCCCGGGAGCCCTCCGGTCTTGATGCAAATTTTTCCAGATCGCAGCCCTCCGCCCACGGGAGGCCTGCGATCGGAATTTCTGGGCCATCATGTGGTTAAAAACTATAGGACTAAACCTTGTAACAGCAATAAGTGAATATTTCAGTGAAGTAAGTGGAAAACAAAGCTCAAATGTCTTCCAGGTATACCAGTAATATGCATTGGTTAAATTAATCATTTTGAGCATCAATGTTTCTTTAGTGATTGATTTTGCATACGGTTAAATTCCAAATTTATAACTCAAACTGCAGTTATAATTTATATATGTGTTTTAGGTTCTTATCCTAGCCTCTGTTGAAATTTATATTAGAATTTTCATATACAGTGAACTGCCAATCTTGAACTGCCAATCTTGGTTATCAAATCTATTCAGTGCCAGATCCATGAGCACCACCATGACTGGAGCAGTAATTCAGGAGTTTCCAGTGCTCAAGTCAGGCTGTTCCTTTTTATATCAAAACAAAAGAGCTGCTGCAGCTGCATCCATTCAACAGTACACAAAGTACACAAAAAACAATGGCAAAATTTACATGCACCTTATCCTGTATGTAACTATTTCTCATGCAACTCAACTGGAATGCTGTTCCCTGTACTCAGTTCAAATGGTGAACCGTGGATATTAGAGTACATATTAACCCATGGGAAACTTGTGAATTGCCCACGAGCAGCCCCGTTTAAATTCTCCTCGTCTCTGCATTACCAACAACCACTTGCAGCAGACCTGTGCTTAAAGTGCACTTTGTAGAGGGAAAGAAAGTCTTGCATTTATGTAGCGCCTTTCACGACCTCAAGATATCCCAAAGCGTTTTACAGCTAATGAAGTACTTTTTTGAAGTGCAGTCACAGTTGTAATGTAGGAAACACGGCAGCCAATTGGCACACAGCAAGCCCCCACAAACAGCAATGTGATAATGACCAGATAATCTGTTTTAGTGATGTTGATGGAGGGATAAATATTGGATAACTCCCCTGCTCTTCAAAATAGTGTCATGGGATCTTTTACATCCACCCGAGAGCGCAGACGGGGCCTCGGTTCAACATCTCATCCGAAAGACGGCACCTCCAGTACTGCACTGAAGTGTTAGCCTACAGTTTTTGTGCTCAAGTCTCTGGAGTGGGACTTGAACCCACAACCTTTTGCCTCAGGAGGAGAGAGTACTGTCAACTGAGCCACGGCTGACACACAAATTCAAGTGCAAGTGAAACTTTATTCACAGCACCTTCTAGCAGCTGAAGCATGATTACTGGCAGTGGACATTAAAGCTAGCCTACTCTCCAGCTTTCCCAGGTGTTGAAGGATCAACAGAACATTATCTTTAGAAACTGCACACATACACGCAAAGCTTCAAAATTACTAAATTTAAATACACTAAGGAATTGTTAATGTTTCAAAGCATTTTAAAAATTGACAATCAATTCAGAATTTACAATCATGAAAGCTTAGTGCAACAAAGTAATTAAAGGAGAAAGAAACTGGGAAATTTCAGTTAGTTACTCACCATTCATACTGCATTAACCACATTTTTTGCTCTGCACAATAACGATGGACTTTTTCATCAAATGGTTGAATCAAAAGTTTTTATAGTTTTTAACAATCTAGGTGAAATACGGTATTTTGGTAGTGGCTTGAAATTTTATGTACGAGGTAAATTCAGCAAACCAACACTGCATAAAGTTCAGTGTTGCAAGTCGAATCTCTCCATAGCAAAGCAGTATGTACTGAGAGCAGAATGGCAGACTGCTGCAGAACAACATTTTGGAAATTTACTTTTTAAAAAAAAAAATCATCATCACATTGAGCTCTCCTTTAAGGTCTTTATTTCACACTTCTCAGATTGCAGATGACAATCCAGTTCCATTTGTCAGTGTGTACAACTAAATTATTTCTTTTCTGGACCACTAAGTAGAGCAGTGCCCTAGGGAGAAAACCAAATACTAGATCACCTTACTGAAACATGAATTTTGCTGACAAACAGCACAGGTGCCAAAAGATGAAATAGTGTGAAGCCTATTCGGCTACACAAAACACTCGGAGCTAAAACAATGTTTGGGGTCAGCTGTCATGGGAGTGGGGGGGGGGGGGGGGGGGGGAGAAAGAGAGCGAGAAAAGAATTTGATTAAAAACCTCTATCGCCTTTAAAAATGATTTAATTGATGCAAGATGATTGCTAGGCAAGATAGATTACGTCCATTTGAAAATTAGAATTATATACAGCTAAAAAAGGGCTTTTGATTGTTCAGGTACTTTTTAATAATGGTCTAAAGGTAGGATTAGGTTAGGTTTAAAGGAACACTGCCACTTTTTTTTTTTTAAGGTGGCAAAACTATCTCTAATGATGCAGCAAAGAATTTATATGGCAAATCAATATGCATAATTTAGTTGAAAAGTGCAGAACAGTATTAATTTGTTTATCCCAATTACAATTTTTGTCTTAATATTGAGGTGAATAATTAAGATCAAAGTTCCAGTATTTCAGAGGAAATCAAGTACTATTTTAATTTCTTCCCAATGATGCTAAGTGTGTTTTAATATGGACTAAAGCCCTCTTTTTCTGACTATCAATCTTACGATATCCCAACTGCACACCCCCACCAAAAAGTTAACTATTAATTATTGGACTTTGCAGTATTTTACTTTTAATTGCAATAGACATGACCCCAATTACACAGCTTCCAACACTTATTAGTACTGTATTCAAAATGAATTTGAACAACAATTTCACTCAGTTATTTATAGCCAGTTATGTAAACCACAACTTCCACGGTTTCCTACTGGAGAACATTTTTCTCCCCTACCTCAATACCAGGTAGTAACCTCTAGTGGGGCTGCAGTTACGTCTGCAATTACCATTAATGCTCTTTATGACTGGCTTACTGAAAGCTTCGTTGAAAAGCAGTGTATGGACAATAGTACCTATGCTCAAAACTGAAACTACTTGTGACCCCAGCAGAGGGCATACTTTAAAAGAATTAGGGGAAATCAGATAGTAATTAAGAGGGCCCATTCAAATGCTTGTAGATCACCATGAGACATTGGGTCATAATTTGGTGTCAAAATAACAGAGAGGCTAATGGCGCTTGCTGTTATTTATGCGTAAATGCCACAGCAACTTCAGGCGATGGCAGATGCGTGGTTAAACGCAAAAATCTAAACGTTGCTGTCCAAGATGTGCTGCTCCACTGTTAGCTTTGCGAAAAAGGCATCTCGCTGTCTGCCTCCCCATTGAAATGCATTGAACGGCGTGAAGTTGCTGTACTTGCGCAGCAGATACGAACTAAACTCACCACAGAAAGTAAGTCTTGTCCATTTCAGTCTATGTACCCTTTTAATGATGTGATAAATGTTAATGACTGCCAAACAACCTCTCTGATACTGAAAATTAACTATTATAAGTGTGGAGTCTTATTCCTTCAGGTTTTAATTGTTGTTGGAGATTTAAAAAATGTAAAATTTAAAACCTATTTTTAAAAAAAGGTTTTCCTTTCTGTCTCTTAATCCAATCATTCTTTCCCTCTATTTCTGTTTCTGTACCTGATTTGGCGTTGAATTCACCCACTCTAATTTACACTTCCTTCTCAGTCCTTGCGCTGTTAATTTCACAGTCCTTCAATCTGATTGGTTAAGGAGATGCAGAGTTGCTTGCCCTGTTCACTCAGGTCCCAGATGCCTGGTTTCCCCTTGCTGCAACATTATCAGCTCGCACTTTCAGCAACTTGTGGTGCAAAATATCATCCCGATTAAATGGGCAAGGGCAAGTCTAACTAAGGGCAGATGCCGTTCGTGCCCTGCTACAGTAAATTACGGCCCACTAAAAATGCCTTTATTCAGGTGAAAGAAACTAGGATGGAGTGGCAATGGTATCAAATTCTTATTTGGTTAGCCTTGCAGGGAAATTGTTTACGGGATATAATGAGATTACTGAATAATAAGAGCACAAACATTACCCTAAAAACTGCCTAACCACTACATAATAGTCAATTTAGGAAACTGGAATGAGTTCATAAAATGCAAGTTGCACACTAACTTTGAAATTGGATTAAATATTTAAATATATATACTTCAGCTAATTACTTACATATCTGCATATTTAATGTATGCACCATCTATAAATAGAGTTTGTTAAACTCAGTGTCCTTCTTGATACATAAAACAATGAGAAATTTTAAACCTAGAACAGCAGTACAGCCTGATTGTTTTGTGTTACAACAAATTATTAGTGCTACATTGCATAACAAAAACTATAAGAAACATTTGCAATATTTTCATGAATTCAGTTACAAATGTTGAACTTATCGTAATGTCATATAATCAAATACAATAGGAACAAGCTGGTCGCCTGGACGTTGTGTCAAAAACCTTAGTTTACATATAATATAAAATGGGTCATGATCTCAGGACGACGGTAAGTCAATAATCAATGCAAATATAAGATCAACAAGGCAGAAGCTCCACTTTTTTTTTGAAAAACAAAGATTTTCAATCTGAAAGTCTTAACTTTAAAAAAAACCATCTCAGGTGAAACAATTGTTGTTTAAAAAGAACAAAGTTGGCAATGTGTATTTAAAAATAAAACAACTACTCACTTACATAATCTATGAGTGTTTGACACTTGTTCACCCTCCACAAATTCATGGCATCAGAAAATGCTTGCCTGAAATGTGCACATCTTGGGGATTTCACAGCCATTGCAATAATGACTCAATTCTAAAAATTCTGAACACTCGGACCAAAGATCAAACAAGTTCATTGGGATATCAGTTTTAAATAGCTTGGGTTAAGATTTGGATTTAAAATCTCAACACCTGTTCAAATTGTATACGGCTTCATAATTTGCTCTAAATTTATCCATTGTGCCATTTTGTTTATTGGTAAACACAGACAGTTAAATCATTGACAATTTAAGGTAAGATCATTAAAAGCACTAGACCGTAAATCCATCTCTTAACATTTATTTCACAGATCGTTACTGTATTTACTCAAATTTAAGGATCTTTGATTGCAAGCATGCTTCCAACACAAATAAAATTGAAACTGTGCAGTGTCATAATTCTATTTTCTTAGTTAAGGGAAAAATGAATGAAGTATTTACTTTTCAAAAGCGAGATAATTGTGCAGAAAGTAGATTCTTATCTCACTTCCATATTTACAGTAACAGGTTTCAAAACAAATAAAATTATGTACTTTAAAAAAAACATGCAGCAAAAAGACTACAATGTTAATGGCTATATTGAGCTTGTAATTTTTGATTCAAAAGCTTGCGCTTTCATGTGAAGACACTTATTGTAAACTGAATCTTGTTACCACAGTCAGAAAAACTGAAACAACAACATTTATATACAGCATACATCCATTTAATATACACTAGCATTATTGACTGGTTCTTCTTGTCCAAACTGTGAATTAAAGAAATTGACATCTCACTGAATTCCACTGTAAAAATTGTGGACTGTTCTGGTACACACCAGATCATGAAAACATGCACAACTTTTTACAGAGATGTACAGTAGTAGTTAATACAGGACATGATAAATATACCCATTGTTTAAGACAAATAAAGATATTATACACATTACTCCATTTAAAGAAGCACTTAACCTTCATTAGAAAAAATTATCTATCCTTTTATAAACAATGCTTTTCATATACAGAGATATATATATCTCTATATACATATATACACACACACCCATTTTGATACTATATATTAGTGAAAGGGTGGTGCACCCTGATCTATAAATCCCATTTGTGAGGGGGGAAAAAATCAAATGGGATACAATAAATCTGACAGACCACACTAGTGTTAATCATAGTAAAAGGTGGCCCAATGTTTTCTGGTTATCATGCTGTCGTAATCCCTCCACAATGTGGACCTGAAATGGCAGGCCTGGTGAAAGAGATCACACCTTCTCATTTTGTAATTTAAAAAAATATTAATTTACCACATCTCATGGTTTATTAGTGTCACATCAGTGATTTTGACTGGCAACATTAAACATTGCTTTAAGAGCAAGTCACTACAGAACAATTTTCTCTCAAGAGTAATTAATATCTCTCAATATTTGGACTAAACAGTGGCTGTGAAAAGGAAATCATAATTTTGGTCAAAAAGCAGCTATTTTGAAAATAATTACTTTGCTCCAAAGAGGAATTGACTGAACTTAGTTTTTTTTTTATAACTTAGGTCTAAGAGCTCAGACTTACCACTTTACCAGGCCTTGCCCATGTGCAAATAAATCCCTCTTGACAGGCAGTGACTATACAGTCTTCAAGAAATATTAACACAGTCAGTCTTTCATGTGCTATCTTTTTACAGATAAGAGGCTCTAACAAGGGCACATCATCCATTCTAGGGCAGAGAGAAGTTCCCAGAGTCTTAGCCGAGTCCATTTTAGTTTTGGTGACTAGGTTTAGTTTGTCGCTGCTTTTGCTAGAAATGTGGCCCATGCTATGATTTCGTTTGTGATCCTTCTCATGGTGTCTTTCCTTGCGGTCGTGTAGTGATAAGGTTGCAAATTTACTGACTCCAGAAGCAATTGCACCATCCATGACGCTGCTTTTGTTATTGACATTTGTAACTGCTGAATGCGGAAGGCTATTTGATCGAGGAAGAGGAGGAGGTAAGGAGTTGCTGGGTGTTGTCGTGATGCTGCTGTTGCCATTGCTTCCAGTGCTGGTTGCAACATTTCCGGCTGATGGACTTGTGGCATTCATCACATTTGTGTGTGTCCGAGCACGTGAAAGAGGTTGATGAGGGAACAGGATATCTTCCGTCAGATCCCATAAACAGAGCTGTGTGTCTTGGCCAACAGAGCCAAACCTATATGTGACACTTACAGGGCGACTGTCTGTAGAATTCCTTTTCGACAACCTAGATTGTGTACTATTTGCTCGATCTCTGCCGAAGTGTATTTGGTCTTGGAAGTCCTCATCGCTCCCACTGAACTCCATAGGATCGCTTTCTTCTACACTAGTGGTATACGGGTCAAATGCAACAACACTGACCCATGACTTATGTCCATGTCCCCTGGCTATTACACGACAGTCTATAAAAGACCACACGGTCACCAGATCATCCTCGCCACCCGTTACAATATATTTTCCATCCGGACTCCAACACACACAAAGCAGTCCTCCAAAGTAACTTTTCATTGTACCATGCAACTCCACTGAATCAAAGTTAAACACACGAAGAAATCCATCCTGACTTACACAAGCAAGGTACTTCCCATCAGGAGAGAACGCAAATTCATTCAGGGCCCCCTCTCCAACTGTCCATTTGAGTAAAGGGTTTCTTGTAGATTTGCTTTTGCAGGTGTGAACCGCATAATTGTCTCCTTGTTTCAGTGGCTGATAATGTGGTGCTGTGGTACCACAGGAGTGTTCCACATTATACAAGTACATATTGCCACTGGAATGAGATACTAAGAAGAGGCTTTCTGAGCCAGGCACCCATTTTACACAGGTTACTCGTGACTTGTCTATTAACCTCTGTTGAGGAAAAAAAGTCAAACCAATTAGTACCTTTACTGTGATATATCTTCTAAACTGTATTGAAGCATAAAACAGTTAAAATTAAAAGATACATTCAATTTCCTCTACAAACAACCTTTTAAAGTACTATTAAAATCTTATATTGGCCTACTACAATACATTGATTGCTATATATTTTGATAACTAAAACAATGAGCCACTTACTATTGAATGTTGGATAAAAAGGACCTGAATGACCAAATCTAAATATATAATTATCACAATCATATTGGCTGGGTTAGTCACTTTAATCTTTAATACATCAAACCACACACGTAGACGGCCACTGGGTTATGTTTTGCGAGTGAATGGGTCACAGAAGCAACATGGGTATTGTAACTTCAGATCATGGATGTCCCCAGTTTTGTTTGGAACATTTAACAATCCAACTCGAGAATAGTGAAATAGCAAAAAGTATTTAACTCAATGTGTAACCAACAGTCTTTCATCTTATACATGGCACCTTCCCCAGGTGACTTAGACATTGTCTTCAGTATCTCACTACTCTATTAATTATTCTCAAACATATTTTATCATAGTCTAATCTGTCTGCATCCTACTAAAATAGTTGCTGTAATAGAATATTTTTTTTGATAAAAGAAAACACTCCAACTGCACAGTTCCAATAGCAGTTGAGTCCATTTCTCCCTTCTCCCATTCAATTAGAGCTATAGCATAATAAATTCATTGGATGTGGAGAAAGGAAATTTTGCAGAGGGTTTTCCCTCTGTCTTGATATCTTGCTATTACAGATTTCATCTGTTAACTTCCTTACAGATCCAATGTAATACAGTTGTAGTTTTATAGTTGCATAATCTTCCTCATTACAAAGTCTTAATGGTGAAGTGTTTTTTTGAAAAAATTAGATCCTGAAAGCTAGACTGAACATGTAAAATAATTCCAGAAGACCACAGTAGAGCAGGTCAAATGACTTGAGCGGACGTTGCTGCTCTGGAAACTGAAAACAATTCAACTAATTATGCTAAGACACGTATTGATCCAGCTGGGCGGCATCAGAAATTACATTCCTTCACTTTAACTCTAAGGGAATGGCAATAATCAAATATGAATCAAATATAGATTTGCAGTACCAGTAAAAAAGGTACATTTTATATCCTCAAGTCAAAATCTGTCATCTTTCAATAGGGAATACACTTTGAAAACCTGGCCTACTGGATTGGCCAATTTAGACAAGCAGCTCCTAATGACAAGGGTACAGCACAGAACCAATCTGTGAGCTAAAGGGTTATGCAACAATTCAATGTAGCCAATCCAACATTGGGAAACTAGGTTTTAAAAGAGCTTTGGTAGCAGTATCCCAAAGTGTACCATCCATGACAGAACTAGAAAATCTCTGGGAACTTCAAAGCCTCAAAAGAAGTGCAGCGAGACAAAAAACTTCAACCCTATACTTGGTATAAAAAATATCCAAAATATTTGGAACTTATGCTCTGGCTCATCTTCATATTTCATGTCTTGATGCAGAACAAATTGCCATTATAAAATCCATCAGATGTCTGGTGAAAAAAAGCACGAGGAACCCATGTGATAAATGTGCTGGACTTACTCTTCCACAAGTCGGAACTGAGCTTATGAAATTCTGCAATAGCAGCAGGTATAAAATACAATAATTAGCACAATCAGGTACACAGAAAAGTACAGGACCAGAAAGGGTAATGCAGTCCATCTACTGGCCCTAATAACTAACACCTCACAATAACCCACTCCTACAAATATCTACCAAAATCTCCCTTAATATTTTTCACACTATCTGCCTCCTTGAGCAATCCATTCCATTTGTTCACCAACGCCTGTGTAAAGTAGTTTAATGTAAACCAACTGTGCACCTTCCCTCTTCTAAATGTAAACCCTTGTGCCCTGGTTCTAGAGTTTGTGACCATCTCAAACTTATTAGGGTTCAATTTATCTATTGCCTTAAGAATCTTGAATACCTGAATAGTATCTCCCCTCAACCTTCTCTTCCACAGAATAAACAATCCCAGACTCTTCAACTTCTCCTCATAGCTTGGATGCTTTAAGCTAGGTGTCAGTTTGGTTGCCCTTTTCTGCACGGCAATGTTTGTAGTATGGTGCCCAGAACTGTACAAAGTACTCCAGGTGTGCACAACCAGTGCCTTGTTCAGACTTGTGGGATTTGTGCTCCATCCTTTTGACAATGAATCGCAAAATTCAGGTAGTTATTCTTACTGCTACCACACACTATGCTATTGGTTTCAGTGAGCGATACACCAATACCCCCAGATCCATCTCCTGCGTTGTGTCCCGAGGCATTTAGTTTATATTCCTGCTCTTTATTTCCCTTCCCTAGTCTCGTTGCATTTATCCACATTAAAATGTCATTTCCCACTCATCAGCTCACCTTCAAACCTATCCAGATCTGTTTTTAATTTGCCCGTTCCCTATTGTTTGCATCTACCATTTCACCCCCCCCCCCCCCCCCTCCTCCAAATTGGTGTCATCTGCAAACTTAGTAGCTTTGCTTCAAATATTTTGTATACACTACAGCAGTGACCTCTTGCCATAATGACATAGCTCCAGTCTCAACAGCCTTTTGCTTTTCTGGTTTAGCTAATTTTCCATCCACTTCATGTCTTCTTTCCTTGTGGACTCACTGTTTCAAAAGCTGTGCAATCACATCCACAGGATTCCTACCGTCAACAATGTCCATCATTCCCTCAAGAACTTCATTACATTTATTAGGCCAAACCTCTTCCCATACGTTTTGTAAGTGTTATACTAACCCCTCTTTCAGCATGATGCTTCTTTTTGGAGTTATGTTAGCTACTTTCCAATCCTAAGGCACTACTCCAACTTCTAATGACTCCTAAAGATAATTGCAATGATGTAACCATTTTCACTAGCCACTTTAAGCACCCTTGTTACGAAGTCCATCCTGGCCTATGCCTCATTTTCCTTCAGCTTCTACAGCCCGTGACCGCCTTATCTGAAATTTCTATTTATTTTCGTATTTCCTCTGCCCCATCCCTAACCTGGGATAATTTCTGATATGGCGAGACTGCCCAAAGTCTCTTTTATGAACAAAGAAGAATTAATTTAGTAGTCGGGGACAGGTAGCAGAATGGATAGCAAGATGCCTACAAAACAGAAGAGAGAGTAGGGGTTAAAGGTAGTTACTCATATTGGCAAATGGTGGGAAGTGGTGTTCCACAAGGATCAGTGCTGGGACCACTGTTGTTCACCATTTACATAAACGATTTGGACTCAGGAATCGGAAGTACAAATGCAAAATTTGCGGATGACACCAAATTGGGGGTGTAGTTAATACAGAGAACTGTGACAAAGTACAGGAAGACATTAATAAATAGGCGTGCAATTGGCAAATGAACTTCAATATAGATAAGTGCGAGGTAGTACATTTTGGTAAGAAGAATAAGGAGGCCAGATACTCCTTGAAAAATAAGTGTCTAAATGGGGTAAAGGAACAGAGGGATCTCGGGGTACAGAGACACAGATCACTAAAAGTAACGACGCAGGTTAAAAAGGCCATAAAAAAAACAAAGCAGTGGGGTTCATTTCTAGAGGGATAGAATTGAAAAGCTGAGAAGTTATGTTAAACTTGTATAGCACCTTGGTTAGACCACACTTGAAGTACTGTGAACAGTTCTGGTCTCCACTGGAGAAGGTGCAAAATAGATTTACTAGAATGAAACCAGAACTGAGAGGTTATACCCATCAGGAGAGATTGAACAGGCTGGGGCTCTTTTCTCTAGAAAAGAGAAGACTGAGGGGTGACTTGATATAGGTCTTTATGAAAGGGTTTTATAAGGTAGACGTAGAGAAGATGTTTCCACTTGCGGGCGAGACCAGAACTAGGGGCCAAACATATAGATAGTCACTAATAAATCCAGTAGGGAATTCAGGAGAAACCTCTTTACCCAGAGAGTGGTTAGAATGTGGAACTCGCTACCACAAGGAGTAGTTGGGGTGAATAGCATAAAAAGAAATTAAAGAATCATAGAAATTTACAGCACAGAAGGAGGCCATTCGGCCCATCTTGTCCGTGCCGGCCGACAAAGAGCTATCCAGCCTAATCCCACTTTCCAGCTCTTGGTCCGTATCCTTGTAGGTTACGGCACTTCAAGTGCACATCCAAGTACTTTTTAAATGTGATGAGGGTTTCTGCCTCTACCACCCTTTCAGGCCATGAGTTCCAGACCCCCACCAGCCTCTGGGTGAAAAAATTTCTCCTCAAACCCCTCTAAACCTCCGACCAATTACTTTAAATCTATGCCCCATGGTTATCGACCCCTCTGCTAAGGGAAATAGGTCCTTCCTATCCACTCTATCTAGGCCCCTCTACCAAGACCAGAACTGCACGCAGTATTCTAGCTGCAGCCTAACTGGTGTTTTATACATGATGCGGAGATGCCGGTGTTGGACTGGGGTGGACAAAAATGAGAAGTCGCACAACACCAGGTTATAGTCCAACAGGTGTGGTGCTGGAGGACTGCTAATGTGGTATCGTTGTTTAAAAAGCAAGAAGGGGCTAGACTGAGTAATTACAGGCCAGTCAGCCTAACTTCGGTGGTGGGAAAATTATTGGAAAAATTCTGAGGGACAAGATAAATCTTCATTTAGAAAGACACAGATTAATCAGGAACAGTCAGCATGGATTTGCTAAGGGAAGGTCGTGTCTGACTAACTTGATTGAATTTTTTGAGGAGGTAACAAGGAGGGTCGATGAGGGTAGTGCGTTTGATGTAGTCTGTATGGATTTTAGCATGACTTTTGATAAGGTCCCACATGGCAGAATGGTCATTATTCCCTACATTACTTCCGCCATTGGCCAGAATGGTCTTTTTCCTCTGTTCACCTTCTTCCCTTCTGGTATGTCTCGGTTCTTTCTGTACTCTGTGTATAGTATTTCTGAACACAATCTACTTTTTCTTCAATGCTTTATCCTCCAAACAGTGCTGTCCTCACTTCTCATCTGCTCAAAATATGTCTTTCTAAAGTTGAATATTTCTATTACATCCATTCTCTTTTCCATCATAAATCTAACCTTGAAGTCCACTACTGCCAAGGTGATCTCTGATTCTTGACATCACCTCCTGATTGTTACTTACTACAAAGTCCTTTTCTGCACCTGTTCTTATGGGCTCTTTTTGTTCCATGTAACAATCCAATAGTGTGTCCAGGATCTTGTATTGCATTAAGATTTTCAATCTAACCCATAACAACTGAAGTCACCCTCAACACCTGCATCTGTTCCTGTATAAATTTCCCTTAAATAAATCTTACTTGACTACAAAGTTCTTGATCCCCTCTTGTAACCTGGTGGTCTGCACATGTCGATAACTGCTTTCCTTCCCCTTTTGTCTCTCATCCCTACTCACACCCCAACCAGATAGGTCCATCTCTGGTATGATCAAGTTCTTTTTATGTAAAAGGCTACACAATATTATAGCCTCCCCCTCCAGCAAAAACCTGCAAGTCTCATTTTATTTCAATTTTGTTTTAGCATTATATAAAGGTTTGAGGCATCCATTGGTCATTAACCAATGAGTGGTCATATCTTTATACTCCACACACTTTCCTAGTGTGTGAGGATCCGTACTTGAAAAATCATCTACCGCCCAACCCCACCCCCCTCTCTAATTTGCTACAGGACATTTTCATGCAAGCCAACAATCTAGTGCTTGAAAATCTTACGAAGGGATCAGAAAGACCCGTTTAATGACCCAACTTGGTAAGTAGCACGGAGTCCAGTTCTACGGAGTACTGCTTCTACAGAGTACTAAACTCAGGAATTTGGTGAGTGAGGGAATTCGGTGAGGTGGGGGTAAGAGGTGCTGCTTGATACATTAAAAAAATAACTAGGGCAAAATTAGGACTGTGGGCTAAGTTACAGTAAAGACCTAAAGCATATAACTAAATTTAATAAATTAAACAAGGTTATTACCTAGATTAAAAACTATTAATAGACAATTGAGTATTTCAAAACTTGAAAACCTAATTAGTTAAATGAAATACAATAGAGATGGCAGGGCAAGTAATGTGTTACAGCAGTAGCATGTGGGAGCTGGTGGACCCCAGCGTGATTCCAGCAATCACATCTGCAGCAAGTGTCTGCAGCTCGAGGAACTTCAGCTCAGAGTTGATGAGCTGGAGTCCGAGCTTCAGACACTGCGATACATCAGGGAGGAAGAAAGTCACCTGGACACTTTGTTCTAGGAGGCAGTCACACCTCTTAGGTTAAATACTTCAGATTTGGTCTGTGGTCAGGGACAGGAGGGTGACCACGAGTGAGGCAGGTATGGGGATCTAGAAGGTAGAATTGGAGGAGCCTCAGCCCTTGCACTTGCCCAACAGGTATGAGGTTCTTGCATGAGAGCAGAGACTGCAGGGAGGATGAGCAAACTGAACACAGCACCGTGGTATAGGGGGCCATTCAAGTTGTGGGAGTAAAAAGGAATGTAGTAGTGGTAGGGGACAGTATAGTTAAGGGGATAGATATTGTTCTCTGCAGCTGAGAGCGAGTCCTGAAGGCTGTGTTGCATGCCCAGTGCCAGGGTTAAGGACATCTCCTTGGGGCTGGAGAGGAACTTGGAGTGGGAGGGGAAGGATCCAGTTGTCATGGTCCACGTAGATACCAACGACATAGGTAGGACTAAGAAAGAGGCTCTGCTGAGGGAGTATGAGCAGCTAGGGGCTAAATTAAAATGCAGAACCACAAAGGTAATAATCTCTGGATTACTACCTGAGCCACGAGCAAATTGGCATAGGGTCAATAAGATCAGAGAGTTGAATGGGTGGCTCAAGGATTGGTATGGGAGAAATGGGTTTTGATTCACGGGGCACTGGCACCAGTACTGGAAAGAGGGAGCTGTTCCATTGGGACGGGCTTCACTTGAACAGTGTTGGGACCAGTGTCCTGGCAAATCGAATAACTAGGGCTGTAGATGGGGCTTTAAACTAAATAGTGGGGAGAGGGGGAGGAAAGAGTTCAGGTGAGGAGAAACTTAGAAAGTTAAAGAGAAAGGACAAGGCAATAGTGCAGTGTAGCGATAGGGGTAATGATAACCAGAGTGTGACAGGAAGGGACAGAGCATACAAGCATAAGAGTGCACCAGCAAATAGGGTCAGAGTAGGTAAAAAGACAAAATTAAAGGCTCTTTATCTGAATGCACGCAGCATTCGTAACAAGATAGATGAATTGACGACACAAATAGAAATAAATGGGTATGATCTGATAGCCATTAGAGAGACGTGGCTGCAAGGTGACCAAGGCTGGGAACTGAATATTCAGGTATATTTGACATTTCGGAAGGACAGGCAGAAAGGAAAGGAGGTGGGGTAGCTCTGTTAATAAAGGATGAGATCAGTACAGTACTGAGAAATTATCTTGGCTCGGAAGATCAAGATGTAGAATCAGTTTGGGTGGAGATAAAAAATAGTAAGGGAAAGAAGTTACTGGTGGGAGTAGTCTATAGACCCCCTAACAGTAGCTACACTGTGGGACTGAGTATAAATCGAGAAATAATGGGGGCTTGCAAGAAAGGTACTGCAATAATCATGAGCGATTTTAATCTTCATATAGATTGGACAAATCAAATTGGCAAACGTAGCCTTAAGGACGAGTTCATAGAGTGTATTCAGGACAGTTTTTTTAGAACAATACGTTGTGGAACCAACCAGGGAGCAGGCTATTTTAGATCTGGTAATGTGTAATGAGACAGGATTAATTAATGATCTCATAGTAAAGGATCCTCTAGGGAAGAGTAATCATAACATGATAGAATTTCACATTCAGTTTGAGGGTCAGAAACTTGGGTATGAAACTTGTGTCTTAAACTTAAATAAAGGCAATTACAGGGGTATGAAGACAGAGTTGGCTAAAGTGGACTGGGAAAATAGATTAAAAGGTAAGATGGCAGATAAGCAGTGGCAGACTTTTAAGGAGATATTTCATAACTCTCAACAAAGATATATTCCAGTGAGAAAGAAAGACTATGAAAAGGATGAACCATCCGTGGCTTACTAAGGAAGTTAAGGAGGGTATCAAATTGAAAGAAAAGGCATACAATGTTGCGAAGATTAGTGGTAGGCCAGAAGATTGGGAATTTTTTAGAAACTTGCAAAGGATGACTAAAAAAAATAAAGAGGGAGAAAATAGATTATGAGAGTAAACTACAGGAAACTCTTTATTAACCGGGACCGGCGTGGTGCCGGTTAATCAAAAAGTCCGGATAACGGAGAGTTATATCTCCCAACGTACGAGAGCCCCGTACACACTGACATGCGCCTGCATTCGGAGCTCCGTCTCCCCGGGGACCGCCAGCTGACCATCTGTCGTGTCCGCTGCCTACCCGGGCTGCACATTCCCCTCCCAATCCATATGCTCCGATACAAGGCAAATGCCTCGGGGGTTTTTTTTAAAGTTATTTTTAAAGGAGAGATGAAGGAAAACCCCGGTTACCTACAAGAATTTTGCCGGTTAAGAGAGATTTCCGGTTATTTGGGTGCCGGTTAAAAGAGAGTTTCCTGTACGAAGAAATATAAAAACGGACAGCAAGAGCTTCTACAAGTATATAAAAAGGAAGAGAGTAGCTAAAGTAAACGCTGGTCCTTTAGAGGATGAGACTGGGGAATTAATAATGGGAAACAAGGAAATGGCATAGACTTTGAACAAATATTTTGTATCTGTCTTCACGGTAGAAGACACTAAAAGCATTCCAAAAATAATGGAAAAATCAAGGGGCAAAAGGGAGGGAGGAACTTAAAACAATCACCATCACTAGAGAAAAAGTACTAGGTAAACTAAAGGGGGACTAAAGGCTGACAAGTCCCCTGGACCTGATGGCCTGCATCCTAGGGTCTTAAAAGAAGTGGCTGCAGAGATAGTGGATGCATTGGTTGTAATCTTCCAAAATTCCCTAGACTCTGGAAAGGTCCCAGCGGATTGGAAAACCGCAAATGTAACGCCCATATTCAAGAAAGGAGGGAGACAGAAAGCAGGAAACTATAGGCCAGTTAGCCTAACATCTGTCATTGGGAAAATGCTGGAATCCATTATTAAACAAGTAGTAGCAGGACATTTAGAAAATCATAATACAATCAAGCAGAGTCAACATGGTTTTATGAAAGGGAAATCGGGTTTGACAAATTTATTAGAGTTCTTTGAGGATGTAACAAGCAGGGTGGATAAAGGGGAACCAGTAGATGTAGTGTATTTGGATTTGCAAAAGGCATTCGATAAGGTGCCACATAAAAGGTTACTGCACAAGATAAGAGCTCATGGTGTTGGGGATAATATATTAGCATGGATAGAGGACTGGCTAACTAACAGAAAACAGAGAGTCGGGATAAATGGGTCATTTTCAGGTTGGCAAACTTTAACTAATTGGGTGCCACGGGGATCAGTGCTGGGGCCTCCATTATTTACAATATATTACAAAAGCAAAATACTGCGGATGCTGGAAATCCGAGATAAAAACAGAAAATGCTGGAAATACTCAGCAGGTCAGGCAGCATCTGTAGAGAGAGAAACAGAGTTAACGTTTCAGATTGATGACCCTTCGTCAGAACTGGAAAAAGTTGGAGATGTAACAGGTTTTTAGGCAAGTGTAGGGGCAGGGAGAGGGGGAGGGGAGGAAAGAACAAAAGGGAAGGTCTGTGATAGGATTTTGCTGACGATACAAAGATAGGTGGGAAAGCAAGTTGTGAGGAGGACACAGAGTCTGCGAAGGGATATAGATAGGTTAAGTGAGTGGGTAAAAATTTGGCAGATGGAGTATAATGTGGGAAAATGTGAGGTAATCCACTTTGGTAGGAAGAATAGTAAAGCAAAATATTATTTAAATGAGACACTACAGAATGCTGCGGTACAGAGGGATCTGGGTGTCCTCGTACATGAAACACAAAAAGTTAGCATGCAGGTACAGCAAGTAATTAGGAATGCAAATGGAATGTTGGCCTTTATTGCAAGGTGGATGGAGTATAAAAGTAGGGAAGTCTTGCTACAACTGTACAGGGCGTTGGTGAGACCACACCTGGAGTACTGCATGCAGTTTTGGTCTCCTTATTTAAGGAGGGATATACTTGCATTGGAGGCAGTTCAGAGAAGGTTCACTAGGTTGATTCCTGGGATGAAGGGGTTGTCTTATGAAGAAAGGTTGAACAGGTTGGGCCTATACTCATTGGAGTTTAGAAGAATGAGAAGTGATCTTATTGAAACATAAGATTCTGAGGGGGCTTGACAGGGTAGATGCTGAGGGGAAGACAACAGAAGCATTGTATATGATAGAGAGATGATGCTGACCTCTCAAGCCTACACCAAATATACTGTTAAAAGTATGGTGTCTTGTGACTTCTGCCTTTGAATGGCACTCTAATTTAATTTGGATAAATAAACTATCTGTTTGATAGGAAATCAAATGTTCTGAACATAACAGGACTTAACAGCAGACTGTAAAAACAGAGAAGAGCTTCTACAAGTATGTACAAAGGAAGAAAGAGTAGCAAAAGTAAATGTGGGTCCCTTAGAGGCTGAGACAGGAGAAATTATATTGGGGAATAAGGAAATAGCAGAGACGTTAAACAAATATTGTGCATCTGTCTTCACAGTAGAAGACACAAAAATCATACCAGAAATAGTGGGGAGCCAAGGGTCTAATGAGAGTGAGGAACTTAAAGTAATTAATATCAGCGAAGAAAAAGTACAAGAGAAATTAATGGGACTAAAAGACAACAAATCCCCTGGACCTGATGGCCTACATCCTAGGGTTCTAAAAGATTTGGCTGCAGAGATAGTGGATGCATTGGTTGCGATCCTCCAAAATTCCCTAGATTCTGGAATGGTCCCAGTGGATTGGAAGGTAGTGAATGTAACACCGCTATTCAAGAAAGGAGGGCGAGAGAAAACAGGGAGGGAACTACAGGCCAGTTCATCTGATATCAGTTGTCGGGAAAATGCTGGAATAATGAATAGTCAACATGGATTTCAAAAGGGAAAGTCTTGCCTGACCAACCTCAAAGAATCTTTTGAAGAGGTAACAGAGAGAATAGACAAGGGTAATGCAGTAGATGTAATTTATCTAAATTTTCAAAAGGCCTTCAATAAGGTACCACATAATAGACTAATGAATAAGGTCAGAGAATGCGGAGTCAGGGGACAAGTAGCAGAATGGATAGCTAGCTGGCTTCAAGACAGAAAGCAGAGAGTAGGGGTAAAGGGTAGCTATTCACAGTGGCAGAAGATGGGTAGCGGTATTCCACAAGGATCAGTGCTGGGACCACTGTTGTTTACAATTCAGATCAACGATTTAGACTTTGGAATCAAAAAACACAATTTCTAAATTTGCAGATGACACCAAATTTTGGGGGTTGGGAGATAGTTAATACTGAGGAGGACTGCAACAAATTACAGGAAGACCTTAATAAACTTGCAGAATGGACATATAAAATTCAACATAGATAAATGAGGTATTACATTTTGGTAGGAAGAATAGGGAGGTCACTTATTACTTGGAGGTGCGAGTCTGGGTGGGGTAGAGGAGCAAAGGGATCTCAGAGTACAAATACACAAATCACTAAAAATAGCAACACAGGTTAACAAGGCCATAAAAAAGCAAACCAGGCACTAGGGTTTTTTTCTAGAGGGATAGAATTGAAAAGTAGTGAAGTTATGCCAAACTTGTATCGAACCTTGGTTAGACCACACTTGGAGTACTGCGTACAATTCTAGTCGCCATATTATAAAAAGGATAGAGGCGCACTGGAGAGGGTGCAGAGAAGATTTACAAGGATGATGCCAAAATGCGAGGGTATACCTACCAGGAAAGGATGAACAGGCTGGGTCTCTTTTCGTTTGAAAAAAGGCAGCAGAGGGGTGACCTAATAGAGGTCTTTAAAATTATGAAAGGTTTTGATAGAGAGAGGGTGTTTCCACTTGTGGGGAAGAGCATAACTAGAGGCCATCAATATAAGATAGTCACCAAGAAATCAAATAAGGAATTCAGAAGAAACTTCTTTACCCAGAGAGTGGTGAGAATGTGGAACTCGCTACCACAGGGAGTAGTTGAGGCAAATAGTATAGATGCATTTAAGGGGTGGTTAGATAAGCATATGAGGGAGAAGGGAATAAACGGTTATGCTGACAGAGTTAGATGAGGAAACTCGAGTGGAGCATAAATGCCGGCATGGACTGGTTGGGCCAAATGGCCTGTTTCTGTGCTGTATATCCTATTTAATCCATTATTAAGGAAGTGATAACAGGGCACTTAGAAAATCATAATATGATTAGGCAGAGTCAACATGTTTTTATGAAAAAGAAATCATGTTCAACAAATCTATGAGTTTTTTGAGGATATAACTAGCAGGGTAGATAAAAGGGAACGAGTGGACGTAGTATATTTAGATTTTCAAAAAGCATTCGATAAGGTGCCACTGATTAGGGCTCATGGGGTTGGGAGTAATAGATTAGCATAGAGCATTGGTTAAAGGGCAGAAAACAGAATAGGAATAAACAGGTCACTTTCAGGTTAGCAGGCTGTTACTAGTGGGGTGCCACAAGGATTAGTGCTTGGGCCTCAGCTATTATCAATCTATATTAATGACTTAGACGAAGGGATCGAGTGTAATGTATCCAAGTTTGCGGACGATACAAAGCTAGGTGGGAAAGTAAGCCATGAGGAGGACATGCTGGATTTTCTCAGCCCCGAGGAGGCGGGTATGGAGGCTGGACTGCCGGGAAAGTTGCAGAATTTGGGGGCGGATGGCAAACCCGCCCCCAACCCGCCTCCGTGCCCTCTTGCCTGGAGGGGGGAAGCTGTCCCGCCCCAGGTCCCGTCTCCTTGGAGGTGGGAAGGGATTAAAGCCTAGTAACTGCCTGTTAACAGGTCGTTAACAGGCAGAAAATAGGATTATCCCCATTTTTCGTCCTGAAGTGCAGGATTGTCGACCTGGGGGAACCCCGCTGGGGTGTAGGTGGTGAGTAGGAGGTCTGCGGGGTCTGAAAGTGCGATGTAGAGGTGAGTGATGGGTGCAAGTGTGGAGTGGTAAGTATGTGAGGTGAGTGTAAAGTGTTAGAAAATGTTAACTTACCTTTGTTTCTACCTACAGCCACTGTGGTGCAGGAGTCCCCAACATCTCCATTGTAGAGATCACAGACTGGCTGTTGCATCCTCCGATCCAACAGCCAGCTGATTTCTGCAAAGTAGAAAGGTTTGATGAGTCCTGAACACAAGGACTCATCAATCTACACAGAATGTCAGTGTTTGACAGCTTCACAGAGCCATCAAACAATGACATTTCTTCTTTCAAAAGTTCTTGACAGATGACACGTCATACGTTGATGTGCTCTGTCACTGACTTCTCCCTAATTGGCCTGCTGAGCCTGCCGGGAGGGCTTAACAAGGTCAATCAGGGGAAATTCCCGCTGGTTGGCCAGAAGCTGATGGAGGCAGGACTGAAACCCGACAAGTCCCACCTCCAAAAGCTTCCCATTCAGAAAATCCAGCCCAAAGAGTCTGCAAAGCGATATAGACAGGTTAAGTGAGTGGGCAAGAAGGTGGCAGATGGAGTATAATGTGGGGAAATGTGAGGTTATTCACTTTGGGAGGAAGAATAGGATTTTTTTTAAATGGTGGGAGGAGGAATACAAAATAGTGAGAAACTATCAAATGTTGGTGTTCAGAGGGATTTGGGTGTCCTTATACACGAAGCACAGAAAGTTAACATGCAGGCACAGCAAGCAATTAGGAAGGCAAAGCTATACTGGCCTTTATTGCAAGGGGGTTGGAATACAAGAGTAAGGAGGTCTTGCTGCAATTGTACAGGACTTTGGCGAGACCACACCTGGAGTACTGTGTACAGTTTTGGTCTCCATACCCAAGGAAGGATATACTTGCCTTAGAGGGGGGTGCAACGAAGGTTCACTAGATTGATTCCTAGGATAAGAGGGTTGTCCTAGGAGGAGAGATTGAGTAGAATGGGCCTATACTCTCTGGAGTTTAGAAGAACGATAGGTAATCTCATTGAAACATACAAGATTCTGAGAGGGCTTGATAGGGTAGATGCTGAGCGGCTGTTTCCCCCGGCTGGAGTCTAGAACTGGGGCATAATCTCAGGATAAGGGGTCAGCCATTCAGGACTGATATAAGGAGAAATTTCTTCACTCAGAGGGCTGTTAATCTTTGGAATTCTCTACCTCAGAGCACTGTGTCATTGAGTATATTCAAGGCTGAGATGAATAGATTTTTGGACACCAAGGGATATGGGGATTGGGCAGGAAAGTGGAATTGAGATCGATGATCAGCCATGATCTTATTGAATGGCGGAGCAGGCTCGAGGGGCTGTATGGATTACTCCTGCTCCTATTTCTCATGTAGTCTCGTATTAACTGCATAATTTCAGTAACCGATAATTACTCTCATCTTTTTGTCCTGTGCTAATGAATGCCCATCATTTTGTAAGTTTCTTATACTGATGTGCCTTATATTTGATATTACTCAACATTAAATTTCAGGTGCCATTCTTTAGCTTTTGAATGCTCTCTCAAGGAAGCCAAGTTAAATTAAACAGAGACAATAATGGGAAAAGCAAATTTATTATCGCAGGTATCTTTATGCAGGATGGGAGAGTCATATTGTCATCACAATGTCAGAAAATTTTGAAAGGGACTTGGACTTTGTGGTTCAACCTTTTGAGAACCAAATTTACTCCTGCAGTACTTGGTTGTTTCTGAAGGAGGGAGAATGATCAGTTTATGACTGCCAAAAGTAAACATGGATAATAAAAGAAAGTGAAAATGTAGGTTGACTAACTACTGCCGCAAATGACAAGATTAAGTCAATCATCATGTGATACTTACTTCTTCATTAAATAACTTGCTAGTTTCTTTCTTTACAGGGTCTATAAGTTGAACCTGTCCTGCAGAGAAGCCCACAAGAAGGGAGACACTTTCTGCTGTTGCTGTCAGATGATTGAAGTCATGGCAGGTAGGCTGTGTTCCCTTGTATATCCGCTTGTCTATAGGTTTACTTAAATCTGCAGCCTAAGGAAGAAAAAGGAATATTTATCATATTTTTATCCACTCAGGTGCAAACAGATTTTATTTATAAACCTTCCTAATTTCCAACTGGTTTCAAAGACATATTGCCTACTTCCAATTACACCTGTAGAACATCTTTACAAACTACTTCAGCTACAGACAATATTAAAATTCCCTAACTCATACATGTTCCTAAGTAACAATTTTTAATCAAAAGTTGAAATGCAGTAACTAGTAACAATCACAAAGGATTGGGCGGGGGGGGGGTGGGGAAGAAAAAGAAAAGTTAAAAATAAGTACAATGGCTCGACAATTATTCTCTGCAGGAAGTTCTAAAAGTGATTTCATATAGCACACCTATTTTAAGATCATTTCAGTTTTATGTGCCTTTCTTTCCCTTAAAACACAAAAAAACAATTTGGAACCGAACAATATAAAGTGGCTTGCATTTTCAATACTAGCTGCTTCATTTAAACAAGGCACAGGAATGAACGGAAACTTGATTTCTTTCATTGGATGAAAAGAGTTTAGCCAAATAATCGTAAACATTTACATAGTACCTAGAATACTGAAGTTTGGCTCAAGTATCCATGCCCTATGGAAAGGTCCAGAAATATCCCATACAAACTTTTTTTTTTGAAGTCTTAACACATTTAAATTATGCAAGAAATTTAGTGAAATTCTAATGTAATATTGCCTCGATGTTGTTCAAGACCGAAACTCATACTGAAAGATATTGGCCCGGAATTTGTGGTTGTAATGCCGGCGAAACAGTCAGCGTTCGCCGTCATTCCAGCTGTGAAACTGACAGCAACTTCTGGCGTCCGCACATGCGCAGTTAAACGCGGAAATCCAGAAATTGCCATCAGTCATTCCCTGCTCCTCCACAGGCTGCGCTGTTGAACTCCCCGCAGCCGGCAATCAATTAAAAATCACTGAACTGACAAGAACTTCCCCTTTTACGCTGTAATATCGGCATTAAAAAACCCCCAAAAACTTAAGCCTTGTTCAATGAGGTGTAACTGGGTTTTTAATGGCATACTGAGTTATAACTACTGCTGAACAACCGTTCTGACCCTGAAAAACTAATTTTATATTTGTGTAATGTCAAATTTTTCCAATGAAAATGACATGGCTTTTAGTATAAGATTTTTTAAAGTTTGTTTATGATATTTCAGGTTCTACCTTAATCCTATGTGTATGTCTCAATCTTTATTTCGCTCTGTAAAATTTATTTAAAAAAATTAATTATAATCTACGCATTTTACTTCCTGGTTTGCTGTCTGAGAATTCTTCAATGTGATTGGCTGCTTCGCCTGCTTGATGACATCACTGTTGCTGGAGATTCGCTTGATTTGGCGCCAGATTCAAACTAAGGTCGGGAGAGCTAAAATTCACGCCACAGCGATTGCTAGATCTTTGTGGGCAGCTTTCTCAGAGGTCAGCGGCTGACTGCAAATTCTGGGCCATTGTCTTTTATAGAACAAAGTTACACAAAAATTTAAGCTGATATATTAAAACAAACTTAGGTTTAAATTTTACTTTAATGTATTTTCCTTCTCCTTCCCCCTTTCATTATTTTCAGTTTTCACTTCAAATTGTGAGCCTTTAACAAATCATGTCCAGCCAGCCTGCAGATTCTCTTCCAGTATTACTGAATTTGCCACTGCTGCCTTAAATAAACAAGAAATGTTATCGGAAAGCTACTGTACAAAGTGAAGAGCTAGTTTATAGCAGTGGTTAGAAGTCTTGTAAAATTGTTTACAATAGTGCTGCTGTAAAACAGCTGCAAAAATATCAGACCTTTGAAGTTAAGATGCCGATGAGGTAAATGCCTATTTATTTTCCCTAAATAAGTAATCTAGGAGGATTATAGTTAGCAAATTGAAGCAAGTCTCCTTTAGGACAATTTAATGGCCATATTAATACAACACATGACTACCACAAATTAATTGATCCAGATCTTATAAAAAGATAAATACTTAGATATTCAAATCATGGTATCAATGTAAAGATATTAAAGTACTTACATATGAAAGTACCTTCAATTTTAATCATTAAAAGAATGTCAGCTAAACAGCTCTAGTGGTCGGGCACTAAACTCCAAGACAATTCAGGTCCAAATAACCTTGGCCACCATCAGGTAAGTTTTGTTGATTCTCAGTGATGAATGCTAGGTATGTTGGGTGCATGGAAGCAGATCACTCCACTTTCACATCAAAAGAGGCGTAACCAGTTCCACCACTCTGAAGAATATCTCCTGCTCAAATACTGCACCAGCAGTTACGGTAACAGTGGAGCAGTCTGGGATCCTAACTGAAAAGGAAGCATACCGATGGTGGTAGCAGCAGAGACTAAAGGGAAGGAATATCCATTTTACCTGGGCTCACATGCTATTCAAACCAAGGGGTAAACTAAAAGACTATTCGGTGGAAGGCAAAACCTACCCACTTATGTAGAGTGGCAACTAGATTTAATATTTTTCCCTTGCATATCTGACATCAGACAACATCAATGGCACAAGTATGCTGTCCCTCCCAGTTCAGATAGAAGCTTTCTGGGATTTTCTACTGGAGCCCATTAGTGCTCTCTACCCCACACCAAAAAAGCTACCACAGTGCCCAACACAGTAAACCTCTGTTTTCCAGCAGCAAGAAGTTCCTTGGCTTGTTGATTTAGGGCAGATGTTAGGAAATATTTCTTTACACAGATCAACAGATGAAACTGCTTGGCAGAAAAGGATGAACAAGTCCAGGATACTGGACTCATTTAAAAAAACCAGAAGCTGCAATGGGAAAATGGTGGAGTTGATATTGTGGCAGTTGTATATCAAATGGGCTAAAGGGCATTTTCCATCAAAACCTGTCTCATCACCTTGTTGATCTATGCTGAAGCAAGCGAAGATGATGGTTAGAAAGCTGGTAGAACAATAGGAAACCACAAGAAAATGTATCAACACTCATCAACTGTTTCTTACACTCACTCTTCGGCAGGCTTTAGAAAATCTAATTTTTAACGAGCATTGCGTGTGGATTGCTTTATATTATGTGCATCATGCAAAGGCACAACATATAAGGAGTGGCTATAACGCACCGCTAAAAAAAAGTGTGGGTGGGAGGGAAAGCATGTCCGCCTCATCCTTCTGCCTTCCCAGTGGCTGCACTTATGGCATCATCTACATCTTTACAGGATACATTCGCTGGTATTACCCTTTTGAAACTGACCGCAACGTCAGGATGTAGCGCATGCGCATCTAACCATGGAAATCCTGAGGCTGCAGTCAGTCAGTCATTCACTGCTCTGACACTGGCTGCGCTGTGGACACCCCCCATAGCCGGCCATCAGTGTAATCACTGAAACTTACGAAAACTTGGGCTTTTCCGCGGTAATATCGCTGTTAAATACCCCATTAAACGTTAAGCCTTATTGGAATAGGTGTAACTGGGGTTTTAACAGCGTATTGACTGCTAAACAAACGTTCTGGCCCTGAAAAACTAACTTTTAAGTTTGTTCATAATATTTAGGTTCTACCCTATCCCCATGCGAGAGCCCCAATCTTTATTTTGCTCCAACATTTTTAAAAAGTCCGGATAAAAGCAGCTTCTTGTTTCCTGTCTAAGAATTCTGCAATGTGATTGGCTGCTTAGACAGCTTGTTGACGTCACAGCAGCATCGCACTAGGGAATTCCCACGACACAGCACTGCAATCAGTTGATCGTCGAAAAAGGCAAACTTCTCGCCACAGAGATCGCAAGATTTCGGTGGGCAGTTTTCAATCGGGGCCAGCGGCGAATGCCTTTGCTTCGTTGCTGACCGCAAATTACTCGTCATTTTGTAAACATGCTTTAATCTAAAAGCAAAACTTAAACAAAAATCATATCCAATCTTTTGTGAAAATTGTTGAAACACGCTAATCTCAACGGATAGCATGACCCAGGGATCGTACCCTTGCTGTATATTCTGCTAACTGTAATATTGCACCTGCTGCCACCCGTCCAAGTAAAAAGACTGAAAAGCACTTTCCTGCAAGATCCCCCCTCAGAAGAGGGGCACCACTTATACACGACTAGCACAGATGGTTTGTCCTCCCCCTGTGAATCCCACACATCCTGCATCGAAGAACAGGGCCTGGAGTTTCCACTAGGTTGCGCTGGCTTTATCGGCGCAATTCACCCAAAATCGGCCAAACCACTGCACAAGATCGTGGAATATTAAGCGCAAATTATAATCAGCGCAACTTGAGTTTCTGCTATCTTTTGTGCTAGTTTAATAATCGTGTTAGAAGCCAGCCCTGCCCACAAAACTGGCTACATCCCCAGATCAAATTAATCACCATTGCGAGTTTCTGCTAATTGTGCTCGTTTGCGGGCCTTCGAGGAGGCTCTAAAAAGTAATTTTTTTTTAGGCTCAAGGACAAAAATAGGCACATTTACAAAAGCTTTTGAATATCACTTTTTTAAAATTTACTTTACGAAGAAGCTGACACCAATACTGTACAGTACACCAATATAACTAGCAAATGGTTCTGTATAGCTTTTTGAAGTCATTTTCGGTTATTTTAAATCGGGTTACTCACAGGTGGTGGATTAGACACTGATTAAAATGCTTATTTTTTGTGATAAACCCATTTTCAGCAGTATTAATCAAACTGCACCTTGTTGGACAGGCAGTGGGAAGATTGCCAGTGCTGTGCCAATAAGCTGTGCTTTTTAGCTGTTTAAGCTGCAGCAGTTCTCCTGTGCACACTTGACTCTTGCTAACTTGTATCAAGTTCTCTGGACCTAGGTAATTGATTGTACCCTTACAAGGGGCATGTATGCAGTCCATATTGAACAGAAACTCTGTCTTTGTGGATTTCTCAGTTGCTTAGTTTGGAGATTCATAAGTTTAGATTGCACTCCATGCACTATGGAGTCTGCCCAGACAAGCAAACCAATCAAAGCAGAGGTACACAAGCAAACCATTGAGACATAACTATTAGACTTGCTATAAGATTTCCTAGGATGGATTCAATATATCCACTGGTCCCTTAATGAAAAATGTAATACACACACAAAAAGGAGCATACTGCCTGCATATCCAGGAAAACTGAAAAATTATAGAATAAAAAAGGTGCTTTTTTTCCAAGCTCTTAATTAAATGTAATATTCAGTCAAACTCCATCTCAAAACCAAATTCTGAAAATTTGGTGCTTCTAATTTTCAATACGGCACACTTGTCCAAGCTATGCCAATGAATATCAACATGCATTTTTATAGCCTACAGCTGTTCGATAAATAAATTAACAATTCACAACAGATAAAAAGTCACATTTAAATATAAAGTTACTATGCATTTGATATTAAAGCCAAGATTTTGCCAGCTTAAAATAGTCAATACTTTCTATAATTGTTCCATTCTTATAAAAAAGGACTGGGAACTGGACTGAGCCAGATAATTCTGAACCTGCTGCAGTGCACATAAGGAGTATCTGCACAATGTTATAGAATGCAAACTGGTAGCTGCAGATCAACTGCCATTCACCTCATTTCTAAGGTCATGGATATTTAAACCACAGCAAAACTTTAATTGCGCACTCTGTTTCATCGATGTAAAAGATTAAATATCTTAGAACTTGGAGACATAGGCAACACTTACATACATATACACACGGTAATTGTCACGGGATGTGTTTCCATTGGGAGTTCTTACATAATAAAGGCATATCGTTGTTATTCTCTTCATGCTCAGGAATCACAGCAAATGCAATTTAATAATGTCCTGCCAGCAGTAAAATCGCTAACAATTTAATAAGTTTGTTAGTGAGGTTTAAATTGCTGTAACCAGTCCTAACTTTTTGCGAGCAATAATGTGGATAAATTTCTATCCATCTGCAGCCTGTCCTACATGGACAAAATGTGTGCCTGCCACACCAGCTGATCCCAATATGTCAGATGTAGACTGAATTGGCTAGGTTAATACTGCAATCATTTAAAATTCTAACACAGTAATTTAAAAGGTTGGATCTAAAATTATGGCAAAATTTAATACTTATGTACAAAAAGAGTTACATCCACTGTGCTAAAAAAATCATAAAGGCAGAGTTTGATTATGTAAAAACTTGAGGTTCAGATGAAATCTGACCCCTTTTCAAATGTGATACAGCTTCAAGGTAATTGCTCAATAACTAAACTACTTCTAAAAATATGGGAAATAAAACCGAAAAACATGTAGAAACCAAAAATATAAGTCAGCACGGATTTCAAAAGGGAAGGTCACTCGTGACCAACCTTACGGAATTCTTTGTAGAAGTAACAGAAAGAGTAGATAAGGGTAATGTAGTAGATGTAATATACTTGGAGTTTCCAAGAGGCCTTTGATATATAGTAGACTCATGTCCAAGGTCAGAGAATGTGGAGTCAGAGGACAAGTAGCAGAAGCAAGCTGGCTACAAAATAGAAAGAGAGTAAGGGTTAAAGGAAGTTACCTCAGACTGGTGGAAGGTGGGAAGTGGTATTCCACAGGGATCGATGCTGGGACCACTGTTCACTATTTACATAAACGATTTGGACAAGGGAATCGGAAGTACAAATTCAAAATTTGCAGAGGACATCAAATTGGGGGGTATAGTGAATACGGAAGAAGACTGGGACAAAACACAAGACGTTAATAAACTTGCAGAATGGGCATGTAAATGGCAAATGAATTTCAATATAGATAAGTGTGAGGTGGTGCATTTTGGCAGGATGAATAAGGAGTCCACATACTCCTTAGGAGAAAAAAGTCTAAATGGGGTAGAGGAGCAACGGGATCTAGATGTACAGATTCACAAATCATTAAAAGTAGCAACACAGGTTAACAAGGCCATATAAACAAAGCACTGAGGTTCATTTCCAGAGGAATAGAATTGAAAAGCAGAGAAGTTATGCTAAACTTATCTCGAACCTTGGTCAGACCACATTTAGAGTACTGTGCACAGTTCTCCATATTAAAAAAAAGGATATAGATGCACTGAAGACGGTGCAAAAAAGATTTACAAGGAGGATACCAAAACTGAGAGGTTATACTATCAGGAAAGAATGAACAGGCTGGATCTCTTTTCTCTAGAAAAGAGAAGGCTGAGAGGTGACTTAATAGAGGTCTTCAATATTATGAAGGGGTTTAGTAGGGTAGAAAGAGAGATGTTTCTCACTTGTGGGGGAGTTCAAAACTAGGAGTCATAAATATAAGATGGTCACTAATAAATCCAATAAGCAATTCAAGAGAAACTTCTTTAACCAGAGAGTGGTTAGAATGTAGAGCTTGCTACCACATGGAGTAGTTGAAGCGAATAGCATCGATGCATATAAGGCGAGTTTACAGCACAGCATCACGTCATTCGGCCCAACTGGTCTATGCTGCTGTTTATACTCAACACAAGCCTCCTCCCACCCTACTTTATCTAAACCTATCAGCATATCCTTCTATTCCTTTCTCCCTTATGTACTTATCTAGCTTGCCCTTAAATGCATCTATGCTATTTGCCTCAACTACTCTAGGTGGTAGCAAGTTCTACATTGTAACCGCTCTCTGGGTAAAGAATTGTCTGGATAAGACAATTCAGAGTTGCCTCTTCTTGTAATCTTTAACTGTGGTTATTTGCCTTCATTAAGAAGTTAAATTAGAAAGACTGCTAATCCTGCATGTGCACAGCTCAACTCTTTGGCATCCAAATGCCAGTTTAAATTTATGTCAGCTTAGAACAGATGGCATACATGATTCTTTTCTAACAGTCTGAAAACTGTCCAACTTCAAAAAGGATTTTTACTGCTCAACTTTCGGGTGGACAGGGCCACAGTTTAATGTGCCATCCAAAGGATGCTACTTCCAACAATGCTGCAGTCCCTTATATTGCACTGGAGTGTTGACTGATTACTCGCTAAAGTCCTGCCGTCGGAAGAATTTAAAGTTTGCTTCACCCCAGTTGCAGCTATATTGAAATTGCTTTCCATTGATGCAATCTATAGGTTTGAGGGTATTTAGAGGAATTACACATTGCAAGAGTTAAATGACACTAAGCTTTTTGCTAGAACTGCTATTCTGTTATTGCAAAAACTAATTGTTATTGCTAGGAGAGGAAAAAATTGTTTGAGACTTGAAGCGCATTCTCTTATCTCTATATGTCCGGCGGAATGCGCAGAGAACTTTTGTAATTTGTTGTAAACTAATCAAATATAATCTCCTTTTACTATTACTCAGTATTAAGCTTGCTAGATTGCAGTTTAGTATTAAGTTTGCTAGTCTATAGTTTTATTACTTTCGTTTTATTTCTGCCCTGTTAGAATTAGGGAAAAGGAGATGATGTTTAAATCTAGGTTTTATTTACAGTTAGAACTCTTCTTGTCTTCAAGATCCTAGGGTGCGTCGTCCACGGTAGAAACAGGAACAGAAAAAGCTTGTGCTAAGGCTAAAAAGCAGATAAGGGAGGCCCAAGGCCTGTGCCTGGACACAGAACTTGCCAGGCCAGTGATTGGGGGTGGAGGTTACATGATGGATGGATTTTTCTGCAGTTCCAGTTCTTGGGGTAAATCCTAGGGGGTTTGGGTCATTCTCAGTGTAGATGGGGCAAGGAGGACACCAAATAGGTGTACAAGCATATGAGTAGGAGGTATGAGGAATAGGTCACGCCTTCTACCTAAGGATCAACTGAGTAATGTAATTCTCAATTGTTCCTTGTAAATTGCTGCTTAAATACTATAATGCATTAATTCTTGCTTATGCCGAATAAAGCCATATATAATTATAACCAATATGGTGTCAGCGTTGAACAATTGAATGGACAGTATGAAATGTCTAAAAGCATAACCTAAACCAAGACTTACTTGTCCCTAACCTTTAAAGAATGTAAAGTGAAAAGGTTTCAAAGATGGCATCCCTCCAAGTTTGGTTAAAAGCTTACGTACTCTTTCCCCCCACCTGTACTTCCCAAAGCCCCAATTTCCTAGCTACAAAAGCACAGGGGATTGACACTTCTAAACCCCAATGTCAGAAATGCTAAATATCTTGAAGTTAGCATATATATTTGAAACAAGTAGTGATCACATTTTTGTTTGCTGATACGCCACATTTGGGTGTGTAATAAATATTTAGAGCTACCAATAGAAGAAGTTTGAGAGGTGTAATGGGTTAGCACACAGTCCTTTTACTTCTGCAACCTGGGCTTAATCAAAGACATACTGATGGAAAGCAGTCTCCTCTCCCATCAGAGCAAAGAGGGAGTGTACTTCTGAGGTTGGTATAAAGCACAGTAAAATGGATTTTACTCTACATTCAGCTTATGAGGTCAGGTACTGGAATGCTTTACATAGTACCAAGTGCCCCAAAAAAGGTTCCGTTTCCCAGCATTAACCTTTCGTATCTTAATAAATTACTTTCCTGTTAAAATCTACCACATATAGCTCTCTCATAGCATGCAAATATAGAATAATGAATACTCAAGAGCAATTACAAAGGGAGTAGCCTAATCAAGAGAATTAGATGGTATCATAAACCAAGACAAAGTTCAAGATGTTGGTAAGTCATCTGAACAAAGGCGAAACTAGGACAGAAGGAGCAAATGAATAAAGTTGGCATCTGACACATACTTTAAAAAAAAATAGCTACCGATATAAGTGACTTCACACATGAAGATATTATTCTGCAAACCATTGAGAGCCAAATGCACTAATGGTCCACAATGGATTTAAACCCATACATTGACTGTGTTATTTGTATTACAGGTAGGAAGAAGTCAAATTAATCAAAAGTTTCAATAATACAGGGGGTATCTTGAGAATATAATATAAAGTATAGCTTATCGCTATCACAAGCTTTTTCTTATTATGCACCTGCATAAGATAAGCTATCTCTGGACAATACCAAAAAGTTAAACAAAAACATTCTAATTACCTTAGTACTCCACATCACGACATCTAGCCTGAAATCAGACATTTATGTCAATATATAGAATCTAGTGGTCATTCCAGCACTGCTACGCATAGTGAAAAAAAAAAATCTATATTTATATTTAATCATATTGGAGCTATCAATGCTGTATACATAGTTAAACATATTGCCTGATGTATAATTCTGCAGTATTTAAAACAAGATCATTTTAAATGGAACGAGCTGGATTTTCCCTTGGGGAGAATTGTTAGTTATATGGTATGACTTATTTTTTGTCTTTTCTTCATGAGGTGGCAAAAGAAAGAGAGAGTTGGAAGTGGAGTAGCAAAAAAAATACTGCAGATGCTGGAACTCAAACATTCAGAAAATTACAGAAACACTGAGCAGGTCAGTCAGCACCTGTGGAGAGAACAGAAAAGTTAAAGTTTTAGGTGTAGACCCTTTGTCCCTTGGATGTGGGCATCACTGGCAGGGCCAGCATTTATTGTCCAACCCTAATTGCCCTTGAGAAGGTGGTGGTGAGCCGCCTTCTTGAACCGCTGCAGTCCGTGTGGTGATGGTACTCCCACAGTGCTGTTAGGGAGGGAGTTCCAGGATTTTGACCCAGCGACGATGAAGGAACAGCAATATACTCCCATGTCAGGATGGTGTGTGACTTGGAGGGGAACTTGGAGGTGGTGGTGTTCCCATGCGCCTGGTGCCCTTGTCCTTCTAGGTGGTAGAGGTCGCAGGTTTGGGAGGTGCTGCTGAAGAAGCCTTGGCGAATTGCTGCAGTGCATCTTGTAAATGGTACACACTGTAGCCACGGTGTGCTGGTGGTAGGGTTGCAAAATTCCGGGAATTTTTAAAAAGAGGAAACTTTCCATGGGAATTTTGAGTTTTTTTGCACACTGATGGTTTTTGTCTCTGACCCTTATATTATCTTTGTCATCAAAATAGACATACTGTTCCATACAAATAAAAACAGGCTTTCAAAACTTTATTTAGGTTATAATTTTGAACTTTATTGAACCCCCACAAAAAAGACCCATCTAAAATAAAATAAAAAGAGCGTCAGCTTATTTAGCCTGTAATTTGTCCTTATTTTGTCCCTTTGAGTCTTCTACTCGAGTCTTCTACTCATCATTGCTCCTCCTGATTCTCTGACTCTGGCGTGTCCATTTCCTCCTCTGTGTCACTGTCTAGCTGTGTGGTGGACACTTCTGTATCTGGCTCAATAAGTTGTAGGTTCGCCCGGATAGCCACCAGTTTCTCCACTCTCTTGTTAGTCAGCCTGTTGCGCACCTTTGTATGCGTATTCCCAAAAAGTGACCAGTTTCGTTCAGAGGCCGCTGATGAAGGTGAGATTTGGAGTATCACCGATGCAATGGGCGACAGGGCCTCAGATGCACAAAGTCCCTTCCACCAGGTATGTGCACTGATATGCTTGCATGATTCCCATATCCCGTCCCCATTCCAAGACCTGCTTGGTAGAGAACTTTGCCAGACTTCCCAGAACTTTGCCCACGTCCAGATTGAGGTGGCGAGAGGATAGAAATCACACTAAGCGCTGTTGATCTGTTCTCCAGAAAGTATTGGTCTCCCAACATGCTTTGGGTCCAGCATGTATGCTGCAGCATGAATCAGCTTGACACAAAATTCTTGACGCGTCTATGAATTGAACAATTGCCTTCGCCTCTGCTTTGAGCAGTAGGGATGTGGGTAGGGCAATGCTGATTTGTTCTTTTAAATCAGCAAAAAGCCTGAGAACATCTGATAAGACAGCGTCATCTCCTTCAATCTGAGCAATTGCAGATGCTACTGGTGAGAGTAGTTTAAGGGTGCTAACCACTCTCTCCCAAAACACATCATCCAGCAGTATTTTCTTGATGGTGGTTTCCATATCCCCAGACTGGGATATTGCCATTTCTTGCAGCAACTCCTTACCCTCCAGAAGGCTGTTGTACATTATGCCAACGCCACCCCATCTAGTGTTGCTGAGCAGCTTCAGTGTGGTGTTCTTGTTCTTTGTCGTTTGCTTGGAGTTGTAGGTTGCTGCAACTACCGGTTTTCCCCTGACATACTTAACAACTTGATTGGTTCTCTTGTACAGTGTTTCCATGGTTCTCAAACCCATGATGTCCTTGAGGAGCAGGTTGAGCCCATGAGCTGCGCACCCAATAGATGTAATATGAGGGTAGGCCTCCTCCACTTGAGCCCGAGCAGCCTTCATATTCGCAGCATTGTCAGTAACTACTGCAAAGACCTTTTGTGATCCAAGATCGTTGATGACCGCTTTCAGCTCATCAGCAATGTATGTGCCTGTGTGTCTGTTGTCCTTCGTGTCTGTGCTCTTGAAGAACACTGGGAGAGGAGTGGAGACGATGTAGTTTATGATGCCCTCCCCTCGTACATTTGACCACCCATCTGAGATAACTGCAACACAGTCTGCCATCTCTATTGTTTCTATGAGCTTTCCTTGGACTCGGTTATACTCAGCCTCCAGCAAATAACTAGACAAAGCATGTCTGGTGGGAGGACAGTATGTAGGGCGAATAACATTGAAAAATCTCTTCCAGTACACATTGGCTGTGAGCATGAGGGGTGAGCCTGTCGCATATACAGCTCAAGCAAGGCACTCATCTGCATTCTTCTGGCTATGGTTATCCATTGTATCAAAGAACCTTCCAAGTAGGCCAGGAGTTGCTGATAAGGAGCCTGATGCTGAATGTGAACCATCATCTTCTTGAATGGAAGCAGAGGAACTCTGGGCTGACTGCTGTGAGCTTTGAGTGAAGTTGTTGCATTTGGATAAATGCTGCTGCATCTTTGTGGCATTCTTTACAGATGGCTTTGTACAGTGTTTGCACATGTACAGTCTTTCCATCTTTAATGCCTGGGGTAAAATGCTTCCACACATCAGACGGTAAACGTGGCATTGTTCTAGGCAGAGAAATAAAGGGCATTCGTCTGTGTCGAACTGCGGTCGATCAGCACGATTGCAACAGGGTGAGTAAATTTTTCCTGATGCTCCATGTGATGGAAGCATGACCTGTGCACGCACGACACTACATCACCAATAGAGGGAGCTAATCGCTTATCTAACCAACCAATCAGGACACACTTGTTCACAGACACACAAAACTTGTAATTATTAAAACAAGCCAAGTAAGAAGATAAACATATACTGATTAAGAAATTTCTTAATAACTAAGATTCCATCTCTGTTAGTAATTTTAAGAGCGGACCTGTGGAAAAAAAAAGAAATACAAAAACAAATTATGCTAGCATGTGCTTTTTTGGGCAAAATTCCCAAGCTAAACTTCCCGTGGAAAATTTCCGGGAAACTTTCCACCCCTTCGCAACCCTAGCTGGTGGTGCAGGGAGTGAATGTTGAAGGTGGTGGATGGGGTGCCAATCAAGCAGGCTGCTTTGTCTTGGATGGTGTCAAGCTTCTTGAGTGTTGTTGGAGCTGCACTCATCCAGGCAAGTGGAGAGTATTCCATCACACTCCTGACTTATGCCTTGTAGATAGTGGAAAGGCTTTGGGAGTCAGGAGGTGAGACTCTCACCGCATAATATCCAGCCTCTGACCTGCTCTTGGAGCCACAGTATTTATGTGGCTGGTCCAGTTAAGTTTCTGGTCAATGGTGACCCCCCCAGGATGTTAATGGTGGGGGATTCGATGATGGTGCTGCTGTTGAATGTCAAGAGGCGGTGATTAGACTCTCGCTTGTTGGAGGTAGTCATTGCCTGGCACTTCTGTGGCAATGAACATTCGTGCCACACATCAGCCCAAGCCTGAATGTCATCCAGGTCTTGCTGCATTCGGGCATGGACTGCTTCATCATCTGAAGAGTTGCGAATGGAACTGAACACTGTGCAATCATCAGTAAACATCCCCACTTCTGACCTTATGGTGGAGGGAAGCTCATTGAAGAAGCAGCTGAAGCTGGTTGGGCCTAGGACACTGCCCCGAGGAACTCTTGCAGCGATGTCCTGGATGTCTACAATAAGCCACAAGGTGTAGTAACTTCAAAAAGTTTTCAGGAAACAAAGACCACACTGAACCACAATGCACCAAGGTATCTTGTAGGTCGCCGACTTATACCAGTAATCAAAATCAAAATCAAAGCCAAAAATAATAGATATGGTTAAACGCGTATTTACTTTTTACAAATTCCCGATTGGCAATAAAAATTGCCAATAAGTAGCAAATGGTTAAAAGGCACATGCGTGTTTTAATAATGATGTTGGCTGTTACTTGTATAATCACAAACTGTATAACTGGATGTAAATTTGCAATGCATGTCTAAGTAATATATACATCTCAGCCATAAAAATAAATTATCAGGTTAGTAAGAACATTAGGTCACTGAAATTCTCAATGTATTCCAGATACTTGTGGATTTGCCATTTGAAAGAACTGTATAAACAAAATGATTTTCAACACAAATTGATGTTTTTTTTTATGTAATATGCTTACAAATCATATTTATGGCCCAGGTGATATAACATTAGTGATTTAACATCAAAAAAGTAATCTACTAGTTGTAAAGCACTTTGGGGCATTAGGACTCTACAAGGCATTAAACAAATAAAAGTTCTTTCTTTCAAGCCAAATTCTAACATTAAACAGCATGCATTTGAGTGAGATGCAGAAGCAAAGATCTCTAAGTTGTGAAAATCTGACCTGTGCAGGGCAGTACTGTATTATATGGGGACAATGGAAATTTTGGTAAAGTGCATTCGCAAGGATTTTCTCAATTTCCAATATACATCTTTTGCTTTTGGACACTAGGGACTAAAAATTCGATTGCCCCCGAAAATGGGCATGGGGAATCACGATACGCTATCAACCTGCGCCCTTTCCTTCCGATGAAGGCAGCAGCTAACCGAAGAACCCCAACCTAGACAGGTAGTGGTGGAAGAGGAAAAATACAGATGAAGAAACACCGTCACTCGATCTCGCACTTGCAGCCACCAGCTCAGATACTGGCAATGAATATGCTTTGGCATTGGCAGGCCTGCCAGAAAGCCTGAATGCAATGTCAAGGAGCATGGAGGACACCAGCACCAACCTTGCACAGGGCTTTGCGCAGAGCTTGGAGTCCATCCTTTCCAGCGTGGAAGTGGTGGGCAACTCCATCAGCGCACTTGTGGACCCAACCATGATGCAACGTCAGATGGCCAATGTCTCAGCTTCCTTTGCAGCACAAGCAGAAGCCACCCAACGTGAGTGCTGCAGTGGAAGCTCAGACTGAAGTCATGCAAACTCAGTTTGTTGCCACGCAAGCACAGACTGCTGCCATTATGGCTGTGGTTATCAGCGTTTGAAGGGGCTTGCAGGGTGTCACAGCAGTCCACCAATCTGTCTTCCAACAAATTACAAGAATGCTGACGCGCCACCCCGGGGGAGTGGCAATGGCTCAGTGGAGCACGAACCTGCTGTCCTCTCTCAGGATGACAGCATTCGTCCTCCCACCACTGCCACTCTGCCAGTGCCCTTGCTGTTGCCGGTCAGCCAGCCAGCCTAGACTGTTGCCGCCCATGCCAAGGTGGTGCAGTCTAAAACCAGGCCTACTCGGCCCAGAGCTGGTCGAGGTCATCCTGCAAGGCCATCTACAGTCTCCCCACTGAAAGTCAGCAGCTTTCCACCAGCCATGCTGCAGCCACTGGGGTAGCACTGCGTAGGAGCACTAGGACAGGCAAGGGCACATGCGAGACAGGCACTAAGGAAATGCACAAGGAAGGCACTATATAAATTCAAGTTGTTGTGTTTTCAATTCTGGTAAAACAACGACAGTCAAGTTAAACAGCTAGCTCTGAAGAACTTTACTGCAAACACTGAATTTACCACAGCACCCTCACATATAAAGTGCAGATATTTCTGCACATTACATTAACATTTTCCCTCTTAGTTAGATTTCCAGCTGTTTTTGTTTTACATTTCCTTGGTCCTCTAGTAACAGGCAGCATGCTTAGCCAAGAACGAGTGCACTGTCTACTCCCATTAATGCTACTCAAAACTGATCACTAAAAGGTACGAGTGCAGCCTGGGCAACTTTCCCTTCAATTTTCACAACAGCCTTGTGACAAAGACCCTGCCTCTGCACAGCAGTATGATTGACGTCCATAACTCAGTATGAGAAATCATGGACATAAACCCTCAACTCGTCCCTTAGGTATATCCTTGGCAAGTGTATTTCAACAATAACAATAATGAGAAGTCGCACAACACCAGGTTATAGTCCAACAGTTTTATTTGAAATTACGAGCTTTCGGAGCTCTGCTCCTTCTTCAGGTACAGGTACAGTGAGGGAATACAAATCGATTACACAGTATATATCCGAAAGTTCGTAATTTCAAATAAAACTGTTGGACTATAACCTGGTGTTGTGCGACTTCTCATTTTTGTCCACCCCAGTCCAACACCGGCATCTCTGCATCATGAACAATAACAATGCAAAAGGATTCCTCCAAACAGCCTACCTGGTCCCATGGAAGAAGGAAAGGAGGAGAACTTGTATGTAAATATCCTTTGTATACATAAGATAAGTATTATTTGAAAATTTACTCCCATTGGGGAACACACCTGAGCGAGTGCAACTGTACCAGGACTTTCCTATAAGGACTATTAATCCATTTTACCCAAAGGACAGACATCTAAAATAAGAGTACCTGATAAGAAATAAGGGGCTGATGGGACTATAGATAAATCGTCAGTCCAACTCATTTGCACCCTGGAATGCGGTTTTATCAAAAAAAATGTATATAGATTCCCTTGATGGTTCAGTGAGTTCATCCAGTGAATAGCTGAGGCACAGGCCAGCAACGTTCAGGTTCAATGCTCACTCTGTTCTGAGTTAGCTGATCAAACCGGTAACAGTAGGAGGGGCGATACAATTGGCCTCAGCACCGTCAGTTGAGGGAGAGGGATAACGAGGAAAGAAAAAAGGTCAGGGTTTGGGTTTCTGTGCACGATCAAGAAAACCATGCTGGATGTGTGTGTAGACATAACTGAGCTCAGCTATGATGTCCCCTACAGTTCAATGTCCCCTACAGTTCAATAGTCTGGCAGCAGTTATAACTGAGGTCCTTCATACATGAATAATGGTCAACTACATGAGTTATTAAAAGACCCTGAAGCCAATTGAATAGTACTTAAAAAGTAAATGCCTTCAAGAAAGGAGGGTAAAAATCACCAAAAACAAAATTCAACAAAACTTCTCTATGCATACATGCATTTTGGAAGTTATGGAAATAATGTGTTCTCCAAAGATTCTCCCACCATCCCAAAAGAAATCTCCTTCCCCCTCCAAGTATTTTATGGGACTACTGGAAGGTCTAAGATTCTAGCTATCCACATCATCCTTAACAATCCTAGCCCTCTGTTAAGGGAATTCATAATAGACAGCTAAATTAGTTTGACTGCTGAGGAGAATATTGTCTCTGTTAGCTTGAATTTATTTACAAATCCTTGGCTGTTGAAGCACATAAGCAACTTGTTTATGAATAAGCTTAAACGCAATATGCTGGATAGCAAATTATGTGCGTCAGTAGCGTCCCCTGAACATAACCTTTCATTTTCTCAGGGTACATGCTTAAGGAGAATTTTCATACTAAGCTTTTTTTTAATTCGTTCAAGGGATGTGGGCGTCGCTGGCAAGGCTAGTATTTATTGCGCATCCCTAGCTGCCCTTGAGAAGGTGGTGGTGAGCCGCCCTCTTGAACCGTTGCAGTCCGTGTGGTGAAGGTACTCCCACAGTGCTGTTAGGAAGGGAATTCCAGGATTTTGACCCAGCAACGATGAAGGAACAGCGATATACTTCCAAGTCAGGATGGTGTGTGACTTGGAGGGGAACTTGGAGGTGGTGGTGTTCCCATGCGCCTGTTGCCCTTGTCCTTCTAGGTGGTAGAGGTCGCGGGTTTGGGAGGTGCTGCCGAAGAATCCTTGGCGAGTTGCTGCAGTGCATCTTGTAGATGGTACACACTGCAACCACAGTATGCCAGTGGTGGAGGGAGTGAATGTTTAAGGTGGTGGATGGGATGCTAATCAAGCGGGCTGCTTTGTCTTGGATGGTGTCGACCTTCTTGAGTGTTGTTGTAGCTGCACTCATCCAGGTAAGTGGAGAGTATTCCATCACACTCCTGACTTGTAGATGGTGGAAAGGCTTTGGGGAGTCAGGAGGTGAGACACTTGCCGCAGAATACCCAGCCTCAGACCTGCTCTTGTTGCCACAATATTTATGTGACTGGTCTAGTTAAGTTTCTGGTCAATGGTGACCCCCAGGATGTTGATGGTGGGGGATTCGGCAATGGTAATGCCATTGAATGTCAAGGGGCGGTGGTTAGACGCTCGCTTGTTGGAGATAGTCATTGCCTGGCACTTGTGTGGCACGAATGTAACTTGCCACTTATCAGCCCAAGCTTGAATGCCATCCAGCTCTTGCTGCATACGGGCATGAACTGCTTCATTATCTGAGGAGTTGCGAATGGCACTGAACACTGCAGTTATCAGCGAACATCCCCACTTCTGACCTTATAATAGAGGGAAGGTCATTGATGAAGCAGCTGAAGATGGTTGGGCCTAGGACACTGCCCTGAGGAACTCCTGCTGCGATGTCATGGGGCTGTGATGATTGACCTCCAACCACCACAATCATCCTTCATTGTGCTAGGTATGACTCCGGCCAGTGGAGAGTTTTCCCCCCCGATTCCCATTGACTTCAGTTTTACTAGGGCTTCTTGATGCCACACTCGGTCAAATGCTGTCTTGATGTCAAAAGCAGTCACTCACCTCACCTCTGCAATTCAGCTCCTTTGTCCATGTTTGGACCAAGGTGTAATGAGGTCTGGAGCAGAGTGGTGCTGGCGGAACGCAAACTGGGCATCAGTGAGCAGGTTATTGGTGAGTAAGTGCTGCTTGATAGCACTGTCGACGACACCTTCCATCACTTTGCTGAGGATTGAGAGTAGACTGATGGGGCGGTAATTGGCCAGATTGGATTTGTCCTACTTTTTGTGGACAGGACATACCTGGGCAGTTTTCCACATTGTCAGATAGATGCCACTGTTATAGCTGTACTGCAACAGCTTGGCTAGAGGCGCGGCTAGTTCTGGAGCACAAGTCTTCAGCACGACAGCTAGGATATTGTCAGGGCCCACAGCCTTTGCTGCATCCAGTGCGCTCAACCGTTTCTTGATATCACATGGAGTGAATCGAATTGGCTGAAGACTAGCTGCTGTGGTGGTGGGGACCTCAAGTGGAGGCCGATATGGATCATCCACTCAGCACTTCTGGCTGAAGATGGTTGCAAACGCTTCAGCTTTGTCTTTTGCACTCACGGGCTGGGCTCCACCATCATTGAGGTTGGGGATATTCATGGAGCCTCCTCCTCCCGTTAGTTGTTTAATGGTCCAGCACCATTCACGACTGGATATGGCAGGACTGCAGAGCTTTGATCTGATCCGTTGATTGCGGGATCGCTTAGCCCTGTCTATAGCATGCTGCTTCCGCTTTTTAGCATGCATGAAATCCTGTGTTGCAGCTTCCCCAGGTTGGCATTGCATTTTTAGGTACGCCTGGTGCTGCTCCTCGCATGCTCTTCTACACTCCTTATTGAACCAGGGTTGGTCCCCTGGCTTGATGGTAATGGTAGAATGAGGGATATGTCGGGCCATGAGGTTACAGATTGTGGTGGAATACAATTCTGCTGCTGCTGATGGCCCACAGTGCCTCATGGATGCCCAGTTTTGAGCTGCTAGATCTGTTCTGAATCTATCCCATTTAGCACGGTGGTAGTGCCACACAACACAATGGAGGATGTCCTCAGTGTGAAGACGGGACTTCGTCTCCACAATGACTGTGCGGTGGTCACTGCTACCAAAGCTGTCATGGACAGATGCATCTGCGACAGGTAGATTGGCGAGGACGAGGTCAAGTAGGTTTTTCCCTCCTGTTGGTTCTCTCACCACCTGTTGCAAGCCCAGACTGGCAGCTATGTTCTTCAGGACTCAGCCAGTAGTGGTGCTACCGAGCCACTCTTGGTGATGGACATTGAAGTCCCCCACCCAGAGTACATTCTGTGCCGTTGCTACTCTCAGTGCTTCTTCCAAGTGGTGTTCAACATGGAAGAGAACTGATTCATCAGCTGAGGGGAGGGGGGGGGGGGTGGGGGGGGGGGGCGGTAGGTGGCAATCAGCAGGAGGTTTCCTTGCCCATGCTTGACCTGAAGCCATGAGACTTCATGGGGTCTGGAGTCAATGTTGAGGACTCCCAGGGCCACTCCTTCCCGACTGTATATCACTGTGCCGCCACCCCTGGTGGTTCTGTGCTGCCGATGGGACAGGACATACTCTGGGATGGTGATGGAGCAGTTTGTGACATTGGCTGAAAGGTATGATTCTGTGAGTATGACTATATCAGGCTGTTGCTTGACTAGTCTGTGCGACAGCTCTCCCAATTTTAGCACAAGTCCCCAGATGTTGGGGAGTAGGACTTTGCAGGGTCAACTGGGCTGGGTGTGCCGTTGTCGTGTCCGTAGCCGGTGCCGAGGTCAATGCCGGGTGGTACGTCCGGTTTTATTCTTATTGTTTTTCGGAGCATTTCTTTTTACAACTGAGTGGCTTGCTAGGCCATTTCAGAGGGCAGTTAAGAGTCAACCACATTGCTGTGGGTCTGGAGTCACATATATGCCAAACCAAGTAAGGACAGCAGATTTCCTTCCCTAAAGGAAGTTGATAACCACAACGAAATTTGCCACAGATGCAAGGGGAAAAAAAATGCTGGGAGTGTTTAAGTCGTCCCAACTATTCTGAATTTGAAACAAGCAAAAGGAAACTGGAGTGCTCCTCAATCAGCAGGGAGTAAAATGATATAGGCTTTTTAAAAAAAAAAGATAGTCAGATTGGGTCCTGAAATCAGATCTCAATTGTAAGATGAGCTAAATGGGTTGCATTCTTACAGCCTGCATTTTCTCTTTTGTTTGATTATAAAATTTCTTCCCGACAGCTGACGGCAGAGTTCTCTCTCTGATAAAATTACCTTTATTCATTTCCCATAGCAAATATTTTGCTTAAAAACAAAAACTAAAATCAATGGCTGGAAAGAGACTTCATCCTACAAGAGATGCAAAAATTATTGTGCAGCAATGCAGTTAATATCCACAAAAGCTTTGCACAAGAACTTTTTAGTTAGGTGAGAAGGTCATACTGAAGGGTGGGTACCTTTCCTTTCCCATTTGTGGAAAACAAAGCAAGCACAAGTACCATGCAAGCCATCATGCCTGCAGCAAAAGAGTAATTTATCTGCCTTCTCACTCTCAAGGGGACTCAGGAAGTATCTGATACAATGCTGTATAGAAAGAAGTTGCTGAACACCTGTTGATCTTTGGGGCAAATCTGTAGAATTGCTAGGTAGGGCTCCATATGCCACAAGGGGAGAAATTAGCTTCCTTTTGTCAGAAAAGAATGATAGGTGGGTCATTTGTGGCAGAGTGGGGGGGGAAATTGCTTTGTAATTACTTTATTAAGTTGCCCTGATATTTAAGTCAAAAATATGTTAAACATACATGTGGACAACACTTCTCATCAGGTTATTATAATCCAAATACAACTTCAACCCCACAAACTCTCCATCACAATGACTGACTACTTCCACCTCCGCCTCTACCTCAACCCATCTGCTGCTGAAACCCTCATCCATACCTTTGTCACCATCATACTCGACTGTTCCAACAATCTCCTAACCTCACTGGGTTCCACCCTCCACTTTCTGTAAACTTCAGTTTATCAAAACTGCTGTGTATATCCTATCCTGCAGCAGGCCCCACTCACCTATCATGCCTGCCCTTGCTGACCTACATTGGCTCCTGGTATCCCAACACCTCCAATTTAACATTCTTGCATTTGAATATCTTCATAGTCTTGCTGCTCCCTATCTCGAACCTCCTCCAACCACCTTACCCCCCACCTCCAGAACTCACTATTCTTCTAACTTTTGCCTTTTATGCACTCCTCCCCCTTCGCTCCACTATTGGGGCCTAGACAGCTGAAGGCACAGCCACCAAGCTCAGGAATTCCCTCCCTTATCCCCTCCGCCTCTCCTCCTTAAAACCCATCTCTTTGACACGGTTTTCGTTCACCCCTCCCAATATCTTTTTCTTTAGCTCAACATCCATTATTGTCTAACTATAAAAATAATTATCTGTATATTAATTAACTACTGCACCATTTTTGTAGAATGGAGCACCGTGGAATGTTTTTCTACATTAAAGGCACTGTATAAATACAAGTTGTTGTTATGCCTAGATAAAAAAATAAGGATTGCATTTGTCTTATCTACCTGCGCTGCCACCTTTAATGACTTCCGTATGTGCATACCTCTGCTCTGTTTAAAATGTTACCATTTAAAGTATATTCCCTTTCCTTATTCTTAATTTCAAACTATAGCTGCAATTTGTAACTCCAATGGACTATAAAAACCAGGTTTAAAAAGTACCCAAGGAGTTGCTGCAAGCCATTTTTAAACCTACCTGTAGTTAATTTAAACATTTATATCAGCACTCATAGTACCTAACATTTACATTTTAACCAGTGGGAGGGGAACTCTCCTAAGCAGGCAACTTGGGAGTTCTAACTAGATGGTATAAACAGGCTATCATCTGGCTGGAACCACTATTGCAGCCATGGTCCAAGACAGGTAACTGGTGTAAATGTAGCAGTACATTCTCCAACAATACAGTTCATTTGACTCTACTCACTTTTCCCACCCCCATTTAAAGCCTGGCTTGATTGCAATCAAACATGCAGATACTCTACAAATAATTATACTAAATATCCTCTCACAATTTATGACCACATAATCTAAAGAAATAATACCTCTCTGGGTTCTATTGTGTAATTGGTTTCTGGAGACACAAGAGCGTACAGGATTTTTGTAATGAAAGAAATAGAAATTAACTCCTTGGTAATCTGGTAACATTTGACCAGGGTACCATCCACCATTCAAATTCTGTTTAAAGTCTAAAAGATCGATTCAGGTAATCCAATGTTTTTTGTTTTGTACATTATTCCAATTTATTATTTCACACCTTTAAGAACAGGAACATATATACTAGGGCAAAAAATTCTATTCAGTCTCAGTTTCTCAGCTGGCTCAAACAGAGGGGGCAGGTCAAAACCATTTCCTGAGAAGTCCTCCAAATGCTGATCTAGTCTAGCCTGGAGAAAATTGACAGGAGATAAAAGGAGAGAGATATGGAGAGGTTTAAGGAGGTAACTCCAGAGAGTAGGAATAAAGCAGCTGACGACTTTCTGTCACCAGTGGGGGTGTGAAGAACGTGGGTTGAATACACAGAAGGCTAGAATCAAAGAATGGAACATTTGGGAAAGAATAAAGGGCTGGAGGAAATTGCAGAGATAGGATGGGCAAGGCCCTGGAGGGATTTACAGACAAGGTCAAGGATTTTGAATTAAATGCTTTGGGGATTAACAGTGAGGATGCAGTTAATAAGCGAGCAGCGTTCAGTGCAGCACAGGATACGTGACATTTTTGGTTAACTTAAGAGTTTATGAAGGGTGGCCAGCAAGGAGAATGGGAGGCCAGCAAGGAGAGTAGTCAACTCTGGAGATAACAAAGGCATGTATTAAGGCTTCAGTGGCAGAGAGGTTATGGTATGGGCAGAAGCCAGCAATGTCGCAGTGCTCAAATAAGTGGTCTTAGGGATAGCTTGGATATGGGGTTGAAAGCTCACTTCAGGGTCAAACAGGTTGCCCAAGATTGCAACAGCCTGATTCAGCCCAACAGGGAAGGTGAGGGACTCTGTGGCAAAGGAGCAGAATTTATGGCGGAAACCAAAGATAACGGCTTTGGTCATCCCATTGTTGGCCTGGAAGAGCATACAACTCATCCAGGACTTGATGCTGGACAAGCAGTCTGACAACATAAAGGCAGTCGTATGATTGAGAAGTGATGGACAGGTAGAGCTGGGCATGATCAGTGTACATGTGAAAGCGGACTCCCTGCTTGCAGATGTCACCGCCAAGGGGCAGTATATAGATAAGGAACAGGTGGGAGCTAAAGATTCTTAGAGAGCCTGGCAAGAAGCTATTGCTGGAGATGCACTTGCTGTGTTTGGCTAGCTAGGTATGGGATCATGCAAAGGCTGAAATGGAAGTGAATGATGGAGGAGGAATCATCCATTTATTTGGAACTTTGGGGAACTGGACTGCACTCAAAAATTCACTTGCTTTATACAATTCAAGTGGTATTAAGAACAGTAAAAAAAATGGAAATCTTGTCAGCGCTACAGTAAAGCATAAGCAAATTTAGAGATAAACCAAACAACTAGTTACTCCAGCACATATGGTATTACACTAATAAGTTATTTAAAAATAGATACCCCAACAAATGTAACTGATCAAGCCTTCCACCTTACCAACCACAATTCAATGGCTTTCCAGTGCTGCTGCTCCAAAATCTCAAAGGTACAAAGCAACAAAATCATAGGCAAAGGCAGAACTTAATTCTAATAACCCAAGGTCTGGCAACAGGAGAAATTCCTCTCAAGTTCCAGTGTACCAGATTTTTTTTTTAAAGTGCTAAGTGGTATCATAATGAGGCGCCACACTGAAATACATTATAGCACTGTAATGCTCAATTCTAGCCACAGGGTGGCAAGGCACTTGCAGTTCGCACTGCTTCCAGTACCACCCACCTGGCCTTAGTGCATCTGGGTTGGGGAGAGGGCAGGGAATGGCCAGTGCTCCCACTCCTGATCAGAATCCAGTAACCCCGGCTGTAAGTCAGTATGCATGCATGGATACAGACGACCATATTCAGCTGTAATGCATTGCCACAGATATCTAGGCTCACACATGAAGAATACTTAGTCAAGATACCAGTAACTAGTTCCAATAAACTGTACCCCAGCAAGGAGTCGATGCCTTCAGTAGAGGAGGGGCAGAGAAAAATGGCATGTATAGGAGGGAGAAAATGTTTTTATTTGGAATTCAACAAGAGGATTTATTCAAAACAGTGCACTCATCGACAATTTTATAAGCTCTACCCCAAATATATACAAAATGAGCGTGGAGAAATGGAATACTTTCCCAATTTCAGATTCTAAGTGTTAGCATCAAGCACTCCTACGGTGCTATAGCACAATTAGACACAGTAAAACTCCTCCACGCTCACAAAATGTAACTTAGATCCAATCGCAAAAGATCCCCCACTGCATGAGTGATTTTCCACTTCCCATACCAGCTACCATAATAACATAAGAAAAAGCCCAATGGAGCTCATCCCTCTAGTACAGCACTCTCCCATCATGGCATTCAACTGTATTTTGAATAACCATTATATCTTTGTTTTTTTTAAACCTTGTTTTGTTGATTAAAAATACTTCATTAATTTCCAATTATGTCCTCTGGTCCTACTTCCTTGATGTAATATTTTGTTTTACTTACCTATACCATTTAATATATTTTGATAAGGTCCTCCTCCTTCCCTTGACCATCTTCTAAATGTGGTCCAAACCTGAGCATATCACTAGACATATATCCTGCTGTTCTGGCTATATAGCCAACCATTCTAACTAGCTGTTTTAATTGCGTCTTCACATTGCTAAATCATGTCACCTCTCTGAGAAGATTGCCAATTAAGAGGGTAGTTCTGCAATGCAAGTACATGTTCAGGAGGATCTAGGTTAAGATTGCCCAAATTCATTTCATAAAGCTTTGTTATAGGCTGCAGAGAAGACTTTCATTCCATCAATCTGGGCTGGATTTGAATCCATGTTGCAGAGATGATAGACCAATGTCTAAACCACTGCATTTCTGACCAAATACCTACTCCTTTAACAAAAAGGCAAGCAAATTTGTAGGTCAAAAGTGTTTTTTTAATAAATTGAACGTGTCCTCTTTGCAAAGTGATTTTATTTAAAAAAAGAAAAACCACTAAAGTTTTTCAGAAAAGTATATAGCACTGTTTAAATTTTAAGTTAATTTTGTAAGTTACATTTCCTTTTATCAATCACACCTCAAATGTAATTCACCCAAACCAAATACCATATTACAAACTTTGAGACAAACCCTCTCCAAAACAGATTTTAGTGACACCACAAATTTCCTCACTCTGCTGATGAAAGCTATTTTGATACAAGCAAAAAAATTCTTCCACTTGCAAAAGTGTACTTAGTGTTCTTTATGCTGTTATATATGTCTTTCCTTGCATGGCACTTTTAGGTCAGTGAGGTTAGAGTGCATGCAGAAATTTATCTTCACCATAACAAATTTCTGCTGCATTCTAAATCCTACAAAAAAAAACATACTAAATATTTCCAAAGTTGATTTGATAAAGACAAAAACTTTAAAACAATATGCTACGAAAGGAGCAATACCAAACTTTGTCAAATTGCATTTCTCCAAGTACTTTAAAGTATTTCCCACATGAGTATCTTGAACTTTGGACCTTCACCTAAATTTTTCAATAGAAAAATGTTTACAATAAAACTAGAAATTTTCTTAAAAGTATTTTCTCCACAATGTTAAATTATTTACAACTACTGTGAAGGATATTAATGTTGTACTTACTGCTCAGCATCTTAGTTGCCATTTCATAGAAATCTTTTCCCAAAACAGTAGGAACTTTTCTTGTCACGTTTCTCAAAAGTCCTAAAGCTCTTTACATACAATGAATTACTTTGAAGTGCAGTTATGTAGGCAATTACTGTTATGTAGGCAATTACTGTTATGTAGGCAAATGTAACAGCCATTTTGCACACACAACAATGAGATGAATGCTAGTTGCTCTATTTTTGATGGTGTTGCTCGAGAGAGAGAGAGAGAGAGAGAGAGAGAGAGATGTTGGCCAGAACACCTGGAGAACTCCCTGCTGTTCTTTGAATAGCGCCATTGAATCTTAACATCCACCTGAACCACTGGAACTGTAAGACTGAGCCACAGTTTAATGTCTCATCCAAAAATTGGTGCTTTTCATAGTGCAGTACTCCCTCAGTACTGCATTGAAGGGTCAGCCTAGATTATGTGCTCAAGTTCTGGAGTGCGGCTTTAACCCACAACCTTCTGGCTCAGAGGAGAGTGTGTTCTGCGCCAACCATTTTGTTTTGTAATCGGAATTAGTTTATACAATGAACTAATGATCTTACAGTACAGGCTTTAACTTAAAAAAACATTTTGGATTAGGTTTTGGGCAGCAAGACAGACTTGGCGCTTTCACACAGGGTGGAGGGAAATCTGAGTCACCTTGGGCTGCTCTTGCACATCTCCTAGCAGCTGAATTTTCTTTTTGGTCAGCTGGCTGCCCGACACACAAAGAAACCCATCACCATTTTAAGTTTAAGTCTCCAAACCAAACTACTGAGAAATCCACAGAGGTGGAGTTTATCTTTGTCCAGTACAGAGTGTATACTATATCTTTACTGGAGGACACCTCACTTACCTAAATCTAGAGAGCTTAGGTGCAGACTGACAGAGGCAAGGCTTACGAACTGCCCCGCCCGCCCCCTCCCTTCCCAAATATCCACTAGGTAATTGTGGAGTTTAATCAGCAAAAACCACAGTCTACTAGTACAGAGTACGGTTTCTCCAGCCAGGCCCATCCTACACACAGGGTTACCTGGAACAGAGTAGGAAGAATCCCAGACTCAAGTGACAGGTCTACCCTCCAAGTTCCATTTAAGTGAGCCAGGCTAGCTGGTTAACCATCAATAGTGCTCTGGTGTACTGCAGATTTGGGTGCCTCAGGGATTGTTTTACCGAGTCCACCACAGAAGGTTAACTTGGTTCTGAACTTCTAGCAGCATGTGTGTCATCTTGAAGCCATCTCAACCCCAAAAAAGACCTTGCTTACTTGCGCACCCATCCAAGGAGGACACAGCAACTACATCAAGAATGATACTATCAATAACCGGAGAGGAAATCACCTGCTTACACTCTGTGGAATGGTGTATGCCTCAAGGAGACACAAATAAAAGTTATAAAAGTGGGAGAAGGAGGAAGAGAGAGAAATAAGCTTGCATTTTTACATTATTGAAACCTATAAAATAATATTTGATTAAGACAAATCAATACTTGACAAAAATCCACCTCGTAGGATGTAAATAATACTTTAGTGGCTACTGACTTATTTAGTTACTGTATAATTTCTGAGATCAATAGTATTGTAAGTCTTACTAAAACAGATCAATCTAGACATCTGAATATATGGAGAGATTACAAATCATCTAGAAAAATAGAAACTATTGTGCTTCCTCAACCAATAGTATTATGTACAGATTTTAATGATCAGTGACTGAGTCAAATGCAACAAACTGCTGACCAAAAATGGTTACCTTGCTATTTATGGTGGCTCCAGTAACTATGATGCGGAGATGCCGGTGTTGGACTGGGGTGGACAAAATTGAGAGGTCGCACAACACCAGGTTATAGTCCAACAGTTTTATTTGAAATCACAAGCTTTCGGAGCTATCGATTTGCTCCTTTCACCTGAGGAAGGAGCAAATCGATAGCTCCGAAAGCTTGTGATTTCAAATAAAACTGTTGGACTATAACCTGGTGTTGTGCGACCTCTCAATTTTGTCCAGTAACTATGCCAGTAAACAACTGTCCCTCCTGTATGCTATAAACATGAACTTTATACGAACACTTGCTATAGATCGCTTTAAAATGCGTAATTCTGCAACTGTTTAATTGTCTCTCACCGTCTGCAAATTAAACACGTTCAAATCCCTTTCTGTTAAAATGTACTGTAATAGGTGAAATTTTAATTTTGCATTTTTAGTTTGTCTCATGTCCAGATATTTCCTTCCCCATCTACCAAGATCAATAAATACAACTGTATATTCTCAATAATTCACAACATCCAACAATGTACTTAAGCATTTTGTGTATTTTTCCTCATCTTTTTTACTAGTAGTCATTCAAATAACTCAAGTAGAGTGAAACAATTTTTCTTCTGGGTTGCTCTTCCCAACATATTGAAAGATATTACAATTTTAAACTCGCTGGTTCAGATATTGTAATTTCAAGAAATCCAGCCCATACCCATTTTTCCTTGTTTCTTTTTAGCGCCTCATTGTTATCCCCATTTCTTTAAATCAGTGCTTTTTTTTTTAAAAGGTGAATATTCAACACATTCAAATGCAGAAGTGATTTATTGTCTCTTCACCTCTGATACTGTCTGTACATCAACTACATTAAGGGAATATATTTTGCGAATCCAAAAATAAACAGCTATTGGACCTTGGATTGAGAAAGCATTTGAACCCTGTAAGTTAATGTATGTACAAGGTACATCACCATACACAAAGTTACACAACCCAATGCATCAAGCAAATAATTCCAAAATTTAAAAAGGTGTCAAGACATATTGCATATATGGAAAATGACAGAAAACATATGTAAAATTTGACATTTTAAAGTCTGGTACCTTCTAAATGTCTGGTGCCTTCTAAAAATGTCATGTTTTAAAAGAGTCTCTTGCTGGACGTATCTGCCTAACATCCCTATCCCCTCCCCCAACAAAAATCTTCTTCACTGGAACTGCATTTTCAAAAGGTAAATGTTCTAAATTAGCAACAATATTTTATTAAGTTTTAATATGCTAAAAATATTGGTAAAGGCAATCATAGAACGTTTTTAATCTTACCCCCATTATTTGTAGAAAAACACTGCAATCTTTTGACAAAAAAAACTTAAACCACTCTATACAATTTATTCCCATTACTTTTTACATATGATTATTATTTTTTATGCAATAGCCCTAAAATGTTACGAAATGCAGTTTAATATTTGGATAAAGCATAATACATTAAATACGCAAAATGAACCCAGTTTATACAATTCAATATAAGGGGATGGAATCTCTGAAAAACTCGATTACTTAATCCACGGCACTAATCCAAACATGTTAGCAAACTGAACGCTACTTGCATAACTGCTTTTTTTTGTGGGGGAGGGGGGGGGGGGGTGTAGGTGACAAGCTAGCCTGAGGGGTGAGCTCCCACCCTCAACACCCGCAATAACAACTGATTGCCAACCAGGTATGTGCACAGTAGTACACGTATGTGCACACAGCGGTTTTTTTTTTAAGGCCTTGCTCTCCATTCGCTTCCCCCTTAGAGAAAAAAAAACACACACATCTTGATGTTTACCTTCCTTACGCCTTTGTAAATGTAAAAGTACAGCTCCCGGCCCACATTAAAGCAAATTCTGTCCCCATTGCCGGACTGGTCGTTCACATTTACGAATGACACCTTGACTGGATTGGATCCTTGGGAATTAAAAGGCACCCTGTTCGGCCGGCTGTATTCGGAATGGGTCAACACTTTATAAACACCTTCCCTGGTAGTAAACTGAGTTTTGATTTCGTTCATCTCCTTCCCTCCTCCCTCCGTCGCCATGTTGTAATTTAGGATTCATCCTATCCGAGCCCGGATGTTACTCAGGACGCCTGCGTCGCCGCTGGCTTGCACGGCGGATGACGTCATTCACGCACGGTACGTGCAGTGCGCAGTGTCGGCCGACGGCCTGCTGCGTTGTTCCATTGGGGGTGACCGGAAATGTCATTCCGAAACGACAACCCGCTTATTGGTTGAAGACTTGTGCTCAGAGACTGTCTGGATTGAAATATTTTCAGTGACGGTTTGCGTTGGGTTTTTTTTTTAATGAAGTGGGCGGGAAACATTATTTTGTATTTGTTTCTGTTAATTTCAAAGGGTTTGCAATGTCTCATCAAGGTGAGAAATGACCGTGCAACCCATCAACCCGCTTCTTGCCACTCTCACCTCACCGCCAGTAATTAAACATATCGTTCATGCTGACACTCCAGTGCAGGAGTGCTGCACTGTCCATGGTGCCATCCTTCTTAAACCAATGACTCATTTCCCTGTGCAAATGGATTAGGTAAAGATCCCATGACACTATTTCATGTATGTCACCTGTCCGCATTCTCCTACATTACAACAGTGACTACACTTCAATAAGTAATTCATTAGCTGTAAAGCGCTTTGGGACGTCCTGAATCCATGAAAGGTGCTATTTAAATGCAAGTCCTTTTTGACGTGGACACACAGCATTTGGATAGAGTGCTTGCTTTGTCCATATTTGTACTTGAAATGCACCTTGCTGATCAATCCCCATTCTAACTTCTGCGATCCCACTGTTACAACAACAACAAATTGCATTTATATAGCGCCTTTAACATCATAAATACATGCCAAGATTCTTCACAAGAGCATTATCAGACAAAATTTGACACCGAGCCACATAAAGAGATATTAGAATGGGTTGGTCAAAGCAGTAGGTTTTAAGGAGGAGAGGAAAAGGTAGAGGCGGAGAGGTTTAGGGAGAGAATTCCAGCGTTTAGGGCCTAGGCAGCTGAAGACACGGCCGGCAATGGTGGAGTGATGAAAATCCAGGATGCTCAAGAGGCCAGAATTGGAAGAGCACAGATCTCGGAGGGTTGTAGGGCTGGAGGACATTACAGAGATAGGGAGGGCGAGGCCAAGGAGGAATATGAACACATGGGTTAGAATTTTAAAATCAAGGCCTTGCCGGGCCGAGAGCTAATGTAGTTCAGCAAGCACATGGGTGATGGGTGAACGGGACTTGCTGCGAGTTAGGATACGGGCAGCAGAGGTTTGGATGGGCCCAGGTTTACGGAGGGTGCAAGGTGGGATGCTGGCCAGAAAAGCATTGGAATAGTCACATCGGGTGGTAACAAAGGCATGCATGAGGGTTTCAGCAGCAAATGTGCTGAGGCAGAGGCGGAGATAGCCGATATTATGGAGGTGGAAGTAGGCGGTCTTGGTGATAGAGAGGATATGGGATTGGAAGGTCAGATCAGGGTCAAATAGGAAGCCGAAGTTGTGAACAGTGTGGCTCAGCCTCAGGCGGTGGCCAGGACGGGTTTTAGATTTCACCTAGCTATTTTGTGCTCTGTGACAAAGACCAATCCTGTAAATAAGCTCTTGCTGACTAAAAATCACAGTGTGACTTTACATGCATAATATCTGATAATGTAGCATTGCCTAGGGGCCAAATAGAATAATAGAAGGTGTGACTTTTCACTAATTCTATGCTAATACTGAACATGAACGAGCACCTATATTGTAACTTTAATACTTGAGTATTCATAATGACCATTGGAACTCTGCAAGAGCATCTCCACATAAGGAGTGGTAAGGGATTGAACTTTTAAGGTGAGGGATATGGCCCCAGATATATCTCCACAAGTAGGTGAAGTTGTAAACCCCCTCCCTCAAGAGACTTCCTCTTATCAGAATAACTAGGTATTTCAGTAAAATATTTCATCTATTCTCAGGACAAAAGTAATCAAAGCAGTGTTAGCACAAACTAATACCATAGCGAAATACTGCGGATGCTGGAAATCTGAAATAACAACAGAAAGTACTGGAAACACTCAGCAGGTGTTTCCAGCACTTTCTGTTGTTATTTTAGCACAAACTAATATAGCTGTCACTCATGGTGATTTAAAAAGTTTAACAAATCAAGGCCATCTAGACTTGGGCCAGTTTTCTTTCCTGCCGCAATGCTGTCACAACTTCAGTGGGATCTGCTCCTCCCCCTCACTGATTTCCCAGTTTCAGGGTCATTCAGATATTTTCATTGGTCTTCTGTGGGATTTCCACCTATAGCAAAGAGTCCATCTAAAGGGAGGGAGAGAAATCACTGCTCCAGGTGTGGAAACCCTGCAGTAGTGTTGCATGCCTCTGGGGCAGCCAAAGACATTTTTTGGTTTTAAAAATACTTTGTAAAATTGGGGCAGAGGGAATGATTACACTCCATCCCACTCCACCACTGCAACACTCCAGGAACTCATAGAATTTTACAATACAGAAGAAGGTCATTTGGTTCTTGGCACCAGCACCAGCTCTCTGAGTTATTCACTTAGCCTAATTTTGTTGCTCTTTCCCTATACCCTTTTTTTTCTTCAATTATTTATTCACTTCCATTCCAGTGCAACTTGTTTAATTGCCACCGCTTGGAACAAACTCGCAAATTGCGTGAAGCAACAAAAGCAACAAAAATCAAGGCTGGTCTGGTGCATAACAACCTTTATTTGCCTAAATTTCAAAAAAACATCTTACATCAAGGGTGAATACAGAATAACATCTTAAAAATTACATCTTAAAAAGGTGAATACAATATAACATCTTAAAAATGAAAGAAAAATGCACACGTCGCGGGAGGTTTTTTTAAGTGCGAAGAAATGTGTGATTTTTTTGGTGGAGATCAGAAGTCATCAAACTCCGCACTTTCCCTTCCAGTGCATAAAATTTATCAAACATTTCACTATTTTTTGACTTGATGAATCAACGCAGAACGCACAGTGCAGAAGTTACTTCTCTAACTTTGGGAATTTCCAGTTCTGGCACATCTTCATTGCATCCTCTGCAGCCAGTAAACATTCGAGGTGGTGTGGTAATGTCATGGCTGCTTTTATTTCAGACTCTGAATTATTTCTAGATATAGGCCTGGAATTTGTGGTCAGCGGTGAAGCAAAGATGTTCGCTGCTGGCCCCGAAGAAAGCTGCCCACAAAGATCTCGCAATCTGTGTGGCGAGAAGTTTGCCTTTCTCGACGTGTAAGTCAGGTCAGTGTAGAATAGTGGGGAATCCCTAGTGTGAGCTGCTGAGACAGCCACAAGCTGTCTAAGCAGCCAATCACAATGCAGAATTCTCACAGACATGGAACCAGCAAGTAAAGATGTTGCATTTATTCAGACTTTTTAAAAATGTTACAGACAGCAAAACAAAGATTGGGGCTCTCACATGGGGAAAAGGTAAACCTGAAATAAATATGAACAAACTTTATAAAATCTAATTTTTTAAATACATTTCTTAAAAATTGTAATTTCATCATTATGGAGAAATTTGACACTCCACAAAATTAAAATTAGTTTTTCAGGGTCATAACATTTGTTTAGCAATCAATACGCTGTTAAAACCCCAGTTACACCTAATTCAACAAGGCCTAACTTTTAATGGGATATTTAACAACAACAATTTGTATTAATATAGCACCTTTAACGTAATAAAACGTCCCAAGGCGCTTCACAGGAGTGTTATTGGACAAAAAATTTGACACCGAGCCACATAAGGAGAAATTAGGGCAGATGACCAAAAGCTTGGTCAAGGAGGTAGGTTTTAAGGAGTGTCTTAAAAGGGATAGAGAGGTGGAGATGTTTAGGGAGGGAACTAGAGCTTAGGGCCTAGGCAGCTGAAGGCATGGCCACCAATGGTTGAGCGATTAAAATCAGGGATGCTCAAGAGGGCAGAATTAGAGGAGCGCAGATATTTAACAGTGATATTACCGTGGAAAAGCCCAAATTTTCATCAGTTTCACTGATTACAGTGATTGCCAGCTATGGGGAGGGGTTGCCACAGTGCAGTGTCAGAGTAGTGAATGACTGACCGCAACTTCAGGTTTTCCATGTTTAGATGCGCAAGCACTACATCTTGAAGTTGCGATCAGTTTCAAAGGGGTAATAACAGCGAACTAATAATAGCAAAAGCTGTTAGTGCAAGGGTCCCCTGTAGCCATCCCCCTCTCAGACAGATATACCACTTTGGATACTGTTGGGGGGGAAGACTTATCAGGGGAAGGCAGCAGCAGCCAACTTCCTGGCACCATGGGTGGCTCTGCTGCACAGGCTGGGAGGAAAAAGTATGGAAGAGCTATAGTAAGAGTTTTTATAGTTATATAAAAAGAAAAAGGGTGGCTAAAGTAAATGTTGGTCCCTTAGAGGATGAGACCGGGAAATTAATGGTGGGAAATATGGAGATGGCAAAAACACTGAATGAATATTTTGTATCAGTCTTTACAGTAGAGGACACTAAGAATATCCCAACACTGGACAAACAGGGGGCTATAGGGGGAGAGGAGCTAAACACGATCAAAATCACTAAGGAAGTGGTACTCGGTAAAATAATGGGACTCAAGGCGGATAAATCACCTGGACCTGATGGCTTACATCCTAGAGTCTTGAAGGAAGTGGCGGTAGGGATTGTAGATGCATTGGTAATAATTTTTCAAAACTCCCTGGATTCCGCTAAGGTCCCGGCAGACTGGAAAACTGCTAATGTAACACCCTTATTTAAAAAGGGCAGTAGACAGAAGGCTGGTAACTATAGACCGGTTAGCCTAACATCTGTGGTAGGTAAAATTTTGGAGTCCATTATTAAGGAAACAGTAACAGGACATTTGGATAATCATAATTTAATAGGACAAAGTCAGCATGGTTTTACGAAGGGGAAGTCATGTTTGACAAATTTGCTGGAGTTCTTTGAGGAAGTAACATATAGAGTGGATAAAGGGGAACCAGTGGACGTAGTGTATTTAGACTTCCAAAAGGCATTTGACAAGGTGCCACACAAAAGATTATTGCTTAAGGTAAAAAATCACGGGATTGGGGGTAATATTCTGGCATGGATAGAGGATTGGCTATCTAACAGAAAGCAAAGAGTTGGGATAAATGGTTCATTCTCAGACTGGCAATCAGTAACTAGTGGTGTTCCACAGGGGTCAGTGCTGGGTCCCCAACTCTTCACAATCTATATTAACGATTTGGAGGAAGGGACCAAGTGTAACATATCAAAATTTGCAGATGATACAAAGATGGGAGGGAAAGTAGTGAGTGAGGAGGACATAAAAAACCTGCAAGGGGACATAGACAGGCTAAGTAAGTGGGCAGAGATTTGGCAGATGGAATACAACACTGGAAAGTGTGAGGTGATGCACTTTGGCAGGAAAAATCCTAGAGCAATTTATTATCTTAATGGCAAGAAACTGGAGAGTACTGAAGTGCAAAGGGATCTGGGGGTCCTGGTGCACGAAACTCAAAAGGTTAGTATGCAGGTGCAGCAAGTGATTAAGAAAGCAAATGGAATGTTGGCTTTCATTGCTAGGGGGATAGAATATAAAAATAGGGAGGTATTGCTTCAGTTGTACAAGGTATTGGTGAGACCGCACCTGGAATACTGCATACAGTTTTGGTGTCCTTACTTAAGGAAAGACATCCTTGCTCTCGAGGCAGTGCAAAAAAGGTTCACTCGGTTAATCCCGGGGATGAGGGGGTGGTCATATGAGGAGAGGTTGGGTAGATTGGGACTCTACTCATTGGAGTTCAGAAGAATGAGAGGCGATCTTATTGAAACATATAAGATTGTGAAGGGGTTGGATCGGGTGGATGCGGGGAGGATGTTCCCGATGACGGGTGAGACGAGAACTAGGGGACATAGTCTTAGAATAAGGGGCTGCTCTTTCAAAACTGAGATGAGGAGGAACTACTTCACTCAGAGGGTGGTAGGTCCATGGAATATGCTGCCACAAAAAGCTGTAGAAGCTACAACATTAATTAAATTTAAAACAGAAATAGACAGTTTCCTAGAAGTAAAGGGCATTAAGGGTTACGGGGAGCGGGCAGGAATTTGGACATGAGTCTAGGTTCGGATCGGTCATGGCCCTGTGGGTAGTGGAGCGGGCCCAGGGACTGTGTAGCCTGATTCTGCTCCTATTTCGTGTGTGCAATTCTGTTAGAGGCAGGAGATGGTTCTGTGATAGATAGTAGATTGGCGGTTAGGATCAGATCAGCCATGATCTTATTGAATGGCGGAGCAGGCTCGAGGGGCCGATTGGCCTACTCCTGCTCCTATTTCTTATGTTCTTATGTTCTTATGATAGGGGACTCAATTGTAAGGGGAATAGATAGGCGTTTCTGCGGCCGCAAACGAGACTCCAGGATGGTGTGTTGCCTCCCTGGTGCAAGGGTCAAGGACGTCTCGGAGCGGCTACAGAACATTTTGGAGGGGGAGGGCGAACAGCCAGTTGTCGTGGTGCACATAGGCATCAACGATATAGGTAAAAAATGGGATGAGGTCCTAAAAGCAGAATATAGGGAGTTAGGAGGTAAATTAAAAAATAGGACCTCAAAGGTAGTAATCTCAGGATTGCTACCAGTGCCACGTGCTAGTCAGAGTAGAAATAGGAGGATATTTCAAATGAATACGTGGCTAGAGGAATGGTGCAAGGGGGAGGGATTCAAATTCCTTGGACATTGGAACCGGTTCTGGGGGAGGTGGGACCAGTACAAACGGGACGGTCTGCACCTGGGCAGGGCCGGGACCGATGTCCTAGGGGGAGTGTTTGCTAGTGCTGTTGGGGAGGGTTTAAACTAAAGTGGCAGGGGGTTGGGAACCTGAGCAGGGAGACAGAGGAAAGGGAAACAAGGATAAAAGCAAAAGACAGGAAGGAGAAAAACAAAAGTAGAAGGCAAAGAACTCAACGGTTTAAATCAAACATGGTCACAGTAAATAATAATTCATATAGGTCTGAGAGCGTTAAAAAAACAAGCCTGAAGGCTTTGTGTCTTAATGCAAGGAGCATTCGGAACAAGGTGGATGAATTAGTTGCGCAAATAGAGGTAAATGAATACGATTTGATTGGGATTACAGAAACATGGCTCCAGGGTGGCCAAGGCTGGGAACTCAACATCCAGGGGTATTCAATATTTAGGAAAGATAGGCAAAAAAGAAAGGGAGGTGGGGTAGCATTGCTGGTTAAAGAGGGGATTAACACATTTGAAAGGAAGGATATTAGCTCTGATGATGCAGAATCTGTATGGGTAGAACTGAGAAATAACAAGGGGCAGAAAACGTTAGTGGGAGTGGTATATAGACCTCCAAACAGTAATACGGAGGTTGGGGACGGCATTAAAAGGGAAATTAGAGAAGCATGCAGTAAGGACACAGCGGTCATCATGGGTGACTTTAATTTACATATAGATTGGGCTAACCAAATTGGTAAAAATACTGTGGAGGAGGAATTCCTAGAATGTTTACGGGATGGTTTTCTGGAACATTATGTCGAGGAACCAACCAGTGATCAGGCCATCTTAGACTGGGTATTATGTAACGAGAAAGGATTAATTAGCAATCTTGTTGTACGAGGCCCCTTGGGTCAGAGTGATCATAATATGATAGAATTCTTCATTAGGATGGAGAGTGAAGTAGTTGAATCAGAGACTAGGGTCCTGAATTTAAATAAAGGAAACTACGATGGTATGAGGCGCGAATTGGGTAGAATTGATTGGGGAATGTCACTCAAAGGGTTGACGGTGGATAGGCAATGGCAAACATTCAAAGACTGCATGGATGAACTACAGAATTTGTTCATCCCAGTGTGGCATAAGAATAAAACAAAAAGGGTGACTCAACCATGGCTAACAAGGGAAATTAGGGATAGCATAAGATCCAAGGAGAGGACATATAAATTGGCCAGAAAAAGCGGTAACCCTGAGGATTGGGAGCAGTTTAGGATTCAACAAAGGAGGACAAAGGGATTAATTTAGAAGGGGAAAATAGAATATGAAAGTAAGCTTGCAGGGAACATAAAAACTGACTGTATGAGCTTTTATAGATATGTGAAGAGAAAAAGATTAGTGAAATCAAGTGTAGGTCCCTTGCAGTCAGAAGCGGGGGAAGTTATAATGGGTAACAAAGAAATGTCAGACCAATTAAATGCATATTTTGGTTCTGTCTTCACAAAGGAGGACACAAATAACCTCCCAGAGATGTTGGAGAACATAGGGTCTGATGAAAGGGAGGAACTGAAAGAAATCAGTATTTGCAGGGAAATGGTGTTAGGGAAATTGATGGGATTGAAGGCCGATAAATCCCCAGGGCCTGATAATCTACATCCTAGGGTACTTAAGGAAGTGGCCCTAGAAATAGTAGATGCATTGCTGATCATCTTCCAACATTCGATGGAATCTGGAACTGTACCCATGGATTGGAGGGTAGCTAATGTTACCCCACTATTCAAAAAGGGTGGTAGAGAGAAAGCGGGGAATTACAGACGGGTAAGCCTGACATCGGTAGTGGGGAAAATGCTAGAGTCCATTATAAAGGATGTAATAGCTGAGCACTTGAAAAACAGTGACAGGATCGGACAAAGTCAACATGGATTTACAAAAGGTAAATCGTGCTTGACTAATCTACTGGAATTTTTTGAGGATGTAACTGGGAAAATAGATAAGGGAGAACCAGTAGATGTGGTGTATTTGGACTTTCAAAAGGCTTTCGATAAGGTCCCGCATAAGAGATTAGCGTGTAAAGTTAAGGCACATGGGATTGGGGGCAAGGTATTGTCTTGGATAGAGAACTGGTTGACGGACAGAAAGCAGAGAGTAGGAATTAATGGGTCTTTTTCCGAGTGGCAGGCAGTGACTAGTGGGGTACCGCAGGGATCGGTCCTTGGACCCCAGCTATTCACAATATACATTAATAGATACATAGATACATAGAAAATAGGAGCAGGAGTAGGCCATCCGGCCCTTCGAGCCTGCTCCGCCATTTAATGAGATCATGGCTGATCCTCCAATTCAGTATCCCGTCCCCGCCTTCTCTCCGTAACCCTTAACCCCTTTTGCCTGTAGAAATATATCTAATTCCCTCTTAAATATATTTAATGAGCTGGCGTACACTGCCCTCTGTGGCAATGAGTTCCACAGGTTCACCACCCTCTGAGTGAAGAAATTCCCCCTCATTTCTGTCCTAAATGGTTTAGCCCTTATCCTTAAATGATGTCCTCTAGTTCTGTTCTCACCCGCCAAGGGAAACATTCCTTCTGCATCTAGTCTGTCTAGACCTGTCAGAATTTTATACACTTCTATGAGGTCCCCTCTCAATCTTCTAAACTCCAGTGTGTACATCCCTAAACTACATAGTCTCTCCTCATAGGTCAATCCCGCCATTCCTGGTATCAGCCTGGTGAATCGCCGCTGCACCCCCTCCATGGCAAGAACATCTTTCCTCAGATGAGGCGACCAAAACTGTACACAGTACTCGAGGTGTGGTCTCACCAGTGCCCTGTACAGCTGCAGCAAGGTATCCCTGTTCCTGTATTCCAACCCCTTTGCTATGAAGGCCAGCATACCGTTTGCCTTCTTGACCGCCTGTTGCACCTGCATGCTCGCCTTCAGTGACTGGTGTACAAGAACACCCAGGTCTCTCTGTACTTCCCCCTCTCCCAATTTATTGCCATTTAAATAATAATTTGCCCTCCCGTTCCTGCACCCAAGGTGGATAACTTCGCACTTGTCCACATTATAGTGCATCTGCCATTTATCCGCCCAATCACCCAGTCTGTCCAAATCGCTCTGGAGCTTCCTGGTCTCCTCCTCTGAGCCCACCCCCCCTCCTAGTTTAGTGTCGTCTGCAAATTTGGAAATGCTGCATCCGACTCCCTGATCCAGGTCATTAATGTAAATTGTGAACAGCTGGGGACCCAGGACAGATCCCTGTGGTACCCCACTTGTTACTGCCTGCCATTCAGAAAATGAGCCGTTTATTCCAACTCTCTGTTTTCTATCTGACAGCCAGTTCTCTATCCACGTCAATACTTTCCCCTTTATCCCATGAGCTTCAATTTTCCCTGCTAATCTTTTATGTGGGACCTTATCGAAGGCCTTTTGGAAGTCCAGGTACACCACATCTACTGGCTCTCCCCCATCTATTTTACCAGTTACTCCCTCAAAAAATTCCAACAGATTAGTCAAGCACGATTTACCCTTTGTAAATCCATGTTGACTCTGTCCTATCCTGTCCCCATTTGCTAAGTGCTCCGCTATTTCATCGTAGATAAGGGAACTAAATGTAATATCTCCAAGTTTGCAGATGACACACAGCTGGGTGGGCGTGTGAGCTGCGAGGAGGATACCGAGAAACTCCAGGATGATTTGGACAGGTTGGGTGAGTGGGCAGAAGCGTGGCAGATGCAATATAACGTGGATAAATGTGAGGTTATCCACTTTGGTGTCAAAAACAGAAAGGCAGACTATTATCTGAATGGCAATAGATTGGGAGAAGGAGAAGTGCAACGACACCTGGGTGTCCTTGTGCACCTGTCGCTGAAGGTAAGCATGCAGGTGCAGCAGGCGGTGAAGAAGGCAAATGGTATGTTGGCCTTCATAGCGAAAGGGTTTGAGTATAGGAACAGGGATGTCCTGCTGCAGTTGTACAGGGCCTTGGTGAGACCACACCTTGAGTACTGTGTGCAGTTTTGGTCGCCTTATCTGAGGAAGGATGTTCTTGCCATGGAAGGAGTTCAGCGAAGATTCATGAGACTGATACCTGGGATGGCAGGAATGACGTATGAAGAGAGATTGGGTCGATTGGGCTTATACTCGCTGGAGTATAGAAGAATGAGAGGGGATCTCATTGAAACATATAAAATTCTAACAGGACTAGACAGACTAGATGCAGGAAGGATGTTCCCGATGGCGGGGGAGTCCAGAACCAGGGGTCACAGTCTAAGGATAAGGGGTAAGCCATTTAGGACAGAAATGAGGAGGAATTTCTTCACCCAGAGAGTGGTGAACCTGTGGAATTCTCTACCACAGAAGGTAGTTGAGGACAAGTCATTAAATATATTCAAGAAGGAGTTAGATATATTTCTTAAAGCTAAAGGTATCAAGGGATATGGGGAGAAAGCAGGGACAGGGTACTGAATTTGGATGTTATGTTTCATGCAACCCACCTGTGCTATGTGTGTATTTTTTTCACTGTCATCTGTAAGTGATTTTTTCTGCTGCGATTAACCTTCAGAAAATAACCTTTTCCCTCATGCTGGAAGCTATTTAATTTCACCGATATTGAAGATAGGGTTACTGTGCAGCACAGTAATGCACTAAGTCCCTGTGCTGTGGTGAATGACCACTCTGTACCCATAACTCCCTCACGGGGCAAATTTCAGATTTTGTCTGTGCTGCCAGGAGTAAGTGCTAAACAGTTTCTTATGCTTTAATTGTCCGATACCAAATAATGCAATATGGGGTGCAGCTAAAACAACAATGTCAACAGGAAATTTTGGCTGTACTACCTACTCCCATTGCTTTTGAATGTGGGAAAGCAGAACTTTGTGCATACATTTTCAAACACGTACATAGAAGCATAGAAGATAGGAGCAGGAGTAGGCCATTTGGCCCCTCGAGCCTGCTCCGCCATTTAATGAGATCATGGCTGATCATCCAAATTCAGTACCCTGTCCCTGCTTTCTCCCCATATTCTTTGATCCCTTTAGCCTTAAGAAATATATCTAATTCCTTCTTGAATATATTTAATGAATTGGCCTCAACTGCCTTCTGTGGTAGAGAATTCCACAGTTTCGCCACTCTCTGGGTGAAGAAATTCCTCCTCATCTCAGTCCTAAATGGCTTACCCCTTATCCTTAGACTGTGACCTCTGGTTCTGGACTCCCCCGCCATCGGGAACATCCTTCCTGCATCTAGTCTGTCTAGTCCTGTTAGAATTTTATAAGTTTCAATGAGATCCCCTCTCATTCTTCGAAACTCTTGCGAATATAAGCCTAATCGACCCAATCTCTCTTCATACGTCATTTCTGCCATCCCAGGTATCAGTCTGGTAAATCTTCGCTGCACTCCCTCCATGGCAAGAACATCCTTCCTCAGATAAGGTGACCAAAACTGCACACAATACTCAAGGTGTGGTCTCACCAAGGCCTTGTACAACTGCAGCAAGACATCCTTGCTCCTGTACTCGAATCCTCTTGCTAGGAAGGCCAACATACCATTTGCCTTCTTAACCGCCTGCTGCACCTGCATGCTTACCTTCAGCGACTGGTGCAGAAGGACTCCCAGATCTCGTTGCACTTCCCCTTTTCCCAATCTATTGCCATTCAGATAATAATCTGTCTTCCTGTTTTTGCCACCAAAGTGGATAACCTCGCATTTATCCAGATTACACTGCATCTGCCATGCATCTGCCCAATCACCCAACCTGTCCAAATCATACTGGAGTTTCTCTGCATCCTCCTCACAGCACACACGCCCACCCAGCTTTGTGACGTCTGCAAACTTAGAGATATTACATCTAGTTCCCTCGTCTAGATCATTAATATATATTGTGAATAACTGGGGTCCTAGCACCGATCTCTGCGGTACCCCACTAGTCACTGCCTGCCACTCGGAAAAAGACCCATTTATTCCAACTCTTTGCTTTCTGTCTGCCAACCAGTTCTCTATCCAAATCAGTACCTTACCCCCAATCCCATGTGCTTTAACTTTGCACGCTAATCTCTTATGCGGGACCTTATCGAAAGCCTTCTGAAAGTCCAAATACACCACATCCACTGGTTCTCCCTTATCTATTCTACCTGTTACATCCTCAAAAAATTCCAGTAGTTTAGTCAGGCATGATTTACCTTTTGTAAATCCATGTTCACTTTGTCCGATCCTGTCACTGTTTTCCAAGTGCTCTGCTATTACATCTTTTATAATGGACTCTCGCATTTTGCCCACTACCGATGTTAGGCTTACCGGTCTATAATTCCCCGTTTTTTCTCTACCACCTTTTTTAAACCAAAGTATGTATTTAATTGGTCTGCCATTTCTTTGTTTCCCATTATAAATTCCCCTGATTCTGACTGCAAGGGACCTACGCTTGACTTCACCAATCTTTTTCTCTTCACATATCTATAGAAGCTTTTACAGTCAGTTTTTATGTTCCCTGAAAGCTTACTCTCATATTCTATTTTCCCCCTCTTAATTAATCCTTTTGTCCTCCTTTGCTGAATCCTAAACTGCTCCCAATCCTCAGGTTTGCTGCTTTTTCTGGCCAATTTATATGTCCTCTCCTTGGATCTTATGCTATCCCTAATTTCCCTTGTTAGCCACGGTTGAGTCACCTTTTTTGTTTTATTTTTATGCCAAACAGGGATGAACAAATTCTGTAGTTCATCCATGCAATGTTTAAATGTTTGCCATTGCCTATCCACCATCAACCCTTTAAGTAACGCTCCCCAATCCATCCTAGCCAACTCGCGCCTCATACCATCATAGTTTCCTTTATTTAAATTCAGGACCCTAGTCTCTGAGTCAACTACTTCACTCTCCATCTTAATGACGAATTCTATCATATTATGATCGCGCCGCCCCAAGGGGCCTCGCACAACAAGATTGCTAATTAATCCTTTCTCGTTACATAATACCCAGTCTAAGATGGCCTGATCTCTAGTTGGTTCCTCAACATATCGGTCCAGGAAACCATCCCGTATACACTCTAAGAATTCCTCCTCCACAGTATTGTTACTAATTTGGTTAGCCCAATCTATATGTAGATTAAAGTCACCCATGATAACTGCTGTGCCCTTATTGCACGCGTCTCTAATTTCCCGTTTAATGCCATCCCCAACCTCAGCATTACTGTTTGGGGGTCTGTATACAACTCCCACTAACGTTTTCTTCCCCTTGGTATTTCTCAGCTTTACCCATACAGATTCCACATCATCAGAACTAATATCCTTCCTTACTATTGTGTTAATCTCCTCTTTAACCAGCAATGCTACCCCACCTCCTCTTCCTTTTTATCTGTCCTTCCTGAATATTGAATAACCCTGGATGTTGAATTCCCAGCCTTGGTCACCCTGGAGCCATGTCTCCGTAATCCCAATTATATCATATCCGTTTACATCTATTTGCGCAGCTAATTCATCCACCTTATTACGAATGCTCCTTGCATTAAGACACAAAGGGGTAAAAATTGAGTCGCGCCCCATTTGGGGCGCTAACCTCGCCGGGGCGCGACTTTTAGCGCCCTGAAAAAATTAGCGGCCCCGCGCCGGAACTTCAGTGGTTGCGCCCCAAGAGGGAAGCGGGGCGCCACTGGAAGCACCCCGCATCCCTCTTGGGGCGCTGCGAGTTAATATCCTGGCGCTACGTGCCGCAGCGCCACGCGCTGCGGCACGTCGCGCCGCGGTATTGCAGGCCTTCCTCCCCTTCTTAAAGGGGAGGGACCCTGCGCAGCGCGAACCGGGGCCCAGCTGGGCCCCCAGGGATCGGGAGTGCCGGCAAAAGAGCCCGGCACTCAAGAGAAGTGCCGGGCTCTTGGAGCGCAGCCGGCACTTCACGGTGGGGGGGCTTCACGGGGGCCGGGGACAGCAACGGGGGCAGGTGCTGGCAGGTGGCCAGCAACAAAAATGGCCGCCTGCCACCTCCCCTTTAAATATCGCCGCCCCGGCCGCACGTACACCTCCCTGATCCCGTCGGACATAGCGTCTGGCGGTAAATCAGGGGGCGCGACTGAAGATCACGGCCGGGGCGCAAGCGGGGTGCTGCGCACGGCGATGATGTCATCGCCGGCAGCGCAGCGCCACAGGGCGCTACCGGCTGCCGCCGCCGCTAACCTCCCACTAAATTTTTCGGGAGGCGTGGGCGGCGCTGCGCCCGGGCGTTAGCTGCTTTACGCCCCGTTAGCGCCCTCTTAAGGCGCTAACGGGAGGCGCAAGCAGCTGAATTTTTCCCCCAAAGCCTTCAGGCTTGTTTTTTTTACCACTCTTAGTCCTTTTAGAATTAATATTTACTGTAGCCCTGTTTGATTTACACCCTTGATTTCTCTGCCTTCCACTTTTGCTTTTCTCCTTCCTGTCTTTTGCTTCTATCCTTGCTTCCCTTTCCTCTGTTTCCCTGCACAGTTTCCCAACCCCCTGCCATGTTAGTTTAAACCCTCCCCAACACCACTAGCAAACACTCCCCCTAGGACATCGGTCCCGGTCCTGCCCAGGTGCAAACCGTCCAGTTTGTACTAGTCCCACCTCCCCCAGAACCAGTTCCAATGTCCCAGGAATTTAAATCCCTCCCCCTTGCACCATTCCTCTAGCCACGTATTCATCTGAAATATCCTTCTATTTCTACGCTGACTAGCACTTGGCACCGGTAGCAATCCTGAGATTACTACCTTTGAGGTCCTATTTTTTAATTTACCTCCTAACTCCCTATATTCAGCTTTTAGGACCTCATCCCGTTTTTTACCTATATCGTTGGTACCTATATGCACCACGACAACTGGCTGTTCACCCTCCCCCTCCAGAATGCCCTGCAGCCGCTCCGAGACATCCTTGACCCTTGCACCAGGGAGGCAACATACCATCCTGGAGTCTCGTTTGCGGCCGCAGAAACGCCTATTTATTCCCCTTACAATAAATCCCCTATCACTATAGCTCTCCCGTTCTTTTCTCTCCCGTCCTGTGCAGCAGAACCACCCATGGTGCCAGGAAGTTGGCTGCTGCTGCCTTCCCCCGATAAGTCATCTCCCTCAACAATATCCAAAGTGGTATATCTGTTTGAGAGGGGAATGTCCACAGGGGACCCCTGCACTACCTGCCTGCGCCTACTACTCTGCCTGGTGGTCACCCATTCCCTTCCAGCCTGTGCAGCCTTTACCTGCGGTGTGACCAACTCCCTAAACGTGCTATCCATGATGTCCTCAGCATCGCGAATGCTCCAGTATGCATCCATTCGCAGCTCCAGCGCCGCAATGCGGTTTGCCAGTAGCTGCAGCTGGATACACTTCCCGCACACATGGTCAATAGGGACACAGGAAGTGTCCCTGATTTCCCACATAGTGCAGGAGGAGCATGCCACTGGGCTGAGCTGTGCTGCCATGACTTACCCTTTAATTAATTTAAATTAACTCAAATCAATACCACAAATTACACGACAATTAAATGATATACTCAAGGGCCCTTGTATACTAGCAGTCCCTGCTACACAACAGAGACCTTAGAAACTATAACCATAAAAATTAGGACCTTCTAAACTTTATAAACTATTAACCTTAACTGTCAAACTACAGAGTAGTATAAATACTCACCTGGCCGTACTCACCCAATCATCTGCTGCCTCTTGTCCGCGTCACTTTTTGAATTGTGACGTGGCTCTGGAACACCGCCGCCTGTCTGTGAGATTGGTAAGCCTCTGGAAAAAAGCCCGCGAAAGTGAGTTTAAATACTCACTGTTCTCTCCTGTTGCTCCCGACACCGGCCTCTGTAAAAAAGCCCGCGAAAGTGAGTTTAAATACTCACTGTTCTCTCCTGTTGCTCCCGACACCGGCCTCTGTAAAAAAGCCCGCAAAAGTGAGTTTAAATACTCACTGTTCTCTCCTGTTGCTCCTGACACCGGCCTCTGTAAAAAAGCCCGCGAAAGTGAGTTTAAATACTCACTGTTCTCTCCTGTTGCTCCCGACACCAGCCTCTGTAAAAAAGCCCGCGAAAGTGAGTTTAAATACTCACTGTTCTCTCCTGTTGCTCCCGACACCGGCCTATAATAATAAGTAGGAGCAGGAGTAGGCCATACGACCCTTCGGGCCTGCTCCACCATTCAATAGGATCATGGATGATCCGAACCTAGACTCACGTCCACTTCCCTGCCCGCTCCCCATAACCCTTAATTCCCTTATCAGCTAGGAAACTGTCTATCTCCGTTTTAAATTTATTTAATGTCGCAGCTTCCACAGCTCTCTGAGGTAGCAAATTCCATAGATTTACTACCCTCTGAGTGAAGAAGTTTCTCCTCATCTCAGTTTTGAAACGACAGCCCCTTGTTCTAAGATTATGCCCCCTCGTTCTAGTCTCACCCATCAGTGGAAACATCCTCCCCGCATCCACCCGATCAAGCCCTCTCACAATCTTATATGTTTCGATAAGATCGCCTCTGTAAAAAAGCCCGCGAAAGTGAGTTTAAATACTCACTGTTCTCTCCTGTTGCTCCCGACACCGGCCTCATGACTGCTGCTTATTAGTTTCCAAATGCCGACGAAATTTGTAATGATAGAAAAGGATTAATAGAATAATCAGCATTTTACCATGAATATAAATTTTAAAACACCATTTGCTGACCTCTGTGAATATCAATTATAATGATCAGACCTTGGATACATACCCTCAAGTCAGACCTTAGAACTCTGTGAAATTGGCAATTATACTACAATCTACACCTGTTGATCGAAGTTGCTTTTAAAATTGAAATAAAATCAGAATTATCAAGTATTGCAAATTTAACAATTTTAACAAAAGCGGAGGAGGATGAGAGGTGACTTAATAGAGGTTTATAAGATGATGAGGGGGATAGATAGAGTGGATGTTCAGAGACTATTTCCTCGGGTAGAGGCAGCTGTTACAAGGGGGCATAACTATAAGGTGCATGGGGGGAGATATAGAAGGGATGTCCGAGGTAGATTCTTTACTCAGAGAGTGGTTGGGGTGTGGAATGGACTGCCTGCTGTGATAGTGGAGTCGGACACTTTAGGAACTTTCAAGCGGTTATTGGATAAGCACATGGAGCACACCAGAGTGATAGGGAGTGTGATAGCTTGATCTTGGTCTCGGACAATGCTCAGCACAACATCGAGGGCCGAAGGGCCTGTACTGTGCTGTACTGTTCTATGTTTCTATGTTTCTATGTTTATACACCAAAACACTACAGGAAACTAGAAAAGCCATAAAACATCAAAGCAAATATTGAAATACACACGATCAGAACTTGAGCACTGTATAAACTATGCAATGCAATGTAAAGTTCAGTAATTTTGAAAAATACTCTGCAGCTGTGGTTTGCTTTCTGCCAACAACACATTTGTCCACAGGTATTTAACACAAAGGAAAGTTCCACTGAGATTCTGCTTTTAGACACTGGCACTTCGCAGGAGCCCCACAGTTGTCAACTATCAAGGTGACTAATCTCTGATTGATCTTGCCCGGTGTTTACAGAAATTAGCCTTCATAGCCTTAAAGGAATATAGCTTCACTATAGCAACAGAATAATACATTCTGCATTACATAGTGCGACACTCCTGCCCTTATTTAAAAAAGGCTATCTGCTATTGAATATATAAAACCAGTATGTCTGATGTGTGCTTCACCTATTGCACTTTGTTATAGATGTAAAACAATTTTAAAAGAAAGTTAGTCATTTAACGCTGGCCGCTTCTGATCTGGAGTCTGAACCGTACCAACATTCTCCAATCTGCACAGTGCTCTCAATGAAAACATCATACCATTCAACTTTCATGAGGAATTCTACAAGAAATGCACTAGTAAATAAATAATGAATATATTTATGTTTTAATGTAAAGTAACAAATGTGCTGAGACCGCAATCTCGGAAACTTAGTAACAACTGGGTCATATTACATTATTTGCAAAACAATATATTAAAAACTGCTTTGGTTTTCTTGTTATTAGTTTCTATCTCACACTGTACTTTCTTTTCTTTCAGACAACAGGCTGATAGAATTAGTGCTAAAGTCTTCCGTTGATAACAGAGAATCTGCCACATCTTGTAATCAATGGTTTGAGATTATTGGTTAGAACAGTAGACTTGTAAACAAGGTTAGGATATAAATCACCCAGGTGGGTCTCTGAGAAGTAGATGATCTTAATTATTCGGAAGTTGTGTAGCATGGAGCATCAACATAGAGGGAGACCACACTTTTTATTTCGCAAATTTTCTCCCCTCCTTTCTTCTCCTGAAGCCATTGACTCTGCTGGGGGTTAGTTCCATGGCTGCCAGTTGTCTTCTAGTATCTTATCTAAGTGGCTATTGTTCACTTGTGAGCTTTGGCAGTGAATGTTAACAGTGTATTTGACCATGAAGGTCATCCCACCAAGCATGATCCTTTCCTAGTGTCAATGTACATGGAGTTCCAGTAGAGGCAGGAACCCCTAACCCAGGGGTATTGAGGTTGATTGTAGCGACCCTATCAATGTTTTTGCTGAGATCAACTAACTCAGCACAACCCAAACCTGGCATCTTCCTCAGCTGTATGGATCAGCTACTAAGTGGATAAACTCACCGGGCCGGATTTTGCTGTGAGTGGCAAACAAATGGCGCCAGCCGTTCGTTAGACTTGCACTTGCCTATAGACTTTCCATGGGGTTTTGCATGGTAAGTTATCAAGTATTGCAAATTTAACAATTTTAACAAAAGCGGAGGAGGATGAGAGGTGACTTAATAGAGGTTTATAAGATGATGAGGGGGATAGATAGAGTGGATGTTCAGAGACTATTTCCTCGGGTAGAGGCAGCTGTTACAAGGGGGCATAACTATAAGGTGCATGGGGGGAGATATAGAAGGGATGTCCGAGGTAGATTCTTTACTCAGAGAGTGGTTGGGGTGTGGAATGGACTGCCTGCTGTGATAGTGGAGTCGGACACTTTAGGAACTTTCAAGCGGTTATTGGATAAGCACATGGAGCACACCAGAGTGATAGGGAGTGTGATAGCTTGATCTTGGTCTCGGACAATGCTCAGCACAACATCGAGGGCCGAAGGGCCTGTACTGTGCTGTACTGTTCTATGTTTCTATGTTTCTATGTTTATACACCAAAACACTACAGGAAACTAGAAAAGCCATAAAACATCAAAGCAAATATTGAAATACACACGATCAGAACTTGAGCACTGTATAAACTATGCAATGCAATGTAAAGTTCAGTAATTTTGAAAAATACTCTGCAGCTGTGGTTTGCTTTCTGCCAACAACACATTTGTCCACAGGTATTTAACACAAAGGAAAGTTCCACTGAGATTCTGCTTTTAGACACTGGCACTTCGCAGGAGCCCCACAGTTGTCAACTATCAAGGTGACTAATCTCTGATTGATCTTGCCCGGTGTTTACAGAAATTAGCCTTCATAGCCTTAAAGGAATATAGCTTCACTATAGCAACAGAATAATACATTCTGCATTACATAGTGCGACACTCCTGCCCTTATTTAAAAAAGGCTATCTGCTATTGAATATATAAAACCAGTATGTCTGATGTGTGCTTCACCTATTGCACTTTGTTATAGATGTAAAACAATTTTAAAAGAAAGTTAGTCATTTAACGCTGGCCGCTTCTGATCTGGAGTCTGAACCGTACCAACATTCTCCAATCTGCACAGTGCTCTCAATGAAAACATCATACCATTCAACTTTCATGAGGAATTCTACAAGAAATGCACTAGTAAATAAATAATGAATATATTTATGTTTTAATGTAAAGTAACAAATGTGCTGAGACCGCAATCTCGGAAACTTAGTAACAACTGGGTCATATTACATTATTTGCAAAACAATATATTAAAAACTGCTTTGGTTTTCTTGTTATTAGTTTCTATCTCACACTGTACTTTCTTTTCTTTCAGACAACAGGCTGATAGAATTAGTGCTAAAGTCTTCCGTTGATAACAGAGAATCTGCCACATCTTGTAATCAATGGTTTGAGATTATTGGTTAGAACAGTAGACTTGTAAACAAGGTTAGGATATAAATCACCCAGGTGGGTCTCTGAGAAGTAGATGATCTTAATTATTCGGAAGTTGTGTAGCATGGAGCATCAACATAGAGGGAGACCACACTTTTTATTTCGCAAATTTTCTCCCCTCCTTTCTTCTCCTGAAGCCATTGACTCTGCTGGGGGTTAGTTCCATGGCTGCCAGTTGTCTTCTAGTATCTTATCTAAGTGGCTATTGTTCACTTGTGAGCTTTGGCAGTGAATGTTAACAGTGTATTTGACCATGAAGGTCATCCCACCAAGCATGATCCTTTCCTAGTGTCAATGTACATGGAGTTCCAGTAGAGGCAGGAACCCCTAACCCAGGGGTATTGAGGTTGATTGTAGCGACCCTATCAATGTTTTTGCTGAGATCAACTAACTCAGCACAACCCAAACCTGGCATCTTCCTCAGCTGTATGGATCAGCTACTAAGTGGATAAACTCACCGGGCCGGATTTTGCTGTGAGTGGCAAACAAATGGCGCCAGCCGTTCGTTAGACTTGCACTTGCCTATAGACTTTCCATGGGGTTTTGCATGGTAAGTTGCTGTCAGCGGGACAACCAAACGGCACAGCGCCCTTTACAGGGCACCTGGGACCTGTGTGAACAGGGAAAGCAACTATATCTCCTTAATCAGATTGAAGAATCGTTAATGAGCAGTGCAGTCTGAACCAGGAAGTGTAAGTTAGAATATTTAATTCAATGTCCAATCAGGTACAGAAAGGAAAATAAAGAAAGGGAAAGAAAGATTGGATTAAGAGAGATATATAAAAAAGACAGAAAGAAAAAGTATTTAAAACGTTTTTAATTTAATTTTTTTTTTAATTTCCAACAATAATTAAAATCTGAAGGAATGAGATTCCACACTTGTTCAAGTTAATTTTCAGTGCCAGCGAGGTTGTTTGGTAGTAACTAAGAATGACCACGCCATTAAAAGGGTACATAGATGGGAATGACTTGACTTAACTTTTTGTGGCGAGTTTAGCATCTGTGACATCAGTACAAGAACTTCATGCTGTTAAATACATTTGAATGGGGAGCCAGATGGTGAGATGCTATTCTCACGCAGCTTACAGAGGAACATTTAACTGGCATTGGCCAGAGAAAAATCTGCTTTCTTAGATGCAGGAGCTGTGAGTTGTGTGATAACGGGGGCCAGTGAAGGAAGAATTAAAGCGTTCACAGTCATTGGACGATAAATAACCTCAAAAAAGTTGTTCACAAGCATCTCATTAAATAGCAATGTTCCTGGCACTAATACATTTTAAGAACATTTTAAATAGCAGTTGTAAGGACTCTGATGATTCAGTGGTTTATTATAAATAATAGTTCTAATCTAGTTAAATACATTTTGCATGATAATAACCCAACAAGTGTTGTAGAAATACTATAATTAGTCCCTGACGTCTGCTATGGAACATATTCTTTGGACCATCCCCACAGTGTGGTGGCAGGATTGTTTACATTGCCCCTCATGCTTATGTTCGTGAATCAAAAACTTCACGTAGTAGCAGTCATTTTTCTAAAATAACATTAGATGTTATATTACAGCTTTTCAGTTTCCAGTACACAAATCATTTGCATACTTTTTAAAAATCAATTACTTTCAACTAAAGACTTCCTGAAGTAAGTTAATAATCTCAGCTGATTAAAAAAAAATTAAACAATAATATTACTGCTTTTCTATCAACAAATGTCCAGTTAAGAACACATGTTCTCTCACCACGGATGCTGCCTGACCTGCTGAATGTTTCCAGCATTTTCTGTTGTTATTTTTGATTGTAATCATGCTTATGCTCACGTATGACGCCCAATCAAATAGCGCCACCTACTGATACTTTGAGATACATGCACTGTGCTAATCTAACCACATACTGCTAAGGAAAATTGTTTCATAAAATGTTGAAATCATAATTGGCTCAGCACTCTAAAATTCCCTTCGTATACTCATCTACCTTGCTACATCTCTTCCTGCCTTCAAAAGTCTCCTCAAAACCTACCTCTTCGACTACACCTTTTGGTCACCTTCCCTAACTGCCCAATGCCTGTCCAACATATGTTCCCTGGGAAGCACCTTAGAATCCTTTCCTATGTTAAGAGTAATAGCTAAGATGCAAGATGTTGCTGTTTTGTTTTTAAATGAAATACATAAACTTATAACACAAAACATAATTAAAATCAGAACAACAGAAGAACATGAAAAATGAACCTTAAATGTTGAATTTTAAGCATAGCAAAACAATATCAAAGGCAGTTATATATAGACCAGATAAGATAGAAGTCCCCTCTAGAAGGACAGTAGTGAACTAATTGGATTTTTGCAATGAAAATAAGATGGTCGTCTTATCTGGTGCCAACCAACTGATTATTTATTGAATTCAATTTCTCTACTTGCCAGGTTGGAGTTTGAAACTCACAACCTCTTGGTTGCTAGTCCAGTACCGTAATTATTAGGCTACTATAGCCCGACATTATGATCAGCTGTTATTGTTTTTACATGCATTAAAAATGGTGACATTGCTTCACTTTACGTACAGCATACTGCATATTGTAATCTGGATCAAGGTTTCCAAACTGTTTCCTCTTGATATGGGGATTTACCATGTGCACATAAACCCTGATGTGCAATGAAACATGGCAACTTTGTGGCAATACCAGCAGTCAGTCCTCTTTCATTAAGCTTACTGTTCCTGGTTCCTGGATGGCTCAGCTGATTAAAAGTGTTAATACAGTTACCCAACAATATGCAGATTATATATTTATATATTTTTTTTTAAACACATCTAGTGACAATGGCATTGTCAACAGAGGTTTCTAACCCTAACCCCAACCCCAATAGCAGTTTCTAACCCTAACCACGAACCCTAGCCAGTAACATAATCCCTAACCCCAACACCCTAACCCTAAAGCCTAAATCGTGCAGTGTCAATAGCACGATACAAGGCCAGTTGTGGTGTCAATAGTTATTGTTGGTGATGCAGGTCAGCCACGTTGTTAATAGTTACTCTGGTATATACACATACACATCTCATTAAAAATTTTATAGAAACATAGAAAATAGGTACAGGAGTAGACCATTCGGTCCTTCGAGCCTGCACCGCCATTCAATGCGTTCATGGCTGAACATGCTACCTCAGTACCCCCTTCCTGCTTTCTCGCCATACCCCTTGATCCCCCTAGTTGTGAGTGTTATATCTAACTCCCTTTTGAATATATTTAGCGAACTGGCCTCAACAACCTTCTGTGGAAGAGAATTCCATCGATTCACCACTCTCTGGGTGAAGAAGTTCCTCCTCAGCTCAGTCCTAAATGGCTTCCCCTTAATCCTTAGACTGTGACCCCTGGTTCTAGTTTTCCCTACCATTGGGAACATTCTGCCCGCATCTAATTTGTCTAAACCAGTCAGGATTTTAAATGTCTCTATAAGATCCCCCCTCATTCTTCTGAACTCCAGAGGATACAAGTTCAGTTGACCCAATCTTTCTTGATATAAGAACATAAGAACATAAGAAATAGGAGCAGGAGTAGGCCAATCGGCCCCTCGAGCCTGCTCCGCCATTCAATAAGATCATGGCTGATCTGATCCTAACCGCCAATCTACTATCTATCACAGAACCATCTCCTGCATCTAACAGAATTGCACACACGAAATAGGAGCAGAATCAGGCTACACAGTCCCTGGGCCCGCTCCACTACCCACAGGGCCATGACCGATCCGAACCTAGACTCATGTCCAAATTCCTGCCCGCTCCCCGTAACCCTTAATGCCCTTTACTTCTAGGAAACTGTCTATTTCTGTTTTAAATTTAATTAATGTTGTAGCTTCTACAGCTTTTTGTGGCAGCATATTCCATGGACCTACCACCCTCTGAGTGAAGTAGTTCCTCCTCATCTCAGTTTTGAAAGAGCAGCCCCTTATTCTAAGACTATGTCCCCTAGTTCTCGTCTCACCCGTCATCGGGAACATCCTCCCCGCATCCACCCGATCCAACCCCTTCACAATCTTATATGTTTCAATAAGATCGCCTCTCATTCTTCTGAACTCCAATGAGTAGAGTCCCAATCTACCCAACCTCTCCTCATATGACCACCCCCTCATCCCCGGGATTAACCGAATGAACCTTTTTTGCACTGCCTCGAGAGCAAGGATGTCTTTCCTTAAGTAAGGACACCAAAACTGTATGCAGTATTCCAGGTGCGGTCTCACCAATACCTTGTACAACTGAAGCAATACCTCCCTATTTTTATATTCTATCCCCCTAGCAATGAAAGCCAACATTCCATTTGCCTTCTTAATCACTTGCTGCACCTGCATACTAACCTTTTGAGTTTCGTGCACCAGGACCCCCAGATCCCTTTGCACTTCAGTACTCTCCAGTTTCTTGCCATTAAGATAATAAATTGCTCTAGGATTTTTCCTGCCAAAGTGCATCACCTCACACTTTCCAGTGTTGTATTCCATCTGCCAAATCTCTGCCCACTTACTTAGCCTGTCTATGTCCCCTTGCAGGTTTTTTATGTCCTCCTCATTCACTACTTTCCCTCCCATCTTTGTATCATCTGCAAATTTTGATATGTTACACTTGGTCCCTTCCTCCAAATCGTTAATATAGATTGTGAAGAGTTGGGGACCCAGCACTGACCCCTGTGGAACACCACTAGTTACTGTCAGTCCGGCCATCCCAGGAATCAATCTAGTGAACCTTCGCTGCACTCCCTCAATAGCAAGAATGTCCTTCCTTAAGTTAGGAGACCAAAACTGCGCACAATACTCCAGGTGTGGCCTCACCAAGGCCCTGTACAACTGCAGCATCACCTCCCTACTCCTGTACTCAAATCCCCTTACTATGAAGGCCATCATTCCGTTTGCTTTCTTGACTGCCTGCTGCACTTGCATTCCCACCTTCAATGACTGATGTACCATGATGCCCAGGTCTCGTTGCACCTCCCCTTTCCCTAATCTGCCACCATTCAGGTAATAGTCCGCCTCTCTATTTTTACCACCAAAGTGGATAACCTCACATTTATCCACATTGTACTTCATCTGCCATACATTTGCCCATTCACCCAACCTGTCCAAGTCACTCTGTAGCCTCCTAGCATCCTCCTCATTGTTCACACTGCCTCCCAATTTAGTGTCATCCGCAAATTTGGAGATATTACATTTAATCCCTTCGTCCAAATCATTAATATATAATGTAAACAGCTGGGGTCCCAGCACCGAACCCTGCGGTACCCCGCTGGTCACTGCCTGCCATTCTGAAAAGTACCCATTTACTCCTACTCTTTGTTTCCTGTGTGCCAACCAGTTCTCAATCCACGTCAACACATTACCCCCAATCCCATGTGCTTTAACTTTGCTCACCAATCTCTTGTGTGGAACCTTGTCGAAGGCCTTCTGAAAGTCCAAATACACCACATCTACTGGTTCCCCCCTGTCCACCCTATTGGAAACATCCTCAAAAAATTCCAGAAGATTTGTCAAGAATGATTTCCCTTTCACAAATCCATGCTGACTTGGACCTATCATGTCGCCACTTTCCAAATGGTCTGTTATGACATCTTTAATAATTGCTTCCATCATTTTACCCACAACCGATGTCAGGCTGACCGGTCTATAATTCCCTGCTTTCTCCCTCCCTCCTTTTTTAAAAAGAGGAGTTACATTGGCCACCCTCCACTCCATCGGAACTGATCCAGAGTCTAAGGAATGTTGGAAAATGATCGTCAATGCATCCACTATTTCCAAGGCCACCTCCTTAAGTACTCTGGGATGCAGACCATCAGGCCCCGGGGATTTTTCAGCCTTCAGTCCCATCAATTTTCCCAATACCTTTTCCCGACTAATAAGGATTTCCCTCAGCTCCTCCCTCTTACCAGATCCTCTGACCCCTTTTATTTCCGGCAGGTTGTGTGTGTCCTCCACAGTAAACACCGAACCAAAGTACTTGTTCAATTGATCTGCCATTTCCTTGTTCCCCATTACGACTTCCCCTGTTTCCGACTGCAGGGGACCTACGTTTGTTTTTACTAACCTCTTTCTTTTTACATATTTATAGAAGCTTTTGCTGTCCATTTTAATGTTGTCTGCAAGCTTCCTTTCATATTTTATTTTCCCTGCCCTAATCAAACCCTTCGTCCTCCTCTGCTGAGTTTTGAAGTTCTCCCAGTCCCCGGGTTTGCTGCTACTTCTGGCCAATTTGTATGCAACTTCCTTGGTTTTAATACTATCCCTGATTTCCCTTGTTAGCCATGGTTGAGCCACCTTCCCTTTTTTATTTTTACGCCAGACCGGGATGTACAATTGTTGTAGTTCATCCATGCGATCTCTAAATGTCTGCCATTGCCCTTCCACTGATAGCCCCTTAAATATCGCTTGCCAATTTAACCTCGCCAATTCACGCCTCATACCCTCAAAGTTGCCCTTATTTAAGTTCTGGACCATGGTCTCTGACTTAACTGTTTCCTTCTCCATCCTAATGTAGAACTCCACCATACTATGGTCACTCTTCCCCAGGGGGCCTCGTACCACAAGATTGCTGATTAGTCCTTCCTCATTACACAACACCCAGTCCAGGTTGCCCTCCCCTCGAGTTGGTTCCTCACCATATTGGTTTAGGAAACCATCCCTTAAACACTCCAGGAAATCCTCCTCCACCGTATTGCTTCCAGTTTGAGTAGCCCAATCTATATGCATATTAAAGTCACCCATGATAACTGCCGTGCCTTTTTTGCACGCACCTCTGATTTCCTGTTTCATACCCTCCCCCACCTCACTACTGCTGTTTGGAGGTCTGTACACAACTCCCACTAACGTTTTCTGCCCTTTGGTGTTCTGCAGCTCAACCCATATTGATTCCACATCCTCCAAGCTGATGTCCTTCCTAGCTATTGCATTAATCTCCTCTTTAACCAGCAATGCTACCCCACCCCCTTTTCCTTTTATTCTATCCTTTCTGAATGTTGAATACCCCTGGATGTTCAGTTCCCAGCCTTGATTGTTCTGGAGCCACGTCTCTGTAATCCCAATCACATCGTATCCGTTAACATCTATTTGCACAGTCAATTCATCCACCTTATTACGGATACTCCTTGCATTAAGAAACAGAGCCTTTAGGCTTGTTTTATTAACATCCTTTGTCCTTTTAGACTTATGATTTAGTATGGCCCTTTGTGTTTCTTGCCTTTGTTTACTCGGCCTTCCCCTATTGTTTCTCACCCTTCTAACATTTATTTCTGACTGCATATTACTTCCCCCTGTTTCGCTACATAGGTTCCCATTCCCCTGCCATATTAGTTTAAATCTTCCCGAACTGCTTTAGCAAATATTACCCCGAGGACATCGGTTCCAGTCCTGCCCAAGTGCAGACCGTCCCTTTTGTACAGGTCCCACTTCCCCCAGAACTGGTTCCAATGCCTCAGGAATTTGAATCCCTCCCTCCTGCACCACTGCTCAAGCCACGTATTCAATCTCACTATCCTGTTCTCTCTATTCTGATTAGCACGTGGCCCTGGTAGCAATCCAGAGATTACTACCTTAGAGGTCCTACTTTTTAATTTAGCTCCTAGCTCCCTAAATTCTGCTTGTAGGACCTCTTCCCGCTTTTTACCTATATCGTTGGTACCTACATGCACCACGACAGCTGGCTGTTCACCCTCCCTCTTCAGAATGTTCTGCAGCCGCTCCGAGACATCCTTGACCCTTGCACCAGGGAGGCAACATACCATCCTGGAATCTCGGTTGCAGCCACAGAAACTCCTGTCTATTCCCCTTACAATTGAGTCCCCTATCACTATAGCCCTGCCACTCTTTTTCCCGCCCTGCTGTGCAGCAGAGCCAGCCATGGTGCCATGAACCTGGCTGCTAGTGCCTTCCCCTGGTAGGCCATCTCCCCCAACAGTATCCAAAGCGGCATACCTGTTTTGGAGGGAGATGACCACAGGGGACTCCTGCACTACCTTCCTGATATTGCCCTGCTTCTTGGTCACCCATTCACTGTCTGTCCTAGCCTTTACCTGCGGTGTGGACAACTCACTAAATGAGCGATTCACCGAGTTCTCGGCATCGTGCATGCTCCAGAGTGAGTCCACCCGCAGCTCCAGCACCGCCATGCGGGCTGTCAGGAGCTGCAGCTGGACACACTTCCCGCACACGTAGTTGTCAGGGACACTGGAAGTGTCCCTGGTTTCCCACATGGCACAGGAGGAGCATGAAACGGGTCCGAGACTTCCTGTCATGACTTAACCCTTATGTTACTTTATTACTCAAATTTAAACTTATTTAACTTAGGTCCAGGAGTTAAGTCCCTGAAAACAAAATATAAAATCGAACCTACCTTTTAAATTCCCTCTACCCCTAAAGGTTAGAGGAGGTGGGAGGGTGGGAGTCACTACTAGTGTAGTGTCTCGGGTTTAGCAACCGCTCCACCTATATACGGGTACCAATGATTTGGCCCCGCCCCCTGCCTTTGAAAAAGCCCGCGAAGCTCTTTCCCCGCTGGGGAAAAAGGCCACGTAGGTGAGTTTAATGTCTCACCTCAGGCCTCTGCCGCTCCAACCAGGTCCGCTCCTCCTTCCCCGCTGCCGACCGCTCTGTGGGAGAGAGAAAGAAAGAAAGGCTCCTCCTCCCCCGCTGTCGACGCTGGTCTGAGGCCTACCTGAGCCTCGGGCCTCCCTTTATTGACTCACCTCAGGCCTCTGCCGCTCCAACCAGGTCCGCTCCTCCTTCCCCGCTGCCGACCGCTCTGTGGGAGAGAGAAAGAAAGAAAGGCTCCTCCTCCCCCGCTGTCGACGCTGGTCTGAGGCCTACCTGAGCCTCGGGCCTCCCTTTATTGACTCACCTCAGGCCTCTGCCGCTCCAACCAGGTCCGCTCCTCCTTCCCCGCTGCCGACCGCTCTGTGGGAGAGAGAAAGAAAGAAAGGCTCCTCCTCCCTCGCTGTCGACGCTGGTCTGAGGCCTACCTGAGCCTCGGGCCTCCCTTTATTGACTCACCTCAGGCCTCTGCCGCTCCAACCAGGTCCGCTCCTCCTTCCCCGCTGCCGACCGCTCTGTGGGAGAGAGAAAGAAAGAAAGGCTCCTCCTCCCCCGCTGTCGACACTTCCTGTCTATAAAACCTTACTTTTTTTTTATTCATTCATGGGATGTGGGCGTTGCTGGCAAGGCCAGCATTTATTGCCCATCCCTAATTGCCCTCGAGAAGTTGGTGGTGAGCCGTCTTCTCGAACCGCTGCAGTCCATGTGGTGAAGGTACTCCCACAGTGCTGTTACGGAGGGAGTTCCAGGATTTTGATCCAACGACGATGAAGGAACAGCTATATACTTCCAAGTCAGGATGGTGTGTAACTTCGGGGGGAACTTGGAGGTGGTGGTGTTCCCATGCGCCTGCTGCCCTTGTCCTTCTAGGTGGTAGAGGTCGCAGGTTTCGGAGGTGCTGCCGAAGAAGACTTGGCGAGTTGCTGCAGTGCTTGTAGATGGTACACACTGCAGCCACGGTGCACCGGTGGTGGAGGGAGTGAATGTTGAAGGTGGTGGATGGGGTGCCAATCAAGTGGGTTGCTTTGTCCTGGATGATGTCGAGCTTCTTGAATGTTGTTGGAGCTGCACTCCTCCAGGCAAGTGGAGAGCATTCCATCACACTCCTTACTTGTGCTTTGTAGATGGTGGAAAGGCTTTGGGGAGTCAGGAGGTGAGACACTCGCCACAGAATACCTAGCCTCTGACCTGCTCTTGTTGCCACAGTATTTATGTGGCTTGTCCAGTTAAGTTTCCAGTCAATGGTGACGCCGCCCCCCCCCCCCCCCCCCCCAGGATGTTGATGGTGGGGGATTCAGCTATGGTAATGCTGTTGAATATCAAGGAGCGGTTAGACTCTCGCTTGTTGGAGATAGTCATTGCCTGGCACTTGTGTGGCGCAAATGTTACTTGCCACTTATCAGCCCAAGCCTGAATGTCGTCCAGGTCTTGCTGCATGTGGGTATGGACTGCTTCATTATTTGAGGAGTTACGAATGGCACTGAACACTGTGCAATCATCAGCGAACATCCCCACTTCTGACCTCATGATTGATGGTAAGGTTATTGATGAAGCAGCTGAAGATGGTTGAGCCTAGAACACTGCCCTGAGGAACTCCTTCAGCGATGTCCTGGGGCTGTGATGATTGACCTCCAACCACCACAACCATCTTCCTTTGTGCTAGGTATGACTCCAGCCAGTGGAGAGTTTTTCCCCTGATTCCCATTGACTTCAGTTTTACTAGGGCTCCTTGATGCCACACTCGGTCAAATGCTGCCTTCATGTCAAGGGCAGTCACTCTTACCTCACCTCTGGAATTCAGCTCTTTTGTCCATGTTTGGACCAAGGCTGTAATGAGGTCTGGAGCCGAGTGGTCCTGGCGGAACCCAAACTGAGCAACGGTGAGCAGGTTATTGGTGACTAAGTACCGCTTGATAGCACTGTTGACGACACCTTCCATCACTTTGCTGATGATTGAGAGTAGACTGATGGGGTGATAATTGGCCAGATTGGATTTGTCCTGCTTTTTGTGAACAGGACAAACCGGGGCAGTTTTCCACATTGTTGGATAGATGCTAGTGTTGTAGCTGTACTGGAAGAGCTTGGCTAGAGGCACGGCTAGTTCTGCAGCTCAAGTCTTCAGCTTGACAGCTGGGATGTTGTTGGGCCCATAGCCTTTGCTGTATCCAGTGCGTTCAGCCGTTTCTTGATATCACGTGGAGTGAATCAAATTGGCTGAAGACTGGCTTCTGTGATGGTGGGGACCTCAGGAGGAGGCCGATATGGATTATCCACTCGGCACTTCTGGCTGAAGATGGTTGCAAATGCTTCAGCCTTGTCTTTTGCACTTGCGTGCTGGGCTCCGCTATTATTGAGGATGGGGATGTTCATGGAGCCTCCTCCATGGTCAACCACCATTCATGACTGGATGTGGTAGGACTGCAGAGCTTTGATCTGATCCATTGATTGTGGGATCGCTTAGCTCTGTCTATAGCATGCTGCTTCCACTGTTTAGCATGCATGTAGTCCTGTGTTGCAGCTTCCCCAGGTTGGCACCTCATTTTTAGGTACACCTGGTGCTGCTCCTGGGATGCTCTTCTGCACTCCTTTTTGAACCAGAGTTGGTCCCCTGGCTTGATGGTAATGGTAGAGTGAGGGAGATGCCGGGCCATGAGGTTACAGATTGTGGTGGAATACAATTCTGCTGCTACTGATGGCCCACAGCGCCTCATGGATGCCCAGTTTTGAGCTGCTAGATCTGTTCTGAATCTATCCCATTTAGCACGGTGGTAGTTCCACACAACACGATGGAGGGTGTCCTCAGTGTGAAGATGGGACTTCGTCTCCACAATGACTGTGCGGTGGTCACTGTTACCAATGCTGTCATGGACAGATGCATCTGCGGCAGGTAGATTGGTGAGTACGAGGTCATGTTGATTCTCACACCACTTGCCGCAGGCCCAGTCTGGCCGCTATGTCCTTCAGAACTTGGCCAGCTTGGTCAGTAGTGGTGCTACCGAGCCACTCGGTGATGGACATTTAAGTCCCCCACCCAAAGTACATTCTGGATCATTAGTCCAGGCCTCTGGATTACTAGTCCAGTAACATAACCACTATATACGTTCCCGTATACCGTTCATGTATATAAAAACTTAATTCTTGTGTGGAAGGGGTTGGATAGCGTGGAGAAACTGTTTCTACATGGGTGAGTCCGGAACAAGGCGGCATAAATATAAGATAACCACTAAAAGGTCAAATAAAACATTTAGGAGGAATATCTTTATGCAGACAGTTGTGAGAATATGGACTTCACTGTCACATGGAATGGTTGAAGAAGATAACATTGACACATTTAATGGGAGGCTTAATGCATACAGGAGGGAGAAGGGAATACAGAGACATGGGGGCAAGATGAGAGGAGGCTCGTGTGGAGTATAAACACTGGTATAAAGCAGTTAGGTCGAATGGCTTGTTTATGTGACACATTTTTATCAACTTTTTCCCCCATTATAAAACCTGTTGTCCATATTTAAAATGGAAAATCCCTGTGCCACTATGTAATTACTGCCTGTGGCCAGTGGGTGACTCTGTATTGGGCCCGATTTTGCTGTCAAAATAACAGTGAGGTTAATGGTGCTTGCTGTTATTTATGCGTAAATGGTACAGCAATTTCAGGTGAGGGGCAGATCCGCAGTTACATGCCAATATCCAAAAGTTGCTGTCCGAGTTGCTCAGCTCCACCATTAGCTTCTCGAAAACAGCATTTCGCTGTTTGCCTCACCATTGACATGCATCGAATGTTGTGAAGTTGCTGTGTTTGTGCAGTAGATACAAACTAAACCCATTGCAGATATTTAGGGCTAGTAACAACAAGCGTAAGTACCTTTTTAACAATGTGATAAGTGCTAATGACTGCCAATCAACCTTAATTAATATTATAAGTGTGGAGTTTCATTCTTTCAGGTTGTGAATTGTTTTAGGAGATTTTAAAAATGCCAACTTTTAAATGATTTTTTTCTTCCCTTTCTGTCTCTTTTTTCTCTCTCTTAATCCAATCTTTCTTTCTTTTCTTTATTTCTCTTTCTGTACCTGATTTAACCATGAATTCACCCCTTTTAATTCAACCTCCTTCTCAGTCCTTCTGCTGTTTATTTCCCAATCCTTAAATCTCATTGGTTAGGGAGATAACCCTGTTGCTTGCCCTGTTCACTCAGGTCCAAGATGCCCTGTTTCCCTCGCTGCACTGTTATCAGCTCGCACTTTCAGTAACTTATTGGACAAAATTATTTTGAGCTGAACGATGCAGGGGCAAGTCTAACTAATGACAGATACCGTTAGATGCCCTGCTACAGCAACATCTGGCCCATTAAGTTTTCCTCACAAATTGTTTAAAATGCTTTCTGAAATTTTTGTTATTTTCTCAGTAACTGAATTTTTTCATGCCCAAAATAATAGTTTAAACAAAATTTAAAATTTAAAAATTACTATTTTACAATAACGTGATTAAATTAATCCATTGAATTGTCTTTTGTGTCTTATAATACTTTTTCATTGAAGGCGTCACCCTCTCCCAAGAGCCTAGGCTTGCACATGATGATTTTGTGCAGAGTTGTGCCACTGTTAGCAAGTCCTGCAGTCTGAGCACACTCTTTCAGGATGCATCAGTAATATTTAAGGTAGGCAAATGACAGAGACTCAGATAGAAGTGTTCTAACAAAATCTATTTGGTTCTTTTACAAAGTGTCAAAAACCAAGATGACAAATTTCAAAAGCTTTGTTGAGGTAAAGTTTATATTGATTTTTTTTTTAAAAGAGAGGCTTTGTGTATGTGAAAAATGGGAATATACTGATAAAAGCTACAGCAGGTGTGTATCACTTTCTATAAATGAGAGAGAGAGAAAAAAGAGAATGTCTTTCCTCATTCTAATTTTAATTAATGTTTCATTAAAAAAACAACTTGAATTTTGAAGAAACCAGAAAGCTTCTAATTATCTCACCTGTGTTTTTCTTGATAGTTGGAAAGTGTAAACATACGTTTTGCTGACACTGGTGGGATACAGAGACTATGGCCACGATTTTGCTGACCTTGGCGGGCCCTGACCCCACTGCTGGCTCCATCCAGCTGTCTGAAATGCATTTACCTTGATTGGGCTTGTTAAGTCCGCCCAGCGCGTTTCCCAGCCAATTAGAGGAAGCGGGTCTGGTGACGTCATTTGATGATGTGTCATCAACCGGTTTCCTTAAAGGGACCATGTCCAAATTTATTTTGACATTTGTGCTGTCAGTGTTCTACAGCACTGAGATGCTGCAAACACTGACAATCGCTGCACAGAGGTGCAGGGCTGCACCCAGGCTGTCCCATGACTCCCTCCAAATGCTTATGGAGGGAGTCACAGCATGCAGGAAGGTCCTCTTCCCTTCCCATGGGCGGAAGAGACCTCCCCAGGAGATCAACGCACATTGCAGAGGAGGGCACAAGCAGGAATGTGGTCAGGAGGACCTGGGTGCAGTGCCACAAATGTTTCAATGATCTCAGTAGATCACGAAACGTTAGTACAAAGCCACACTCAACCTCATCCTGCTGTGCCTTTCATCACATCCCCATCACTCTGCCTTCCCAACCCTACTCCTGCACATCCTTACTCATACCAATGTACCTTGGACCTCCACTCATCCCTCGCTATCTATATTATCACATCCCCATCTCACTAGCCACCCCTCACACTCACCCTCATCCTAGTGCAATCATACCAACTAACAACACACAGGAGTAGGCACTTGGGTGTTTTATGCAATGTTCATGTAAAGTTTCTGTTAATGTGGTGTCAAACATTGAAACCTTTATTTTCAACACTTTGCGTTCTTGGACAGATTTGTGTGCACCTTTGGAAGTGGCTTAGTGAATTGCAGTGAATGGTGAGACATAATGGTACCCCCGCAATAGTAATGAGTGTGAAAGGAATGGCTTGGGCATTGTAGGGATGCTTTATGGTGTTGGTGTGGGGTGGTGCCAACTTGGCGCATCATGTGACAGCCAGGGTGTACAGCGTCAAGTGAAGTAAATCTGGCCATGGTGAGGCCATCCCTGGCCTCCCGGGCAGCAATGTGCTCGGGTGCTGATGCCCTGTTTCCTGTGCAGCATCAGGTGATTGCGAAGAAGGTTTGTGTTGTTGTTGGTGCTGCTGGTGTGTCTGGTGCTGCTGGTGTGGGGCTGATCGTGGTGGGATTCTGAGGACCAAGGTGAGAGAGTATAAAGGGCACCCATGCTGATGGAATAGCTGTCAGGTGAAGTAGAGATGACAGATGTGATCTGTCAATGGTGAGAGAGGTAATGAGGTCAGACTGGATGGAGACTTGTGTAAAGACTTGCAACATGGTGAATCTGTTGTGGAAATTCAGTGAGGAAGAGCTTGTGGCTGAGGGAAGATATCTCTGTAAGGTGGGAGCTTTTACTTTACATTTGAAGCTATCAACTCAACAGCAGATTCAATGGCCACTGAACTCACTCAGCTTGACAGACATGGTCCATGACCAGCGTGGACCCCATATGCGAGCTGTCAAATGCAAAAGGTAAGCTGAAAATCATTCTTAAGTGGCTCAAAAAAGCCACTAATTACCTGAAGTGGGTCGCCCGCCACTGCCTGTCGGGTCTGCTCAGCGCTGACAGACCCGACATTGGGAAAGGCGCGTGGCGGTGGGTTCACAGTGGGGTCCTGACCCGCTGGGGGAGAAAAAGCACTTTCCCACCCGACCCGCCACCAGTTGCGCCTGCTGATTCCCCTGGAAAATTCCGGCCAGAGAGTGTGCTTTTCCAGATCCTAATTTGATATGCTTTTATAAAAAACATAAGTACATTGAATTTCGATAGCAAGCCAAACCTTTTTGTGGAGGATGGATAAGCGGAGAGGGTAGGAGGAAAACAGTTTGAGATTAAAGGGTCTTCTGGCCTCCTGCCACCCACCCTTCAAGGAAGTAAGTAGGAGTGAATGGAGGGTTTAGGGTGAGGTAAGTGACAACGAAGTGAGGAGGAGTGGAGGATACATGAGTTGAGCAGGTAGTTGAAAAAGGGAAGTGATGAAGTATTGATGGGAGTGCATAAGGGTAGCGATGTAAGTTAGGTGGTGATAGGAAGTGGAGGGCTACTGGGAAGGCAAATGTGGCCTGCTGGGGGGCACACTTTCCCTGCAACCTCTGCTGTAAAATAAATATTGCAGCCTTTGGCAGCTCATTTCTTTGCTACACCACCCCACCCACCACCCAAAAGGAAGAAAAAATGAAATTGATAGAGAAAGAGACGGAGATAAGAAAAGAGAGAAGATAGGGAGAGAGAAGCAGAAAAAAAGAGACAGAAGCAGAAGGGAGGGAAAGTGGGGGCAAAGAGAATGAGCAAGTAACACATAGACAACAGACAGGCGAGAGAGTTACCTTCTGCAACACCACAGGTGACCTACGTATGATAATTTAAAAAAAAATAAGGACAGGCTGCAGATGTGCAGTTCTACCCATCATTTATCATTTATTCCACAGAGTGACCACAGTGCAGTCATATCATGATGAGCTCACTCCAGTTGATCTGAAAGGTGATGGGACGAGTTCAGTCAGTGATGTGCTAGAACAACTCTAAATAATAGTACTAATACAATAATGATAATAATGGAACATTAACTTTTATTGAAATGTTTCTGCTGAATGTTGTACTGATCATGGTCAGGGATTAGGTAGCAATTTGAAGGTGGCAGATATACCTGCTGATCCATTAACCCTTCACCCCAATCCTCCTGAGTAGGTGTTATTATGTACCTAATTTACCCAGGGGTATAAATATTATTTACACATGATTTTGGGTACAACGAATTTACTAAGAATTTTGACATTATAACATTTACACCCAAATTACATAGGTTCAGTAACAAAGGCAAGTTGGCAGGTTCTGTCTGAACATGTAACTTTTGTTGTAAACATATTTCTTCTCCAGTTACATCTAAAGTCCAAGTGAAGGCAGGCACATGGACTCGTACTAGGGCTCTGTGTGGAAGCAGGGGGATGGCATCTTGTTAGCCTCAGTGTCTCCCAATGTCTCCCAAATAAATGTTTAATTCCACAACAGTTTTGGTTATTTGCATTGCAATAAACACCAAACCACTAACATTTTCACAGAGAACTTCCAGTTTCCTTACAGGTCCAGACTGGCAGCAGCCTATGGGGGTGGTCGCTCTGGCTCTCTTGTTTGTGACCTGGTGAAGGAGCCACAATGTCCGCCAGTACGCTTGAGGCCTTCCGCAACTGGTGGACACATAGGGCCTGGAGTGCATGGTGGACACTGGGACTAATATTATTATTTAATTTTATAAGTTTCCTTTGTTTTATGGTTTACTTCCTTATTAGTTGTGTCCCTCTAAAAAGGTGGCACTTTTGTTGGGTTTTGTTTGATGACACTGAGGCAACCCAGTGTCTCTTTATGGGTTTCTTAGAAAAGGCTACCAATTCCCTTCCAATGCAGGAACTGACAAGACTCAACTTAAATTACCCATCCAGAGACTTGATAACTGCTGTTAATTGATCCATTCTAATTGGAATTTTCAAAAAGTCACTTAACAGAATGGTCTCTGATTGGACCGCAAGTTCCAAACCTGACTGGCTGGAATTGGTAAAATACAGTGAATCAGTTAGCCAAAATGTACAATTAACAGTATACTGAGTTGTAATGAAATTAGTAGCAGGTGATTTGTGGATCTGCCCACAGTTGAACAGTCCAGCTGTAGCCCCTACAGAATAAAACTGTGCACCAGGGGGAGTCAGAAAAAAGGACATATGGTAAAATAAAGTCAAATGAACTAACTGGGCATATGCAAGGACAATTCAGACCAAAGCAAAAACACTTTTACAGACTAAAAGAAAATAACTCTCAGGAGAACAGAGATAGGTATCAAAGGCAACAAAAGCTGCTATCAGAGTAGCCAAAAGATCATTGAAGAAGAAGATAGTAGATAATTGTGGTAACATCAGTAAAAACAGTGTTCGGAGTCAAAGGGCAATTAAGGATTGTATAGGTGAAGGATCCCTCAGGGTTGATTCAGGTAACCCCCATAGAATATGGCAGTGCTTTTATGGATACTTTGAATCATTCCTGTAAACTGTGCTCAGTTACATAGAAACATAGAAGATAGGAGCAGGAGTAGGCCATTCGGCCCCTCGAGCCTGCTCCGCCATTTAATGAGATCATGGCTGATCATCCAAATTCAGTACCCTGTCCCTGCTTTCTCCCCATATCCCTTGATCCCTTTAGCCTTAAGAAATATATCTAACTCCTTCTTGAATATATTTAATGAATTGGCCTCAACTGCCTTCTGTGGTAGAGAATTCCACAGGTTCACCACTCTCTGGGTGAAGAAATTCCTCCTCATCTCAGTCCTAAATGGCTTACCCCTTATCCTTAGACTGTGACCCCTGGTTCTGGACTCCCCTGCCATCAGGAACATCCTTCCTGCATCTAGTCTGTCTAGTCCTGTTAGAATTTTATAAGTTTCAATGAGATCCCCTCTCATTCTTCTAAACTCTAGCGAATACAAGCCCAATCGTCCCAATCTCTCTTCATACATCATTCCTGCCATCCCAGGTATCAGTCTGGTGAATCTTCGCTGCACTCCCTCCATGGCAAGAACATCCTTCCTCAGATAAGGCGACCAAAACTGCACACAATACTCAAGGTGTGGTCTCACCAAGGCCCTGTACAACTGCAGCAAGACATCCTTGCTCCTGTACTCGAATCCTCTCGCTATGAAGGCCAACATACCATTTGCCTTCTTAACCACCTGCTGCACCTGCATGCTTACCTTCAACGACTGGTGCACAAGGACTCCCAGGTCTCGTTGCACTTCCCCTTTTCCCAATCTATTGCCGTTCAGATAATAATCTGCCTTCCTGTTTTTGCCACCAAAGTGGATAACCTCGCATTTATCCAGATTACACTGCATCTGCCATGCATCTGCCCAATCACCCAACTTGTCCAAATCATACTGGAGTTTCTCTGCATCCTCCTCACAACACACACGCCCACCCAGCTTTGTGTCATCTGCAAACTTGGAGATATTACATCTAGTTCCCTCGTCTAGATCATTAATATATATTGTGAATAACTGGGGTCCTAGCAGCGATCCCTGCGGTACCCCACTAGTCACTGCCTGCCACTCGGAAAAAGACCCGTTTATTCCAACTCTTTGCTTCCTGTCTGCCAACCAGTTCTCTATCCAAGTCAGTACCTTACCCCCAATCCCATGTGCTTTAACTTTGCACACTAATCTCTTATGCGGGACCTTATCGAAAGCCTTCTGAAAGTCCAAATACACCACATCCACTGGTTCTCCCTTATCTATTCTACCTGTTACATCCTCAAAAAATTCCAGTAGATTAGTCAAGCATGATTTACCTTTTGTAAATCCATGTTGACTTTGTCCGATCCTGTCACTGTTTTCCAAGTGCTCTGCTATTACATCTTTTATAATGGACTCTAGCATTTTCCCCACTACCGATGTCAGGCTTACCGGTCTATAATTCCCCGTTTTCTCTCTCCCACCTTTTTTAAATAGTGGGGTTACATTAACTACCCTCCAATCCATGGGAACTATTCCAGAGTCTATAGAATTTTGGAAGATGACCAGCAATGCATCTACTATTTCTAGGTCCACTTCCTTAAGTACCCTAGGATGTAGATTATCAGGCCCTGGGGATTTATCGGCCTTCAATCCCGTCAATTTCCCTAACACCATTTCCCTACAAATACTGATTTCATTCAGTTCTTCCCTCTCATTAGACCCTATGTTCCCCGACATCTCTGGGAGGTTATTTGTGTCCTCCTTTGTGAAGACAGAACCAAAGTGTGTATTTAATTGGTCTGCCATTTCTTTGTTCCCCATTATAAATTCCCCTGATTCTGACTGCAAGGGACCTACGCTTGACTTCACCAATCTTTTTCTCTTCACATATCTATAGAAGCTTTTACAGTCAGTTTTTATGTTCCCTGCAAGCTTACTCTCATATTCTATTTTCCCCCTCTTAATTAATCCCTTTGTCCTCCTTTGCTGAATCGTAAACTGCTCCCAATCCTCAGGTTTGCTGCTTTTTCTGGCCAATTTATATGTCCTCTCCTTGGATCTTATGCTATCCCTAATTTCCCTCGTTAGCCACGGTTGAGTCACCTTTTTTGTTTTATTTTTATGCCAAACAGGGATGAACAAATTCTGTAGTTCATCCATGCAATCTTTAAATGTTTGCCATTGCCTATCCACCATCAACCCTTTAAGTAACGTTCCCCAATCCATCCAAGCCAATTCGCGCCTCATACCATCGTAGTTTCCTTTATTTAAATTCAGGACCCTAGTCTCTGAGTCAACTACTTCACTCTCCATCTTAATGACGAATTCTATCATATTATGATCGCTCCTCCCCAAGGGGCCTCGCACAACAAGATTGCTAATTAATCCTTACTCATTACACAATACCCAGTCTAAGATGGCCTGATCTCTAGTTGGTTCCTCGACATATTGGTCCAGGAAACCATCCCGTATACACTCTAGGAATTCCTCCTCCACAGTATTGTTACTAATTTGGTTAGCCCAATCTATATGTAGATTTAAGTCACCCATGATAACTGCTGTGCCCTTATTGCACGCGTCTCTAATTTCCCATTTAATGCCATCCCCAACCTCAGCATTACTGTTTGGGGGTCTGTATACAACTCCCACTAACGTTTTCTGCCCCTTGTTATTTCTCAGCTCTACCCATACAGATTCCACATCATCAGAGCTAATATCCTTCCTTACTATTGTGTTAATCTCCTCTTTAACCAGCAATGCTACCCCACCTCCTTTTCCTTTTTGCCTGTCTTTCCTGAATATTGAATACCTCTGGATGTTGAATTTCCAGCCTTGGTCACCTTGGAGCCATGTCTCCCGCATTCATGCATATTGGAAACTTACGCTCGATCGAACGAACGAACGCTTGAATGAACGAACGAACAATTGAATGAATGATCGAATGATCGAACGAATAATGCCAGTAGGACTGGCGTAAAACGGGATTATTTTTTTTCTTGGTTTATTGGAATAAATGTTATTTGTAGCATTTAATTGGATTATGATGGTGCTATGTGTTTGTACACTGGTGTTGAAATGGGTTTTGTTTTATGTGGAGTTAACTTTGAGATTTATTATTTTAAATCTAAAAAGTTGTGTGTATTTAAGGGTATTTGTACTGTAAACATTATTGATTATTTGTAAAAGTAATCATTGCATTTATATTAACTAAGGCTGTTTTTAAGGCTTTAGTTTTTACTGTGATGGATGAATGTAATGGATTTACTATGTAATGGATTTACTATGTAATTGGTGAGTTGTACAGGTATTATTGTTTTTGAATAAAAGAGTTGGAGCCATGTCTCCGTAATCCCAATTATATCATATCCGTTTACATCTATTTGCGCAGCTAATTCATCCACCTTATTACGAATGCTCCTCGCATTAAGACACGAAGCCTTCAGGCTTGTTTTTTTAACACTCTTAGATCTTTTAGAATTATTATTTACTATGGCCATGTTTGATTTACACCCTTGATTTCTCTGACTGCCACTTTTGCTTTTCTCCTTCCTGTCTTTTGCTTCTATCCTTGCTTCCCTTTCCTCTGTCTCCCTGCACAGGTTCCCAACCCCCTGCCATTTTAGTTTAAACCCTCCCCAACAGTACTAGCAAACACTCCCCGTAGGACATCAGTCCCAGTCCTGCCCAGGTGCAAACCGTCCAGTTTGTACTGGTCCCACCTCCCCCAGAACCGGTTCCAATGTCCCAGGAATTTGAATCCCTCCCCTTTGCACCATTCCTCTAGCCACGTATTCATCTGAAATATCCTTCTATTTCTACTCTGACTAGCACATGGCACTGGTAGCAGTTAAGGCTAGAGCTGTAAGTATCCAAGTGGATACGAATATAATCCTGGAAAGAATAATGGGTTTCAAATAGATTGGGCTGCTGGCCCTAATGGCATTCACCAGAGGGTTTCAAAGAAATGGGAGCTGTGATCAGTGAGCCCCCTTGCATATATATTGAACAGCATTGCTAGGGTCAGGGATTGTTCCTATAGACTGGAGGGAGGTACATGTTGTGCCAATATTCGGAAAGGGCAACAAGTCAGAACCAGGGACTAGACTGTGTTCATGTGGATAGACTATTTCAATTAGATAGGACATGTGTTAGAACTAGATGAGATGTCAGGAGGTTTTTCTTCTCGCAATGATCATCAACCTTTGGAACAACTTGTCAGCTTGTGCAATAAGTGCAGATTCACTGCAAGCATTCAAAAAGAAGTTGGCTGAGTTCTAGTGTGTGTGGTTGATATCACAGCACATAAAAGATAGTTGGGTAACAGGGAAAGTGTCTCGTGGTTACCGTGATTTTATTTCGATCATCTTTGGGGGTCGGAGAAGAATTTCCCAGATTTTTTCGTCCATAATCTGCCTCTCCCAAGAGATTATGTAGCTGCTGATGGGTGGGGTGCATTGGGGATCATAAAGCTCAATTGCACCATAATTGTATGGAAACAGGCTCGATGGACCAGCTGATCTTTTTGTTGTCTGTCATTTTCAAATATTCATATGTTCATATGCCAATCCCCATGATACTCATCAGCAATGGAGCTTTTGTCATCCAGTATTAGAATGATTTCTGGGTCAGGTATACCATTGGCAGATGGTAAATCTTCCTCTGCTCTGCCTCAATAATATTCTTTAAACATTCAATGCCCTACTGTACCAGTGTTTCATTTCTTTTTCTCACAGCAGCCACCCTTATGACACTTTGAGTAAGATTTCCAATTTGTACCAAATGACAGACAATTTTGGGCTTTGGATTTGTACCCATTTGGAACACAGACTTGGATCATATGCGGAGATGCCGGCGTGGACTGGGGTGGACAAAAATGAGAAGTCGCACAACACCAGGTTATAGTCCAACAGATTTATTTAAAATTACAAGCTTTTGGAGCTATCGCCCCTTCCTCAGGTAGAGTTACAAGAGGAAGGGGCGATAGCTCCGAAAGCTTGTAATTTTAAATAAATCTGTTGGACTATAACCTGGTGTTGTGCGACTTCTCATTTTGGATCATATAGGACCACGGTATTGCATAATTCTGAGCTTCATTTTAATTCAGATCCCAGAATAAAAAAATAGTATTCTAACAGAACGCAGTATGAATTTCAGCAGCAATTGCCAATATCATAGGATTACATAGGATATACAGCACAGAAACAGGCCATTCGGCCCAACCAGTCCATGCAGGCGTTTATGCTCCACTCGAGCCTCCTCCCGTTTTTCCTCATCTAACTCTATCAGCATAACCCTCTATCCCCTTCTCCCTCATATGCTTATCTAACCGCTCCTTAAATGCATCTATACTAGAGGGAACGGTAGCATAGTGCTAATGTCACTGGGCTAGTAATCCCGAGGCCTGGACTATTGAGCCAGAGACATGAGTTCAAATCCCACCATGGCAGCTGGGGAATTTAAATTGGAATCAAAAGTTAGTATCAGTAATGAAACTATCGGATTGTCGTTAAAAACCCATCTGGTTCACTAATGTCCTTTAGGGAAGGAAATCTGCTGTCCTTACCTGGTCTGGCCTATATGTGACTTCAGACCCACAGCAATGTGGTTGACTCTTAATCTGCCCTCTGAAATGGCCTAGCAAGCCACTCAGTTGTAACAAACTGCTATGAAACAAAATAATAAGAATGAAACGGATGGACCACCCGGCATCGACCTTGGCACTGGCACCGGCTACGGACACGGCACACCCAGCCCAGTCAACCCCGCAAAGTCCTCCTCACCAACATCTGGGGACTTGTGCCAAAATTGGGAGAGCTGTCCCACAGACTAGTCAAGCAACAGCTTGACATAGTCATACTCACAGAATCATACCTTTCAGCCAATGTCCCAAACTCCTCCATCACCATCCCTTAGTATGTCCTGTCCCACCAGCAGGACAGACCCACCAGGGGTGGCGGCACAGTGGTATACAGTTGGGAAGGAGTGGCCCTGGGAGTCCTCAACATTGACTCTGGCAAGGAAACCTCCTGCTGATTACCACCTACCGCCCTCCCTCAGCTGATGAATCAGTACTTCGCCATGTTGAACACCGCTTGGAAGAAGCACTGAGAGTAGCAAGGGCACAGAATGTACTCTGGGTGGGGGACTTCAATGTCCATAACCAAGAGTGGCTCGGTAGCACCACTACTGACTGAGCTGGCCGACTCCTGAAGGACATAGCTGCCAGTCTGGGCCTGCGACAGGTGATGAGAGAACTGACACAAGGGAAGAACGGCAACACGGTGGCATAGTGGTTAGCACTGGTGCTTCACAGCGCCAGGGACCCGGGTTCGAATCTGACCTCGGGTAACTGTCTGTGTGGAGTTTGCACATTCTCCCCGTGTCTGCGTGGGTTTCCTCCGGGTGCTCCGGTTTCCTCCCACAGTCCAAAAATGTGCGGGTTAGGTTGATTTGGCTATGATAAATTGACCCTTAGTGTTAGGGGGGGATTAAATATGTGGGGTTATGGGGATAGGATGGGATATGTTAGGGGGAATTAAATACGTGGGGTTACGGGGATAGGGTGGGATAGGTGCAGGCTCGATGTGGGGATTCTGTGTGAGAAAGCAGGGACAGGGTACTGGATTTGGATGATCAGCCATGATCGTATTGAATGGTGGAGCAGGCTCGACGGGCCGAATGGCCTACTCCTGCTCCTAGTTTCTATGTTTCTATGTTTACTTGACCTCCTCCTCACCAATCTACCTGTCACAGATGCATCTGTCCATGACAGTATTGGTAGGAGTGACCACTGCACAGTCATTGTGGAGACGAAGGCCCGTCAGAAAGCGGAAGCAGCATGCTATAGACAGGGCTAAGAGATCCCACAATCAACGGATCAAATCAAAGCTCTGCAGTCCTGCCACATCCAGTCGTGAATGGTGGTGGACCATTAAACAACTAACGGGAGGAGGAGGCTCCATGAATATCCCCATCCTCAGTGATGGTGGAGCCCAGCACGTGAGTGCAAAAGACAAGGCTGAAGGGTTTGCAAACATCTTCACCCAGAAGTGCCAAGTGGATGATCCATATCGGCCTCCTCCTGAGGTCCCCACCATCACAGAAGCCAGTCTTCAGCCAATTTGATTCACTCCACATGATATCAAGAAACGGCTGAGCGCACTGGATACAGCAAAGGCTATGGGCCCCGACAACATCCCAGCTATCGTGCTGAAGACTTGTGCTCCAGAACTAGCCGCGCCTCTAGCCAAGCTGTTCCAGTACAGTTACAACACGGGCATCTATCCAACAATGTGGAAAACTGCCCAGGTATGTCCTGTCCACAAAAAGCAGGACAAATCCAACCTGACCAATTAACGCCCCATCAGTCTACTCTCAATCATCAGCAAAGTGATGGAAGGTGTCATCGACAGCGCTATCAAGCGGCACTTACTCACCAAAAACCTGCTCACTGATGCCCAGTTTGGGTTCCGCCAAGACCACTCAGCTCCCGACCTCATTACAGCCTTGGTCCAAACATGGACAAAGGAGCTGAATTCCAGAGGTGAGGTGATAGTGACTGCCCTTGACATCAAGGCAGCATTTGACCGAGTTTGGCATCAAGGAACCCTAGTAAAACTGACGTCAATGGGAATCTGGGGGAAAATGTTCCACTAGCTGGAGTCATACCTAGCACAAAGGAAGATGGTTGTGGTCATTGAAGGTCAATCATCACAGCCCCAGGACATCACTGCAGGAGTTCCTCAGGGCAGTGTCCTATGCCCAACCATCTTCAGCTGCTTCATCAATGACCTTCCCTTCAACATAAGGTCAGAAGTGGGGATGTTCGCTGATGACTGCACAGTGTTCAGCGCCATTCACAACTCCTCAGATAATGAAGCAGTCTATGCCCGTATGCAACAAGACCTGGACGACATTCAGGCTTGGGCTGATAAGTGGCAAGTAACATTCGCGCCACAGAAGTGTCAGGCAATGACTATCTCCAACAAGCAAGCGTCTAACCACCTCCCTTTGACATTCAACGGCATTACCATCACCGAATCCCCCGCCATCAACATCCTGGGGTCACCATTGACCAGAACCTTAACTGGACCAGCCACATAAATACTGTGGGAACAAGAGCAGGTCAGAGGCTAAGTATTCTGCGGCGAGTGTCTCACCTTCTGACTCCCCAAAGCCTTTCCACCATCTACAAGGCACAAGTAAGGAGTGTGATGGAATACTCTCCACTTGCCTGGATGAGTGCAGCTCCAACAACACTCAAGAAGCTCGACACCATCCAGGACAAAGCAAGCCCACTTGATTGGTACCCCATCCGCCACCTTAAACATTCACTCCCTCCACCACTGGTGTACCGTGGCTGCAGTGTATACCATCTACAAGATGCACTGCCGCATCTCGCCAAGGCTTCTTTGGCAGCACCTCCCAAACCCGCAATCTCTTCCACCTAGAAGGACAAGGGGAGCAGGTGCATGGGAACACCACCACCTCCAAGTTCTCCTGCAAGTCACACACCATCCTGACTTAGAAGTATATCGCCAATCCTTCATCGTCGCTGGGTCAAAATCCTGGAACTCCCTACCTAATAGCACTGTGGGAGTACCTTCACCACACGGACTGCAGTGGTTCAAGAAGGTGGCTCACCACCACCTTCTCAAGGGCAATTAGGGATGGGCAATAAATGCTGGCCTTGCCAGCGATGCTCACATCCCATAAAACGAATAAAAAAATACATTAAAAAAATTAGCTTCAACCACTCCCTGTGGTAGCGAAGTCCCACATTCTCACCACTCTCTGGGTAAAGAAGTTTCTTCTGAATTCCTATTTGATTTCTTGGTGACTATCTTATATTGATGGCCTCTAGTTTTGCTCTTCCCCGCAAGTGGAAACACTCTCTCTCTATCTACTCTATCAAAATCTTTCATGATTTGAAAGACCTCTATTAGATCACCCCTCAGTCTTCTCTTTTCAAGAGAAAAGAGACCCAGCCTGTTCATCCTTTCCTGATATGTATACCCTCACATTTCTGGTATCATCCTTGTAAATCTTCTCTGCACCCTCTCCAGTGCCTCTATAATCTTTTTATAATATGGCGACCAGAATTGTACACAGTACTCTAAGTGTGGTCTAACCAAGGTTCGATACAAGTTTAGCATAACTTAACTACTTTTCAATTCTATCCCTCTAGAAATAAACCCTAGTGTTTGGTTTGCTCTTTTAATGGCTTTGTTAACCTGTGTCGATACTTTTAGTGATTTGTGTACATGTACTCGGAGATCCGTTTGCTCCACTACCCCATTTAGATTCTTATTTTCCAAGTAATATGTGACCTCCCTATTTTTGTTACCAAAATGTAATACCTCACATTTATCTGTGTTGAATTTCATTTGCCAATTATATGCCCATTCTGCAAGTTTATTAATGTCATCATGTAATTTGTTGCAGTCCTCCTCAGTATTGACTATCCCCCCTAATTTGGTGTCCGCAAATTTAGAAATTGTGTTTTTGATTCCAAAGTCTAAATCGTTAATATAAATTGTGAACAACAGTTGTCCCAGCACTGATCCTTGTGGAACACCACTTCCCACCTTCTGCCACTCTGAATAGCTACCCTTTACCCCTACTCTCTACTTTCTGTCTTGAAGCCAGCTAGCTATCTATTCTGCTACTTGTCCCCTGACTCCACATTCCCTGACCTTATTCATTTGTCTATTATGTGGTACCTTATCGAAGGCCTTCTGAAAATCTAGATAAATTGCATCTACTACATTACTCTTGTCTACTCTCTCTGTTACCTCTTCAAAAAATTCAATTAGGTTGGTCAAGTAAGACTTTCCCTTTTGAAATCCATGCTGACTATTTATTATTATAATTTTGGTTTCTAGATGTTCTTCCATTTTCTCCTTTAGTAGGGATTGCATTATTTTTCCTACCACCTACAACATAGGAGAAATTTAGGTCTATTTCCCCCAGGGACATTTAGGCCAACCATAACACCCCAGGAGGACAGCTAGCAATTTTAAATTTTACAGACATAAGTAAATTTGTTTTTCCCCAACCATGTTCCGCCCTCCCCCCATCCTCCTGTGTATGCAAATGAGCACACGCCAGAATTAGGCTGTGAGTAGTTGTGGATTTAGCTGTTTATTACTGATAAAAATTCAGTTCAAAATCTCTTTTGAACCATTTAGAGACTTCATGAATTTTTAAATATATTGTGTATATTTAGAAACTGTGTAATTGATGAACATTTGAGTGCTTTATAGAACCATAGAGCACAGAAGGTGGCCATTCAACCCATCATGCCTGTGCCAGGTCTCTGAAAGAGCTACCAATTAGTCTCACTCCCTCGCTTTTTCCCCATAATCCTGCAAATTTTTCCTTTTTAAGTAGAGAACGTTACTATTGAATCTGCTTCCACCACCTTTTCAGACCGTGCATTCCAGATCATAACAACACATTGAGTAAAAACATCTCCTGCTGGCTTTTTTGCCAATTATTTTACATCTGTGTACCCTGGCTACCAACCCTCCTGCCAGTGGAAACAGTTTCTCCCTATCTGCTCTATCAAAACCCCTCATAATTTCGAACACCTCTATTAAATCTCCTCTTAACCTTCGCTGCTATAACGAGAACAATCCCAGCTTCTCTAGTCTCTCCAGATAACTGAAACCCCTCATCCCTGGTACCATTATAGTAAATCTCCTCTGCACCCTCTCCAAGGCTTTGACATCCTTTCTAAAATGTGGTGCTCAGAACTGGACACAATACTGCAGCTGAGGTATAACCAGTGATTTATAAAGATTTAGCATAACTCCCTTGCTTTTGTAGTATATGAGGCACTTTTTTTATTTGTTTTTGGAAATCTATGCTTATTAAAGACTATATAAGTTGGCAACTTCACTAATAATGTACTTGATTTTCTGAGTACATGAGGGCACAATCGAGGCTGCAGACTGGTTGAGGGAGAGCTGCATGGGCATAAAGACAATGAGGAGGGAGGAGTTGAGAACTAATGATTCAAAAATTGCCAACAGCAGTTTGGGTCCCATTCTTCTGGGCTGCATGCCACACAAAGTTGTTAGATACTGCTCCCCCCATACTGACAGACTCTGCCCCCCCCCCCCCCCCTCAATGCTCCAAAATCACCTCTTTAGACCTACTGGGCCCAAGGCCATCCCTCCCAAGAATTCCTGCCTTCACCCAGATCCCAGAACCCCCTCTCAGTGCTCATAAATCCCTACACAGCATTCCCGTTTAATGGGATAAGTTTCATTTGAAGTTTTGTTAATTTACAGTCGTTTTATGTTGACTCAAAAGAGTACACAGCATTCCCAGTGCTCTCAGATCCCAGAACTGCCCCCCAATGCTACCCGACCCCAAGACCTGTCCCAGTAATCCCAGAGCCTCCTGTACAGTGTTCTTAGAACCTCCCTTCCATATGCTATTCCACCCTCCCCTTAAAATATTGTTATACCCCATCTCAGTAGTGCCAGATCTCAGGCTCCCAGGTCCCAGGCCTACTCACAGTGTTTAGTCACTGTTCCTCATAATCCCACTTGGCATCACATCCTTGTTCTTTTAAACCTCTGACTCACTGTGAGCAACACCACGGGAGACATGCTAGTCATATATTAAAACATTTTAATTTTACCTTTTGTCAAACCTAGTGACAAATTGGTCCAATGGTAGTACTCTCACCTTTGAGTCAGAAGGTTGTGGGTTCAACCCTCTTTCCATGAACTTGAGCACATAATACAGATTGGCAGTGCTGAAGGAATGCTGCATTGTCAGAGGTGTAGTCTTTCAGATGAGATGTTAAACCGGGTGGACATAAAAGATCCCAGAGCACTATTCGAAGGTGAGCAAGGAAAGTTCTCATGGTATCCTGGCCAAAATGTATTCCTCAATCAACAACACTAAAAATAGATTTAAAAGCAAAATACTGCGGATGCTGGAAATCTGAAATAAAAACAGAAAATGTTGGAAACACTCAGCAGGCAGCTTCTGTGGAGAGAGAAACAGAGTTAATGTTTCAGGTCATCAGAACTGGAAGGTCATCGATCTGAAACCAAAAACAGATTAACTGGCCATTTTTCTCATTGCTGTTTGTGGAATCTTGTGTGTAAATTGGCTGCCACATTTGCCTATAGAACAAGAATGACTGCACTTCAAAATTAATTTATCGACTGTGAAGTACTTTCGAACATCGTAAGGACATGATAGGCTCTATATAAATGCAGTTTTTTTTCTTTCTATTTCTGGTTGTCATGATTTGGTAACGCTCTGTAAAAATAGTAATGCTTTTTTGCATTGCTTTTAATAGGTAGACAGTAATTAATGCACTGACCGAGTAATGACTGCAATACCTATTTTGTCCATACATGGAGCTGAAACTCCTACACTCTCTCAACCTCAAGCTGACTCCTAAATATTCACTCTCCAAAGCTCTACTATCACAGTCTTGTAGAAATATAAAATGTACAATATTGTAAGTATATCAAGTGATGCATTTTGGAAGGAAGAATGAGGAGAGTCAATATAAACTAAATGGTACAATTTAAAAGGGGTGCAGGAACAGAGAGACCTGGGGTTCACATACACAAATCTTTGAAGGTGGCAGGACAAATTGATAAGATTTTTAAAAAATCATACAGGATCCTTGGCTTTATAAACTTCTTGACTTCACCTGACGAAGGAGCAGCGCTCCGAAAGCTTGTGATTTCAAATAAAGCTGTTGGACTATAACCTGGTGTTGTGCGACTTCTCACTTTTATAAATAAAGGCACAGAGTACACAAGTAAAGAAGTTGTGCTAAACCTTTCTAAATCATTGGTTAGGCCTCAGCTGGAGTATTGTGTCCAACACTTTAGGAAAGATGTCAAGACCTTGGAGAGGGTGCAGAGGAGATTTACTCAAATGATACCAGGGATGAGGGACTTCAGTTATGTGGAGAGTCTAGCGAAGCTGGGATTGTTCTCGTTAGAGCAAAGAAGGTTAAGGGGAGATTTAATAGAGGTGGTCAAAATCATGAGGGGTTTTGACAGTGTAACTAAGGCAAAACTGTTTCCACTGGCAGGGTGGTTGGTAAGCAGAGGACACAGATTTAAGATAATTGGCAAAAGAACCAGAGGGGAGATGAGGAGAATTTTTTTTTACACAGCGATTTGTTATGATCTGGAATCCACTGCCTGAAAAGGTGGTGGAAGCAGATTCAATAGTAACTTTCAAAAGAGAATTGGATCTGTACTTAAAAAGGAAAAAAAATTGTAGGGCTATGAGGAAAGAGCAGGGGAGTGGGATTAATTAGATTCACACTTCTCTACATTAAATTTCACCTGCCATGTGTCTGCCCATTTCACCAGTCTGTCTATGTCCACCTGGAGACTGCCACTATCCTCTTCACTGTTTACTACATTTCCAAGTTTTGTGTCATCTGCAAACTTTGAAATTATGCCACCTATTCCCAAATCCAGGTCATTAATATATATCAAAAAGAGCAGTGGTCTTAATACCGACCCCTGGGGAACACCACTGTATACTTCCAACCAGTCTGAAAAACAATCGTACACCAAATTGCTGCCTTTGTTTCTCCAAAAATTGAATTGGACAGTGCCTGACGTTTGAAATGTTATGGACAGTAAGTACATGCATACACAAAGTCTTTAACACTAGTGAATCTTCCACAGCACTGCTCATAGCAAGCTAGAGGATGCACAGTTTTATATGAACAGGGGCATTATACTATATAAATTAGTACATTATTCTACTGCAGAAGTGTAGCTGTAGGTCCCTTTAAGGTTCTAAATGTAATTATTCTGAATTATTGAAATGCGTCAAGTTAGTCTGGCTTTCTTTCTCTTAGAAAAGTGTTTCCGGCCACAAGGTCAAACTGTTAAATTATCATAAGCTGAGGATACACAGGTTTTATGGATATGCTGGTTCTCATAACAAATGACTAACCTTGTTACTTTGTATTTTTCTTTTCAAGTGCAACATTTGAAGTGTAATATACAGGAAATGTGCACTAAATGTTCCACTTTTATAATATTACTAATGGTGCCCCAATGACGTTGCTTATTATGTAGCAGGATATGCTGTCTGCCTTACCAATCTGTGTCACCTTTATGTTGGTTGTATGTATCCTTTCTGATTGTCTCGGTTTATTCTGTTGTTTTATGGCTCTTTTGCTTGTCTTTTTTGTGATTATTTCTCAGTTGTGTTTTTTCTCTTTTTTTTTAGTTCTCATCTGTCTTTTACATTATTTCACTTTTCTCTGTCTCTTCTGCCTTGGCTGGTGGGAGGTGGTTTGTGGAAGAATGGGTGATGGCTAGGGCAGAGATATTTTGGGTCACAGGTGAGCAGAGATTTGGCCAGGTGGCATGGCAGCAGCCGAAAGTAATGTGAAGGTTTAACTGTTATATCATCAAAAGTATATGAAGAAAAATTTCTGAAAATTGCCATACAAAAAAACTTTTTACGGAAAATTCATCCCATTGCTAACCTTTGGGGTAATAAAAATCAAAGTAAAATACGATAATCAGATGAACAATTCTTCCACATTAATTGTGGTTAACAGCAAAGGTCCCTGATTGTTGGGCCAAAATTGGTTTCCTGGCCTGAAGTTAAACTGGGTCAGTATTAAGAAGATCACCACTCCAAGACCCGTGGATGTACTCATGGAAGAGCACAAGTTCTTATTAAATACAGCAAAGGGTATCCAAGTACACCTTAACGTGAAGGAGGGGGAAAAGCCAAATTTTTTCAAGCCAGATCAGTGCCCTATGCTTTGAAGGGATATGAGTGGAATTACATTGTGTTCAGCATGAGGGCATAATCAAGAAAATAGACCAAAGTGATTGGTCAAGCCCGAACATGCCTGTGGTAAAATGTGATGGTGGTATAAGAATTTGTGGTGTAAGCGTGAACCTTAGTTTCGATATTCATGAATATCCCTTGCCCAGGGCTGAAGAGTTATTCGCCAATCTCAGTGTTGGCCAAAAATGTTCTAAGTTAGATCTTTCCCAGGCTTACTTGCAATTGGAGCATGCTCTAGAACGTTGGAATTTGACAACAATAAATACATATCGAGGACTGAATTTTGGTATTGCATCTGTTCCAGCCATATTTCAGAAAACCATGGAAAGAAGTTTTGCTGATCTCCAAGCATCTTGGATGATCTGGTGGTTACTGGAAGATCAGAGGTAGAACATCTGCAAAATCTTGAAAACGTTTCCAAACGTTTACATGAATATGATCTCCAAGTAAAAGAAATCCAAATGCTCACTGTTCCAAAACTTTGTGGAGTATTTTTCTTTCATTGTTAACAAGTTTGGCTTTCAACCATTGAAGAAGATTGAAGCAATGACTTTTGCACCTACTCCAATTAATGTAGAAGAATTGCAGTCATTTCTGGGTCTAGTCAATTATTACCGAAACTTTGTTTGCAACATGTTAACGATCACATACCCATTGAGTAGACTCCTTCTAAAGTGGAAGTAGTCGAAGGACTGTCAGAGTAGTTTTGAATGGCTGAAGAATTTGATAGCAAGTGCACCATAATTGGGACATTATGACTGTATTTTGCCGCTGATTTTATCAGTTGATGGCCTCAAGTGGGACTCGGAGCTGTGATTTCTCATCCATATCCTTTCGGCTCCAAACAACCAATAGCATTCGCCTCCCATACCCTAACGTCCTCAGAGACCAATTATTCATAGATCTAACGTGGGGCCCTTGCTATTATATTTGCAGTGAAAAAAATTCACATGTACCTATTCGGACGTTGATTTTTTCTGTAAACTGATCATAAGTCTTTAGCTTTCATATTCTCTGAAAACCAGGGAATACTTGTTTCAAAGATGGGCTATTCAATTATCAGCTTATCAGCATAACATCAAGTTTAAACCATCGAAATTGATGGATAATGCAGATTTTTTTATCCCATCTAACTATATCAGATCCGCTTATTGCCAAAGATTTGACAATGAAGAAACTGTTTACTGAGCAGCTGAACTCACTTCTAATCACAGTAATTGACATAGACAATGCTACAGTGCATGACCCTGAACTGTCCTGTGTTATGATGTGGAGATGCCGGTGTTGGACTGGGGTGGACAAATGTGAGAAGTCGCACAACACCAGCTAATAGTCCAACAGCTTTATTTGAAATCACAAGCTTTCAGAGCGCTGCTCCTTCGTCAGGTGAAGTGAAGAGATTCATTCTTGGACACACGAATCTCCATCAAAGACGGACACCTCAGCACTTCACTCTACCGCAAGCCCATGGACAACCTCACGATGCTCCACTTCTCCAGCTTCCACCCTAACCACGTTAAAGAAGCCATCCCCTATGGACAAGCCCTGCGAATACACAGGATCTGCTCCGACGAGGAGGAACGCGATAGACACCTACAGACGCTGAAAGACGCCCTCGTAAGAACGGGATATGACGCTCGACTCGTCGATCGACAGTTCCGACGGGCCACAGCAAAAAATCGCATAGACCTCCTCAGAAGACAAACATGGGACACAACCAACAGAGTAACCTACGTCGTCTGGTACTTCCCCGGAGCGGAGAAACTACGCCATGTTCTTCGCAGCCTTCAACATGTCATCGATGACGACGAACACCTCGCTAAGGCCATCCCCACGCCCCCACTACTCGCCTTCAAACAGCCGCCTAACCTCAAACAGACCATCGTTCGCAGCAAATTACCCAGCTTTCAGGAGAACAGCAACCACGACACCACACAACCCTGCCACGGCAACCTCTGCAAGACATGCCAGATCATCGACACAGATACCATCATCACACGTGAGGACACCACCCACCAGGTACATGGTACATACTCATGTGACTCGGCCAACGTTGTCTACCTCATACGTTGCAGGAAAGGATGCCCCGGAGCATGGTACATCGGCGAGACCATGCAGACACTGCGACAACGTATGAACGGACACCGCGCAACAATCGCCAGGCAGGAGTGTTCCCTCCCAGTCGGGGAACACTTCAGCAGTCAAGGACATTCAGCCTCCGATCTTCGGGTAAGCGTTCTCCAAGGCGGCCTTCGAGACACACGACAACGCAAAATCGTCGAGCAGAAACTGATAGCCAAGTTCCGCACCCATGAAGATGGCCTCAACCGGGATCTTGGGTTCATGTCACGCTACATGTAACCCCACCTGACGTAGAGTCATCCAGACTCAAGTCGTCGTTGGCTTCTTCTCTCTACACAGATGCGGCCGGACCTGCTGTGATTTCCAGCAAAAAAAGTTTTTTGTTTTCCATGCAGACCCCAGCATCTGCCACATTGTCTTTGATGTAATGTTTTCCTGACTGACCTGTTTGGACACCATCCACACCTTTGATTGCCGTGATTATCTCTCTGCTGAGGTGTGATAAAGGGCAGTTGGAAAGATTAACTATAATCATCTGGCAGTGTTCTCTGACTATATATGCTGTGCCTATATGCATCTCTTCACTTCACCTGACGAAGGAGCAGCGCTCCAAAAGCTTGTGATTTCAAATAAAGCTGTTGGACTATAACCTGGTGTTGTGCGACTTCTCACATTTGTCCTGTGTTACCCAGCATTATGTACGTGGTGAATGACTGGCTTAATGTTGAAGTTTTACCAGAACTACAAATTTACGGTAGATATTGAGATGAATTGTCGATCAAAAATGGGTGTTTGCTGTGCGGACTTCATGCTGTTACTCTACCTAAATTCCAAAACTGTATAATCCAGGAATTACATGCCAGTCATCCTGGTATAGTAAGAAGAAAAGGATTAGCTAGAATGCACATGTGGTGGCCTTCCCTAGATGGCAATCTAGAGATGCTGTTGATGAGTGTCAAGCCTGTTAAATCAACATACCTGTAAATCCTGCGGAAACTACTACTTAGAAACGACCAACAAAGCCATGGCGATGTATTCATGTTCATTTCGCCGAGCTGAAGAAGCAGAAATGTTATTTATTTTGGATTCTCATTCTAAATGGCTTGAAGTGGTTTCAATGTCATCAATAGATGCAATGGTGATGATTGATGTGTCACAGTATTTGTTTGCCTGATATGGACTTCCTGTAGAACTGCTCTCTGACAATGGAACACCTTTTCAATCAGATGATTTTTCCCAATTTTTGAATAGGAATGGTGTGTCTCATATTACTTCTCCACCCAGACACCCAAAATCAAATGGTGAAATTGAGAGGGTTGCACATTCAAAACTTCTCTAAAGAAGATCCTGGCACTATGCGTCAGAAATTAGCTGTATTTCTCTTGAGTTATCATACAATGCCTTATACCATTACACATATGACACCTTCCGAGTTATTCACTGGAAGAAAGTTACATACTTGTTTTGATATTTTTAAACGTGACTTGGAAACATCAGTGTCAAGAAGAAAACTTTGTAACGCTGGATCGCCAACTTTGAAGCAATACTGCATGGGAGAAAGAGTATTATGTCTTGATTTATGTGGGAATGTGAAAAAATGGAGTGTTGGCGGTGTTGAACAGAAGATTGGAGCTGTTATAGTTTTCGTTTTGGTGGATAGTTTGCTGTGGAAACATCATAAGTATTAATTACAAGAATTGTATCGAATTACTGCCTATGATGTGGTATGACCAAATGACAACGTGAAGTGTGACCTATCACCTTGCCTAATCCACCTAGGTAAGTAGCTGTTATGACTTGTCAAACAGTTTCAGATGTTTTGCCTATTCCCATGCATAATGAACCAACCAACCCTGGACGTTGTTCGTGCTCCTGATTCTGGTGTGAACTCTCCAGGACGGTCTTCAAACAAAGTTGTGAAAACCAACAGTGTTGAAAGGAACCTGCGAAGTTACCATCTACTGTTCCTGTTATTAATCTCAGCTCATCCATGGTCAAACCTACTCAGAGATATCCTTAAAGGTCAAGGAAACCTCCAAATTGTTTGGACTTGCAGATAGTTACAAGTGTACTGGTTTTCATTATGGTTCTAGTGTTAACATAACCTATCTTTCCTGTGTATTACCAGGAGAGTGCTATGGGTTTTTCTTAAATCACTTTATTGTATGATGTAATTGCTGAATTTCTTTACTTAATGTTTTTAGCTGTTAATCAGGCTCATTCTTGGAGATGGTTATTGTCACCTTGAAATTCTGAGGGGAGAAAGTTGTACTTACATATTGTGTAATTGAACACTAGAGGGTCCCTGATGGGAGAAAGCATACTGGAGCAATTACACTCCAGGGTCTCCTTTTATACTAAATGTTATATCCTGAAAGAATGTTCCAGAGTCTGAAATAAAAGCAACCATTACATTGCCACACCAATTGAAGGTTTATCAGACATAATGTCCTCATCCTCCCTCTCCCTTCACCTCATCCACTACCATCCTCTTCTCCTCCTCCTTTCATCTACTTCTGTGGCTATTATCAATGGTGACTGGCCTGCTACGCTTTACAAAGCACTTAAAGCTGTTATGGCTGGTGGACATCATGGAGTTGTATGAATTGATGTATTAAAAAAAACGAAATTTAAACAATATAGCCATCGACTGGGACACTCAAAGTCAATCCAATGGGGAAAAAAAGCTAGTATCAGTATGGTGACCATGAAACTACTGGATTGTCATAAAAACCCATCTGGTTCACTAATGTCCTTTAGGGAAGGAAATCTGCCATCCTTTACCTGGTCTGGCCTATATGTGACTCCAGACCCACAGCAATGTGGTTGACTCTTAACTCTGAAATGGCCTAGCAAACCACTCAATTGTACCAAACCGATACGTAAGACAATAATAAGAATAAAACTGGACGGACCACCTGGCATCGACCTAGGCACTGGCTTCGGACATGACAAAGGGACACCCAGCCCAGTCAACCCTGCAAAGTCCTCCTCACTAACATCTGGGGACTTGTGCCAAAATTGGGAGAGCTGTCCCACAGACCAGTCAAGCAACAACCTCATACTCACACAATTATACCTTTCAGCCAACATCCCAGACTCCTCCATCACCATCCCTGGGTATGTACTATCCCACCGGCAGGACAGACCCACCAGAGATGGCGGCACAGTAGTATACAGTCGGGAGGGAGAAGTCATGGGAGTCCTCAACATTGACTCCGGACCCCATGAAGTCTCATGGCTTCAGGTCAAGCATGGGTAAGGAAACCTCCTTCTGATTACAACCTACTGCCCTCCCTCAGCTGATGAATCAGTACTCCTCCATGTTGAACACCACTTGGAAGAGTCACTGAGGCTAGCAAGGGCACAGAATGTACTCTGGGTGGGGGACCTCAATGTCCATCACCAAGAGTGGCTCGGTAGCACCACTACTGACCGAGCTGGCCAAGTCCTGAAGGACATAGCTGCCAGACTGGGCCTGCGGCAGGTGGTGCGAGAACCAACATGAGGGAAATAGAACTACTAAACTGTAATAGTAACAGGGTTTCTAAGCTCAATGCCAAATGTAATATAGCAGCATTGCTCCTTGGTGGGTGAGGGAAAATGAACTAGTTCCAATATATGCTCGAGTTTTTGTAGTTGTGGGTTCAGGCGGGTATCACATGGGTCATTTTTGCCCACTGTCAATGTGTCAACGTCAAGTAAGTCATTAGTTTGTGTCACTCACAATATGATTCACCCAAAACAATGTACTGCATTTTCCCCAAGTGTGGAAGGTATTAAACATAGAATGTAGGCGATCAATTGGTATGTAATACAGTATTCAGCAGTAAGTAGGCAAAAATTGTTTTTTTTTAAACTCTTTCCCCCACTTTCATAAGATATAAACCCATGAGATATGTTACTATATTAACATCGAACTGTAGAACGTGTTGTTCCAAATTCGAGGTCATTTTTACAAAACAACTTAAGTGAGATTAAGGTTTTGATGGGTATCTAAATGTAAACAAAAAAAGTTTAAAACGTAGTTGCATATTAAAAATGGTATTAAGGTACTGTTTTTGTTGCAAACAGCACACCACGCGATTTTTCCTGTTAAGAAAGTTTAAAGTTTGATCAGAGACGAGCACATCACTTCCTCGCAACGGCTCAGAAAATTCCAGCAACTGAGGGACTGTGACTCATTCAACCGCTTTCCGCATTGCTCCGCTGATTGGTCCGTTGTGTGTTGACGTGCGACGGGGAACGCCAGGTGTCGAGGCTTCCCATTGGCTGGCTCCGCTGACAATCAGCGCGGCGCCTTGGCCAGGGTTCGAGATGTTTCTCGAACTTTAATTTGGCGAAGTCGAGGCGCGATATAAAAAGCGGCCCGCCGCCTTTTTCACCCCGCAGTGGCGAGCGAAGGTGCATGTGTTGACAATAGCCGTTTATTTACATCGTTACCTCGGCGCGCCAGAGTCCTGAAGAAAAGCCGTCAAGGTAAAAAGTTTAAGAAATATCCGAAGGTGTCAATGATGGGGGAAAATGATGGCGAGTCATAGCCAGGGCTGCTGAAGATATTTCTGATTTATTTTTAAAATATTTGTGAAAAGTAATGAAACTGTTAATTTTAATATAATTACTTCACATCGTCAAGCCGATTTACCGACGGGGGTTAACAGTGTAAGAATGTTCTGGAAGGATGTTTTTTGTTTATTGTTTCACGCAGTTCATGATTAATAACGAACAATCTATGGGCATTAACGAAAAAGCTGGGCTTTCCGCTGACGGTTTCTCGGTTCATTGTCGGGCGTCGTTCCGGCGCTGAGCCTTCTGGTAACCCCGAGACTTTTCTAGAAGCTTGTTTTGGTGGGTGGAGTATCCACGGCTTGCGCATGTGGAGTCATCTGGCTACCATTAACAACAGTGATTTCCCCCCCCCCCCCCCAGGTTTTAAATGAATGGTGATCGCTTATTATCTCCGTCACTCGGTGTGTTTTTTACTTGCTTGTCAGATTGTTTTATGTTGCCAAATATTTTTTTAAACCCACAGATGCCTGAAGAAACTCCGACAGCGACGCAGGACATGCCAATGGAGGAAGATACTGAGACCTTCGCCTTTCAGGCGGAAATCGCTCAGTTAATGTCCTTGATCATCAATACATTTTATTCCAACAAAGAGATTTTTCTGAGAGAGCTCATTTCCAATTCCTCTGATGTAAGTCATTTTCAAGTGACTTCTTATCCATATTTAACTTCAAAAAAAAAATCCAATTTCCACAGGATTTCACACCCTCAATAAAGTCAGTTTTGTATGAGAAGCTGGTGGTAGGGCAGAAGACTACCTACCTGCTGTAGGAAATTCATGTACCTCCCAACTTCCAAGGAAGGCTGTGCTCACAATAGCAGATTCTAACACACTACACTCTCTAATACAAACTCCAAATATAACATTAAAAACAAAATCATCAATAGCAGGTTCTGCAGTATCTGAAATTGGGGGGGAAAAAAATACAAGTTAATGTTTTGGGTGTGATCTTTTGTTGAACTTGCTAAAGGAATGGTGCTGAAGGTTTTTAGCAATGACCAAAATGAAGAGGAAGGAAAAAACCAGGTAAAAATTACAAGTACAAAAGTGCCAACTACCATGATTGAGAAACAACTAAATAGCTGGTATATCATTTTTGAAAACTGGAGAAGCTTGGCTCAGCCACTGAGGTGAGTCAGTCCAGCTGTGCAGACCAAGGAAGTCTCAAGTTTTCCTAAAGCTGTTTATTTGTGCTTTTAGTTTGACTTTTGGGTGCTCTGTCTGAAATGACTTCTAATGTTTTTCCTGCTAAATCTGACACTCATCTTGGGAGAAGATTTGTGGGATCAGTTTTTCATGGATTCAAGTTGCTGTTGGGATAACCAGAGTTAGATTTAGCAGTGCATATGCTAGTTTCAGACTGAACTAATACAGTTCCAACATAAATGTGGTTGTTTAACTACAACCACATTGCCATTGATATTGAACTGGACATGACCTATACAAACACAGGCATATGAGGGTCCACCAGCTGGTCCACTGACTGACCTGTCTTGGCATGGTGTAACTTGCATATTTTCTTCTCTTCCCTACCCCCCTTTCTGGGAGAAACCTTGAGCTTATTTAGGGGAAAACCTCTGGGGAACTTGCTCTGATCCCTGATGACAATTGAACAAGCTTAATGAAATCGGTAACAGACTGGCCTCCAGTGACCCATCTACCTTACTGTATGTAGGGAAAGAAAGGCACTACTTAAAGCCCTTCACATCACTGGGATGTTCCAAAGGCTTTATAACTAAATAAATACTTTTGAAACCTGGGCAAATTTGACTGCCAAATGTGTGCACAAGCTCCATAAACAGCAATGAGGTGAATGACCAGATAATCTGTATTTGGTGTTGGTTGAGGGATAAATGTTCTCTGGGGTACAGGACAATTTTGCGGCTGATCTTTGAATAGTGCCATGGGATCGTTTCCGTCCATCCAAGAACAGATGGGGTCTTAGTTTGTCTCATCTGGAAAAAATTCCTCCTGAGTGCATCACTGAGCCAAGGCTGATTGTCAATTTGAATGCTTGCTGCAAATCTGCACTTGCTGCATATGCTGGCAACTTATTTAAGGCTAATGATTATGCAAAAAGTGTCCCTTTTTATATAAAAAAAAATTATTGGGATATGGGTGTTGCAAGACCAGCATTTATTGCCCATCCCTAGTTGCCCTTGAAGGTGGTGGGCTGCCTTGAACTGCTGCAACCCATGTGATGAAGGTACACTCAAATTAGGAAGTTCCAGGATTTTGACCAGTGATGGAGGGCATATATGTCCATGTCAGGATGGTGTTTCCCATGCACCTGCTGCCAGTGTCCTTCTAAGTGGTCGTGGGTTTGTCCGGTGCTGTCAAAGAAGCCTTGGCAGGTTGTAGATAATACACATTGCAATCGGTAGTGGAGGAAGTGGCTGTTTAAGCTGGTGCCAATCAAGCTGACTGCCTTAGCCTGGATGGTGTTGACCTTATAGGGCTATGCAGGGAGGATTTTTCCTTTGGCTGGGGAATCTAGAACCAGGGGTCACAGTCTCAGAATAAGGGGTCTGCCATTTAGGACTGAGATGAGGAGAAATTTCTTCACTCAGGGGTGGTGAATCTTTGGAATTCTCTACCCCAGAGGGCTGTGGAGGCTGAGTCGTTGAGTATATTCAAGACAGAGATCGATAGGTTTTTTTTTTTTGAAAACTAAGGGATGAGTTCAGGAAGGTGGCGTTGAGGTAGATCATCAACCATGATCTTATTGAATGGCCTACTCTTCCTATTTTGTGTGTTGCAGCTGCTCCCATCCAGGCAAGTAGAGAATATTCCATCACCCTCCTAACTTGTGCTTTGTAGGTGGTGGAGAGGCTTTGGGACGTTCACAAGTGAGCCACTCACTGCAGAATACCCAGCCTTTGACCTGCTCTAGTAGCAACGGCATTTGCGTGGCTGGTCCAGTAGCGTTTATGGTCAATGGTGATTCCCCAAGATGATGGTGGGATATTTGGCGATAGTAATGCCATTGAATGTCAAGGGAGGAGGTCCTTCTGTGGCACATCTCTATGCTTTTGTAACTTACTGTAACCTATCTAATGCAAATGTCCCACCCATGTGGACAGTCTTAAGCCATTTCTTTTAAAGACCTTAATCATATTTCAACGAAAGTTTACGCCCAGCTCTCAACACGACCTACTATCTAGTGGTCCTGCTCAACCTCTTCAGGCCATCGATGGCCCCCCTCAAATAAATGGGCAAATCTTGCGTCAGGAAATGTTCTAATATAGCAACGATAGTTAACAGCTTTGTAGTTAAAATATTAGTCCCCATGGTGATTGTAGTTGCCTTTGCATAAGCTATCTCCATGCAGCCAGACTGCTTGCCATTGAACATGAAACTTCCATACTGAGTGTGTAACTTTTTTTAAAGCTAACTTAACCCAAGATGGACAGGGGTAAAATGAACCATGGACAAACACACTCTACTTTGGGAGATGTAGCAGTGAGAATGTCTGTGGCTATTACTTTTCACAATAGCCTCGTGACTCTGGTCACTGACCCTTTAATAAATCATAACCAAGTCCTTCTCTCATTCAGCAGCCTCTAGTATGTGACCCTGCATAGTATATAAATGCTTGGAGTTGCCCCTACTCGTGTGTCGCTGTATTTGTCTATTAAGTCATCTGCCAGACATTGGGGGGCCCTTTTCCCTATTGCATCTATATCTGTCTGTAGTCTCTTAATTCACGCTAGTTTCTTGACTTCCCCCAATACATTTTATCCAGATTATTGATAAAGATGTAGAACAAAAGCCCTGTAGGATTCTGCTTGTGACCAGACCCTCTTCTGTTAATAACTACCTTCTATCTGTGATAAAATCATCTTTATCTAACCCAATCTAATATCTGCTTGCCAGGCCCACAAGACTCCACCTTGTTTGGTAGCCTTTTGTGTAGCTGTTAAGGTTTTTTGATTGTTCTACCACCATTCACCAACTTAACTTGCCCAAAAAATGAAATCAGGTTGGTAAGAGACCTCTCCCAGGAGCTTTGGTGAGCTTCCTAATGAACCCTTTTTCAACATGATCTTGCAGTGTATCTCTAGTGATCTCTTTCTAGCAACTTGTCTATAACTGAATTTAAACAGACTTGTAGATCCCCAATTCTGACTTCATGCCCTTTTTAAACATGGGCCATTTCCCAGTGAATGGGAACAATCCCAGACTCCAGTGAGCTATTAAATGTATATGAGCAAATTGATTGTGTAACACCGCCCTCATTTCTTTGATCACCATAAGGTGAATACAATTAGTCAGCAGCCCAATCTGTTTTATGAAGTTTAATTCTAGCGAGGACTGTATATGCATCAACTTTGTTGTAGTATTGGCAACTTGGCATCCTGTTTAATAGTGTAGACTGATGTAAAGGAGCCATTTAAACCTGTCATATCCTCTGGTAACTACTGGCAGAATCCTTTAGTGGCCCTTTACAGTCCTTTAATGGGATCTTTTACATACTATAGTGGACAATAGATGGGTTTCTCCTGGTTGCCTGCTGCAGAAAATACTACAAACCGTACAACTTTGCCTTTTCTGGTTATAGTGGAGACCTACTTTTGAGTCTTGGAATTGGTAAGCCTGACAATTTAATGTGTCTGGTGAACCACAACTACTTTTGCAGCTCAGTGTTGTCAACATTGAAGCCATCTGGAAACTCTGCACCCTAGCCCCCTGAATCCAAACCCCTTCCTGAATGCTTGCTTGAGTTTGCCCAATGGTATGCAACCTAGATCTACTAGATCCTGCACTGAGTCTGCCTAGATTATGTGCACTAGTCTCTGGAGTGGGACTTGGAATCCACAATCTTCTGACTCTGAGGCAAGAGTGTGACTGCTGAACTACAGCTGACAATCTAGGTTAGCACTACAGTGCAGTATTGAAGGTGTGCTGCATTGTCTGAGGTGTTGTCTTTTGGGTCAGCTGTTAAAACTGAGGCTCTCCAAGTGCAGGAAAAAGATTCTAAAGTAGTACTCAAAGAGCAGCAGGGAGTTCTCTTTGCCTACCTCCCTCAACCAACATTGCCAAAAATAGATTAGTTAGTCATTTTATTTGCTGCTTGTAGAATCTTGCTGTGTGGCTATTTTATGGATATGGACAACATTTATTGTCCATCCCTAGCTGACTGAGAAGGTGGTGGTGAGCCATTTTGAACTGCTGCAGCCTATGTGGTGAAGCTACTCCCACAGTGCTGTTGAGTAGGGAGTTCCAGGATTTTGACCAGTGATGAAGGAACAGCTTATATGTCCAAGTCAGGATGGAGTGTCACTGGAGGTGAGTGTTCCCATGCTGTTGCCCATGTCCTTCTAGATGGTAGAGGTCATGGGTTTGGGAGGTACTGTTTTTAATTTAAAAAAAACCAACACTCCGATCTACATTCAACATGTAATTTTGGAGATTGAAGATGGGGGGCCGGGGGGGGAATGATGCCAACTTGCATTTCTTTAAAATAAAAAGCTAATATTTCTCTTCTCTATACACAAGATAGATTTTAAAGTCACTGCAGCAGTAGATCAGAAAAGACATTTTTCACTGGCATACATGGAATGTTTCTGCATCTGTGGGCGCCATATTTCTCTTGGGTGCACATTGATCATCTGCAAGTCATTCTCTGGACTTGGGACCATCTTAATTGGCAAGCAAGTTCCTTGCAATTCCCAAGTTTCTTATACTACCAACTTAATGAAAATGCATTTCCGTAGCTCCTCTTAATCCTCAACACTCAAAGCACTTCACAGCCAATGAATACTTTTGAAATGTTGTCACTGTTAGTTGGGCAAATGTGGCAGTCAATTGGACCAGCCACACATGCTGCAGCTACCAGAGCAGGTCAGAGGGTAGGTATTCTGCTGCGAGTAGCTCACCTTCTGACTTCCCAAAGCGTCTCCACGACCTACAAGGCACAAGTCCAGAGTGATGGAAAATTTTCCTTGCCTGGATGGGTGCAGCTTCAACAGCAATCATGAAGCTTGACGCCATCCAGGTCAAAGTCATCCACCACTGGCGCACCGTGGCTGCAGTGTGTCCTATCTACACTGCAGCAACTTGCCAATGCTACTTTGGCAGTAGTGTACTTCCCAAACCATGACCTCCACCACCTAGAAGGAGCAGCTGGTGCACAGGTACAGCATCACCTCTAGGTCATACACCATTCTAACTTGAACATGCATCGCCATTCCTTCATCACTAGGTAAAAGTCCTGGAACTTCCTACCTAATGGCATTGAGAGTACCTTAACCACACTGACTGCAGTGGTTAAAGAAATCCTGCCACCACCTCCAGGGCAACTAGGGATGGGCAATAAATGGCAGCTGTGACATATCCCAAAAATGGGGGGTGGAACTTCTGTTCTGCCCCAACAATGTGTCTTAACCCTATCTCAGAAAGCCTTGTGCTGCACCAGTGCAACATTTCTATCTGCCATCCTGTTTTGCTGAATGAGATTGCAAATTAGGGATGGAATGCTCTGGAGCCCATGTTTAATAGGGACTGGATTGAGACTGCCCAAATTTTTCATTTAAGGATGCTTGCAATGAGTAGCAGAGGACACTTGGATGATTGGTCCCAGAGATGAAAAACACTTGATTCATGTTTGGTTTCAAACTTTTCAAATGGCAAACATAAGCATACCATCTGGATGGCTATCTTTTATGTAGAGGTTGAGCTACTTTTTTCTTAAGACTTTCCATAGTTGTGTTTCTTTTTAGTGAATATTTGAAAAAGATTGGAGAACTTAATCATGAGCCTAGAATTGCATAGTTATTGAATTGATTTCTTATTTCCTTACTACTTTCCTTCCTGCCCCAAAGCAAAAGTCAAAACTTCTACAGTTAAGTAATTCTGTTTTATTTTTAAAGGCTCTTGATAAAATTCGCTATGAAAGTTTAACTGATCCATGCAAGCTGGATTCTGGCAAAGAACTGAAGATTGACATTGTTCCAAATCAAAAGGAGCACACTTTGACTATCCAGGATACTGGTATTGGGATGACCAAAGCTGACCTCATTAACAACCTAGGTACCATTGCCAAGTCTGGAACAAAAGCCTTCATGGAGGCCTTGCAGGCTGGTGCAGACATCTCAATGATTGGGCAGTTTGGTGTTGGTTTCTATTCTGCTTATCTAGTCGCAGAAAAAGTAACTGTCATCACTAAGCACAATGATGATGATCAGTATGTATGGGAATCATCTGCTGGAGGATCTTTCACAGTGAGACTAGACCATGGTAAGTAATCACTGTAGATTGGTAATCAAAGTATTAAATATAGGCTCAAATCTGAGTTCAAGCTCTAAATTGTTCTAAGGTATTTCACTTGTTCTATGCTTGAAAAGGTCTAGTATGCTACAACTCTTATTTGGTTTTTTTTTAATGGAAAAGGATATTGCATAATGATCACAAATATTGTGTAGCAATCTTTGTAGTAAATATGACATTTTAATCCACATGGAAGAAGCAATTTCTTTTTTATTTTGCAAGTGTCCAATATGGAAATGTCTTTGCAGATGCAGAAGCTTGGTTTGTATAATGGGGCTAATTATGCACACGTATAGTAAGTGTCTGCTTTCATTTGGTTTTTTTTTTCAAAAAGGTGAAGAGATTGGTCGTGGTACTAAAGTAATGTTGCACTTGAAAGAAGATCAAATAGAATATGTAGAAGAAAAGAGGGTCAAAGAGATTGTGAAGAAGCACTCTCAGTTCATTGGCTACCCTATCACTTTATTTGTAAGTCTTTTCTTGAATCAAAACTGAGTATTGTGCATTGTTAGTGATTTTGATGGTCAGTGACATTTGAATGTTTTTCTAAATAGTCTAACAAGATTCCCTAGAAATAGTGGATGATTTTTTGTTAATTTTAAACAGGTGGAAAAGGAGCGAGATAAGGAGATCAGTGATGATGAAGGAGAAGAAAAAGAAGAGAAGAAAGAGGATGATGCTACAGAGGAAGACAAACCAAAAATTGAAGATGTTGGCTCAGATGAAGAAGAGGATGAAAAGAAAGAAGGTGACAAGAAGAAAAAGAAGAAAATCAAGGAGAAATATATAGATCAAGAGGAACTGAACAAGACCAAGCCTATTTGGACAAGGAATCCTGAAGACATTACCAATGAAGAATATGGAGAATTCTACAAGAGTCTGACAAATGACTGGGAGGAACATTTGGCAGTAAAAGTAAGTTCAGTATTGTACACTTAAGCAACTCAAATATGCTACAGTACATTTAATGATGAACTGGCAAATTGTATTGACCACTAACTGCTTATACAACAAAAACTAATCACATATTTGTACAGCATTTTTCTGTTGAAGGCCAGCTGGAGTTTAGAGCATTACTGTTCGCTCCAAGACGAGCACCATTTGACTTGTTTGAAAACAGAAAGAAGAAAAACAACATTAAGCTGTATGTACGCAGAGTCTTCATTATGGATAATTGTGAAGAGCTCATTCCAGAATATCTCAGTATGTATTTGGGCAAGAAAAACTAATACAAATGTGTTTACATACTTGTGTCTAATTTGTTTTAATACCTTTTTTAAATAACCTACAATAATAGTTTTAATAGGATTTAACTTAATTATGCCAAAATCACTTTTTCCCAAGATTTTATTAAGGGCGTAGTGGATTCAGGAGGATCTGCCCCTTAACATTTCCCGTGAGATGTTGCAGCAGAGCAAGATTCTAAAAGTTATTCGTAAAAATCTGGTTAAGAAATGCCTGGAGCTCTTCATAGAATTGTCTGAGGACAAAGAAAACTACAAGAAGCTATATGAACAATTTTCCAAAAACCTCAAGGTAAACATAGAGGAGTTAATAAGGGGAAGTGGATTTTTTTTTTTCTTGCCAGTATTTGCAATAACTTTGTATTGATCAATGGGGCTGGGGGGTAATTCTGCCTTGATTTGCTACATCTCTACAACTGTTAACTGAATTTTGGTCTAGTAGTTGCAGTGCAAGTTTATTCCAGACACTTTTATTTTATTTTATAGACCTAAACAGTAGGGCTTCCTCTGCTTCCCCTTTTATTCTTTCTTCCCCCCCCCCCTAGAAAAATAGAGCTTCATCCACTGGAGTGCATATTGGGGGTGGGGGAGAATGCCCATGGGGGTTTTTTTTGTACACTGCCAGCAGGTAGGATCTATCAATCAGAAAACTGACACTACTTGTCCATTGTTCATATTTTCTGCATCGCATCTTTTGTTAGGTGAACTTTTATTTGTAGCTGAACAAACATACAAATCTAAAAATCAAACAATTAGGAACATAGGAATTGCTACATGAAAAAACACCATGGTCCATCTAGTTTGCCTTCTGTCATCCTAGTAGTCGAATGACCCAATGATAATGGGGTTGTTGACTAATGGCAATCAATCAATTTCTATCAATTAGTCTACAACAGACCCAGACAGTGAGGGAAACCCCAGTGGTGGGAAGCTTTGGAAACCATGGGCTGGATTTTGAAACTGGGGTCGGGTTGGGGTAGTGAATCTCACATTCTGGCTTGTAAACCCGCCTCCATCGAGATGTGGCCAACCCACTGTATTTTCCCTTGACTGACCTTGTTGAGCCCGCCCAGTGGGCTCAGCAGGCCAATTAAGGGCCACCTGGTAACAGGTGACGTGACAGATAATGTCAATCTGTGACTAGAGCTTTTGACAGATGAAATATCAGCGTTTGACAGCTCTGTGAAGCTGTCAAACACTGACAATATGATGTCTAACTTCAGTCCTTCCTCTCGGGCTGAGTTAGAAATCATTCCAGCACAGAAAACAGAAGGCTGCAGTTTTTGACAGGTCCACGGCTTTTCTGCTTTCTGTGCCGGTGAGATTTCTGACTCCCGAGAACTGAAGGGCTGACACCTGCAGGAGGAAGTTAAGGTAAGTAAAACTTTTTCCAACACTTAGCACTTAACATACACACTTACCTCTGCACACGTGCACCCATCACTCACCTGCCCACCGGACATATCGACCCCTGCAGACCCACGGTCCAACCCGATAACTTGGCGTGGTTGCCACCTGTCGGGAAGCCCACATTTCACCGTTTAAAATAGGGATTATCCAAAAAACTGCCTGTTAACTACCTGTTAACAGGCAGTTAATTGTCACTAATCCCTTCCCACCTCGGAGTCGGGTCTCGGCACAGGTCGGGTACCCGCCGCCAGTGAAACTGGCATGGAGGCGGGATGGGGTCGGGACCCCCGATTCTGCAACTTTAACCCCCCACACGCCTCCAAACCCGACTCCACGGGTCATTGAAAATCCAGCCCCTTATGTTCAAGGTCACCTGTTAAGATGCTACACTTACCATCTTAAAACTAGCAAGATGTACCATTCAAATCAGTGAATATTTTTCAAAATCCTGCTGCCCATCGCCCTTCCTTACTAACTGAAAATAGGTTACTAAGATATTAAACATATTTTACAATCATTGAACTTTTCAGAGGCTTTGTCTGAAGCCTAAAGCTAGAATTTGGACTTGTTGCTTTAGAGGTACTATTCCTGGGCTTTTGACTTTTTTTTCCATTTTTTTAAATTCTGGGGCTCCACTTTAGAGGTGCTATTACAATTGTTTTGTAGAAGCACTTGTATATTACCTCATTGTGCTTGTTAATGCATGCTACTGTTCAGTTTGTACATACACATCAGCATGATATTTTATTCTTCGACAATCACTTTCAGCAAATGTACTTTCTCTTGCTGCACTGGTTTATGCATGACAGCAGGCAGTTGCATGAAGGACCGTTTTGTAATCTGTTGTCTGCCCCTAGTTGTGCTGAATAACCAACTTTTTTCTCCTTCCTTTCTCTTCTCTCCTCCCCCCCCCCCCCCCCCCCCCCCCACAAAGCTTGGAATCCATGAGGACTCTCAGAACCGCAAGAAGCTTTCTGAGTTGCTCCGATACCATACTTCAGTAACTGGTGACGAAATGGTATCCCTCAAAGATTACGTCTCCCGTATGAAAGACAACCAGAAACACATTTATTACATAACTGGTATGTTAAGTGTAGACATGACACACATGGCTTCTGAAATGAGTATTATACATACATGTATAGTCATTCTGAATTGTTTTCTTAAAATCTAGGTGAAACTAAGGATCAAGTAGCCAACTCTGCTTTTGTGGAACGGCTAAGAAAACATGGATTGGAGGTGATCTACATGACTGAGCCAATTGATGAGTACTGTGTGCAACAGCTGAAAGAATTTGATGGAAAAACTTTGGTCTCTGTAACTAAGGAGGGCTTGGAGCTTCCAGAAGATGAAGAGGAAAAAAAGAAGCAGGAAGAAAAGAAGGCTAATTATGAGAATCTGTGCAAGATTATGAAAGACATCTTGGAGAAGAAAATTGAGAAAGTATGTTTAATTTGTGGTTAATAGAATATAATTGCATAAAATACAAGTACTGTATGATGGAAAAATAGTTTTTATCCTTTTTTCCTACTGATCATACTTTCTGCTCCTTTTTGGATGGAAATAGCTGACATTTGCAACATTTTGATTTGTATAGTTAAAGCTGAAGATCCTCCCAATTCCTATTTTCTGCAGTCAAAGAACAAATCAGTAGAAACCCAATGGATCTCCTATTAACATACATTTGTCAAAATCTGTATACCCTGTGTTTCTTCTATATTTGGATTGAATAGGCCAATTTCTATGGAGTTGCTAGATGGTATTCAATACAACAATAGTGAATTCAACTTGAAGGGAGTTTAAAACTTAAGGCATGCAGATTTTCTTCCTATAAGCTGATGCACTATTAACAAAAATGCCATTAGTGTTGTCCCTATGTGTGCTAGTAGATATGGGAAAGAATCTTGTCAAAATGGTGTCACTTTTTTTAAACAAAAGAGCACTACAGAACCTCAATCTTTTTGGAGACTTGCAAAAATAAAATCTCTAATAGATGCATGTCAGACACACAACTGCTTGTTTTTGGATGCTTAGGGCTGGATTTTGATACTGGGGTGGGTTGGGGTCGTGTTATCCACCCGACTGCAATTGGATCTGGGAGATTGATGCAATTTTCACCTAATTGGGCAATTGAGTTCCAGCATGTGGGAACCCATGAACCAATTAGTGTTTTCAGTCTGAAAGTTGCCTCTGATGTCGTCATTGCTGCTGCATTGAAGGTCTTCAGAGAATGCTTGGCCTTTGCTGTGAGAGGACCTGGATACAGAGAGAATTTTTTTCAGCTATCCAAATGTGCTCCCACCAGGTTTCACAATCGTGTTTCAGAACAGGCGTGCTTCACGGAGAACAAGGGTTAAAATCACAAAGGCCTTTCAAAATGGCATTATAGAGCCAATTTAGTGCTTGTTAAGAGCCTTAACAGCCTATCCCGTCTCTTAGAGGCAGGGACGGAGTCGGGACCAGCAGACACGATTTAATGAAAATTGCATGGAGGTGGACTTGTGCCCGCCCGCCAGTTTTTGCAATTTTAACCCCCCACACACCTCCAAACCCGCCTCCACGGGTCAATGAAACTCCAGCCCTTTATCTCTACAGCACTGAGCTACAGTTCTATTGGTGCTGTCAGCCCCCTGATATCTATTCCAAGTAGCTATTCTTTGGTCAGTGCCTCAGTAAATATTGGACGATTTGGCAATGGTAGGAGTTGAAGCCAAGCTTTGTTCTTGCCTGTTTGTATAAAATTTCTAAAATGGGTCACTAAATAAGAGCAGTCTTTAATATTAAATTGGAAACTATATGCAGGATTTTGTATTCTAATATACTACCTTTATCTTTAAATGTCCACAACTGCAGCATTTTTTCTGACACTAGAGATCTTGAATGTTTAGTATTGAATGGACTAGTGCATTTTAGGACATGGAAATGTAGAACAGTGACGAGGATAGCAACACGACTTCAGGAGGACATAGACTGGTGAAATGGGCAGCCATATGGCAGATGAATCACTTTACACTTGTGTTAAATTTAATTTAGTAGGAAGAATGAGAGGCAATATAAACTAAATGGTACAATTTAAGGGGGTGCAGGAACGGAGACTGGGTGGGGTGGTTGGTGTATATACTTAAGTCTTTGAAGGTGGCAGGACAAGTTGAGAAGGCTGTTACAGACATATGGGATCCTTGGCTTTATTAATGGAGCTTTAAAAAAAAAGCAAGGAAGTTGTGCTAACTGGTTAGGCCCCAGCTGGAGTATTGTAACCATTTCTGAGCACCACACTTTAGGAAGGATGTCAAGGCCTTGGAGAGAGTGCAGAGGAGATTTACTAGAATGGTACCAGGGATAAAAGACTTCAGTTATGTGGAGAGACTTGAGGAAAGTGGGGTTGTTCTCCTTGGAGCAAAGAAGGTTAAGGTGTGATTTGCTAGAGATGTTCAAAATCCTGAAGGGTTTTGATAGAGTAAAAAGGAGAAACTGTTTGCAGTGGCTGAAGCGTTGGTAACCAGAGGACACAGATTTAAGGTGATTGACAAAATAACCAGAGGCGACATGAGGTGAAAGTAAATTGTGGAAGCAAGATGTTATGATCTGGAATGCACTTACTGAAAGGGTGGCGGAAGCAGATTCAATAATTTTCAAAAGGAAATTGGATAAATACTAGAAGGATAACAATTTGCAGAGCAATTGAGAAAGAGCAGGGGAGTGGGACTAATCGCTCTTCCAGAGAGCCAACAAAGGCACAATGGCCCAAATGGCCTCCTGTGCTGTATCATTCTGATTTTATGACAGTTCTGTTGTAATTGCACTGGAAAATTACCTTTACCTTTTTTTATATTCAGTATCTTTATTTTTTCCCCAGGTAACTGTTTCCAATCGCTTAGTTGCTTCTCCATGTTGCATTGTAACCAGTACTTATGGGTGGACTGCCAACATGGAAAGAATCATGAAGGCACAGGCACTTCGCGATAACTCGACAATGGGTTACATGGCAGCTAAGAAACACTTGGAGATCAATCCTGATCACCCAATCGTTGAAACACTGAGGCAGAAAGCAGAAGCTGACAAAAATGACAAGTCAGTAAAGGATCTAGTCATTCTTCTCTTTGAGACTGCACTTCTGTCCTCTGGCTTTTCATTGGAAGATCCACAGACTCATGCTAATCGCATCTACAGGATGATCAAACTTGGTCTTGGTAAGTATCTTGACCAAATGTGCTTGTTTTCTGTGGGTAATAGTTTGTGAATATTCTGAAAGCTTTTATTTAAAACATCTGCAAACACTTTTGCAGAATTCTAAATTGATTTTCTTTCCTATATTGCATAAAGAAAATGTTTTAAGAACAGTGTAGAAAGTTCAATGTTCGACATGCTTTCCAGGATCTGACTCTTAAGATAGCTCTAATACAAAGAATATTGTTTTTGCTGCTTTCCCCCACCCCGCCCAAATCTAGGCCATCTGGCAACAGTATTTTTTTTCCCTTTAGCTGCCATTGATTTGCTAGGTTTTCAATAAAATCTTGGATAATGCAAAGAAAGAAAATATACTAGCACGCTGTGACCTTTAGCTGTCTTTCTATAGGTATTGATGAGGAAGATCCTGTCATGGAGGATGCAGGCCCAACAAATGCAGAAGAGATGCCACCATTAGAAGGTGATGATGATGATACATCGCGAATGGAAGAAGTTGACTGAACAAACCACAGCTTGTACTAATCCACTTTACTCTTCTCTGAAAGGCTGTTGCAGTCATGGAGTTTTAAAAAAAAAAAAAACTAGTAATAGACACAGCTGTAACAGTATCACACTTCTGTGAAGCACAGTTGATGCTGAGTTTTTCTGTAAACTTGTTCAGTACCAGTAAACTACTGCAAGTTAACAACTGAGCATATGTTGCAAAATTAAAAAAAATAGTTTAAATCATTGCTGTATTTTTCTGAAGGTACTGTAAAATGCTTCCTGTTAACTAGTACTTAAATTTAATTACAAAGAATTATTCCTCATTCCCATGTTTAACTTACTGCTATAAATATTAAGTATCTAATTATCCCATGAGGATCACTGATTATTCAGTGTGGATCTCCAGACATCCTATTAAGTTGTACATTTCATGGCTTTCATGATTTGTGAAGATTTTTTTCTTGAATAAAATGTCTCAACTTCAGAGTATGGGAATACTGGGGTAATTTTGGAGCACCACTCCATAGTTGAGCCCTGCTAGATGGAAGTATCGGCCAAAGATGGGGGTAATTAACATTATATGGTCACTTCTCTAACCACACCAACTTCTAGTCTAGCAATGCTACATACCAGGAGAGAAGCCCTGCAACTTTTTACCCTTGTCAATAAGCATTTTAGTTCTCCAAGGCCATTCTGATCTCTCCCCTGCCTTGTGTCTCAACAACTATCCTATCCTTCCATTAGATTAGAAGGAACATTGTATCTTATTGGGAAGTGACAAGTACTTTCCTTGCTGGATGTCGCTGCTCAAAAACCTATATCTCTTGGTGCCCAAGAGCTTAAAGGTACCAAGAAAATTTCAGATTTTACACTATTCACATTGCTGGGACTTGTAGTTTGCCAATTGGCAGTGCTGTACTATACCTTCAGTTTACTTTACAACAAATAGTCACTGCCTGGTCTTAAGTCTGCATTCATTTTCTGAAATGTAAATCATTTATGATGCTTGTCATAAGTTATACACAAGGTTTTGTCATGTTGGTATAGCTATAACCGGCTAATAAGCTGAGCAAGAAAGTTGATGGCAACAATTGGACTAACACTCCCCATTTATCCTTGGCCAGAGGCCAAAAATGGGAAGAGACTTGTGATGACCTCGAGCTGGGTTAACAGCAGTGTTAAAATCCCATAAATAAGGGTGGGGAAAACCAGGTTTTCCTTTGGAAGCCTAACTTGTTACCCTTTGCTAATTTTAGGGGTTTAACTGGGTAATAATACAAGGCTGTGTCACAGATGGCTATCTTTACCCACCTTTTAAAGGGTTAAGAGCTAATTGAGTGGAGATGTTGGCTATCTTTCAAGTTGGGTTTTGTGAAATAAGGACACAAATATACATTTTTCTGTGCATAATGCTGAATTGAGATGGAATTTGAGGAGCACTGTATGCTAAATCACTTAAGGGACAGGACCTGTTCTTTAGGCACCACTTGATTTCTCCCATCTTCATATTCTCCAAAGAAGATAAGATGAGAGCAGGGTTAAAGGATTGGCTTTGAATTTTCTCTTTTTCTGTAATTTGGGTTTCCATGGGAGATCCCAACACAATCGTGACTTTGGTGCTTATATATTCTTTGAGTAGTAGTTGCCTTAGAGTCCAATTTCTGACTGTCAGATAGTAGATTTAGTGGATCTATACACTAGCCAAGGTTCCCCCCCACCTTTTTATGTGGGTTGCAAGCAACCTTATTAATTTTTCCAACACTCTTGTCCTGTTTGGGAACACCTATACAGGCTATCCAATCTGGAAAAAAGTTGTTTTCAGTCAGCCATAGGCTGACTCACTAGTTTGCCATATTCAAGAACATTTATATAGTGCCTTTTAATGTAGGAAAATGTCCCAAGGTGCTTCACAGGAGTGAATGAGAGAAAAATTGACACCAAGCCAAATAAATAGAACAAGTGACTAAAAGCTTGAGGATCAGCCAAATAAGGGAAATATCATATGCTTGGAAAAACCTAAATCCCTACTGAAAAGTCAAAACTGATGCATGGTGATGGAAACCTATTTGCAAGGAACACCAGATCTCAATCATAGTGACTTATCCAGCTGCTGTGCAGCTCCTACTGATGGTATACTGATCTGGATAATACTAGCCAGATCATCATGTTGCCGCAGGACTGGGATGTTTTGGACACATTTGACAAGTTTACAGGCTAAAGGATTCGCTTTCTTGGCTTTGTATTTTCATGGGACTCAAGTGAAGAACTATGTTGAACTGTTTTGAATAACTACAGGTCTCATTAGATGGCGATAAGATAGTGGTGTCCATTTCATACAACCCCTCGTGGGTTTGTGGGGCTGAGGACTAGTTTTTCAGGACAATCTGAAGATCGATAGACTGGACTTATTGATTAGACTGCAGAAACTTGCTTAGTGGTTTTATTGAAGATGTTCTGGTACAGTTTTGCAGTACCCAAAAGTATAGGTGGATTTTTAATTCCTAGATAGAGTGTTGAATATTTGTTTTTTTGTTCTGAAGCTAAGGATAGTTAACCCTTCAAAACCTGCATTTATGAGGCACCGCTTGTACTACTCAGATGCTATTGCTTCACAAGTGGAGATGGGCACTGGGCAGGAAAATGAGTAAATTGGGGAAGAGGGGCAGACAAGACACTTGTCAAAAGATTTTTCTAGGAAGCCTTGAAGGTAGGGAGGAGTAATAAAGAGAATTTGTAAAAACGTGTGATGAAGTTGTAGTTTAGGAATTATGTAATGGTAGGGGATGTAATGTTTCAGCAGTGGAAGAATATGGTCTTAGGAATCTATTGGGGGTAAAAATATATATTGGTGCTAATGGGACCCAAAATGCATAATTGCAGTTTTGCCAATATTCATCTGAAGGGTATTTCAATTTGTCCAGCACTTGATGGTAGAGATGCAAGTAGGATGTGTAATTACAGCTTTGTAATTGGTGAACAGGTGCAGTTGAGTATCATTAGACATGTGGAAGCTGACCTTATGCTTGTGGATAGTGAATAAAAGGGAACCAAGGATGGGGTTCTGAGACATTACCAGTGATGCCCTTGTAGGCACAGAAGAAGAAACCATTTGAGAAGATCTAATGACTCCAATGGGAGAGGTATGAGTGGAACCACAAGAAAGTGGTACTGTAAAGATGGATCATGGAAGAGAATAGAGTGGTCAACAATGGTGGCAGAAAAGTTAAGAATGAGTAAGGATAGTGATCCATGGAAGAAGTTACACTGGATGTCATTCTTGACTTTGACCAGGGTGATCTTGGAGCTGTGGACTCATTTTTAAATTCAATTGGAAGGACTCAAGTGAAGATTTAGGATTCATGAGCATGTAATTAGGTGGCAATGATATGCCAAAGGACTTGGAAGAGAAAGGGTAGCTTAGAGATGGGATGGTGATTTTGAAAATAAGCTTGAGTGTGGCTTTTTAAGAAGGGAGTAATGGCAGTTTTAAAAAAGAGGGAATGGTCTCAAAGTAGAGAGCAGTTAATGTCATCAAGAATCTGGACAAAAATGGAAGTTGGGTAGTTAAGGAACGGGGGTGGGGGTGGGTATTGGAGCAACAAATCATGGATTTGATGGAGATGAATATTATGTAGGTGGGAGATAGGAATAGTGGGAAATACAGGACTGGAAAAAAACTGCAGCCCATGTGGCTAGTCCCACTCATAGCCATCCAACTCTCCCTTTAAATTTCTCCACACTATCTGCTTCCTTTGGCAGTTCATTCTACACTCTGCGTATGCATAAAGAAGTTAAATATTGTGTATTTTCGCTCAAGGCTAAGTCTGTGCCCCTGGTCCTAACGTTTGTAGCAATCTCCGGCCTATTACCAAGTTTGAATTTATCTCCTTAAGAATCTTGAATAGTATCTCCCTAAATCTCTTGAGAGTAATAAATCCCAGGCTCTTCATCCTCCCCTCATCGCTCACATGCTTTAAGCTAAGTATTAGTTTGGTTGCCTCTGCTATAATACGATGACCTGAAATGTACACAATATTCCCAGGTGTCGTCATACCAACTGCCTTGTACTCATTATTATCTTGTGATTTGTGTGCTATTCCTCTGGCTATACATCCTCAGATCTAGCTAGCTTTCCTTCCTGCCACTGCACACTGTGCTATTGGCTTCAAAGCCACCCTCCCCCGATTCCGCTCCTGTATTATGTTCTGTAGCCTATAGCCAATTACTGTATATTCCACTCTTAATTTTACTTCTCTAGTTTCACTACCTTTGCCCTTTGGTGTTATCAGCAACAAAGTAGTGGCATGCTAATAGTGTCCCCTTACCATGACAATTCAGGTCCATTCAGAACCACTCTAGCCAAATTTTCAATCTACCTGCAGCCAATAGAATTGAAACAAAATTACAGGTAGACTAATTTGGGATCGATAGCCTACCAAGAAACACATCATTTGCAATGAAACACCAATTGAGCAAAGGCCTCTGGGCCATAATTGCTCAAGCTGCCTTGAGAGGGAGTGTCTGGTAGTCTGACTGGAACCTGCTGTACTGTTCAAGGACCTTTATTCTGCTGACTGTAAAAGATTAGCAAAAATAATGAAGGACAGCTTTCTGCTGAACGGTGAGAAATAAAAAAGGACCAGCCTATTCTGCCCAGCAACAGACTCAGGAAGAAAAGGTATAAATTATGCAGGGCTACAGTGATTTTCAGAAGAACCACTAACGGCATTTGAGGAGAACCAGGAGAAGAACCTTCTCAACTCTCCCAGGACAAGGACCCGATCTCCCTTGGTTCCTGAGTTGTGATCCCCAGAATAAGGTTGTATGGCTATGTTATCTGGTGAAACAGTTGTGTTTTAATGTCAATTATAAGTAGAAAATAATAAAATCTTGGCTGATTCTTGACCTTTCGGGCCCAATAAAAAGGATAACCCTACACTTTTTTCAGTACTTTGAAATGCCATGTCTTCCTTTAACCTCATCTGGCCATTTCTTTCAGTACCACCGTATCTGAAATCTCTATTTCTTTTAGTACTTCCTCCATTCCACCCAGAAATTCAATTTCTATGCTGAGATTACACATAATCTCCATAAACACAGAAAAGAATTTAAGATTTTTGCTGTCCCTTGGTTACATAATATATCACCCTGGGCATCTTTAATGGCCCCACAGTTTCCTATTTTACTTCCTTTATCTTAGTTTTTATATTCATCTTCATCCAGCATTTTACCCGTAGCTTTATGCTTTAGGACCAAATTTATTTTGCCTTTATTCTCCGCGTTATTGCCCACATCGATCTTTTCCCTCTGTTACCTTTCTTTTGTAGTATGTATCTATTCTGTATTCTGTGTAAATTATTTCTAAACATGATCCACTTTCTTCCATGCTGTTCCACCCTCCACCCCCACCCCCCCCCCATTACACTGCTGCCCAGTCTAGTTTCCTGAATGAATGAATGTTTTTATTATATTCATTTTCTTTTCCATCACAAGGTTCAACTCTACCATATGTGGTCACTGTTGCCAAAGTATTCTCTGACTCTGACCTGCCTTACCATCTCTTGGTGGTTACTTAATATCCGACCCAAAAGTGCCCTTACCCATGTGGGTTCCTTGACTTGTTGTTCCATGTAACAATCCAATATTGTTTCCAGGTTCATGTTTTCATTCCTTATGCACTCTATAGATTTCCTAGTCTATTCCAGGTAAATGAATTCATCCATAACAATTATATCTGTTCTTGGTTTGATTACAAAGATCTCGGTCCAATCCCTCCTCCTGACCTGTTGGTCAATAGCAGGAGCCCATAGTTAGTTTCCATTCCCTCATATTTCTCAACTCTATCTGCTAGGTTTCCACTTTATGTACACTTACCAGCTGTATGTGTGTTGCACTGGAACTGTCATCTAGCAGTAATACAACATTTAGCTTCTGTATCTTTTCTGCCTGTCATTCTTTATTTTCTAATTTTCTAAGTCTGCTCTCCTTCACACCTACCTTGTCGGCCCTGATTTTGCAGTGGTAATGATGGCGAAACTGTCAGCGTTCGCCGTCATTACCCATCTGAAACTGACAGCAACTTCAGGATTTAGCGCATGCACTGATAAACGTGAAAATCCTGAAGTTGCGGTCAGTCATTCATTGCTCTGCCACAGGTTGCAATGTGGAACTCCCCAGAGCCAGCAATCAATTGAAATCACGTATAAGGACGAAAACTTTCCCTATTATGCTGGAATATCGCTGTTAAACTCCCCCCAAAAAGTTAAGCCTTGTTGAAGAGGTGTAACTGGGTTTTTAATGGCGTATTGACTGCTGAACAATTGTTCTGACCCTGAAAAAATAATGTTATATTTGTGGAATGTCAATTTTTTCCATTAATATGATTAAGAATTACATTGTTTTTAAAATAATATATTTTTAAAAGTTTGTTTATGACATTTCAGCTTCTACCTTAATCTTATGTGTATGTCCCAATCTTTATTTCATTCTCTGTAAAATTTATAAAAAGTAAATTAGAATCTGTGCATTTTACTTCCTGGTTTGTTGTCTGTGAGAATTTTTCAATGTGATTGGCTGCTTAGCCAGCTTGATGACATCACTGTTGCTGAATGCTGGAGATTCGCTCGATTTGGTGCCAAATTCAAACAAAGTTTGGGAGAGCTGAAATTCATGCCGCAGAGATTGCTAGATCTTTGTGGGCAGCTTTGTTCGAGGTCAGCGGCGAACGCTGTTCCTTCACCGCTGACCGCAAATTTTGGGCCATTATAATTTAAATTTCCACAATTACCTTATATACCCTTTCTGCAAAGATGTTGATAGTGGTCTGATTAAAGTGAAGCTCAACCCATCCCTACAGCTTCACCCTGCTCCAGAACTTGTCCTAGTGCCCTAGGAATCTGAAACCTTATCTTCTACACCATTTTTCTAGCCATGTGTTGATATAACTTTGATGCGGAGATGCCGGTGTTGGACTGGGGTAGACAAAAGTGAGAAGTCACACAACACCAGGTTATAGTCCAACAGCTTTATTTGAAATCACAAGCTTTCGGAGCGCTGCTCCTTGGTCAGGTGAAGTGAAGAAATACATATGGGCACAGCATATATAGTCAGAGAACACTGCCAGACGACTACAGTTAATCTTTCTAACTGCCCTTTATCACACCTCGGCAGAGAGACAATCACGGCAATCAAAGGTGTGGGTGGTGTCCAACCAGGTCAGTCAGGAAGACATTACATCAAAGACGATAGCAAAATACAACAAAGACAATGAGGTGGGGTCACAAGGGGTCAAATGTGGCAGATGCTGGAGTCTATGGAAAACAAAAAACTTTAAACTTTTTACTTTTTTTGCTGGAAATCACAGCAGGTCCGGCCGCATCTGTGTAGAGAGAACAAGCCAACGACGACTCGAGTCTGGATGACTCTACGTCAGGTGGGGTAACATGTAGCGTGACATGAACCCAAGATCCCGGTTGAGGCCATCTTCATGGGTGCGGAACTTGGCTATCAGTTTCTGCTCGATGATTTTGCGTTGTCGTGTGTCTCGAAGGCCGCCTTGGAGAACGCTTACCCGAAGATCGGAGGCTGAATGTCCTTGACTGCTGAAGTGTTCCCCGACTGGGAGGTAACACTCCTGCCTGGCGATTGTTGTGCGGTGTCCGTTCATACGTTGTCGCAGTGTCTGCATGGTCTCGCCGATGTACCATGCTCCGGGGCATCCTTTCCTGCAACGTATGAGGTAGACAACGTTGGCCGAGTCACATGAGTATGTACCATGTACCTGGTGGGTAGTGTCCTCACGTGTGATGATGGTATCTGTGTTGATGATCTGGCATGTCTTGCAGAGGTTGCCGTGGCAGGGTTGTGTGGTGTCGTGGTCGCTGTTCTCCTGAAAAGCTGGGTAATTTGCTGCGAACGATGGTACTTTTGAGGTTAGGTGGCTGTTTGAAGGCGAGTAGTGGAGGCGTGGGCTTGTTCTCTCTACACAGATGCGGCCGGACCTGCTGTGATTTCCAGCAAAAAAAGTAAAAAGTTTAAAGTTTTTTGTTTTCCATACAGACTCCAGCATCTGCCACATTTGACCCCTTGTGACCCCACCTCATTGTCTTTGTTGTATTTTGCTATCGTCTTTGATGTAATGTCTTCCTGACTGACCTGGTTGGACACCACCCACACCTTTGATTGCCGTGATTGTCTCTCTGCCGAGGTGTGATAAAGGGCAGTTAGAAAGATTAACTGTAGTCATCTGGCAGTGTTCTCTGACTATATATGCTGTGCCCATATGTATTTCTTCACTTCACCTGACGAAGGAGCAGCGCTCCGAAAGCTTGTGATTTCAAATAAAGCTGTTGGACTATAACCTGGTGTTGTGCGACTTCTCACTTTTGATATAACTTGTGGCACAAGAAGTAATTCTGAGATTACCACCCTCAAGGTCTTGACTTTAGTGTTGATGCACAGCCAGTGGTCTAACCCCAGCCTGATGGCTGCATATGACAGTAGACAGAAACCAATCTGAGACTATAGCCTAAAGTAATCAACACGTAGCAGACCCTGTGTAGCTTCTTTAATATATGACTATATATATCCGTAAGAGACACACACATACATATATTACAACTGTATAAATCATTTTCAGCATAAAGATTTGTAAAAATTATTTTAAAATCTCTGTTGTGGTGCCCACGAAGGAGGGGGGGGGGGGACATTTTTCGTTTTATTTACCTAATTTAATTGAGAAGGAAGCTAATGATTTGGGAAAGTGGGAACTAGTGGGCACCACTGCTCAATGAACAGAATGAAAGCGCCAAGCTGTTCTGGAGCAATAATGTCGGCTCCTGGCGGCTCTCTGTTTATTTTTCTTTGGGATTAGGAGGTCTTTAAGCTTTTTTCCAGAGGTTGCTGTTTAAAGTACTAGAAATTGTGAAGTGGCGACTGCTCCCACCTGACCCCGCTCCTGTCCAATCAGAGTGCTCCCCGAATGGAGCCCTCCCATTGGCCAAGCGCAATTTCGGGCTTGCCCGGGTTGCTCTGAATGGCAGGATCCCAGCGGGGAACACTGGCACCAATAAAATCTCTTCTAAAGTTAAAAAACTGGACAAGTTTGGTTCGGTAGTTTGCTGTTTGAGGAGGGCAAACAACCATGTCAGGCAGGAGGAAAAAGAGGCGACTTCGCTGTTATGTTCAAGGTAAAGAGGGCGTTGGGACCTGACCGACTCTGCCTGGTTTTATAAGATACAGGTTGTTAAGTGTTTTTTCTCTACCATACTAACTTATTTGGATAGTGTAGTTACCTGACTGATTGCGACAAACCGGCGACGCACAGATGGAGTGGGATGTGTTTGGTGGGCTAAAGCTGTGCTCTTTGTTTTGCTTCATTCTATCAGTGAACTGTTAAATTACGGTCTTAATTTGTTCCTGTCCACTATGAAATATTAGAAGGCCTGAAATTCACTATTGCAGAGGACCAACATCACAGCATTTATTTGTGGCCGCTATTTTAGCTTCGCAAACGTGCACATCATTGAGTAAGTGTCAACAGTGAATTACTTATTGCTATATTAAAGAGGAGACACATTGGGGTCTTACTGGATGTGATAGTCAACCACATCTGAGTAAGTCTTACACTAATGGCAGCTGTGGCGCAGTGGTAGCCTCTCGCCTCTTTGATTCAAGCCTCACTGCAGAGACTTGAGCACCTAATCTAAGGCGAGGCTTCAGTCCAGTACTTGTGAAACTGCTGCATTACTGGAGGTGTTTTATTTCAGATGAGATGTTCAGCCCCCTCGGGAATGTTAAAGGTCTCGTGGCATCATTTTCCGTTTTTCCTTGGTGGAATAATGCTATGTTTCTCCATGGAAAGCTGGAAATGAAATGGTGTAGGTCCTGAGCAGAGAACTAAATGATGGGACGTGCTAGATGGATGTAATGACCTGTCTGTGTTCTTGCTTCCGTTTGTGGTTTTAAAAGTTGGTTACAGCTGAGTGCTTGAGGCTGTACAATTTAGGTGCATGAAGCTGATACTGGTGTAAAATCTGAAGGTATATGACTTCATGTGACCAATAGTGTTTTTTTTTAGCTTTTAGCTTTGGAAATTATCATTAAAAATGTCATCATATGGAGGACACACAAAAGGAACTCTTGAGTACCCAATTTATCCACAAGTGATAAAGCCCTGTTAACACTGTAATTTTCATGAGTGATATTTATGAATCATTTAAGTGGCTTTGGAAAAGGGGGGTAGGGGGAATCTCACTCGGAGGAACATGAGTACCAATGTCAATTTAATATAGTTTGTAGGACACAAGTTACATCAGTAGAACTTCAAGCCTATTCCAGGATGGCAGCCTGAGGGGAAAGGGGAGAACTCTACTTGCATATCAAGAAAAATACAATTGTGTATCAAGGTCTTGGATATACATAGCCTGGAGTCAATCTGATTCAAAGAGACCCATTTGCTGATAATTCAGTGGAGGGACATGGCTTGGGTCTTTCCATTTTTCAGGAAATGGAGTTTATTCTCAAGTATGAAAAATTTCCACTTAGCTAAGTCATGACTTTGGTGCCATTTCCAAGCTATGGTGAGAATTAGCTGTTTACCAGAAGGTTTTTCTCATGCATCAGAGTGAAGGATAAGTAGATGTCACTCAAACTCTACCTTTGGGTTCTTGGTGTGTTAGTGGCAGCAATTTTTGTGATAAATATTAAATCTTCTTGCCCAACAGTTTTCAAATCACTTGGCCAATTTTTCCTTGGAATAATGACATCAGCTTTAGATCTTAGCCTTATGGTTACACTTGCAGTTTGCTTTTCTATTAACTTTTTTTTAGCGGAACAATTTGAATCTGTATCTTTTATTCAACTTTTGCATCTACTTTGGAAATAAACTTTAAGCTTCCTTGGTGTGAATTTTAATGCTATAACCTTGGGTTTCAAGTTAATTTGGGGTGTAAGGAGGAACGATGCACAAGTGGTTCTTTGGTCTGGTCACACCTATGTGATCAGAAAATTTCGGCATATGATTATTTGATTTGATGGAGATATCAAAAGTTGAAGACCGAAGGGTAAATATACCAGCTCTATATGGGGATCCCAACGCCATAGCATCAGGAATATTTAAGGTACAACAACAATTTGCATTTATATAATGCCTTTAATGTAGTAAAATGTCCCAAGGCGCTTCACAAGTGTTATCGGACTAAATTTGAAAGAGGTAAATTTTTAAGGAGCATCTTACAGGAGGAGAGATGGCAGTTTAGGGAGGGAATTCCAGAGCTTAAGGACTAGACAGCTGAAGGCATAGCCACCAATGGTGGGGCAAAGGAAATCAGATGTACAAGACAGTTAAGACTTTTATATTTAAAATGTCTTAATTTTATTGGCCAACTCGATATTCCTTTTTTTAGTTGTCCCTTTTGTATAGGGGAAATCCTGAAATTGTATTTACACATATTAGAGTAATTTATTTTAACTAATGGTAGTTTTCTTTCAGAATTTGTTGATAGCACAAATGTACACATAACTCCAGACTGCATGGAAGTATTGGCAACTAAATACAAGGTAACGTGAAAAGTCTTAAACACTTTTTTAAGAGTAATTTTATGAAAAAATGGATGAAAGGATGCATAAGTAACACTTTTTTTTCCTCCCTTCAAGGAAATGTGTAAAGTAGAATCAAGTACAGAATCTGAATCTGATGCCTGTACTACTAATGAGGTAATTTCTTTTTCACTGAATATGGTAAAAGGTTATACATATATTTAAAATTTTGCTCTATTTATCCACTACAGGCTTTGATGAACCCAAGTTTACCTGGTTCAACAAAGAATCATGAAACAGTGAAACAAGTAAGTATCTGAAGCTAAAGTAAATCTAAAGCTGAAGTGAGTGTTGAAATTGTTCTTAAATGAAAATTTCCACATATACTAGAGTGGCAGAATGTATTGGTGAACAGTGCTGTATTCTGTAACAAGATGTATATTGTAAGCACCCAAAATGGATAGAATATATTACTTTGATATTTATAACCATTGGTTATGCACTACATGCCATGAGTTTACATAAGAGAAGTTTTGTCTCCAACATATACTTTCTTCCCCCATAAACTTTAATAGCCAGATAACTCTTTTGATCACAGGAGGCTCAGCAATGAGATTCCCTCACCCCATTTTCCTATATCTGAGAGCAGTTATTTTTGTCCACCTTTTAATATCTGTTAATTGGTCCTATTTCATTAACTTTCTATTAAGGAGTGCCTTTATTGACTATCATTATGTATGTTTTTTTTAATGTACTGCTCCAGCAGTGTGATGTAAGAGCTGGGGGAATCCATTTTTGGTATGCAGTGTCAACATGAAATTCTCCCAGATGAAATATAACTGGTCAGATGCAAAGTAAAGCTACCTCTACTCTGCCACAACTATATGGCTTAACCCCAGTCGCAGACCCCCAGTGTGAACCTTTCTCTTACTTCCCATGTCACTCTGGTTTCTGTAAGTATAATTGCCAAGTATAAGACTCTTTTCCTAAAGCTGGCAGAGGGAGAGAGATTTCCTTTCCATCAAACCGATATTCCACAAGTGAGATAGTATGTCAAACAGTATGCTGGTCCACTGTGCTATTCGGTGCCTTCGTCTCTTGTCACTCTCTAACTTTGTGTTTAATAAAAGCTGCAAAACTGATGGTGATGTTTACTCATAACTTTTAATCTTTGATCATTTTTCCAAGGTAAGCAAATTATTCCCGTTCTTCAGCCTTCCTGGACTCGCTGCTGTGGGAGGCGAGCAGGTGAACTTAGTCTTGCACCAGTTTGTGCAAGTTAACGGCCAGGTTGCATATTCGGCTGGTAGTTTTTTAGGGTCAATTGGATCCACACCACTCCTTGGCAGGTCAGAAGTGCTGGTTCCATTGCAGCGGAAAGAGTCATTCTGGATGTATGCATCCCTTCTCCACATCATGGAGTGGCTAAGGAAAGAGCCAGAGACCTGAAATGGCAAGTGTCAATGAAGCTAGAAATCACATGTATTTCATAACTGGTAAAATTATAGCACAAATAAGGACAGAGCTAGGGAGTACTTTAACTTGGATAGAGTGCTGCTATATATATGCACTTGGTGTCCACAAACCTTCCTTCCAATTGTCATAATTTTGCTAATACCTTTGTAGAACCATAGAAGTTTATAGCACAGAAATAAGTCATTGATCTTCTCATGTCTGCGCTGGCTCTTTGCTATAGCTAGAAACTAATCTAATTGCCCTGCTCTCTCCCAACAGCTCTCTATCTTCCTCTGCTTCAAATGTTTATACATTTTTCCCTTAAAATATGCTATAGTCTGTCTCAGCCACTCTCTCAAAGCAATCAATGCTCAAAATCATCTCCTTATTGTTGGTGATAATTTTAAATTAATGATTGTTTGTTACTGACTCTCCAAGCAGATGAAGTAGTCTATCCCTATTCACTCTATAAAAATCATTCATAATTTTAAAAACCTCTTAAATCTCCTCTTGGCCTTCTCTGGCACAGTGGAAATAGCTTCAGTATCTAAAGTATCTCTTAACTATAGTTTTCCATCCTTGGCATCATTCTTGTGAATATATGTTCTCTCTGGCTTTAATGTCCTTTCTATAATAAACTGCACACAGTATTCTAACTGTAGCTTAACCAATGTTTTGTAAAAAATCATTACTTCTTTACACTTGTACTCTGGCCCTATTTATAAAACCCAAAATTCTATTGGCCCTTTTTATGGCTTTATCTATAAAAAGAAAGACTTCCATTTATATAGCGCCTTTCATGACCATCGGACGTCCCAAAGTGCTTACAGCCAATGAAGTGCTTTTGAAGTGTAGTCACAGCAAGGTCCTACAAACAGCAATGTGATAATGACCAGATAATTTTTTTTTGTGTGATGTTGATTGAAGGATGAATATTGGCTAGGACACTGGGGATAACTCCCCTGCTCTTCTTCGAAATAGTGCCATGGGATCTTTTACATCCACCTGAGAGCAGACGGGGCCTCGGTTTAAGGTCTCATCCGAAAGATGGCACCTCCGACAGTGCAGCACTCCCTCAGCACTGCACTGGAGTGTCGGTCTAGATTTTTGTGCTCCAGTCCCTGGAGTGGGACTTGAACCCACAACCTTCTGACTCAAGCGAGCTTGCTGCCAACTGAGCCATGGTTGACACATTGAAAGTACACCTTGCTTGTACTTTCAGGACATTATGTATTTGAATCCTGGTGTCTCTCTCATCTACACCCTTCCTTGTCTTTCCATGAGTGTATTATCCCATTCCTTGGTTTTTTTCTCCCAAAATGTATTGCCTCACACTTATCCACATTAAATTGCATCTGCCACCTGTCTGCCAATTCCACTAACCTATCTGTCTATCTGACGTCTTTTGCAGTCCTTCCTATTGTTTGTTACACCCCTTAACTTTGTATCGCCAGCAAATGTCAAGATTTTGTTCCTTGTACTCTAGTCCAAATCATCTGTATACAAAAATGGACCCAACACTGACTCCTGGGGTACACCACTTCCACCCTTCTCCAGTCTGGAAAACATCCATTTGCCCTAACCTTTTGTTTCTTGCCCATCGCCCAAATATCTATCACTGCTACTACATTTTCTATTCTACCTATGCTTGAATTTTTTCTAGCAAAGCACTTGAGACACTTTCTAAAAATCCACACACAAATCTACTGCATTCCCTTTATCTATCCAATCAGTTCTTAAATTCTAATAAATTTGTCAAACACAACCATGACTTTAATGAATCTGTGCTGGCAGTCCTTGATTACCTCAAGCATTTCTAAATGCTTACTAATTTTATCTAAGTTATGGATTGTAAAGCCGCGATTTTGCAAATGGCTGCAGCTTGGGAGCGGGTCAGCTGGTTTCCGGGTTCCAGTCCCGCCCCCAACTGCATCCGGCCAACGGACGTGATTTTACGTTGATTGGCCTTGTTATGCCCGCCCTGCGGGCTTGCCGGCCAATTAAGAGGAAGCCGGTCAGACGACATCATTTGATGATGCGTCATCTGCCGGTTTTCTTCAAGGGACCCACAATTTTTCTTTGACAGCTCATTTCTCAGTTTGACAGCATTGAGGTGCTGCAAACACTGACAATGACTGTCCACAGGTGAGCTCTTGCACCCAGGCTCTCCAGTGACTCCCTCCTTAGCTAGAATAGATGGCAGCTGCAGGTGAGGTTACAGAAGCGATCTGTCACTGGTGAGAGAGGTTCTCCCAATGAGGTGGGACTAGACAGCCAATTCAAAACTTGTAAGCTAAAGAAAAGTTTAAATGCATTAAAAATGATTTTCCCAACATTTTCTTACCTCTGAAACTCACCAGTGCACCATTGGATCCTTCACACCACTTCTGCAGCTGTCATCAATGCTGAAACATTACAGCAGACTCGCAACATGCCACACTTACCTGGTGTGGTGTCCGGATGTCGGGGAACCCGAGGCAGAAGCAGCAAAGTTGAAAAAGAGCCTGTTAACAAGTATCAAGTACCTGTTAACAGCCAGGTAAGTGGCTATAATCCTCTTCCCGCCGCTAGGTGTCGGGTCCATGCGTAAATCAGGGACCCGACACTTGGGAAGGTTGACGGCGGGTTTCCTATCTGCTGTCAATCTTTGCGATTTTTGACCGGTCCCGCCTCCAATCCCGCACTCTGAGGACCGGCAAAATTCCGGCCTACGAGTTTGCCCACAACTGATGTTAGACTAACTGGTGTATAAATCACCCATTTTATCCTCCTTTCCCCTTTGAACAAGGAGTTACATCAACTGTAGCACAATTTCCATGTTTGAGAAGGATTGAAAGTGTGGTCAGAGCCTCTGCTATCTCCTATCTGACGTCTTTCGACAGCCTAGGATACGTGCCATCAGGGCCCTGTGCATTATCCACCTTGTGCTATACTAATCTTTTTTTTTCAGAACCAATTCCTTTTCTACAGTTAGCTCTATCAATTATTCCATATTCTCTAGTACATCTAGGTTTTCACGTGCAAAATCTGATGTCAGTCTTTAACATTGAAACTGCCGATGTAAACATTTTGTAAGGGCATTTCACCATGTAAACAGTTGCCTATCATGGTTTGATGAACCAATCAAATTGCAGAATATTTTTTGGCGGAAAAAATCATCTATTTCCCCTCCCACTGACTGAAATTTCTAATGTTCTGAAAAGTTTTAAATGAAATAAAAATCAAGATGTCTTTTTACATTTATCCATTGAATGGTCTTTTGTGTCTCTTAATGCCTTCAATAAAGTTTTTACTTGAAAATCTCAGCATCTGCCAAAAGCTTGATTGGGCAGGTCCTGCAATCTGACCATGGGCTGTGCGTACATTTTCTCAGGTTGCATCAGTAACATTTAAGATAGCCAAATGATAATCCTCTCTTGGTCTCCAACAATTGGTTGATTTTTAAATTGTTTGGAAAAAAAGGTTGAGGAGACAAATTGCAATAGCTTTATTCAGGTAAAATTTATATCCAGCGTATTTTTAATGTGTGGGTGTGTGTGATTAAACATGACAGACTACTGCTTGAACACACGTTGTAGCTTTAGCTGGTGTTTGATGTACTAATACTCTCAACTTCTGAGAGTCTTTTCTTGTCCTAACTTTAGATTTAAAAAACAAACCCCAAATAGGTAGAATTTCCTCATCACTTTTGATTAGTCGGAAATTGTTTAGATTTTAATTATTAGAGAGAAACTTCCAGGAACCAATCCTAAAAATACCAAATTTAATGCTTGTAGAGATCACTGTAAAGTACTGACAAAATCCCAGGAATCCAGTAATGAGTCAAATCACACATTCCACCACAAATGTTATCAAATCCCAAGTTCCGCCTTCACGGTGATACCAACCCCAAAGATCCCCTGCATGCTGAAAGCCCAGGACTCCCATCCCAGTGCTACCAAAGTGACCTGCTCCCATTGCAGCTGAACTCCACACCCTCAGCCAGTACAGCTAAATACCAAATACCTACCTCCATACTGCTACTGCATACCATCTAAGTATTCACAGCTTTAAAACTACTGAGATATTAAAAATTATATACATTGGTGAAGGTGTGTGTCTGTGTTTTCACAATATAATGGACAGATCTGAGAAATTCAATCCCCAATGCACCAGTAACAAAAAATACCATTTAATAAAATTGAATTTTACTTTTTCAGTCACTGTAAATCAGTGTCTCTGATGTCCCCTGCATGGTATAAACATCCCTCCTGTTATACAATGGTACATCCTCAGTTACTGAGCAATATTACAGGAGATTTGCCAGTAATTATTAAACTACTGAGCCTCAAGTGAGGCTGGAGATTAGAATAAATCTCTTTACCAACCCACACACTTTAATGTGGCCTAAATTCCAGCTAAAGGAGATAAATGTTCAAATTCTAAAGAGTTTGATTTTAAATGTGATTTCTGGGATAGAATCCTGTACGGATAGATGTAGATAATTAAATCCTTTGCTGCTGGGATGGTGAAAAAGTCTTGCATAGAATGCTAAACTTTGGTTGTAAGGATCAATATCCTGAAGTTTCGGATCAAAATGCAGATGTTTTGCTTACTTTAAAGGATTGAGGGAATTAATAACTTTATTTTAGAGGCTTTATTTGTAAATGGTTGCATCCTTCAAGATATTTGAGTTGTGTAGAATCCATGATGGAGCAAAACTTGAGTCTGGAGAAGGAAGCGGATTGCTGGGTTTCATTTTGTAAGTAGTTATTTCTAATAACATGTTACTTTTCCAAAACTTAGTATTTGGATCCGTATGATGGAGACTTGGAAAGTACATCAAGTGAATCGGATAGTAGTAGAAGTTTTCTGCAAGATGCCTACACTGAGAAGATAAATTATCAGTCCTGTGCTATTGTAGCAATTGATGGAAAGAAGTTGCCAATAAAACCATATAAACAATCTTTGCTGACGACTTTTGAGCCTGTGTGCAGTTATACAGAGTTAAACTCCACACAAATGGAACCTGTGCCCACTGCTGATGTGCCTCTACAGTCTTCCAGTGAATCGGAGGTACTATCCAACAGAGTACATGAACTGACATTTGCAACAAATAGACTTGTGCCAGATACCAGGCAGAAGCAGTTTGGATCATTAGATTTGGGGGTACTGACTGAGTCTTCTACTGTAAACTCAGACATTGGAGGAGAACATGGATTTATAAGCATGCTTGCTCTGCAAAGTCCTGGGAAACGTCACCACAGACACCAAAATGTCCACCTATGCTCAGGACAAATCTTAAAGGCTTCTCATGAAAGTTTTCTTGAAGACAAGTTAACGTCAAAGAGAAAGCTTGGAAATCCTTTGATTGATGCAGGCAATGACCGGATAAGTAAAAAGAAAAGTCGTATGATAACCGAGGTAAGCAATTTTGTAGTGAAATGGTCTGTTTAGAAACAATGTATTTCTTTGAACTGTAGCATTACCTAAAGTATATATTAACTAATGTGACTTTTTAAAATGTAAAATTTGTGTGCTCATCAAGATATTGCTGGGCAATGGAATTCTCTTTCCTATTTCAGGAACCCAGTGTTGGCATCAATAATTCTTAGCTATGGTACAGCCAGGGAGATTCAGAGTAAGGCTCCCATCACTCTGCCACAATAACACTGCCTCAGCCCCAGCAAAGAATATCTTTAGTATAGTAAGGTGTTCTTTTCTAACTTTTGTTTCCTGAAGTAGTTGCCATTTTTGTTGGGGTAAAGTTCTGTGGGTGCTAACCTTCCAGGTATCTCTCCCAAGTTGCCAGTCTTGTGAACGCCAGTGAGTTTCGGCAGGCTAGTGGACTATTTGGGGAGGCAGAATGGGCACAAGCCTAATCATTCTCTGTAGTATGGGGTGCTGGTTAGATAACTCAATCCAGACCAAGGATCAAACTTGGAACCATCTGTTCAGTATGACTTAGTACCAAACCTAATAATGCATATTTACCCATTTTAAGGCATTGTGGGAGCTCTGTAACAGAGTTTGTGAAAGAAATACCAGATTTGTGGTATGAGATTAATACTTTGGTTTGAAGTCCCTTTGTTTCCACTAAGATGAAAGCTGCTTCTTGACAGTAAAAACTCAGTTAAACAAATTCTGAGCAGGTCTTTTGATTTTGGACTTTACTATTTTTGGCATAGTTTAAAATATTAAGAAAAAGGGATGGATAATGTAGTGGTATCCTAATGGATGGGTTTATTTGTTCAGAATATGGGCAAGGCTGCACTGATTGCCCATCCCTAGTTCTACTGAGATGCAATTGTGATTCTATAGTGATTGTTTTTACAAACTGCATGGCTTCTAGGCCACTTCAGAGGGTATTAAGAGTCAACCATATAGTGTGGGATTGCAGTCATGTATAGATAGGCTAGACCAGACAAAGGTAGCAATTTCCCTTCCCTGAAGGACATTAGATAACAGTGCCCAGGCTAAAACTGTAATTTTACTCTACACCGTTTCTGACTAAGACTTCCATTTAAAGAGCTTTATCTAAACCATGCACCTAGAAATTGATACTGCCACTGGGCTCAGCTCTTGCTGTGAATGTGTGTGTGTGTATATATATACTTTTTAAATCTTTATTGTTGAAGTTTACAGGAATCTACTGTGGCTCCCATTTTGATTCAGCAAGCATTAAGAACATAAGAAATAGGAGCAGGAGTAGGCCATTTGGCCCCTCAAGCCTGCTCCGCCATTTAATGAGATCATGGTTGATCTGATCTTGGGCTCAGCTCCATTTCCCTGCCAGCTCCCCATAACCCTTCACTCCCTTATTGTTCAAAAATCTGTCTCCACCTTAAATATTCAATGACTCAGCCTCCAATTAGTAGTCATTCATTGAAGTGTGCCATTGTTATATAGGATCTACTTATTTAATAGATCTGGGTGTGTTTTGTTTTTATCCCCACCACCTCCAGTCTCAATGTTGTAGTGCTCAAGACTTTTTTTATTATTGAGGAGGAAGAGAAACCTGTCTATTTTCTAATAATGAGCCCACATGTTCACCTGTCTATTTTCTAATAATGAGCCCACATGTTCCACTGTCAATAAAGCATATCTCTTTCACTGTAAGGAGAATCTTTCGCTGATGTCCACTCCAGGGTTTGCTGAATGAGGGCATTCAAGGCGAGATGGGGGTCTGTAGATGTTTGTAAATTATATTTGAGGGCCAGGGGAGGGGGGGAGAATGGTCTTGAGGTTTAATGCAATAATTATCCACCAATAGGGGCTTGATAGGCTGCCTTGATTCTATTCAGTAGAAAGAAACCACAAAATAAAATTATAGCTTGTTCAATTTTCAGTTTGATATACATTTTGTAACTATAGCATAACCTGAAAACTGGCACCTGTGCAAGAGGTCATGTGTACCCTTAATGTAAGAGGCCGATGTGCTGCTTATATACTACAGTATAATGAATGTTTGAACCAAGAAAAAGCTTTTTCTTAACTCCGTATTACTCAATGTTGGTATCGACTTACAGTAATATACTGGAAATATAGTGGGCTAGGGAGTATCTGATGTTTTGGATAGAACACTTTCATTGGTCTGGAGTGGTTCTAAAAAAATATTCAGTGAATGGTATTCAGAACTTAAAGCTATCTAAAAATTAAGGCCTTTCACTGTAATGGTCTAGCAAAGGAGGCAAAACCATCAGTGGGTAGGAGTCCTTTAGCTCTCTTGGTGGAATAGTAAGCCAGTTTATGCTTGTAGTTCTGACGAAAGGTCATCGACCTGAAACGTTAACTCTGTTTCTCTCCACGGATGCTGCCTCGCCTGCTGAGTTTTTCCAGCGTTTTCTGTGTTATTTCGGATTTCCAGCATCTGCAGTATTTTGCTATCATATTATGCTTGTAGGTGTTGCTTGCAAAGTAAGCAGTGCATTCGGTCCCAAATAGTTCTGTCCCAGAGCCCCATATCGTTGGAAGTCCCAAGTTGGGGAAAAATGAGAAATTCTTCTCTAGCATGACAGATGTGGGTAAATTCAGTTGAAAAAATTCTATACCACTCCTTCACTTTTTTTTTTGTTTAGGGGTGAAGAGGATCAAGTGAGCCATTGGATGTGTATCTACTCATTAATTGGGCTAGAGAAACCTTGAGGACAAGAATATGATTGCAGTTGTCCATTGTTTACAACTTTCAATAGAAGATTTGCTTTACTTAATAACCATTTAGTCTGCATAGAAGTTTGAAATAGTTTTAAAGCAAAGGCATGTTTTGCTCTAGCCAATTAATTTTCATTTTCATTTAAATGATGGGCCTGGAAATGGCCTTTAGTCACTCGTATCCAATATTTGAGTCACAGCATGTCAAATGCAGAATTGCTGTGAAAGTCTTTGAACCAAAAGTAATCCCCTCACCATTCCTTCCCCATTAAAAGCAAAATGGTAATTTTATGGCACACTCAAAGCTAAATTTAACTAAGTACCAATGACTACCACACCAATTTGAGGAATTGGGTCAGATGATTGATAAGCACTTCCAGCCTTTTGGATGAGTCACTGTTGTAATGTAGAAAATGCAGCAGCCAATTTGATAGGTTGAGGATAACCCCAGATGCTTGTTTCCTTGATCCAAGCAATGATCTTTTCAAGATGTGTACATTGGCTTCATGGCTGATCTGTAATAATGCCCAAGATATGAAAAAGTAGCCTAAACTGCCTTTGCCATGGCTGTCTTTTGCAAGGCAAATATGTAATCTCCAAGGAAGATCTGTGCCAGAAAAGGACAATATTTGTCCGATTGTCAAAATAGTCTCCATGGACTATGATATTTTGGTGGGACATTTGTTTACAGCAAAGTTCAAGAGTTCTTTCCACAATGAGTGCCACAGCCAGTAAGTAGTCAAGTGAAAAAACTACAATTGCAGGAAATCAAAAACAGAAAATGCCAGAAACACTCTGGTCAGTCAGAAGCTGTGGAGAACAGATTGTCAGGTTCATCAGTTTGGACAAAGGGTCTGCATCTGAATGCTCCACAGATGCGGATTTAGTATTGCCCTCACAAATCATGTTGGGAGGTGACAGCCAATAGGGTGAATGGGGAAAAAGTATTGCTCACTGAAGAACTACTTCCCGATAACCATTCTAAAATGTGCCTTTTACTTTTGAACTTGTCCCTTGGAATACTCTAATTTTCCACATTTCCATACCATTTGCTGTTATACATGAGAAATCACCTTTCACCATTAGCTTTGATGATTGCTGCTCTGTATTGGGTGGACATAGTGAGCATCAAGTGCAAGACTCATTGTTCAGCTTCATTTTTAGCTGCTTCAACACCATTTATGACCTACATGTGTAACTCTTTCCTTCCTCCATCCAGTGTGCACATTATTTCATTTGCAATTGCTTTGCCCACTCATTTATCCAACTCACTTTCTAAATTTGAACTGCCTTCTCAGAATCCACTGCACCCCTTGTCTTAATCATTTTGAGCTTAATAGCTTTTTGTATTGAACATTAAATGTCTGCTGGAAGTCCAACATTGTAGGGCTTTCCATAATGTTGCTGTCAAAAATAAAGAGGGTTAGTCAGGATGCTTTTTAGGTTATTGTAAAGAGAGCCATACTCAGTGAAGTTTTAGGTTTAAGTTCCACTCCACAGACTCGAGCACATAATCTAGGCTGCCACAATAGTGCCATATGGAAGGAGTTCTGCACTGTTGGAGGTGCCATCTTTCGAATGCGACATTAAACCAAGGTCCCGTGCACCCTTGCGGGTGGATGTAAAAGATCCCATGGTACTATTTGAAGAACAAGAGTTTTAGCCAATATTTATCCCATAACCATCATCGCTAAAGATTATCTGGTCATTCTCCTATCTGTATAAAGCAAGTTCTTTCTCTTATTTACTCCAATAGGTTCCATTATTTTACATGGCATTGAACACTAATGTTCCCATACACAAGGTCCTGTGCAGGCCACTCACCAGCTTTTACATGGAAAAACTGCACATGTGCAAAATTGTGCTATGCATCCAGTTAAAGGGACCACACACACAAAAGTTAAAGGTAACATTGTTGAACACTAATGGGTCTGTAGTTATCTGAATCAGTTTTGCTGACCTTTCTAAAAAATACCATGTTAGCTTGTTTTCAATCTATTGCTAACACCCCAGTAGCTCCTTCAATACTAGACACTGCCTCACACATTTCTAGTTTATTGGTATTCTTAGATAAGTACTATGGGAATTTAGTCATTTTTAAGCCAGTCAAGGACTTCCATCTCATTTATACTGAAGTCATGAATTATACCTTTGTTATCTTTACTTCAACTATTCATGTAATCATTCAGGATATTGACTATTTGTGCTCAGTTTGTTTCAAGCGCAGTTGGATTTTTTCTGACTGCCTTGTAACTATTGAAGGTGTGGGTCACATAGCACAATAAAAACATGAACTAACAGAACTGGAGACAAAGTCACTGTTACAGTTTCACTTTGTTGCAGTGAAGTGCATCAAGAATATAAAGTCCCCTATACTATATACATTTTTAAAGCAGTAAGGAACAGAGAGCAGAGTGGGAAAACCGATACAAGGCTGCACTTAACCAGCCACTTTCACATCATGCAAAGCAGTTTCAGGTGTACATTAATTCAAAAGTAGTAGCATACTTCTCAGTCATACCTAGTCTGACTCCAGAGTACACTGAAGGCAAGTGTTGCAAGACCCTCCTCGGAACAACTCATTGCTTCCATTTGACATGCAAATCTGCTTCCATTTGACATGCAAATCTGCTAGTTTTCTTAAGAACATAAATGGGAGTAGGCCATTTGGCCCTTCGAGCCTGCTCTGCCATTCAATAAGATCATGGTTAATGCTGCAGAAGCCATTCAGTGGAGTGTTACTAGTATACCAGTTAGCAACACCATGAGATCTATTAGTTACAATAAAAAGGGAAGCTGATGCTGCTTAAGGAATGTACACAGATTATTGTAAGAACAAGCTTATGTTGTCTCACAGGCACAGGTCACCTCAACAGGACACAAATGGGCCTGACTTTGAGGTAGTCTCCATGATCATGACAGATGGGTAGATTGAGAACAGCACTATTCAGTGCACAATTGTATCACCTTGTCACATTAAGGCACACATCTAGATCACCCTCTTGTCACAATAAAGTCTTATATTTTCATTCTGTGCCTTTAATCCCCAAACCCATGGATACCTTCAAGGAAAGGGATAGAATCAACCATCTGGTCCAGAAAATGTTTCAGATCCATAGACCATTCCTACTAAAGTGGTGCATCAACCAAGCCCTGTGTAACAGACCAGTGAGAGAATGGACCATTCTATGAGATAACATACTGGTAGATCACATTTTAAATAAGCTATTTTCCAAAAGCATACATAAGCAAAGTAGCAGTTCATTGCAGCTAGGACAGAGGGGCAAGACAGGTGGTGGGATCAGCAGTTACATGTATCTCCCTCTTCCTGGTTTTTTTTTGGGGGGGTGGGGGGAAAGAGAGGAAGGAAAAGTGTAGTAACTGGAGGAACAAACTCAAACCCATAAAGTAGCTCTGAAGCATGTGAATTTGAAGCTACCTCCTCACTGGACATTCCAAATGTTTAACTTAGTTCAATTTTTCCTATAGAAAGCATAATCCACTATATAACCTTATTCGAGTACCTTTAAAATCCCATGTTTTTGGAATTTCACTAGAAAATAAGACTCTAATCATGATGTATAATTTTATTTACTGTAAAACCACCTGTAGAACATCTTCAAAATCAATTACAAAATACAGATTCCAACTGACGAATCTCAGTAGCCGTCTTCACTGACATTTTCTCCGCAGCCTCATACCATCTCTTCACATTTACAGAATCCTACTAAAATTGCTCATTACTTTGAAAAGGTTACTACTATTCAGTTCTAAACAGCACATGCAATGCAATTATGTAATTGTATGTTGAGTTTCAAAGCAGTAATAATTTCCATTTATTCTGTGCATAGCAGTGCAACACCACGCTCATAAAAGCTGCGAGAATCTTCCTTGGTAGCAATTTCAAAGTCAACAGTGAAGATCAGGTCAGCACGAGTGAAGTTTAGGTACACAGGAAGGGTCACCTGTGAAATGGTACATGAAGTTAGAAGGGTAAAATAAAACCTTAAACAGGTGTTTAGATAAACAAAAAAGGACACTTAACATTCATTGGAAAAGTAAACAAAAAACAAAAATCTGCAGATGCTGGAAATCAAACAAAATAAATGCCTGAAACACTCAGCACGCCAGGCAGCATCTGTGTCAAGAACAGACAAGTTGACACTGAATTTTGACAAAGGGTCTAAACCTAAAACATCTTGTCTTTTCTCTCCAGAGATGCTGCTTAATCTACTGAGTATTTCCAGAATTCTTTAGTTTTATTTCATTATAGTATTTTACTATGTATATTAAACACAGGCAATAATGAAGTATAACTGACCCATATTTGGCAAAAGTGGAATATTCACAATCTGAAAACTGAACACTTTCCTGAATTTAGAGGAACTATTTCCACAATCTCAGTCCCAACATGGAATTCCTTTAAAGATTGTTAAGTAGATTGTAATACAATGACCCAAAATTTGCTGTGGCAAGGCAATGAACAGCACGCACTGTTAGACTTGCCATTGCCCATTTAATGTTGACTTATTTTTTGCTGCAAGTTGCTGGAAGTGCCTGATGCCCTGTAGAAGGCATCTGGGACCAGAGTGAACAGGGCAAGCAACTGTATCTCCTTAACCAATCAGATTGAAGGATTGTGAAATTAACAGCGCAAGGACGGGGAAGGAAGTGTAAGTTGGAATGTTGAATTCAATGTCAAATCAGGTACAGAAGCTAGAAAGAGAGGGTAAGAAAGATTGGATTGAGAAAGACAAAAGTAATTTTTTTTTAATTTTACATTTTTAAAATCTAACAATTAAAACCTCAAGGAATGAGACTTGTAATTGTATTTTTTTTAGTGCCAGAGTGGTTGACTGGCAGTAATTAACACTTAAAAGGGTACTTAGACTTGACTCAATGCATTTCAATGGGAGCCAGACAGCGAGATGCCATTTGTGAAGCTAACAGCGGAGCGGCACATCTTCGATCAACGTTCCTTTTAAGCTGTCTGGAGGTCCCGCGCAGCCGGCTCACCGACTTTTAAATGGAAAAACCATGCACGTGTGGAAATTTGAATGGGACGTGCACTCAAAAAAAAATTAAAGGGAATATTGTCTCAGACAGCAACTTTTTAATTTCTGCGTTTAATTGCGCATCTGCCCTCGCCTGAAGTTGCTGTGGCATTTGTGCATAAATAACGGCGAGCGCCATTAGCCTCACCGTTATTTTGAGAGCAAATTTAGGGCCAATGTCTTTATTGCACGCAGTAATCCAGGTTACACTAAGTGAATCAAGTCAATTACTCACCACATTAGCTTTCCTTTCAGCATGTGTCTCCTTAACCCACCGAAGCTGTGTAAGAAGCAGTTCAGTGGATATTGAATTGGACAAGGACAGCTTGTTGTTATTACAAGTGGCACCCTGAAGTGTCAGGCCTGTACAAAGGAAAGGGTATGTTAGTTTATATTTAGGATATAAATCAATCTTTTTAAAAGGCTACCATTACACTACCACTTTTGTGTCAATATAATACGGTTTGCATATGCATCCACACGAGAGCAGTAGTGTAGCTTGAGAATCAGCTCCTCATACAACTCCTGAGTGCACTGAAAATGCATGATTTCATGTATTATACAACCCCACACGACTTGGACATTATGTCCAGTGTAGTAAGCCAGCCAAGCAGCATTTGTCGTAACATTATCCACAAGCAAGGTAATTAAACATTTTGATGTAGATTGCATAATTTGTTTGTGAGGGAAAACATCCACAAGACCTCCAATACCACAAATATTTTTTTCCTTCAATTGGACAGTAATCGCAAGTGGCAGACACCCTGGTGCAAATATCTGCTGGAGGAAAATATTACAGATGGTAGTGCGAAATGACAAAACCTGCTATTGAATCAAAGCCATCAGCATTAATAAAGCCACCATTTTAAACTGCTGCCAGTCTTGGACACTAGAGATCTGGAGGGGGGGGGGGGGGGGGGGGGGGGGGGAGAAGAAGAGGGAGGAGTACACCCTATAAAATATTCCAAACTGAACTTTGTCATACAAGTTCTAATGGAAGACAGAGCTCAGATTTGCAACTCAATTATGTTTGCCTTGAGATCATGCTACGTGTTATTCCAACTCACTGCAGTATCCATCATCGCTGAAAATGACTTGTACTAACCGGTTATCCCAAAACTGCAAGCATCCAGTACAGCGTTCTGATTATTTGTAACAGTGACTTCCAGTCGAAGCTCTTCCAATGACCAACTGTTTGCCTGAGCCACATACTGCCGTGTTGCTGTGATATAAGCCTCTGGCACATACAAGCCACCCAGGCAAACATGGATATTCTACAGCAAAATACAAATATTTGTGTAAGACATGGGAAAATATTTTATTCTAGCAATGCAAAAATCCACCAGTCTATATTCTTCAGTCACTGACTCCACTGTTTGTTGGGAAGAGATGATTAGATCCACTATTGGAATGGACCAAGGGCTTAATTTGCCAAACTTGTCCTTTGGATCCCAAGACAGAATATTAACAAAATTTTACATCTTTTTGAACTAATTTGTAAGTACACAATTGTTTGCAAATGGGAGGATTTGTGTAAAAGGAAAAAAGTGATGTGCAATACAGGTTCTATTTTATGCTGATAAAAGTCCATGGGGCTTGCAAACATCAAGTCAGTGATCGGTGAAAGGAATAGGGAACATAACACTACTTATAAGGAATCAATAAACAAACTAAGAGCAGTTAAATGTAAGCCTAAAATTGTTCTTTCTACATTCTTGTATGGCTTCATTGCTGGAACCTGGTGACTTCACATTGTTGTCTAAAAGTTACTGCTGTAGCTGACTTTAAAAAAAACTCGATAAGAACATAAGAAATAGGAGCAGGAGTAGGCCAATCGGCCCCTCGAGCCTGCTCCGCCATTCAATAAGATCATGGCTGATCTGATCCTAACCGCCAATCTACTATCTATCACAGAACCATCTCCTGCATCTAACAGAATTGCACACACGAAATAGGAGCAGAATCAGGCTACACAGTCCCTGGGCCCGCTCCACTACCCACAGGGCCATGACCGATCCGAACCTAGACTCATGTCCAAATTCCTGCCCGCTCCCCGTAACCCTTAATGCCCTTTACTTCTAGGAAACTGTCTATTTCTGTTTTAAATTTAATTAATGTTGTAGCTTCTACAGCTTTTTGTGGCAGCATATTCCATGGACCTACCACCCTCTGAGTGAAGTAGTTCCTCCTCATCTCAGTTTTGAAAGAGCAGCCCCTTATTCTAAGACGATGTCCCCTAGTTCTCGTCTCACCCGTCATCGGGAACATCCTCCCCGCATCCACCCGATCCAACCCCTTCACAATCTTATATGTTTCAATAAGATCGCCTCTCATTCTTCTGAACTCCAATGAGTAGAGTCCCAATCTACCCAACCTCTCCTCATATGACCACCCCCTCATCCCCGGGATTAACCGAGTGAACCTTTTTTGCACTGCCTCGAGAGCAAGGATGTCTTTCCTTAAGTAAGGACACCAAAACTGTATGCAGTATTCCAGGTGCGGTCTCACCAATACCTTGTACAACTGAAGCAATACCTCCCTATTTTTATATTCTATCCCCCTAGCAATGAAAGCCAACATTCCATTTGCCTTCTTAATCACTTGCTGCACCTGCATACTAACCTTTTGAGTTTCGTGCACCAGGACCCCCAGATCCCTTTGCACTTCAGTACTCTCCAGTTTCTTGCCATTAAGATAATAAATTGCTCTAGGATTTTTCCTGCCAAAGTGCATCACCTCACACTTTCCAGTGTTGTATTCCATCTGCCAAATCTCTGCCCACTTACTTAGCCTGTCTATGTCCCCTTGCAGGTTTTTTATGTCCTCCTCACTCACTACTTTCCCTCCCATCTTTGTATCATCTGCAAATTTTGATATGTTACACTTGGTCCCTTCCTCCAAATCGTTAATATAGATTGTGAAGAGTTGGGGACCCAGCACTGACCCCTGTGGAACACCACTAGTTACTGATTGCCAGTCTGAGAATGAACCATTTATCCCAACTCTTTGCTTTCTGTTAGATAGCCAATCCTCTATCCATGCCAGAATATTACCCCCAATCCCGTGATTTTTTACCTTAAGCAATAATCTTTTGTGTGGCACCTTGTCAAATGCCTTTTGGAAGTCTAAATACACTACGTCCACTGGTTCCCCTTTATCCACTCTATATGTTACTTCCTCAAAGAACTCCAGCAAATTTGTCAAACATGACTTCCCCTTCGTAAAACCATGCTGACTTTGTCCTATTAAATTATGATTATCCAAATGTCCTGTTACTGTTTCCTTAATAATGGACTCCAAATATTAGATGTACATATTTAACAGCCTCTTGCTACGAAGAAACACATGAATGAAGTATAAAAATTGCAACTCATTACCCAATTAGTAAGTTAGGCTAATACACTGCAATTTATTAACATTTTGAAACCATGCTCTGCACACATGCACACAATTAACAGAAACACAGCAATCACATTCAAATTCAATTCCGGTTTTATATCTAAAGATTTAACACATTCCTATGTAGCTGATCACATCAATTCTCAATGAGGCTGGCAAATCCCAAACTTCAACACTTTCAACTTAGTAAAAAGCCAAAAAAAAAAATAGCTGGGTCATTAGTTTGACGATTTTACATAAAGTAGGTATATACTCACCTTTAGTTCTTTAGCGCCACCACTGGATGCTGCCTGAGATATCTGTTGCAGCTGCTTTATACGGTCACTGAAGTCAGATACCCACTGAATAACTGTCATATCTGCAGGGATTGTATAGCGGATCCAGCTGCGAGGCAAGATACCTTTTTTTTTGGAGAGTAGCGAGATGAGGAAAAAATTCAGAATTGTAATTTTTAAAGAAAGATTTGCATTTATATAGCACCTTTCACGACCTCGGGACGTCCCAAAGCGCTTGAAGTACTTTTGAAGTGGAGTCACTATTGTAATGTAATGTAGAAATGCGGCAGCCAATTGGCACACAGCAAACTCCCACAAACAGCAATGTGATAATAACCAGATAATCTGTTTTAGTGATGTTGATTGAGAGATAAATATTGGCCTGTACACCAGGGATAACTGCCCTGCTCTTCTTCGAATAGTGTCATGAGATCTTCTATGTCCACCTGAGAGAGCAGACAGGGCTTCGGTCGAACGCCTCATCCAAAAGACGGCACCTCCGACAGTGCAGCACTCCCTCAGTACTGCACTGAAGTGTCAGCCTAGATTTTTGTGCTCAAGTCTCTAGAGTGGGACTTGAACCCACAACCTTCTGACTCGGAGGCAAGAGTGCTACCAACTGAGCCACAGCTGACACCGGTATTCAACTGTACTTATCAATGTAACACATCTAATGGTTACACAGTTATTGCCATACAAATATAGAATTACTTCACTGGAAAATTTAATGTATTGGTAAAATTTTCTGCAGTCATTTAAAACAAAATATTTTAGCACTTTTACTTTAGCTTGTTGATCTGTGCAATATTAATCCCGACTAGGGTACCAGTTTTCAGATTTAATCGAGCCTTACCTGAACATCTGCTAGGGTTTGTTCAGATATGCAGGAAGGAATTATGCCAAGGGCAGTCCCACAAAGTTGGACAGCAAAGGAGAGGCCCAGTCAACTGTATCGAATAGTGCAGAGAGGTTGAGGAGGACAAGGAGGGATAAAGAACCATGGCTGCAGTCATAAAGGTTGTCTTTCATGACTCTGATCAAGACATTAGGTCAGATCCAGTGCAGTGAGAAGGGCAGAAGCCAGGCTGGAATGATTCAAACAGAGGGATGAAACAACTGGGGTTGCTGCACCTGAAGAGCCAGTGAGAGGTGCTACAATAGAACTACCAAGAGAAGTGGAAGGAGGGAAGGTAGGCTGGGGAATAGTGCTGAGTGAGGAGAGAGAGAAGTGGTTAGAAGTGAGAAAGGGTTAATTAATAACCTTTTAGTAAAGGGGCCTTTAGGGAAGAGTGACCATGATAGAATTTTATATTCAGTTTGAAAGTGATTTAGTTAAATGCGAAACTAGGGTCTTAAATCTAAACAAAGCAAACTACAGGAAACTTTCGTTTATCCGGCATCGACGGGACCGGCGTGGTGCCGGTTTATCGAAAGTACCGGATAACAGAGAGTTATATCTACCGAGGCTATTTTTAACAAAGAGACTCCAAGCAGCACGGGAGAATCTACTCATGCTACTGCAATGTTTCGGACTTGCGACAGCGCCAGGAGGCCGAGTAGTGGCACTTTTGAAAAGTACCCCTACTGACTAAATCGGCGTTCGCGGACTCAGACTCGGGATCGGCAACATTGCCGGTTATTTGAGAGGATTTTTCGGAGCACTCGGCGTTCGCGGAGACTCGACAACATTGCTGGTTATTTGAGAGGAGTTTTCGGAGGATGATTTTTGCCGGTTAAGCGAGAATTCCGGATATTTGGGTGCCGGATAAACGAAAGTTTCCTGTACATAGGTATGAGGGGCGAGTTGGCTAAGGTAGATTGGGAAACTACATTAAAAGGTATGACGGTAGACAAGCAATGGCTAGCATTTAAAGAACACAATTTACAACAAATATACATTCCTTTAAGGCACAAAAACCTCACAGGAAAAGTGGTCCAACCGTGGCTAACAAGAGAAGTTAAAGATAGTATTAGATCAAAGGAAGAGGCTTATAATGTTGCCAAAAAGAGTAGTAAGCCTGAGGATTAGGAGGATTTTAGAATTCAGCAAAGGAGGACCAAGAAATTAATAAAGTAAGGGAAAATAGAATGAGTGTAAACTAGCGAGAAACACAGAAGCTTTTACAGTCTGTTTTTAAATCGGTATGTAAAAAGGAAAAGATTAGTGAAAGTAAATATGGGTCCCTTACAGGCTGAGACAGGAGAAATTATAATGGGGAATAAGGAAATGGCTAGAAATTAAACAAATACTTTGTATCTGTCTTCACAGAAGAAGACGCAAAAAACTTCTCGGAAATAGTGGAGAACCAAGGCTCCAGCGAGAATGAGGAACTCAAAGAAATTAGTAAAAAAAAAAAAAAAGTACTGGAGAAATTAATGGGACTGAAAGCCGATAAATCCTCTGGACCTGATGGCCTACATCCTAGGATTTTGAAGGAGGTGGCTATAGAGATGGTGGTTGCATTGGTTGTCATTTTCCAAAATTCTATAGATTCTGGAACAGTTCCCACAGATTGGAAGGTAGCAAATGTAACCCCACAATTTAAGAAAGGAGTGAGAGAGAAAACAGGGAACTAGAGACCAGTTAGCCTGACATTAGTAGGGAAAATGCTAGACTATTATTGACGTGGTAACAGGGCACTTAGAAAATAATAGGATTGGGCAGAGTCAACATGGATTTATGAAAGTGAAATCATGTTTGACAAATCTTAAGAATTTTTTGAGGTTGTAACTAGCAGAATAAAGGGGGAACCAGTGGATGTGGTGTATCTGGATTTTCAGAAGGCATTCGATAAGGTGCTACACAAAGTTATTAAACAAAATTAGGGCTCATGGAATTGGGGGTAATATACTAGCATGGATTGAGGATTGGTTAACGGACAGAAAACAGAGTAGGAATAAACGGGTCATTTTCGGGTTGGCAGGCTGTAACTAGTGGGGTACCGCAAGGATCAGTGCTTGGGCCTCAGCTATTCACAATCTACATCAATGATTTCGATGAGGGGACCAAATGTAATATTTCCAAGTTTGCTGATGATACAAAGCTGGGTGGGAATGTAAGTTGTGAGGATGATGCAAAGTGGCTTCATGGGGATATAGACAGGCTAAGTGAGTGGGCAAGAACATGGCAAATGGAATATAATGTGGAGAAATGTAAAGTTATCCACTTTAGTAGGAAAAATAGAAAAGCAGAATATTTTTTAAATGGTGAGAGATTGGGAAATGTTGGTGTTCAGAGGGACCTGGGTATCCTTGTACACGAATCACTGAAAGTTAACATGCAGGTACAGCAAACAATTAGGAAAGCAAATGGTATGCTGGCCTTTATTACAAGAGGATTTGAGTATAAGAGTAAAGACATCTTACTGCAATTATATAGGGCCCTGGTGAGACCACACCTGGAGTATTGTGTACAGTTTTGGTCTCCTTACCCAAGGAAGGATATACATGCCATAGAGGGAGTGCAACGAAGGTTCACCAGACTGGTTCCTGGGATGGGGGGATTGTCCTATGAGGAGAGATTGAGTAGACTAGGCCTATATTCTCTAGAGTTTAGAAGAGAGGTGATCTCATTGAAACATACAAAATTCTTACAGGGCTTGACAGGGTAGATGCAGGGAGGATGTTTTCCCCTGGCTACAGTCTAGCACCAAGGGTCAGTCTCAGAATAAGGGGTCGGCCATTTAGGACTGAGATGAGGAGACATTTCTTCACTCAGAGGGTGGTGAATCTTTGGAATTCTCTACCCCAGAGGCTCAGTCGTTGAGTCTATTCAAGACAGTGATCGATAGATTTTTGAATATTAAGGGTATCAAGGGATATGTGGATAGTGCAGGCAAGTGGAGAGGAGGTAAAAGATCAGCCATGATCTTATTGAATGGCAGAGCAGGCTTGAAGGGCCAAATGGCCTACTCCTGCACCTATTTCTTATGTTCTTATGGTATAGCTGGAGGACATGGAGAACAGAGCAGGGGCAGGAAGTGACTGAAAAACAGAACTAGTCAATATAAGCAGCTGATTAAACAGAATGAGACTTTAGATTACATGGATCAGTAGTGGCAGAGAAACAGCATGCTGAACTGGATTGCTAAATTAGTAGACAAATCAGGGGCCAACATGCTAAAACTATACAATGTTCTCGTCAGACCACACCTTAAGTACTGCATCAAGTTTTGTCATCAAGATACAAGAGACATACAAGGCTTGGAGGTGGTAGAGAGAAAAAAACCACAAGGATGATCCCCAAGAGGGCTGAATTATGAGACACCAGGAAAACTTGGACTCTTCTGCCTTGAAAGAAGGCAACTAAGATGACCTCAAAAGGTATACTTGGTAGTAAACAATGCAATAAAAAAGGTAAATTGAACACTACTTCAAGCTAAACCATGACAGTAGAACAAGATATGTTCAAACTGGCATGGCAAACAACTGAAAGATAAATTTAGGACCAATGTCAGGAAGTTCTACAGTGATCAGCATACAGAATGAATATCCATGTAGAGTGAAGGCAGATCGCTGGAATCATTTAAGACTTGGGTGCTATGATGAGACTGTACATATAGATGAATTAGGATGCACCAAATGATCTTGTAGTAGCAGATTATGGTGTACCAGGTCAGAACTTGTTAACTGCAGACCCAAAGCCAGTGGGTAAGTTTGAGTTAAAAAAAAAAATACACTCATCCTTGCATATAATTCATGCAAAATTCCAATTAGGGCTTTCCTGGTGCTGCCCTGATGTACTAATGGGTGTAGAACTAAGCCATACATACAACTGACCCCATGTCCGCTTCCCAGCCTGTGTTGAGTTAGCTGATCTCAGCCGCAGCAGCAGCTGTGGTGCTGAATTTGGCCTCAGAATTCCTAAGCTAGAGAAAGAAAAATCACCCAGGGTTTCTGTTTTGGATTCCAGTGACTCCTGCATGGATGTTGAGCGAGAAAAGGATCCAGTTCAACGAAGATCCCCTCTGCAGTCAAATAGTCTAGCACTCATGAAGCCCACTGATTCAATGAACAGCCATTTAAATGAGGAAAGGAAGACTTTCCTGGCAGCCAACTATCACCCCATCTGTCAGTGGCATCTCTGTCTATAGCCCTTGCAACTAATTAGGATAGACCAGCTTTATACACAGGTTATTATTCAATATACAATAGTATACAAGATTATGTATAATGAACATTTCAAATGACTACAGGAAATCCATTATAAACAGTTTGGATACCATTTGTTTGCAGAACTTTATGCCACTGCTTCAAAGACTACTCAATTTTAAATATAGTTTACATCCTATATACTCCAGCGTAATTTCCTTACCTTTCACCATCTCGCTGATAAGTGTCCGCAGATAGTTGGTCTGTTTCTTTTTCCCTTCACATACTTGCACAACATCAGCCAGGTCTTGGCGAATATCCTGCAATAGCTTTGCACCACTCTTAACTTCTCTTTCAAAGAATCTATACAATGGATCCTATAAAGACAAATATTTGTATAACTCTCCTCTTTGATTTGCAATCATTTAGTTGGCAATGGACATTTTAATTGCATTAGGGACACTGAGCCCCATTGTTAGGGAAAATGGAAATAAATGTAATGCAACAAAGGACTATTCTAGTCTCAAAACACATGTTCGGTCTCCATTACCTTTTAAACCTTTTTCCTTTTTTCATTCTTGGGTTAAAAGCATTGAAGCACAATATCAGCAATTGCTTTCATCTACAGCACCTCCTACTACTAATTTGACTTAATCACTTTATAGCTTCTAAAACTTTTAAAACCTGGCCATAATTTTTAAGAAATGCCCAAGATTACTGATAAAGTCTACATTTTGAATAGTAAAAAGTACAACAGCATGATGTACTAATACATGAAACATAAACTTGTGTATTCAAGGTCATTATACAGCCTTCAAAAAAAAAACACACGTGCAAACATATACTGACGCAAATCTCTCATGGACAAGATTTATGGCAAATCTTCAGTGGAGAGAAAAACAGTTAACATTTCAGGTCGATGCCTTTTCACGATGGAAGGTCATCGGTCTAAAATGATAACTGTTTCTCTCGCCACAGATGCTGCCTGATCGATGAGTGTTTCCAGCATTTTCTGCTTTTATTTCAGATTTCTAGCATCCGCACTATTTTATCAAGAGTATTTTGAAGAAAAAGTAAAAAAGCAGGCTATTCATTTGTGCAATAGCACTTACTGTATATGACACCAGGTGTGGGTTAATCTGTGACAGGCAAAATGAGGCACCCTTATCACTGAAAACTCTGGTCAGAGTGCCACCTACAGGCGTAGGAGTTACTAAATTGAGTTTCCCATAGCATCAAAATGGGATACAAACATGAAAGTTTGAATAAACACCTGCCTCACATACAGAATTAAATATATAATAGAGACAGAGATACACACGCAAACATTAAATTCAAACCTGGTAGTTAATTCGAGCAGATAGGGGAAATTCAGAATAAACACTAGAAACAAAAAGTAGGGTAAGAAAGAAAAAAAACTTGCATTTATATAGCACCTTTCAATGTTCCAAAGGGTTTCATAGCTAGTGAAGTACTTTTGAAACGTAATCACTGTTGTAATGTAGAAAACATGGCTGCCAATTTCCACACAGCAAGGTCCAACAAACAGCATTGAGAGAAATGATAATCTGTTTGTGATGTTGGTTGAGGGATAAATATTGGCAAGGATGAGGACAACAGCATGTATTTATATAGCACCTAAAACAGAGTACAGTAAAAGGTGCTCCACAGAAGCGTAATTGGGTCCTGCTCTCGTCTGCCAAAATTGATCACTATTCTAGATTCATTCTGGAATGCGAAGATAAATCTCGGCTCCTATTCTCTACTGCTAACCGTCGTCTTAAATCCCTCTCCCGTCTCCTCCACCCTCACCTCCGACAACAAGTGTGAGGAGCTCAAGGACCTTTGTCGCCAAGATTGAGACCATCTGCCCCTCCCCTTCCCCACCGGGTCAAACTTCCTCTAAGGTTCCCCCTGCCCTAGCCTCACATCTTTCTCCAGTTTCTCTCTGATCTCCCCTCATGACCTCGCTGCACTCATCTTGTCCATGAGACCCATTTCCTGCTCCTCGACCCTATTCCCAACAAACTGCTGACCACCCAACTTCCTTTTCTGGCTCCCATGTTAGCGGACATTGTTAACGGTTCTCTCCTCTGGTACTGTCCCCCTCTCCCTCAAATCTGCAGTCATCCCCCCTCTCCTCAAAAAAACCCTTGACCGCTCCGTCCTTGCAAACTACCGCCCCATCTCCAACCTCCCTTTCCTCTCCAAAGTCCTTGAATGTGTTGTCGCCTCCCAATTCCGTGCCCATCTTGCCCGCAACTCCATGTTTGTATCCCTCCAATCAAGTTTCCGCCCCTGCCACAGTACCGAAATGTCTTTCAAAGTCACAAATGACATCCTTTGTAACTGTCCTCCTCGACTAGTCTGCAGCCTTTGACACGGTTGACCACTCCATCCTTCAACGCCTCTCCACCGTCGTCCAGCTGGGTGGGACTGCACTCGCCTGGTTCCATTCTTATCTATCTAATCGTAGCCAGAGAATCACTTGCAATGGCTTCTCTTCCCGCTCTCGCATCGTTAACTCTAGTGTCCTCCAAGGATCTATCCTTGGCCCTCTCTTATTTCTCATCGACATGCTGCCCCTTGGCGACATCATCTGAAAACACAGCGTCCGTTTCCACATGTACGCGGACGACACCCAGCTCTACCTCACCACCACTTCTCTTGACCTCTCCACGGTCTCTAAATTGTCAGACTGCTTGTCCAACATCCAGTTCTGGATGAGCAGAAATTTTCTCCAATTAAATATTATTTTTGGTCCCCGCCACAATCTCCGTTCCCTAGCCACTGACTCCATCCCTCTCCTTGACATCTGTCTGAGGCTGAACCACACTGTTCACAACCTTGGTGTCATATTTGACCCTAAAATGAGCTTCCGACCACATATCCTTGGCATAACTAAGACCGCCTATTTCTACCTCTAACATCGCCCCTCTCCACCCTTGCCTCAGCTCATCCGCTGCTGAAACCCTCATCCATGCCTTTGTTACCTCTGGACTTGACTATTCCAACACACTCCTGGCTGGCCTCCCACATTCTACCCTACGTAAACTTGTCATCCAAAACACAGCTGCTAGTCTCTTAACTCGCACCAAGTCCCGTTCACCCATCACCCCTGTGCTCACTGACCTACATTGGCTCTCGGTTAAGCAACGCCTCGATTTCAAAATTCTCATCCTTGTTTTCAAATCCCTCCATGGCCTCACCCTTCCCCATCTCTAATCTCCTCCAGCGCCCGCCCCCCCCGCCCGAGATATCTGCGCTCCTCTAATTCTGCCCTCGAGCATCCTTGATTATAAATCGCTCAACCATTGGTGGTCATGCCTTCTGTTGCCTAGGCCCTAAGCTCTGGAATTCCCTGCCTAAACCCCTCTTCTACCTCTCTTTCCTCCTTTAAGACGCTCCTTAATACCTACCTCTTTGACCAAGCTTTTGGTCATCTGCCCTAATTTCTCCTTATGTGGCTCGGTGTCAAATTGTGTGTCCTATAACACTCCTGTGAAGCGCCTTTGGGACGTTTTTACTACGTTAAAGGTGCTATATAAATGCACGTTGTTGTTGTAGTAATCAGAAAAAATTGATACCGAGCCAAAGGAGGAGATATTAGGAGAGGTGACGAAAGGGATGGGTTTTAAGAAGTTTCTTAAAGTGGGGGGGGGGGGGGGGGGGAAGAGAAAAAAAGTGTAGAGGTGTAGGGAAGGAATTCCAGAGCTTTGTGCCAAGACAGCAGAAGGCACAACTGCCAATAGTTGGGTGAAGGGAGCAGGAGATGCACAATGGCCTGAGTTGGAGGTATGCAGAGTTCTCAGGAGGGTTGATCATCTGGAGATGGTTACAGCGATAGGGAGGGGCAAGAGATGAGAAATTTTAATTGGAAGCATTTGGGGACTTAGAGCCAATGCAGATCAGTGAGCACAAGGGAGATGAGTGAGTGAGGGGTGGTGCGGGTTAGGGTACAGGTTGCAGACCAGGAGAGCATTGGAATAGTTGAGTCTGGAGGTGACAAAAGCATGGATGAAGGTTTTGGCAGCAGATGGGCTCAGGTAGGGGCAGACAGAGATAATGTTACGGAGATGGAAGTAGGCGGTCTTTGTGATGGAAAAGATATGGGGGTCAAAAGCTCAGCTCTGGGTTAAACAGGACACCGAGATTGTGAACAGTCTGGATGAACTAAAGGCAGTGGCCGGGGACTCGGGAGGCAACAGTCTGGAGGTAGGAAGAGAAACCATTGCTGGAGATGCTCTGACTATGGTTCCACTCTTATCTATCTAATCAATCAAGGACAGTCTCACTGAGCTAGACAATGGAGGAGAGACATTGGAGGAGGATGGTGTGGTCAACGGCTGCAGAAGTCGAGAAGGATAGGAGGGCGTGCACCACTGTCATAGAGGATGTCATTTTATTACAGATTAGGGCCATTTCAGGGCTATGGCAGGGTCAGGAATCTGAATGGAAATTCACAATTGAATTGCAGGAAAGACAGGCATGGATTTGGGAGATGGCAATACATTCAAGGACTTGATGAGAAATTGAGGTTGGAGATGGAGCAGTAGTTTGGAAGGACAGAAGGATCAAGGTGGGTTTTCTGAGGAGAGATGGATTTTAAAAGGGATGGGGGACAGTTCTTGGAGAGGGAACCATTTAGCACAGAGGCCAAGAAGGCAAGTTGGGTGATCAGCAGTTTAGTGCGACTGGGGTCAAGGCAACAGCAGATGAGTGTCATGGACAAGATGAAGGTGGAGCATACATGAGGAGTGATAGGAGAGAAGAGAGAGTCAAGTTCAGGACTAGGACAGGCTAAGGGAAAGGGCAAGGGGCCTCGGTTTAATGTCTCATCCGAAAGACGGGAACTCCCAACAGTTCAGAACTCCATCAATACTGCAGTGTGTACACATATTATGTGCTCAAGTTTCTGTAGTGTGGCTTGAACCCACGATTTGACTCAGAGGTGAGAGTGCTACTAGAGCCAAGGCTGACACTGGAAACAGCACCAGGTATACCTGAAAATGAGGTTCCAACCTGATGAAGCTACAACACAGGTCAGAAATGGGGATGTTACTGCACAGTGTTCAGCGCCATTCACAACTCAGATAATGAAGCAGTCCATGCCCACATGCAACAAGACCTAGACGATGTTCAGGCTTGGGCTGATAAGTGGCAGGTAATATTCACGCCACACAAGTGCCAGGCAATGATTATCTCCAAAAAGCAAGAGTCTAACCACCTCCCCTTGACATTCAACGACATTACCATTGCCAAATCCCCCATCAACATCCTGGGGGTCACCATTGACCAGAAACTTAACTGGACCAGCCACATAAATACTATGGCAACAAGAGCAGGTCAGAGGCTAGGTATTCTGTGGCGAGTGTCTCACCTCCTGTCTCCCCAAAGCCTTTCCACCATCTACAAGGCACAAGTAAGGAGTGTGATTGAATACTCTCCACTTGCCTGGACGAGTGCAGCTCCAACACTCAAGAAGCTCGACACCATCCAGGACAAAGCAGCCCGCTTGATTGGCACCCCATCCACCACCGGCGTACCGTGGCTGCAGTGTGTACCATCTACAAGATGCACTGCAGCAACTCGCCAAGGCTTCTTGGCAGCACCTCCCAAACCAGTGACCTCTTCCACCTAGAAGGACATGGGCAGCAGGCACATGGGAACACCACCTCCAAGTTCCCCTCCAAGTCACACACCATCCTGACTTAGAATTATATAGTCGATCCTTCATCATCGCTGGGTCAAAATCCTGGAACTCCCTACCTAACAGCACTGTGGGAGTATCTTCACCACATGGACTGCAGCGGTTCAAAAAGGCAGCTCACCACTACCTTCAAGGGCAATTAGGGATGGGCAATAAATGCTGGCTTTGCCAGCGACGCCCACATCCCATAAACGAATTTAAAAAACTATATGCATGCTAAACAGCAGTAGCAACATGCTATAGACAGAGCTAAATGATCCCACAACCAACCGATCAGATCAAAGTTCTGCATTCCTGCCACTTCCATTTGTGAATGGTGGAGGACAATTAAGGAACTAACGGGACGAGGCGGCTCCATGAACATTGCCATCCTCAATGATGGCAGAGCCCAGAACACGAGTGCAAAAAAATTCGCAACCATCTTAAGCCACAAGTGCTTCTTGGCCTCCTTCCGAGGTCCCACAGTTACAGATGCCAGTCTTCAGCTTATTCGATTCATTCCACGTGATATCAAGCAATAGTTGAGTGCACGGGACACAGCAAAGGCCATGGGCTCCTACAACATCCCGGCTATAGTGCTGAAGACCTGTGCTCCACAACTAGCGTCTCTAACCAAGCTGTTCCAGTACAGCTACAACACTGGCATCTACCGACAACACTGGAAATGCAGTCTACAACTCTTAATTCAAAGTTTTTAAGCATTAAATTCCACTTTGCTGCATTATTTTTTTTGCAAGAATCTTTCATATCTGACAAATACCTGCACTCCCATCAGAATTTTGAAAATGTATCTTGTAGATGTATGCCAGAATTTGAATCTAATCCATAACCCAACTAAAAATATATCCTGAAAATTACCAGCTTCATGCCAAGGAAATGATTGCTCTATGAGGGATCTAGAATCAAGTTTAAAACATCAAGTTTCTGAATATATACAAGCAATTTCAGCCTTTTCCCAGTTAACATGCAGCAGAATCAAACTTCCTTTAGGTTTGGCAATGGCTTTATTTTAATTTCCAGTAAATGACTGCTAGTGGGAAGCCTAGGCCGCAAGTCCTGACATGTGGTCAAAATACATGCAAAACCCTTTACATACCTAAATCATGCAACTGGCCTACAGTTACATCAGAAATTTTTCCATACATTACTCCTTGCAAATACAACAACAGTTAGACCCTACTAAAATATGTACAAATTAGCTTTTATATACACATCATTTGCCCTTCATTGTACATATTAAACAATACTTCATACCTTAATATTGTCAACTGTGCGTTTAAGATGGTTGAGTGACTGTGGAATAAGTTGCAGCCAGTTGCAGGCTGTGGTATGAAGTGTTCGCATCCAAATTGGCCGTCCATCTGAAGTAGAACCTGTCCGCTGCTTCTTCTCTGTCTCAGCATAAGCTAGATCATCCTCATCCTCCAACATCTGCATTTTCAGCATTTTGCTGAGCATGTCAGTGCCTGAACCAGATAAGGGTCAAGGGATCAAAGGTAGCCCAGCTAAATAAAGATGATGCTGCCCAAATCAACACACACCAGAGAATGGTGGTAAAATAAACTAATTTAAAGCAGGTATCACCAGGGTAAAAAGCTGACGCTCTCAAAGAAAAAAAAATTACATAGGCAGACTAACTGAAAATATGGTATACTTTTGCTTCCAAAAAGATACTTGGGCAACCAGTTCAAAGGCAAGGTCTAGGGATAGCTTCATTTAAAAAAAGTGTAAACTCAGGCTGCTGATGGTCAGACAAATGCACGAAAGTACATGTCTGCTGAAGAATGAGTTCAGACTAGTGTTAGTGACATTGTGTTGCTACACAAGACACAGAAAAACATGCCAGACACAGAAGTAGTAGGACAAGCATTGTCAGATAGAAAAGTACGATCTTCTGTAAGTACAGACAAGTTCTAGCCAAAAAGAAAAAGATTTAGAAACAGCACAAAGAACAATCTTTAGCAGGTGAATTATTTTGATTCAGAGAAGTACAAAGCATATAGTTTGTGAAATTATGACGTGATTAAAAGACAAAACCCTCGGCAGTTGCATAGTAATTGGAAGTTAAAACTTAGTCTTTTTCTTATTAAAATATTTAACTGATTAAGTTGTCTTGTTCTACATACATGATTAGATTTATACGGTTTTCATAAAATTAAACCCAATTTAACTACAAGAAAAAGCATGTATGAAATATACTGTCACTGGGTTAATTTAAATCAACACTATTGAGCAATATTATTCTACATTTGACCTCAAAATTATGACATGTTTTATGAGGAACTATCTTCAAATGGTCCCCTAAACATTGGTCTCTTCATCTTTAGGGACTTTATTGAGAAATATGTAATGCAGCAAACCTGAACTTCTAATGAGAAGTTATAACAGAAATAACTAGAAAATTCTTTTCCTGTAGGTCTACACATTGCTCTCTTCATCTTCATGCGTTCTGAGAAATATATAGTGCAACAAACCTGATTAGTTAAACAATGCAAACTTGGACTGTTCCAATGATCATCAGATGCATGTGGCTTTTCAAGGCATGGGGCGGGGGGGGGGGGGGGGGTGGAGGAAGGAAAAGAGAGAACTAATGGAGAGTACCTAAAATGGGAAAAAATGTACAGGGACTGCTTTCAGTCCAGATTTTCCTTTTTTGGTAGGAATTGGAAAGGAATAAGAGAATGGAGTGAAAGCCATCTAAAATAAACACCTCTGGGAGAAGAGCAAAATATCTGAATCAGACAAATACAATAGAACGGTTAAGTGCAGAGGAGTGAGAGAAACAAGATAAATGAAGTGACAACAGCACAAAATGAGGTACATATATGTTTGACCATGGGAGCACATCACTTTTGAATATGTAAAGTTGTAGTACATTTGTCTAAATCTACATTAGTATAAACATTACCAATGTCTACTGCATTATCTTTATCTTTTCAAATCACAACACTATCAATTTAAGTATTTAAAAAGGTTAGCCAAGTTCCAGTACTTGGAAATCTTGTACTTACCCTGTGTAGTTAGAAGCACTTTTTCAGCATTGTTTGGTAAACCTAGCCAGGATGGAGTCTGAGTGTCAGGAAGCATCTCAACCCACTGTACGAACTCCTCTCGCCTGCATACAAATCACCATTTGTATTAAAGCTAAAAGGTAAAAACTTTTCCAAATTAAGTTTAGATATACAGTTTCTCTAATGAGGATTCCATAAACTAAGCATGTTTTAAGCAATCTCTAGAAAGAGGGCCTTACAGCAAATAATTTCCTTTTCTCTGAAGTCAGCATTCTTCTTCAAACATAATGGGCCGTAATTTGTGGCCCCTACGGGTGCTTACGCGCCATTAGGAGCCGCGCAAGTTCCAGGTTTAGGCATGCAAAGCCGGGATTGGGGGGGGGGTGGAGATTGTCCTATGAGGAGAGATTAAGTAGACTAGGCCTATATTCTCTAGAGTTTAGAAGAGAGGTGATCTCATTGAAACATACAAAATTCTTACAGGGCTTGACAGGGTAGATGCAGGGAGGATGTTTCCCCTGGCTGGGGAGTCTAGAACCAGGGGTCACAGTCTCAGAATAAGGGGTTGGCCATTTAGGACTGAGATGAGGAGAAATTTCTTCACTGAGGGTGGTGGATCTTTGGAATTCTCTACCCCAGAGAGCTGTGGATGCTCAGTCGTTGAGTCTATTCAAGACAGAGATCGATAAGATTTTTGAATATTAAGGGTATCAAGGGATATGGGGATAGTGCAGCAAAGTGGAGATGAGGTAGAAGATCGCCATTCAATAAGATCATGGCTGGAGAAGGCTCGAAGGGCCAAATGGCCTACTCCAGCTCCTATTTCTTATGTTCTAACTTGCGATCTGTCAGATCATCCGCATCCCTGGGAGAAAGGGCCTCCGTGGGCGGAGAGTTCTGCTATTTGCCCAACTTCTGCTCAGCGAATGCCCTTGAGATTCTTATGCCTGGTAAAAGCAGGTGTAAGACTTGCTTTTACTAGCATAAGTTTTTTTTTTAATTGAAAAAGTAAAATTTTATCACTCATTTATACAGTGAAAACCCTGTCCAATAAGGTAAGTTTATTTTTAGCCCTGTTAAAACAATTAAATTTGTTTAATATTTAATTAAATGGCATTTTAATTAATTTTAAATGTAATTTTAAAAAAAATTTCATGTGTTCGTGTATTTAAGTGATCCCCATTCATACTTATGGGGTTTCCGTACATACGGAACTCCCATATGTATGAATGGGGATTCCCCTTCTTTCATTGGTTGGGCTGGCCCATGTGATCCCAGGGGCGCTTGCGAACCGCATGCGCCCCTGGGATATGTGGGCCTCTACCCGCTGGTACCCGGAGGGGCCCAGGAGCGCGAATCTACGAACCTCCCGGACCACCAGGTAAATTCGTAGATTTTTTGCAGGTCATTATGCATTTGATTTAATTGTCATAACTGTTACATTGTCTGTTTAAAACAATTCAGATTTTAGAAAGAAAATCTTTACCTGATGCCATCTGGCATTAGAATATCCTTATGTCCATCGACTTTACATGCCAATTTGAATTCGCTGTCAAAGCTAGCAGTCGTAAATAGACGCTCCAAGAAGGAGTTCAACAACCGCTGGTCGAATTCATTATCGATACGCCCACCATAAATGGACTGTGCCATCAGGGTTTTCAGAGCTGCCCAAGGAATTTTATCAGGTGAAATGTTCTGGCGTCCCTGAAGAAAACAAGTCATTCCATTTTAATCACTGAAATTGGGATTATTTGTGATTTGAAAGTTCACTATTTGACACTCAAGTTGCTTGGACTGCAAATAAATTACTAATCTTAAACTTAATACACAGAATTTTACAACATGTTGGCATTACAATAGTTTCTAATTATTTGTGCAATGAGAGCGTTTTAATGTGGTGGTTTTTCCACTCATTTTAGCGATTATGCTGATGGAAGCCAAATTAATGTCTAAAATAGCTAGTGATTCAGTTTCTCTTTGCTGGAAACAATGCAAATTTAAATATGAATACACCAAATCAACCTTTTTTGATGTTCGTGGGATTAATGGCACGAGGAGAGTCCATAAGCAAGTTGACTTGACCATCATTAATCAGCCCAATGTTTCCTCAAGCATTTGCAGAATAACCCAATATAAAAGGACAATCTCACCAAAAGAAGTTAAAACTGTCTTTGAAGGCACTGATAAAAAAATACAGTATTAGGTATACAGCCTCTTGTCACCATAGGCAGCTACAATACAATCACCAAGAGCGTTTAAAAAAAAATCAAAAGGAAACATTTCTGTTAATGGCCACATTGCACTGTGTTCAGAATTCCAAAATAGGCAATTCCTGTTTTAATTTCAGCTAAAAGCAGGTAGCTTCATGCTACTCAGCAACAAGGTTCAATGCTCTCCGAAAAAGTAATTAATTTCAACCCAGGCAAGTAGAAATAGTTCCTTTAAAACATTTTTCATTCATGGAGCAACAAAATGTAGTTTGTATTAAGAACTAAATATTGACATTTCACATACTATACATTTGGGAGTTGCTTTTGAAATAAGCTTTATGAAAGCAAATGTTAGTAAATCCTGAAAGGACTCACCCATCATTTGCAGAGTCTGCAATAGTTTCAAATAAGATCCAAAATGATTAGATTGAAATAATACCTCAGTTGCACATAATGCAAAATAGTATCAACCAAAGTGTGTATAAATATTGCAAGTATGTACAGAATCCCCATAAGCATAAATGGGAATTCCCCAAAAAATACATGTACACATCAAATAAATTAAAAAATGACATTTAAAATTAATTAAAATGCCATTTAAATATTTAACAAAAATTTATTTTTGAAAAATAAATTTAAGTTTTAAAGGGGCTAAGAATAACCATACTTTACTGTACAGGTTTTTTAATGTTTAAATGATTGAAAAAAATTTATTTTTATGTTCATTTAAACTCTTACGCTGGTAAAAGCAGGCCTTACATCTGCTTTTACCAGGCGTAAGAATTTCATGGGCATTCGCTGGGCAGAAGATGGGCAAATAGCCCAACTTTCTGCCCGCAGATGCCCTTTTCCTGGGGGTGGCTACGCTCTGTCAAGAAGATTCTTGATAGATCACAAGTTCCAGGTCTTCGCGCACGAAAACCCAGAATTTGCATGGCCCTTACGGGCACATCTGCACCTCACACTCATAGAGGCCGCAAAATACAGACCAACATTTGGTGTATCCTATTTAGTTACAGTAGTTTTTTTTAGCAGTAAGAATTCGAATATAATCTGCACTCTCATTTCTGTGGCATTTTGTTCTTGCATCACTTAATATTTTGCGCATGAATTTACCTTGGCTGTATCATCCAACCAGGTGTCCACAGTATCACAAGCAGATCTTAAATCTGATTCACCAAACTCATACTTCTTGGACCAACCCAGGGGGGCATATCGCAGACGTTCTTGTATAATAGCATGAAACCAGCCCAGAAGGAAGTACAAACGTGCACGCTCATTTGGTGACTGGAATAACATTTCAATAAAGTAAGTTTAAAAAAAAAAAAGATATTTGGTATAAATCTTGTACAGGGTTAGAAATCCCAACAATATTTAAAATTACAGTAGTTTCTAACTTGTACATCAGAATTGGGTTAGGCTGTAAATTTAAACTATATAAATCACAGTGAAACAAATTATGGTAAAATACAAGCAAAGCATACTAATGTTAAAACTGCTGTTATGACAGATAGCAACATTAAAAAGTACATGTAATTATTCAATAAATATTTTGTCTTAAAATGCTGAAAAGATACGGAACCCACAACAGATTGAGGAAGGCAATTTCACACTACCATAGTTTGAAAAACAAATGAATAATTAATAGATAGTCAACCACTGTTTTTGGTCCCTATGCAAATATTTGGTGGGTGTTCAAGGTGTATTGTGCTGGTACTGATGATCTTCCAGGGTGTAGTTCTTAGGTCTGGTAGAGAAACCCAAAAGCAGATGATATGCACCTGTGTGTCAATGATTGAATATCTGCACAATTACATGCAAGACATACTTTTGAATTCTGTCAAGCAACAATTATTGTTCTCGACATGGGATGACAGCAGCTGGAAAGAGTTCCCTAGTGAGTGGGGTGAGAATATATGCTCATAACAACTGTCTGGTACCTACCATGATTGGCTTGCAGAGAGGCAAGCAGCTGCTGCAGAAACTCTGAACCTACAACTAGTGCAACCAGTTTAACAGGCTACAGTGTGTGGGCCTATTTTGTAGTCAGGAAGATGATGGCAATGCACTCATTTCATACTTGTGCTGCTCAGCATGCCACATGTGAAGAGCTCCTGGTTTTCACTCTCCACGCTAGACTCAAAAATATGCTCATCTGTTCTTTAATGACCAAACTTGTAAGTATCCCCCCCCCCCCACCCGCAAATGGGAAATGGACTTGTCTATCGATAGAATGTACACTTTCTCCAAGCAAATATTGGGGTCAAATCTTAGTCTATTCTTACTTTGCACATCCTGGCAACCGGGATACTACTGAAGGTCCGCAGCATGTTGGCCTTCACACCAGGTGGTGGTTCAAATACAAATATACGTCCAGCTCGCAACAAGTTCACTGGAACCTGCAAACAAGTTAAAAGGTTACTGAGAAACTCAAAACTATTTTGTCCTATAAAGTACAGGGATACCTGCAGAGTGACACAGAAATTCAAAAACTCGAAGTGGTTAAGCAGCTGGCTACTAAAATTTCAAGAAGTACCAGCTCATGCTCCATTTTCCAGTCTACAGAGAATTTTTTTTGAATAAAATGTATTTCAAAAGTATTTGCCTAACGTTTCTTTCACAAAAGACAATGGCCTGGAAATTGCGGTCGGAGGCTTGCCGTGGGCAAGTGCTTCCAAGCCACAAGAAAACCGCACCTACCTGTTGGCCCTGGACCTTCGGACTCTTGTGGTCCTGGGCCTGCAGGCATATGCCTGCGTAAAGGCCCATGTATCCCAGGGGTGCATGCGTATCGCATATTACCACAAAATAGTACCGTATTGCCAAGTATTACAACAGTGACTCCACTTCAAAAGTACTTGATTGGCTGTAAAGCGCTTTGAGACGTCCGGTGGTCATGAAAGTCTTCTTTTCTTTCAAAATAGTACAGTATTGTTTATCTGTGGTTGAATTTAAGGTTTGCTAAAGATTGGCCAATATACTCAAGGCAAATTTAATAATTGTTTTGACTGCTGTTACATGAATTAATCTAATTTTACAAATATACTATTTATAATCTTAGTAAAAAGGAAGAGAATCGGCCATAAATATTAGCGAAATTATATCTTCAGTAGAGTCCGAAAAATACAACCAGTACTGCCAATTTATTGAAACTCTAATACTCAGATTTCAAGTGCAATGCATTACCTTGGGGTTGATCTCCATGGTAAGGAAGAGACGGAAATTAGAATGCGGTTGCAAGGAGTGCAGCTTCTTCTCCAGTTGCATGAGCCAACCAGGAGCGAGATGTACATTTTTCAACATCACCCACCTATTTAAGGTCATAGGAATGAAGCTGGTTACAAGTGACATTGGCAGAGGATCAAAAGCAAATAACCTGCAATTAATTCTTGGTCAGACATTAAGTCCAATGCACTTAACTGTCATACCCATTCACACTTAGTGACTGCAGGGTAAAGGTATACCATACATGAAGTCCATTTTATCAAGGTACCACATTCTAAATTGGTGAAATTAGTTTTTCTTTGCAAATGTACAAACTTTATTGCACTCCAACAATACACAACTTCGAGAACAAATTCTAAAATGTGAATTACATTGATGCAATTCAAGACAGATGTGTGCGCAAGTTATGCAATGCAAGACCAATGACAGTGCACAAGTACATTAAAGTATTGAAAATTTCTAATAGTACATACATTTACCTATATACTCAAGGAACAAATTCAACTAGTGAAATATGCAGAGTAACTTCACTTACCTGCCAGATTTGACAGCTGTATTAATTGCTTTTTCTGCCTGGTTGAAGCCCTCTGCAGAACCTATATGTATATTGCATTTGTTAAAATAATTAAATATTCAATGGCAAGCTGCATTGAATGTCTCAATGATTAAAAAATGTAATTGTATTTCAGTGATCAAATGATATTTACTGAAACAGAATTCTTACCAATGGCAATAGATGTAATTTGTGTGTTTTGCTCAGCTGCAAGATCCTCTCCACGTCCACTAGCATCATAGCCAGGTACAGAGCACATGAGCACTGGAGTGTTTGGTTTCACCTAAAAGGCGATAAACAACTCAACCTCAATAGACATATTACAGAAACAACCTCCAACAAATTACATACACACACTAGCACCCACCCACAGAGTTGGTTATATGAGCTATTTGGCTACAGGCTAGAATGTGAAGAGAAAATAATTAAAAGGTTGAAATTTATTAATTTAAAATGTGCACCACATAACTGATCAATATTTATGTCAATAACAGCTATCCATTTAAACACGTATCAAAATGATCGGAAATGGATAGAAACACTAAGCTCCTATGAGGAATAGGAGGATTAAAGCATGGATCATTAGAAAATATACAATACTAACAATTGGAATTTCATACTTTCCATATAATTACCAGATACTGTTACTGATTTTACAGGGGAAAAAATGGATGAAATTTGGAATTAGATTCCTTAAGCACCTGGAAACCCATACAATAAAAAACAAAATTGGACTTCAAACAATGGCCTGCAAATGTTGTACAAGTTGTTTCATCTACATACCTCAGTATCTACAATCGCTGCCAGGTCTAATGGCTGTTCAATTGTTGACATGAAACTGTCTCCCAAAACTGTAGCCACAAAGATGTGAGCCATTGCCAAGAGGCGGTCTGGTCGGAAAGCCTGGATCAGAAGCAGTCGGTGCATTGCTTGCCCAATAGAAGCTGGACAAAGGAAATAACTTTTAAACTTGCTTGGAGCATGGAAAATTAAATGAATACCATCTACCAAAAATATTCTATAAAATCTTTAGATTAAAAACTTGTTGCTTACTGAAAGGTTTCTCCTCAGCCCACAGATAAGGTACAGTTTGTTCAGGTGAACTACTCTCCAGCCAGATGTTAAATTGCTGCATTAAAAGAATATATAAATATAGATCAAAAATGTATCCAACACTTGAAAGGTGCTTTATTTTTAATTAAAGGTGGTTGCGAGTTGTTCTAAATGTCAACCAAGTGTTTGGTAGGACTAGAACTAAAAATATTGTAAACTAGAAAGAGCTCTATTTTTGAAATGTAACTAAGTATTTGCAGCTCATATCAACATTAAATGTACATTTTGTACTTGTGTTCCGAGTACTTTTGGCTTTGCTGCACGTAATGATGCACCAGCTCATTGATGGTGAATTTTGAGCAATGTGTAGCATGCTGGAATGTCTTGAAGCATTTGAATTAGGGGTGGCATTAAGTCTTTTAACATAACTCGAACATTTGTTTCAAGCTCACCCTTTTTTCAAAGGATTTTTTGGTCTGGCTTTTTCCTGGGGTAGGAGAGGATGAAAAGTTGATGACATATGTTGAGGGTACAAGTTAATGTTGAGGAACACCCTTATTAAAAATAGCAATTGGGATTGTTAAAATATATTGTGTGTTGTACACAGATTTCCAGAGTTTATCCAAATTTAGGATGAAATTATTCCAATTTGTTCCCAACTGCTTTTAAATAGCAAAATTTTTTTTGGGAACAATTTGAATTGCATTCTCCAGTTGAATAAATATAAGCTGGACACTAGTGCATCTTATTGCTGACCAATTCCAAAGAGATTATTCTTACTTTCATATGCAAGAAGTCATAGATGATTAATGAGGCTGTTCATGAATACTTATTTATATCCTCAACTTCATCAGATGTAACCAACTTCACCTCATTTCCCCCACCCCAAGAAAAAGTCAGACAACTTGAGTTTGCTTGAGACAATATACGCAAATGCAATCACCAGATATCAATACATTAAAACGTAACTTACAGCATCCACCTGAACTTTGGAAATTAGATCAAAAAAGACAGGCAAGCGGTTCAGTCTCTCCATGCCTTCTATTTGTTCTGTAGTGAGATAATCTATCTTTGACAAAGAACCGTTCAGTACAATCTCTCGACCACGAAGGAAGTGCTGGAACTCAACGTCATATGATGGTTCACTGGGTAGAACAAATTGAAGGGTTTGTATTTATGAAATATGTCCTCAGATGAATGTTTATAGCTCATTTATTCAAAAACTGAAGTTTTTACAAATGAACAAACTATGAAAACCCCAATTCGCAAAAAACTTGCATGTTAACCTTCCTTGGAATGCAGAAAATTAGACAAGATAGACAAAATGCTAAAATGAGCTAATTGTTAAAAATGATCATTTTCCCTCAAAACAAATGTTAAAACTGGCTCGTGGATTGAAAGCAGAAAGAACTTTACCTTGTTAGGCCCTTGAGGCGAATCTTGGCCAGAAGCATTGCAATGGTGATATGATCATTGTGCAACATACCCCGTGCTGCTCTGTTAAATGTTACCTGCGACATTAGAAAATAGTACATTATCTGCATGCTGGCAAAATAGCCTTTTTTTGTGTAAATGTTTACAGTTTCAAGCTTTTTAAATGACTGTTCACATATACCTGGAAAAGGTCCTTAGTAATAAAACCGAGACGCTGCGTATGATCTGTAGCTCCTTTCAGATTTGGATTCTCATATAGAACAGTGTGATAAATATCCAGGAAGAACTGAAGAGAATACTGATATAGGAAGTGGATCTATTGATGAATGAACATAATCATCAGAAACCTGATCAGATTATCCATAAAGTAGTACCACATAGGATTCAGAAAGTTATGAAAAATAATAGATTTTAGGAGTCAAAAGGGTAAAAATAGGTTTGATCATTAGAAATGTGTGAAAATGGATCCAATAAGTTATATTGACATACCTTGATTTATATGGTTAATAGCCATGGTATGCATTAGCACAATCTCAAACTATTTTAAAGCCTTTACTGGTTTTATTCAGATTGTGAATTGATTAACTGATTATTCCAAAATACTCATGCAAACTTTCTCAAGTCTTCAAAATCTACTGATCAGTTTGTACCAAAGCGTTCATACAAAGTATAAATGGCTATGGAGGATTTCATTTCTACTTTCATGTTATACTCATTTCAAAAAGATCATCTCCCAGGCTGTTTTTAAATTAGAGCACAATCCCATGATACACATTAATTTAAGACAAAAAAGTTTAAAGTCATATTACCATGCAAATCAACTTAGCTTACATGATAATTTGCTTCAGTTCATGCTGCATATACACAAGATTTTACTCTACCTGGTTTAGTGCTTCCATAGTGAAATAGATGCTACTACACGCTGTAGAAAGTGGCAGGTACTGTTGGGAAACAGCATCCACCTCTGCCATAACAATATCTGTTTCTTCAACCTTCCTGGTGACCTCTGCTGCCTCCTTTTTTAGGTTCTCCAGGGTAGTGATGATTGTGTCATCGTCCAAGATACGACCTTTAACTTCGTTCAAAGCCTGCAGTAAAGACTTCTCCAGCTGGCGCAAACGAAGCTGGAACTCGCCTATCAAAAAGAACCAGATCACCAAAACTGCAACTCTTATTTAACCACGATCTGAATGATTTTAAAATGACAAAATACAGCAGTTCTAATTTTTTAGAAAAGTTAAAAGGAGAACAAAATCACAAGTTATAAAATCCTGTATGAAGGGGAGATTGGAGAATCTTTGTGTGCAACTTGTGCACTGAGCTATCTTTTCCCCCTAGGTTTAGAGCTTTATGCAGTAGTTCAACCAAGAAAAAAAGTGGAAAGCAAATTTGGTTTTACATGTTATTTAGAACTTTGGAGAACTCTAGTCTATTCACCAAGTATTACATAAGGTCTAGTTACAAAATAGTCACCAGTGGATTTGTGGTCACTGAAAACCAACCTTGCAGTTTCAACAGGTCTGAACGTTTCTCATCTACGTCTGGTCTCTCAGCCTTCAGCACCTCATTCAGGCACTGGCTTTGTAAGCTGCTACGAGTCACTGTGAAGTTAACAAATGTAACACGAGAGCAGAGATCTGGTGGGAATTCAACCTATAAAAGAATACATGAATGATCAATCATTTCTATTTAAACCCACTTCAAATCAATAGCCTAAGATTAAGATAAGTTATCTGAAGAATCTTAAATGCATCTTTTTTCTCCCTTCACTAAATTACTCCTCTCCATCTTGAAGGCTAGAGTTGTTGCTGAAGTATGGTCCCAAGGGCACTGTGACCTTTGGATTGCTGTGAAATTTGATAAATGAGTGCTGCAAGTTATTTTGACTGTTGGAGGCATCTCGGCTGAATCGATCACGTCTTTGCCCAATGTCAACAACACCTCCGCATTTCAGCGTGGATCACCTGCTTCCTACCCAGAGGTGCCAACACCAATTATAATGCCTGGATGAGATCAACCATTTCAGCACAGTTAAAACATTTCCAAAACCAATTTGAAGCTAGAGTATTGGAGGATTTCTAAAATTAAGTTTAGAAGTTTAAAACTTTCAAAACGTAATTCATGACGACCGTAAGGAAACCAACCAGAGCCTTACCAAATTCAATGAATATGCTTTTTGAGTCAAAGCATAGATTTCCATAAACTTCTAAAGCGGTGATTAACATTTATCCAGCAACAGGGGAAAAATACTTATGTAGCACTGTGAAAATGCATCATTAGTCCTTAAAAAAGGGACAGTTCTGACCATATTAATTTCAGTGACTTACAGTTGGGTCTCGGGTAGAGAGGAAAATGACAAACGATGGCGACAGGTCAATGTCTTGATCACCAAGAGTAATGAGCACTCTACCACCAGTCCTGCGAACCTCACGATTCAGCACAGGGTTCAAGATTGGATCATAACTTTCAACATCCTAGAATTGAAGGGATAAGCAGAGTAAATATACAGAAGCTAGTAAAAACAAAAAGGTCTTTTATAATGCACTTTTACCACATACCTGGACAAGTAATGGGTTACCAAATCTCAGTGCACTCTCTAGGTTCTTTCTGAAGGCATCATCCAAGAAGCTGGTTCTAGTAATCTTGCGTTCCTTGTACTCGTTCATGATAAACTCAGTGGCCTGACCAGATGGGTCAATAATTAATGGGTACCTTTTCAAAAAGAAATGTTTATTTTAGGAAATTGCAACGTAATAAACACATGCACTAGATCCCATTCCTTTAAAAAAAAACTCTGACCTAGCAGAATGTCTGAAACTACACAATGTTCACATATTAAAGAGCCAATGAGTACTCAATGTGTAAACATGAGCTCCCAAAAACAGCATGAAGAATTGAGCATTTGGGCTTTCCTGATGGACCAGTGGACAAAGGTATCTTGTGCGAGTCAAGATATATAGATTAGGCTCAAAGATGTGTCCCAAGTGCATGTTAAATTAGATAATTATAGCCAGGCAGTGGTGGGAAATATTTTGATCTTGGTTTGTACAACAAACATATTATTGTAGAACACATCCAAAATATCATGCAAAAGCAGAAGAGGAAGAAAAAGAAAAAGAAAAACTGGGGAGTTGGGTTTCACTGGCAAACCTGGCCCAATATTCTGTCTGTTGATGTTGCATTGTATTTACACCTGCACTTGTGGATTTAGGAACTGCTGCAATAGGTGCAGGTGAGAGCAACTGGAGCATGGAGGGCATTTGGGCCACTAACTGGAGTAGGAAGAAGGGGTAGAAGGACCAAGGCTGTGAGGGAACACAGTATGCACCCACACTAGAGAAGTAGTTTAAAGTGAGTGCGTGGATTCTTAGTGTCAAGACCAGATTAATTGATTGAGCACTGACCCTGCTGCTTGTAGATAAAAAGTAAAGAGCTTTGTACTCGTACTTAGTACATGGTCGCACTGTGCAAGGGCCACAGCTGAAAGCCTCGGTATCTTTCACACCTTAAGTTTTAAGGCTGAAGTGTTCCCAGAGACCCACTACCCCCAGATCTGGCCTCCCTGTTCATGGTCCTGTACTACTGCCAAAGCCCCACCCCATTGCCCTAAAAGATATGCTTGCTGCAAGTGGAACACATTCTTCCACTTATTCTCGTGCCCAAACAGATCTCTCTCTCATCTTCCCTCACAACCCTTCAACACTGCCTCCTGCTCCCCCATTCCATCACTACAGTGTCTCTCATTCCTTGTCCCAACAGGGTCGGTCAGTTTCTTCCATCCGCAATATCTCAAACATGGTCTTTCTCAAGCGCAGCAAGTCAACTCCAAATAATAGAGCCACTCCTGATCTGTTAATCTAATAAGAATAAACACTGATATTTCAGTTCCAAAGCTCTCAACTTTACTCCCATCAGAGGCTGGGTTCACAGCATCAGTGTGACTGACAATGCCCAGACAAATACTAAAAAGGTGAAAAAGAAAGACATTTCATTGTTTTGATGAAAAATTATTGTAAATGAATTTCAAAATACCCTCATGTGCATTATGATGAAAATACCATCAGAATCAGTAGCCATTATTCAAAGAATTATGATGCATATAGAACTCAGCCCTTTAACTAATCCGACCGCATACATTACTGCAGAGACTGAGATACAAGCAAAATCTACATTTTATCATGCAAGAACTTCCCTATATTCTATACCGGTCCTTATTTACTATCTATTTCTCAATTTAATTGTGTTAATTTTCTACAACTGTCCCTTTTTCAGCTCTCGCTGTCTTTATTATTTCTCCACTTTACTTTTATTTTTGCCTATTGCTTTAGTTTTCTATGTTTCTATCCATCTCTGATATTAGTTTATTAAAAAAATTGTTTTATATAAAAGGTGCATAAGGAAGTATTTCAAATGGAAATTAAATCCTGAAATACTGGACTCAACAATAAAGGGGGGGAAAAAAACTATTCCTATCAGCAGGATTTTGGAGTTTTTATGTATAATGATAAAAAACTAACTTGGGGCGTATTTTTGCCAGCAATGGTGTTATTTAACATTTCCTCGCCAGATGAATTGTGGTTTGGCGTTTTAAAGTACAGTAATTTTTTGGAAGAACTGTGCACAACACTGAAACTTTACTGTGCATAAGTAGCTTCATTAATCACACTCCGATAATTTTAAACAGGAATGTGTTCAACATAGAAGTGGTTTGCCTCTCCCTGTCTGAGTGAATGAATTGGATTAGAATAACAATTAGCATAAAGCTTTCTGTCTTCCTGTATGTCAGCAACGTAGTCTCCCGAAATTGTTCACTGAATCGCTGAAAGTAACAATCACTAAGAGCACTGGCACTTTAAAACATGTTCTTGTTTAAAGTGCTAATGAACAGAGAATATGAACTCAACAGGGAAACATGGGAACCCTTCCCATGAGTACAGTATGTTGCATTCAGCCAGAGTCCCAGGGGTTAAATGTATAAAATATTTTTCTGTACATTTAAGTCCAGGGTCCTTCATCATAGCAAAAATATACCTCAAAAAGCAAGTTTCCATTTTTACAGTATGGACATACACATAGAACCCATGTGTATTCAAAACTGTTTCAACCATTAAGTACAAAAAATAATTCTTGTGTTTTTAGCTATCTGAAACACAACAGCTCTGACACATCACCTTAAACTGGACCCAGCAAAAGTCCCTTCTCTGATTAATACTTCGCCACATTCTTCCAAATCAAACTTTACATAAAAGTTGCTCTTTTTTTAAAAAAAAAAGATACATACCTATTGAAACGTTTCAGCATGATAGCATTTTCCGTGCACAAGTCATCTGCAGGTAGAGAGCTTGCTTGCCAGCGCAGGCGTTCATCAGCATTAGATAGGTACTCTGTTCTCGCAATGTCTGTTCGGAACTGAAGTTAAAAGGCAGTGATTAACTTGTGGAAAACTATTTTTGATACAACTTTTCCCCACGTACATCCAAATTAAGAATAGTTGACATGTAGAACATATAGTTTACATAGGAACATAGTAACAGGACTAAGCCATTCAGCCCCTCGGACCTGTTCCAGCATTCAATCAGATCATGGCTGATTTGTAACCTCAGCTGATTTACCTGCCTTCAATCCATATCCTTCGCTACTCTTATTTAACAAAAATCTATCGATCTCGCGCTTAAAAATTTCAATTGACCCAGCATCCGTAGCTATTTGGGGAGGGGGTGGGGGGGGGCAGGGAAGAGTTCCAGATTGCCACTACCCTTGTGTGAAGTACTACTGGCTTTCACTCCCGAATGACCTAGCTCCAATTTTAAGATTGCACCTCATTGTTCTGGATTCCACCACCAGACAAAAAATAGTTTCTCTTGCATGGGTTTTAGACAGTTAATTTATACTTTGAGACATTACTCCCAGGTCAGGCTCAGCACAGCCCACGGTTTCCAGCTGTAGAGTTGGCCTTCAGAGAGTCAACTGACCTGCAGTGTCGGAATGAGAGGAGGGGCTGGGACAACTGGGAGGAGAGAAAACTTTAAATGGGAAACACAAACAGAAATAATGCTGCTTGGATAACAATTGTCTGAATGGGGTAGAGGAGCAAAGTGTTCTAAGGGTAGAGGAGCAAAGTGTTCTAGGGGCACAGATACACAAATCACTAAAAGTAGAGTTGCAGGTTAATAAGGCCATAAAAAAAGCAAGCCAAACACTGGGGTTGATTTCTAGTGGGATAGAATTGAAAAGCAGAGAAGTTAGTTATACTTATATTGAACCTTGGTTAGACCACACTTGGGAGTACTGTGCACAATTCTTGTCTCCATATTATAAAAATGAGAGGTATTGAAGGTACAAAAAAGATTCACAAGGATGATACCAGAATGGAGAGGATATACTCATCAGGAAAGGCTGGGGCTCTTTTCTCTAGAAAAGAGAAGGCTGAGGGGTGACCTGATGGAGATCTTGAAGATAATGAAAGGGTTTGAGACGGTAGACGTGGAGAAAATGTTTCCACTTGTGGAGAGCCCAAAACTAGAGGTCATAAAGATAAGATAGTCACTAATAAATCCAATAGGAAATTCAGGAGAAACTCCTTTATCCAGAGTGGCAAGAATGTGGAACACGCTACCACAAGGAGTAGTTGAGGCAAATAGCATAGATGCTTTTAAGGGGAAACTAGATAAGCACGAGGGAGAAAGGAATAGAAGGATATGCCGATAGGGTTAGATGATGTCGAATGGGAGGAGGAGCATAAACTTTGGCATAGACCAGTTGGGCCAAATGGCCCGTTTCTGTGCTGCAACACAATGTATTACCCTACCAAATTACTTTAATTTAAACACCTTAATTCAGAGTGTCATGGAGCCATTAGATCGCCCTCTGACCTTCTGAACACAAGGGAATACAAATTTGGTTTATACTACCTGTCCTCATACTTTAACCTCTGGTATTACTCTGTAGCCAGGTCTCTGGTTAAGTCATACCTGTTAAACGGAATGGGTGCTTCCAACTAATGTGTTTTATTTCTTGTACTTAGTGCATTTTTGTACAGAATTCCTATTTAGATAACTGCCCACCATGCTCATATGCCCTGATGGTGCATTTTGCATAATTTTTGACTCATCACACTTTTTGTTGCTGATGCTCTGTATTCATGAACTTGCTATTCATGCAATATAATATGTTCTTGTATTTCATCACTCCTTGGTCCTAGCCCAGTCCAGGCACAGCCAATCCCAGTGTTACAACTCCTCCCTGTCCCATGAAATGAAACCCTTCCTTCGCACACCACTCTTTCAGCCACACATTTACTTTCCTTATCTGTTTATCAATATGTCAAATAACATGTGGCTCTCAGATAGTAATCCAAAGATTACTATCCTCAAGGTCCTCCATTTTAATTTAGCATCTAGATAGTGATACTCCCTTATCCCTCCCTGTTCCTTCTTATGTTGTTGGTTCAGATATCCAGACAATGGTTCTTCCCCTCCTCCCTTTTCAGCCACTTTAAGGTATCTCTTACCCTGGCACCAGGTAGGGAACACACCCTCCTAGACTCTTAATCGTGACTGCAGAGCATACCCTCGATACCACTAATTGTCAAATCCCCTGTAACTAGAACCTCTTTCTATTCTGCACAGAGGGTAAACAGGATCCAAAAAACAATTCGGTTCAATGTAGATAGATTTTACATTTTGCATTGTTATCTCTTCTGATCAACACAATAACCTCAAGCTTTTGAAATTTAAAATTACCAGAATGCTTGCTTGCTGTAGGTGATGTGCCCAAGTTGTAAACAGATTTTGGCGCATTTGCTGATCAAAGTATCCTGCATAAGCGATGAAAGCAGCTGATAGTAAGCAGTCTCCAGCAATGGTGGCCATCTGATTCTTAAATGTTTCACTGGTCTTTTCCCAGCGGTCTCGTTCAGCAGACAAACTTTTCAGCAGTGCAGTACTTCGGTTAACCTAAAGGGGGTTTTATTACCAAAAAAGCATTTTGCTGAGACAGAAACACAGAAAATTCACAATACCTTCTAACCCAACAGATAAATTATCCTAGCCTTAGTTGGTGCCCCCGCCCCTTAGAAGGATTTCCATGATGCAATTGGAAGCTAAATTAGAAAGCCTTTATTTATAATGCCACTTACCTTCGCTTCCACTGCTGCAAGATCTGCCTTAATGGCTTGGGCTTCAGATATCAGAATAGCATACTCTTCTTTGTAACGAGCAATACTGGTCTCCAGGTCACGGATCATTTGCTCTACCCCATCAGCCTTCTGTTGGTTCTCTTTTGCATCATCTTCCAGCTTCTGTAGTTCATTGCGTAAAGGTTCTACTCGTTTTAACATATCAGCATAATTAAGCTATGAAACAAAATGGTACGAAATTAAAGCAGCTATACAGGGTGCCAATGACCAAGAGGAGAAAAAACTGGCTACCCCTAGTGATCCTGCCTTTTAAGAGGTTTTATGGTACAGAAGGTGCAAATTGAGTGGAACAGCAAAGCACTGGCTCACAACTTTAATCTGAAGTGTTCGTTTGATTGTAGCAGAAATGATCACAAAACAATTTTTTTTTTTTTTTAATCCAGATTTGTTCTGTTACTCACCTGTGCAATAGCCCATTTCACCATTGGACCACAAGCCAAAGATGCTCTGTTGACAATTTCGTAGTTGTAGCTTGGATTGGACATGTAGTTTTTCTTCATCTTCTCTCGAATCACATCACTAATGAATAAAGATGAACAATGTTAACAATTGTCCTTTGAATTTCCAGCCCTAAAATTTCAAATCACAATTTGATAGTGCTAAAAAAAGGTGGCAGTCACAAACTAGGTGGCGCATAGCAATGAAGAGCTGCAACACAATCAAAATGCAAGAAAAAATGTGATTTTTAAATAAAAATAATGAATACCTTAATTCTTCAGTATTAAAGTTGACTATGCTGGTGATGAAATTATCTCTGATAATAACTTGTCTGATCTTTTTCCAGTCATTTGTCTCCTCACCCAGCAGGAGACAGATTGATTCTAACGCGAGTTTTACTGCAGCAGGTGGATTGGCCATGGCTCTCACTTCAACAAGATGCTGCTTCTTTATAGAGCTCACAGCTAATAGAGGGGTGAAAAGAAAGGGGCTTTAAATGGACATGCAAAAGGATAAGGGTGTGTAACAGTCGCTGGGAATTAAGAGAGGAAATTTTTAATTTGAAGACCAGCAGGACATTGTGTCACCCAAACAGCAAATTTGTTTGGTTCATAAATGTTACACCAAAATGTTCAAATTCTGTTCATTTTTAAATGATCAATTGCTTTGGTAGTTTTTCCCCTTAGTTTTAAGCTTTTGGCTAGTCTTCTGGATAATTTCCTTCTACCTCCAGCAGCTGCGTGCACCCCATTATTCACCTGATTTCGTCAGCTGAAAAATTTACAATGGTCGGAATGAAGTTTTCCCTCATTATGATCGATCGGATCTGTTTCCAGTCAGTTGTACTTTCGCCCAGGAGCAGACAGATTGACTCGAGTGCTAGCTTCACTGCACCTGGCGGATTAGCCATTGAACGAACCTCTACCAAGTGCTGCTTCTTGATCGATTTTACAGCTAATCAGACCAGCACCGTAGGCCAGAGTGCAAATAAACAGCAAGAGAAAGTGAAGGTTAGGAGAGACAGAAAATTGAGAGATAAACACCACACAGAAAAGATCAGTTCATCAGTTGTTTAAAAAAAAGGTAGAAAATTACAGGATTATAGTTCCAAAAACATAAAAAGTAAATAAAATGTTACTACGGATAGCAATTCAGCATACTACATAAATTTCATTAAAATATATATATATATTTTTACAAACTCAATTCAAAACAAATCTAACCATTCTGAGCCTCAATGACAGCAGGCTCTACCATGTCCAGATCTTCCTTTACTTTCATCTGCTTGTCAGCAATAATTTCTTGTTGTTTGTGCAGCTGCTCCTGAATTTCTTGACTCATAACCTATCAAAGAAAGTGAAAGGTGTCTTACTTCATCAGATGCTCGACTTCCCTAGTTTGAGAAGTTCATTTCAAGTAAAGTGTTCTTGTTCTCAAAGCTATAAATTATTACCTTTTTCTTTTCAGCTTCTTGTTGGTCCTTCACCATTTTCTTCAACTTATCATTGGCTGCTGCATTTTTAACTTCCAACTCTTGGCTCTTAATTCTCAGATCTCGCCGTAATTCTTCAACCTAGAATGAAAGGATTTTTTTTTTTTAAATTAGCAAATTATTAACCTAGCAAGTGTATTACACATTTTAATATGAACACATTTTATTAAGGTATTTTCACTGTCAGTCAGAACCACTCTGCATTAGTATCTAGGTTCTCAACTTTTTAAAAAATATATTTACCCAGGGCAAAAATTGCTAACATTCTTTGGTGTACTGTTAAAAGCAAATGATTTTATATGTTACCAAAAATGGACACTTGGGGAAATAGTTATATGATATCCTAAAGGAGAAGGGTTGGGTAGGGGGGGGGGGGGGGGGGGGGGGGGAGAAAGAGGAAAAAAAATGTTGGATTTACAAGAATCGAAGAGTATGGACGACGTTTAGTAAGGTTTTCTTCCATTTCTACATTGCAGTCTCTCATAAGGGTAGTGGTGCGGAAGAAGAAGAAAGGAAGAAAAGAACTACTTGGGGCATTGGCCCTTTAAGACTTTAGTATCATAAAAGGTATCTCATAGATGCAACAAGACGAACATAATCTGCTCTAGCTCATAAAATGTGCATGAAGATTGAATAGAGGACTACCAAGCCAAAGGGGCAAGGGGAATCTAACCATTTCCTATTCAATCTGATACGTATGGTAGTAATGTATTATGCCAATATACTATACAAATCCAATGTGGAAATCTCAATGACTAGCAAAAGCACTAAATTGCTGGCCATCTGGTGTTAGATCAATAATGCTTTATTAAAGCATGTACAGTAAATAGTTAAAAGCAAATGATTTAATATGTTAACAAAAATAGACACTTAGGGAAACAGTTATATAATATCCTAAAGGAGACGGGGGTGGGGGGAGGAGAAGAGGGGGAAAAAAGCCATCTTGGATTTACAAGATGGAAGAGTACCTTTAAGTTATCAAAGAGAAATCCTCAACACTATCCATTCACATAAGCACAATGCAGCAACAAAAAGTTTGTATCTTTGCTGGTAGCTCAACCAATATAGTAATAGTGTGATGTATTCTACTATTTGTACACTGCTTAGAAACAAATTTACCTAATATAACAAAATTCAGAACCAAGGACATTGCTCAATCTGCTTATATAGAATCTCAAGGCTTTAGTGAGTAATTACTGCAGAGAGGAAGCATACAGTAAAAGATTGGCACCATGATTTTTCAAAGACAAATTACTCAAACATTAAGCAATGTGGTTTTATGACTTGTTTAACTGTACCTGGTCGACTGTTTCCTTAATCTTTCGCAGACCAACGTTTAAATGCATCTGTTGCTCCTCCAGTTCACTACGCTTTTCATTGAACATGTTGGCATAGTGGTTGATGAAGTCCAGATAATGGCGAGGAGTGATGGCCATTATTCTGCCTCCACGTTTGGCCAGTCGAGTATTTGCCTAGGAAAACAATTATTTCCATTTCAGCTGATTTCAGGCACTCTCGGTGAGCATCTTGAAATTTATGCCCAAATGTATGTATTATTAAAATATTCCTATGGCTGCTGCTAAATACTTTAACACTAATAGAATCAGATACTATCCAAAACAATGAGAAAATAAAGGACTTCATACAGTCTTGGAGATTTATGGGTACAGTAGCATAGTGGTTATGTTACCAGAGGCCTGGACTAATGATCCCAGTACAGCAGCTGGGGAATTTAAATTCAGTTAATTAAAAAAGTCTGGAATAAAGCACTAGTATCAGTGATGGTGACCATGAAACTACCATATTGTCGTAAAAATCCAACTGGTTCACGAACATCCTTTAAGGAAATCTGACGCCCTTACCCAGTATTAGTTCAGACCCACAGCAATGTGGTTGACTCTTAACTGCCCTCTGATTTGGCCTAGCAAGCCACCCCGTTGTACCAAACCGCTACAACAAAGTAGAATAATAATAATGCAAAATGCTGCGGATGCTGAAAATCGGAAATAAATATCAGAAAATGCTGGAAATACTCAGGTCAGGCAGCATCTGTGGGGAGAGAAACAGAGTTAACTTTTCAGGTCAATGACCTTTCGACGATTGAATGGGCATCAATCTGAAACGTTAACTCTGTTTCTCTCTCCACAGATGCTGCCTGACCTGAGTATTTCCAGCATTTTCTGTTTATAAATAAGAATAAAACCAGACAGACCACCCGGCATTGACCTAGGCATCAGATTCGGACACGACAAAGGCATACCAAGCCCAGTCCTCCTCACTAACATCTGGGACTTGAGCAAAAATTGGGAGAGCTGTCCCACAAATAGTCAAGCAACAGCCTGAAATATTCATACTTACAATCATACCTTTTAGCCAATGTCCTTGACTTCTCAATCACCATCCCATGGTATGTCCTGTTCCACCAGCACGACAGACCCACCAGAAGTGACGGCACAATGGTATACAGGCGGGAGGGAGTGGCCTCAAGAGTCCTCAATACATTGACTCTAGACCCCATGAGGGTCAAACATGGCCAAGTAAACCTCCTGCTGATTACCACCTACCGCCGTCCCTCAGCTGATGAATCAGTACTCCTCCTTGTTGAACACCACTTGGAAGAAGCTCTAAGGGCAGCAAGGGCACAGAATGTACTCTGGGTGGGGGACTTTTTTTTTTAAATTCGTCCATCACCAAGAGTGGCTCAGTAGCACCACTACTGAATGAGCCTTGAAGGACATAGCTGCCAGATTGGGCCTGCGGCAGGTTGAGAGAGAACCAACACGAGGGGAAAAACCTACTTGACCCCGTCCTCACCAACATACAGTCACAGAAGCATTAATAGCCCATCCCTAATTACCCTTGAGAAGGTGAGCCGCTGCAGTCCATGTTGAAGGTGCACCCACAGTGCCAGTCTTCAGCCATTTCGATTCACTCCACGTGATATCAAGAAATGGCTGAGCGCACTGGATACAGCAAAGGCTATAGGCAGTCAACATCCCGCCTGTAATGCTGAAGACTTGCGCTCCAGAACTAGCCTTGCCGAAAGCCGTCTGGCATCTACCCGAGAGTGGAAAATTGCCCAGGTATGTCCTGTCCACAAAAAGCAGGACAAATCCAATCTGGCCAATTACCACTATTCTCACTCATCAGCAAGATGATGGAAGGGGTCATCGACAGTGCCATCAACCAGCACTTACTCACCAATAACCTGCTCACCGATGCTCAGTTTGGGTTCTGTCATGACCACTCGGCTCCAGACCTTGGTCCAAACATGGACAAAAGAGCTGAATTCCAGGAGGTGAAGTAAGAGTGACTGCCCTTGACATCAAGGCAGCATTTGACAGTGTGGCATCAAGGAGCCCTAGTAAAATTGAAGTCAATGGGAATCAGGGGGAAAAGTCTCCACTGGCTAGAAACATACCTAGCACAAAGGAAGATGATTGTGGAAGCCAATCATCTCAGCCCCAGGACATTGTTGCAGCAGTTGCTCAGAGCAGTGTCTGGGGCCCAACCATCTTCAGCTGCTTCATCAATGACCTTCCCTCCATCACAAGGTCAAAAGTAGGGAGGTTCGCTGATTGCCCGGTGTTCAGTTTCATTCGCAACTCCTCAGATAATGAAGCAGTCCGTTCCCTCATGCAGCAAGACCTGGACAACATTCAGGCTTGGGCTGGTAAGTGGCAAGTTACATTCACGCCACACAAATACCAGGCAATGAGTATCTCCAACAAGAGAGTCTAACCACCATCCCATGACATTCAACGTCATTACCATCGTCAAATCCCCCACCATCAACATCCTGGGGTGGTGGTGTCATCATTGACCACAAACTTAAATACTAAATACTGTGGCTACAAGAGCACATCAGAGGCTGGGTATTCTTGGGGAGTGACCCACCTCCTGACTCCTAAAGCCTTTCCACTATCTACAAGGCACAAGTCAGGAGTGTGATGGAATACTCTCCATTTGCCTGGATGATTGCAGCTCCAATAACACTCAAGAAGCTCACTTGATTGGCACCCATCCACCACTGTAAACATTCACTCCCTTCACCATCAGCACACTGTGGCCACAGCGTGCACCTCTACAAGATGTACAGCAGCACCTCCCAAACCTGTGACCTCTACCACCTAGAAGGACAAGGACAGCAGGCGCATGGGAACACCACCAGCTCCAAGTTCCCCTCCAATTCACACACCACCCCGACTTGGAAATATATCGTCGTTCCTTCATCGTCGCTGGGTCAATATCCTGGAACTTCCTCCCCAACAGCACTGTGGGAGTACCTTCACCACACGAACGGTAGCGGTTCAAGATGGCGGCTCATCATCACCTTCTCAAGGGCAATTAGGGATGGGCAATAAATGCTGGCCTTGCCAGCATCACCCACATCCCATAAGTAATTAAAAGATAAACTTGCTCATCTACAAAATTGTTTGACCTTTATTTTTAAAAACTGATGCTAAAAAAGGCATCAGTAATTTTAAAGTTAAATACCACCCAAGTATGCAACATAAGCTGGCCATTAGGTTATCACCACCAACACCTTCCTAATCAAAAAGGACCAAAAAGAATTTAAATTACCACTGGCAGTCAACTGACTAGTTTTGTTGAATTCAGATCCAATGCATATGAACCACCCCACCCCTCCCTTACCCCTGATGACTTAGTGGGTAAATGCAACATATGGCCTGATACTGAGCCATACAGACCAGTAGTTAATCCATCTCAGTCAGGCCAGCTACAGATGGCCTACCGCTGGAATGGCAAGCAAAGGAGGAAACAAAAAAACAACAGGGGTCCTTCTCTTGACAGTTATCCAGGAGTGAGTGGGTGTTGAAGGCCAGATTGGGCTTGCTGTAAATCCTCCACGTCTGAATAGCTTACCCCCAGATTCACAAGAATGGCTTGTGTATGTGACACACACACACAAATTTGGGAAAGTAGTAAGTTAAAAAAGACATGGGCTATTTTACACTTAAAAATACTTCCAAACATCTGTTCAAAAGCATGCTTAAATATGATTTCACTCATGAGCGTACCCTTTTATGTAAAAAAGGAAATCAATATTGCTCTGGATATTAATTGCATGCAGTACATTTCTCCACCAAGAATACTAAACATGGGGTAAACAAAAGTGCAAAAGAATTCAACACCACTGTTGTAATTACTCACCTGATGCAAGGTCAGATGAACAAAAACACAACTGTTGACAATAGCCTCTCTGTGGGATGGTGGTTGAGGAAGCTTATCATATGCAATTGGCATGTAGTCAGGGACAATATAATTGGGTTTTTCGAGGTCCATTTTGCTGGTGAACTCTTTGCCAACTTGATACAAGGCTTCAGTGGACCAGTCTCCAAACCAGTTCAAGACGCACCTACGGAGGGGGGGGGGGGGGCGGGGGAAGCAAAAAGTTGCATGTCAAAAAAAGTTACATTAATGACAGGTTTTGAACATTCAAATCTGTTCAACTAATTCTACACAAAGTGGTTTATGACTTTTCATAGGATGGTCTTCTGTGCTGTAACCATTCGGCCTGTTGAGCCCGTGCCGACTCTCAGCTAGTCCCACTCCCCTGGCCCTTTCCCCGTAGCCCTGCAAATTTCTTTCCTTCAGATACTTATCCAACTCCCTTTTGAAAGCAGTGATTGAATCTGCCTCCACCCCCGTCAGGCAGTGCATTCCAGATCCTAACCACTTGCTGCGTAAATTTCTTACGTCGCCTTTGGTTCTTCTGCCAATTACCTTAAATCTGTGTCCTCTGGTTCTCGACCCTTCTGCCAATGGAACAGTTTCTCTATCTACTCTGTCCAGACCCCTCATTATTTTGAACACCTTTATCAAATCTCTTCTCAATCTTCTCTGCTCCAAGGAGAACAACCCCAGCTTCTCCAGTCTATCAACGTAACTGAAGTCCTTCATTCCTGGAATCATTCTCCTAATCTTTTCTGCACCTTGAGGCCTTCACATCCTTCCTAAAGTGTGGTGCCCAGAATTGGACACAATATTCCAGTTGGGGCCGAACCAGTGTTTTATACAGGTTCATCATAATTTCCACACTTTTGTACTCTATACCTCTATTTATGAAGCCCAGGACCCAGTAAGCCTTTTTAACTGCTTTCTCAACCTGCCCTGCCACCTTCAACGATTTGTGCACACATACCCCAAGGTCTCTTTGTTCGTGCACCCCCTTTAGGATTGTACCATTAGTTTATATGTCCGCTCCTCATTCTTTCTACCAAAATGTATCACTTCACACTTTTCTGCATTAAATTTCATCTCCACGTGTCCGCCCATTTCACCAGCCTGTCGATGTCTTCCTGAAATCTATCACTCTCCTCCTTACTGTTCACTATACTTCCAAGTTTTGTGTCATCTGCAAATTTTGAAATGGTGCCCTGTACACCCACGTCCAAGTCATTAACATACATCAAGAAAAGCAGTGGTCCTAGAACCGACCCCTGGGGAACACTGTATACCTTCCTCCAGTCCGAAAAACAACCAACCAACCAACCATTCACCACTACTGTTTCCTGTCACTTAGCCATTTCCGTATCCATGCAGCTACTGTCCCTTTTATTCCATGGGTTTCAACTTTGCTGGCAAGCCTATTATGTGGCACTTTGTCAAACGCCTTTTGGAAATCCATGTACACTACGTCAACCACATTACCCTCATCAACCCGCTGTTACCTCATCAAAAAACTCGATCAAGTTGGTTACACACGATTTGCCTTTAACAAATTTGTGCTGGCTTTCCTTAATTAATCCACACCTATCCAAGTATTTGTACCAATATTTTGAACCAAATAAACAAAATGCAATTAATATGAAGCTGTGCTAACTAAATCGCAGCCTAGCATGAAAACTTACTACCTTTTAGGCAGCTTCTGTTCAGAATACATTTTAAATTCACATGTTCAAAGGAATGGGGAAATGGACGAAGAACCCCAAACCACAACAGCTCCACATCTGCGTTTCCCCCTCATACTCTCCCAAAGCTCAAACGTATAAGCTTCAGCTTTTTAAAATTCATGAGCCAGGAGAACTGGTGATTACTGCTCTCCAATTGGTGGATTTTGACCAATCAGGGAATAAGTGTCCTCTGGGCCCAGGAACTTTAAAGAATTGAAGTCCAAAGCTGCTGTAGTTGCTTTTGTGCATAGCATCAACAGCTTTGTGGGCCAGATCGAAAGGACCATTTGGGCAACATCTTGGCCACTAACACAAATAATGCAATATTTGCTTTGGGTTCAGTATGGTTTAGTTAAACATTTTGGGTATTGGCATGACTTCTACTCAGAATTTAACCAAGCTTACCCAACTGTAGAAGCAGTAAGTTTTAGAAATGAAAGATACCACACATGCAAATAAACTTACTACCTAAAGGGTGTCACCGGTAAAAGGGCCTGGCGGTGGGGGTGGGGGCAGGAAAAGAGGAGATGGAATGAACAGGAATATTAATTGAAGAGTTCGCCAGTATATGCCAGAGTTTGGTCAGCAAGTGGCTTCTGTTTTACGAGTATGGATCTTCCTTCGCAGAGCTCAAAAGTAAATAAATATACTCAGTACCAGCCAATAGTTAAGTTATTTTAGGGCTCTAGGACTGGCATCCAGGACTGAGAAGACCACCAACTGATGTCCCACTTTAGGATGTATTACACTTTTAAATATACTTCTTCACAAAAGATCACACATATACTTTAAAAATAATGCAACTAGAATTGTAATGGTAAATACGCCATACAAAATTCTGCTTACCTGTTGAAAAGAGCTGGAGAAGTTGCTGCCCTATCCTTCAAGCCTTCAGATGACGGATTCATGGTGAATACAACATGCAAGTTGCGGATAACCTGGCCTGTGAACCACTTGTACAGTTCTTCATGAGTGTCGAGCATTAAACCTTCCTTCTGAGCACCTTCTTTGCATTGAGTCATTAAGGTAGCATACTCATCCCCTTCAAATAGCCCAGGCACCTGTTCAATAGGAAATCACAGATTAACGTGCCCTATTTTGGCTGAGTTTAAATATTTCATTACTCCAAACATAAACTTAGCAAATCTGAAGTATTTCATGGTTTGCCTCATTTTTATTTACCCTCATACAGTACGGTTTTTGATGTTAGCACTTCTGCTGAGCCAAGTGTCAGCACAAACTCAGGTTTACCAAGTTTGAGAGCTACCCTATGTGCAAGAATTGTTTGAATCAATAGACTTAAATATTTTGCTAATGTACTAAATCATATGGTCACAATATTTTGCAAAGTTTACAGCAAGTTAATTAAAAACAATTTTACCTATACATTTTTCTTAATGCTTTAGCAGATTTGCAAGAATGGTTCACATTTGCAGTTAACATTTTTTATATTTACCTCCCCATTGGCCAACAATGTGTTCATACGTTCCAAGAAACTGGAATCCAGTACATTGGACTCATCCATAATGAAAGCAATCTTCTCATTTTTGCAGCCCGAACGCCTCAACACGGTTCTCAGGTCCTCATCAAAATCCTCACCCGTATACTTCCTATGAACCTGTACACAGCAATATTTTAGCATTTTACTAGCAGAAGTTGAACTTTAAAAGAAAAAGCTACTTCATTATGCAACAGTTACTGTTTGCTAGAACAGGAATAAAATAGCACTAACCTTTATCTGGTAAACACTAAGGCCATTCATCCAGGCAACAAAACGAGACAGTGTCGTTTTTCCTGCACCACTGACTCCAATAAGTAGCAAATGGCCTTGTGGCTGCCGGAATATCCTAAAAAAATTAGTTACATGGAGGTGATTATTTTAAAAATAATTCTTATATTGACATTATGGGCCGGATTTTGCAATAATAACGGTGAGGCCAACAGTGCTCACCGTTATAACAGCGTAAATCGGACAGCAACTTCTGGCGTCCGCACATGCGCAGTTAACATGCAAATACGGAAGTTGCTGTCAGTACCCGCTCCTCCACAGGGAGTGCTGTTGCAGTCCACGCCGATAAGACTCGGCATTTATTTCAATGCAACAGCGTGAATTTGGGGTATTTGACAACTAGTTCGTCACTAAAAACAGCTGAAAAAGTTAGGTGCGTTCAGGAGTAAGCGAGTTGATCTAGGCCTCTGGATTACAAGTCAGTAGCATAGCCACGGTTTGTTTTCCTTCCCGTTATCCCTCATCACTTCTTTATGCCTGAATACCTGTTATCAACTGCCTTTATCGGAGATCTCTGCGCTCTTCCAATTTTGGCCTCTGATATCCATCGCTCCACTAATGGCGGCTATGCCTTCAGCTGCCTAGGCCCCAAGCTCTGGAATTCCCTCCCTAAACCCCTCTGCCTCTCTCTCCCCCTTTAAGATGCTCCTTAGAACCTGTGGGGCGAAGTAAATCGGAAATGCACAAGAGGCCAGAATTGGAGGAAAGCAGAGTTCTTGGGAGGGTTGTAGGGCTGGAGGAGGTTAGAGATAGGGAGGGGCAAGGCTATGGAGAGATTTGAACCCAAGGATGAAATTTTAAATTGAGGCATTGCTGGACTGGGAGCCAATGTTGGTCAGTGAGCACACGGGTGATGGGTAAATGGGACTTGGTGCGAGTTAGGATACGAGCAGAGTTTTGGATGATCAAGTTTACGGAGGGTGGAAGATGGAAACCAGCCAGGAGGACTTTAGAATAGTCGAGTCCAGAGGTAACAAAATCTTGGAGGAGGGTTTCAGCAGTAAATGGGCTGATGCAGGTGCAGAGACAGGCAATATTAGAGGTGGAAATAGGCAGTCTTGGTGATGGAAAAGATATGGGGTCGGAAGCTCAAATAGCATAGTAAATCATTCTGAGGACAATAGGAAACCAACCAAGGGGATATTGATAGGATGGTGGAATGGGCAAAAAAAGTGGCTTATAGAATTCAAGGTCAGTAAATGCAAGATTGTACATTTTGTTAAGTAAGTAATTATGCTTTGAATGGGGAAGGCTGGATGATATGGAACGGAGGGCTTTGGAGGTTGAGGTTCACAGATTTCTCCTACCCTCTGTTCTAAGTCACTTACATTTAATCTTGTATGTATGACCCTCTTTCCTGGCCCCTTAACCACTGGAAACAATTTGCTTCTGAAAGTTACCCTGTTCCATCCTTTCCTAATTTTAAAAACTATCATATTGCCCTGTAATCTGCACAGTTCTAGGGAAAACCACCCCTAATTTTTCAAGTCTTTTTGTATTTCGTCATATCAGGTAGCATCCTGGTGAATCCAAATTGTACTCCCTCTTGTCTCAAAATCTTTCCTATTGTGGAGCCGTTCATAAATACAAATAAATTCAAATACACAGACACAAGTCAATGTCATATCAACTTTTACTAATCCATGGGGTTTACTGAAAGGTAAGGATTACTTGGACTTTTGTGCATAATTACATACCTGTCAATTCTCAGCACATGATCCAATACTTCATTAAATAGTACCAAGGGGACATCAAGCTCCTCCTCATAGAAAACTTTGAGCCTGGCTTTGACATAATCTCTCAACTCTTCTTGATCCACTGGTATATAATCCTAAAAAAATATACACAGGACTTTAAGAGACAGATCAGACTGGTCAATATATAGTTCGACACATGGTGTAGGAAGGAGGGACTCCAATTGTGGCCCACAAACTACTTCTGGGGGAGGAGAAGGCAATATAGTCAGCAGAGTCTTCATTAAATGGAGAGGCAGATTCACCTTAACTGATTAACAATTGGAAGGATTTAAACTAGTAAAGAAAAGGAGGGGAGAACATTATGGACCCACTACTAGGGTGGAGTCAGGACGATACAGGAAGACAATGAATGATCAAAGGTGTACATATAGGAATGAAATAAAATACTTGAGTTGGAAATGATGGTAAACTCGGAGCCAAGTAGATATCATGGGAGCTATTGAAACCCAAATAAGAGGATAAAAAGTGGGAAATGGGGCTAAGTGTGCTTTAGGAAAGATTATGAAGGACAGGAAGGAAGTGGTGTCTCACTGTAAAGATTGATTTACATGCTGCCAAGAGGAATGAATTGGGATTTGACAAGAGTCTTTATGGGTTGATTTGGAAGCTAGAAAAAGGGAAAGAAAGTTAGTGGCAGGCCCCCATAAAATAAAATATAGGCAGACACACTGCTACAGGAGGTTATAAAGATTAGTGCAAATGCCGGTTATAAAATATAGGGGATTTTTAATTTCCCAGCCACAAGACCAAGTTGGAACAATTTGCATGCACGCAGGAGTTTACTGAAGTTGTTCAAGGCTTTGATGAAAAAGATTCCTGAACACTTTCCCCACAAGGGATTTGATGGAGCGCAAACAATTTCCAGAGTATGAAGAAATTAGATCCAGGAACGTTCTCAAGTACAGGATTCAAGAACTAGGGATCACAGTTTAAAATTAAGGGGGCGGGGAGAAAGAAGAGTCAAATGAAAATAAGGAATTTTTGCAAGTTTTTCAGTAACGGTGTAGAAATGTGAAATAGATTACCAGTCAGGGTGAACAAAAATAACCAGTGAGCTTTAAAACTAAGAGTACTAGATGATTTATTTTAGTAAATAGGATGCAGGACCCTTAGTTCCAGAATCACAGTAAGGAATCTGATGGGTATTTTGGAAGGGTAGACTGGAAGGACCAAAACATTACTATGTTACTGCTAATTAGAAAATCATGAGCTGCTTTGTTTATGCTTACTTGTTACAAGTTCAAACCAAAGCATTAGCAGTTTACAACTATTTAGATTGAAGATATTTTGATAATTAACCTTACACAAATAATGTTTAGTACCACAATATAAAGGTCTAGTTTGAAAATTATTTAACAAAATTGAGCACATCAAGGCCACCAACATTTAGCAATTTACAATTTTTTTAATAAAGTGTTACCATCAGCCAATCTCTTACCTTGGATAGCCAGTTGCTATACAAAATGGGTCTGGTCAAAGCTTTGTCTTTGTCAATATTAAGGAAATGCTTGAGAGCCACCACGTCAATGTTCTCATCTGTCCATTGTCTTTCCTCATCCTCTACAAGTCTAAAAATAGAGGCAATTGAACATGCATTCTAACTTAGTTCAGTGCAAACAGTGGAAATAGCAACAGTACTGACAAAGGTTGAATATATAGAATACAAACCTGTCTTGGAACAAGCGCAGAGCCTCATGAGCCCAAATCCGGATCAAACCTTCGACTGCCAGCGTTTCCAATGGTCTCAAAGCTTCAAAGATTCCTCTCACCCAACGTGTCATTTCACGAGGGGAGTAAATGTAATGCGGCTGTATGTCTTGGGTAAAACGCTCCTGTGAAATAATGGAGTACGTATTACTGAACAAAGTTCAGTTTTTCACATCACATCAATAAAATTTCAACCTGCATTTAATTGAGGTTGTCAGACTGCCTGAAAGACCCGTTTTAACTTGTGTAAGACAAGAGAATATTAAATACATTGAACACTTTGAGATTTAAGAGGGTTTAACGATTAAACATACATGATAGTATGCATCGTATTGGAGCTGAAGACTTGTACAGGAGATATACAAGAAAATCCAGAGTGAAAAAAGGCCATCAGTCCATCAAGCCTGCTCCAATTCATGTATGATTATTCTATTATAAACTTCCTTCCCACAGCACCTTTTGATCCCCTATTTTAGGAAACACCAATTTCCTTCCCCCATTTTCCCCTAAAAAAAATTCAAGCAGTGTTAAATTCCTCTGCACCACTCAACAGATAAAGATCCAGCTTTTTTTTGTAAAATAAAAAGATGCCAATTGAACTGAATCAACTACCTGCTCTGGGAGTTTGCTCTACTATCCTGCAACGCAAACCCAAGTTTTTTCTCCCAATCTTGAGAGTAATGTTCTTGTGCACTTTAGTCCTATCCTAATTGCCAAGATAATGAAATTTCTACCTCATTTACATCTTTCATTTTCTCAGCTTTCTACGTTCCAGATCAGATATATCTACCTGTGACATAATGTAGAATTCCACCATAGCTGCAGTAAGGGGGTCTGCATATGTCCGCAAGGATGGAATGAGTCTAAGCATAGCACGGTTGAATGTTCCATAAATCTGAGTAAGAGAAGCTGGTCCTGGATAGTCCACGTACACAACAGGTACATGGCGTAGGAACCTATGAAGACAGAAGTAAAAGATTTTGTAGTAGGTTTCTAACTATAATTTACAGGTTTAACAGTTCAAAACAGCAGCTTCCAACACAGTCAATCCAAGACTTCACTGTACTTCCAACCAAACCAAAGCTATTATACGCTGGAACCCAATGAGCAAAAAGACTAACTCAGGAAATTTATGGATACAACATCTTTACTATGCATTAGAAAAGGTCTGAATTTCTTGTACAAGAACAAAAGTAAAAGTTAGACAAAAAAATAAATAAATATTGAAAAGGACAGAAAGAAACAGATGGAGATCATTTTAATTGATGCCAGATTTCAGCCAAATTTTTATTTTATGATCTATTTTAAGTGACTTTAAAAAAAAATGTATTCAGTTGGCTGAAAACTGGCATCGATTAAAATTCTCAACCGGTTTGTCCTTTTCAATATTTATTCTTTAATTTTTGCCTAATGTTTATATACACACACATTCTGTATAATCTTAATCAATTCAAAATCTTAACCTTCTGCATGCATTGAAGTTTGATAGTTAGAATGTGAAACAGCAGAATTATTACCTGTGAGAAAGTGGTTTTCTTCCTGGATCAGTAGATGGGTTGCAAGCTCCAACAAATTGGATTCTTTCCAATTTAACCCAAGTCTGGTCTGAAGTACGGAAGAAACCTCCATGTTCTACCATCTGGAACAAAGACAGCCCCACAATGACTGCTTCAATCAATGAACTTACTGCTTTAACTCAACTATCTGCCATACCTCCTCTTACTAACCTGTCTAATGAAGGATATAACTCGTTGAGTGCCATATTTGTCCATATCTGGAAGATTGATTTCATCACAGAAGAGCACAAGCCATTTACCAAGCTGCACAGGTGCCAACACAACTCCATTCGGTGTCCGACGGTATTCGCAGTAGTGATCAAATGTTTTCAGAACTAACTCAGGTGTGGTAGCACTGGAGAAGTTCAGACCCACAACCTATTAACAAAATGGGAGACAAACATTGATACTTACATTAGTCACTAGTCATATTAACAAAAACTAGAAAGGAAGATGAATTTCCAGAAGCAACTGTTACAGGTGCTATATTTATGCTAAAGCTACAAAGGCAATTTAAAAGACAATTTCTTACCTCCATATCTGGTAGAGCTCTTAGTGCACTGAATAGGGTCATAGTCTTGCCAGAACCAGGTGGTCCACATAAAACTAATGGTTTATGCTCAGCTAACCACGTGTATAGAAGGGCTTCGTGACGGACTGTATCCAAGGTTGGTACAACAACATCTGGGGCAGCAACTTTGTGAGTCTCAACTTCAATCTGTGGTACCTTTGACTGCCAAGGAACCCACTCTCCAGTAATGGATACCTAAATATTGAAAAAAGGATGTTGCAAAACCGAATTATTTATTTTCAATTTGAATCTGCTTGAGCAGTTGAATTTATAGTGACCGAGCAACTTTGACAAATCAAGATCATTTTATGAAGAAACTGCTGCACAAGAAGTAAAATCTATACTATATGCTCCATCAAAACAAGACAATCCATACCAGTCACCACTAGTATCCAGAGATGCGACATTACATTTATACATCAAACATACTGTAGTGTGATCTGCTGGGACATGGTTTGTGCCCATGATCCCCCCCTGAAGTTATTATTAGCTGTGTTGTCACAAGTAGGTGCCAAGTGGAGAACACTTGTCTTTCCAGGAGAGGGTGGATGAAGGAGGGGGAGAATTCAAGAGGGAGAATCACAATTCGCATTCCAGTTTTAGAACCGCATCAGTGGAGGCCTGGGATTAGGTTGCCGGCCTTCTTGCTCAGAATAGTAAGATGGAGAAAGAGATAAGGAAAAGGAGGAAATGTTACAAAATGAACAACCTTTGCATGGTTTTTCTCATTAAGATTCAACTGCCACATACAAATTTGGGCGGCTTCTTTCCCTCCCCACCCACATGGGCGGACGAATATCTACAAACACTGCCCCTTTAAGACCATGAATGGGTCAGATGATTTCACCCCTCCCAACTCTTGTGAAATGTCTCATTCTGGGATGTTCCTTTTGTTCTTTGGCTGGAGAAGGCATCACTAACACTGCAAGTAATTAAAAAAAATACAGCTCCAAATAGCACACGGTTTGAAAGAAAAACAACGGAGTCTAAGCTAGCAGCTACGTATGTGATAACTGGAATTCGTTCCTTGCCACCTTAGATAACTGAGTGGAACCCTCCACAAGCTGGCTCAATAAGTGGCCACCGCAGAAAGTAAAGCAAACTCAACCACTGAACAGACTCAGTTTAATGAAGGATTTATCTATTTGCATTCGCCTCAAAATCAAAAGGACAAATTAAAATGAAACTTTTAAATCGCTTCCACATAAAAGGCTGGTGGCCCTGTTCACATTAACTTATTATTTCTTTGAAACAAAGGAACATTAGGCCATAATACTTTCACCAATGGCTCAATGGGTAAAATATACCACATAGCATGGTAATGAACTGCGCAGCCCAGGAAGTCCAAGATCTCTGGTCTGTTTCACGTTAGTTGAACCAGCATGGGTTACTACAGTATGTCTCGTGGAGGGGGGGGGGGGGGGGAGGAAAGAGGGCGTGGAGGTGGCAGTGGAGAGAAACGAAGCGGAGCCAGGAGTTTCTACCTTAATGTCACCGTTTTCAAGGAGGAAAAGAAAAAGGAGATAATTGGCAGTAATGGGGCAAAAACACTGACACCATGATTTCTTGAAGATAAATAAAGCAAGAAAGTGTGGCTAGAAAGCTAGATGAGCCCCAGGACTGCCCTATCCACATGCTAAATCAAAAAAGGTGGGTTGTCCACCAACATGCAGCTCACTAGCTCATTGCGCAGAGACAAAGGCTTGCACAAGAATTATTCTGCATGAAAAACCTAACTTGCATGGATATAGGTTCAAAGGATTTGAAGATCAGTTTGCTCAGAACCAAATTCAAACTCCAAGCAGGATCAGGTAACACTTGCAGGCATTTTGCACAAACTGTGACAATATGGGTGCCCTAACTGCTGCTTAACTAAAGGTTATCAATCAAATAGCAGCAATGTGGTTTCTCAGTGAGCTCACAGTCCCCGACATAGCAACAGATGCAATCAAATTGAAGGCATTACACTTTACTAGATTAATACCATGATCCTAGCCAAGTAGGAAACACTTCCACTCAAAACTATTTTTAAAGAGACACAAATTTACAAGAAAAAAGACTATCACTAAGGAAAAAGTACTTGGTAAAGTAATGGGACTAAAAGACAAGTCCCCTGGACCAGATGGCCTGCATCCCAGGGTCTTAAAAGAAGTGGCTGCAGAGATAGTGGATGCATTGGTTGCAATATACCAAAATTCCCTGGACTCTGGAGAGGTCCCAGCGGATTGGAAAACCGCTAATGTAACACCCCTATTTAAGAAAGGAGGGAGACAGAAAGCAGGAAACTATAGACCAGTTAGCCTAACATCTGTCATTGGGAAAATGCTGGAGTCCTTCATTAAGGAAGCAGTAGCAGGGCATTTAGAAAAACATACTGCAGTCAAACAGAGTCAGCATGGTTTTAGGAAAGGGGAATCATGTTTAACAAATTTGCTAGAGTTCTTTGAGGATGTAACAAGCAGGGTGGACAAGGGTGAGCCAGTGGATGTGGTGTATTTGGATTTCCAGAAGGCATTTGATAAGGTGCCACATAAAAGGTTACTGCATAAGAGCTCACGGAGTTGGGGGTAATATATTAGAATGGAGAATTGGCTAACTAACAGAAAGCAGAGAGTCGGGATAAATGGGTCATTTTCCGGTTGGCAAACAGTAACTAGTGGGGTGCCACAAAGATCGGTGCTGGGGCCCCAACTATTTACAATCTACATTAATGACTTGGATGAAGGGATCGAGTGTAATGTAGCCAAGTTTGCGGATGATACAAAGATGGGTGGGAAAGCAAATTGTGCAGAGGACTTAAAGAATCTGCAAAGGGATATAGACAGGCTAGGTGAGTGGGCAAACATATGGAGTATAATGTGGGAAAGTGCGAGGTTATCCACTTTGGCAGGAAAAATAAAAAAGCAAATTATTTAAAATGGAGAGAGATTACAAAATGCTACAGTTCAGAGGGACCTGGGGGCTCTTGTGCATGAAACACAAAAAGTTAGCATGCAGGTACAGCAAGTAATCAAAAAGGCAAATGGAATGTTGGCCTTTATTTTAAGGGGGTTGGCAGTATAAAAGCAGGGAAGTTCTGCTACAACTGTACAAGGTATTGGTGAGACCACACCTTGAGTACTGCGTACAGTTTTGGTCTCCTTATTTAAGGAAGGATATACTTGCATTGGAGGCAGTTCAGAGATGATTCACTAGGTTAATTCCAGAGATGAGGGGTTTGACTTATGAGGAAAGGTTGAGCAGGCTGGGCCTATACTCATTGGCATTTAGAAGAATGAGAGGTGATCTTATCGAAACATAAGATACTGAGGGGGCTCGACAGGGTAGATGCAGAGAGGATGTTTCCCCTCATGGGGAAATCTAGAACGCGGGGGCAGTGTCTCAGAATAAAGGGTCGCCCTTTTAGAACTGAGATGAGGAGGAACTTCTTCTGAGGGTTGTAAATTTGTGGAATTCTCTGCCCGAGAGCGCTGTGGAGGCTGGGCCATTAAATACATTTAAAGTGGAGAGAGACAAATTTTTGCAAGATAAGGGAGTGAAGGGTTATGGGGAGCAGGCTGGGAAGTGGCTTTGAGCCCCAGATCAACCATAATCTTATTGAATGGCGGAGCAGGCTCGAGGGGCCAAGTGGCCTATTCCTGCTCCTATTTCTTATGTTCTTATTTTAAAGATCAATTATTTCTCCCTTCTTCCCCCTCCATAGATCAACACCAGCACTACCCAGTTCTGAAAAAAGTGGGGGGGGGGGTGGTGAAGCCTTATATGCTAGTAAGGACTGTCAGTGATCAGTGAGGGAAAGAAGTACAGGGAAAATAAGGGAGAAAGGAAGCTACATGCTTGTGTGGCTGTTATGAAACCAAACTTGAGACACATTGTCACAGCTCCTTCTTCTCCATCTCCTCTCCTGAGTAGATGCTGCTAAATCATCTGTAATGGATACTGAGTAAATCAATATAGTTATTCAGTAGATTCCAGAAGTAACAGAGGGTTGATAAGGGCAGTGCGGTTGATGTGCATATGGACTTTCAAAAGGCGTTTTGACAAAGTGCCACATAATAGACTGGTTAGCAAAATTAAAGCCCATGGGATTAAAGGGACAGTGGCAGCATGGGTATGAAATTGGCTAAGGGACTGAAAGCAGAGTAGTGGTGAATGGTTGATTCTCAGACTGGAGTTAAGTATACAGTGGTTTTCCCAGGGTCGGTATTAGGACCACTGCTCTTTTTGATATATATTAATGACCTGGACTTGGGCTTACAGGGCATAATTTCCAAGTCTGCAGATGACTCAAAACTCGGAAATGTAGTAAACAATGAGGAGGATAGTAACAGGCTTCAGGAGGAGACACAGACTGCTGAAATGGGCAGATTAAATTTAATGCAGGGAAGTGAGAAGTGATTCATTTTGGTAGGGAGAATGAGGAGTGGCAATATAAACTAAATGGTACAATTTTAAAGGGGATGCAGGAACAGAGACCTGGAGGATGTAGGTACACAAATCTTTGAAGGTGGCAGGACAAGTTGAGAAGGCTGTTAAAAAGCATATGGGAACCTTGGCTTTATTGATAGAGGCAGAGTACAAAAGCAGAGAAGTTATGCTAAACCTTTATAAAACACTGGTTAGGCCTCAGCTGGAGTATTCTGTACAATTCTGGGCACCACACTTTAGGAAGGACGTCAAGGCCTTAGAGGGTGCAGAAGAGATTTACTAGAATGGTACCAGGTACTTCAGTTTTGTATAAAGACTGGAGAAGCTGGGGTTATTCTCCTTAGAGCAGAGAAGGTGAAGAGGAGATTTGATACAGGTGCTCAAAATCATGAACAGTTTTGATAAAGTAAATAAGGGGAAACTCTTTCCAGTGGCAGAAGGGTCGGTAATCAGAGGACAGAGACTTAAGGTGATTATGCACTGCCTGAAGAGTGGTGGAAACAGATTCAACAGTAACTTTCAAAAGGGAATTGGATAAATACTTGAAGGGAAAAAAATTACAGGGCTATGGGGAAAAGAACAGTGGAGTGTGACTAATTGGGTAGCTCCAAAGAACCGGCACAGGCACGATGGGTTGAATGGCCTCCTTCTGTGCTGTATCATTCCATGATTCAATAATTGGTTTTGTGGGAAGTTACTCAATTATATTCTGCTGCCTACAGATCATTTTAAGAGAGTCTAGGGAAGAGATAGCAGAGGCATTACTACACATTTATTAATTCATCCTTTAAGGATTTATTAATTCATCCTTGAATAAGGTCAGAGAATGTGGAGTCGGGACAAGTAGCAGAATGGATAGCTAGTTGGCTTCGAGACAGAAAGCAGAGAGTAGGGGCAAAGGGTAGCTATTCAGAGGGCAGAATGTGGGTAGTGGTGTTCCACAAGGATCAGTGCTGGGACCACTGTTCACAATTTATATTAATGATTTCACTTTGGAACCAAAAACACAATTTCTAAATTTGCAGATGACACCAAATTATTTTGGGGGGGGGGGGGGGGTGATGGTAAATGCTGAGGAGGACTGCATCAAAATACAAAGGTGACATTAATAAACTTGCAGAATGGGCATATAATTGGCAAATGAAATTCCACAGATAAATGCGAGTTATTACATTTTGGTAGGAAGAATAGGGAGGTCACATTACTTCGAGGAAGAGAGTCTGGGTGGGAAGAGGAGCAAAGGGATCTAGGAGTACAAATACACAAATCACAAAGCAGCGACACAGGTTAACAAGGCACTAGGGTTTATTTCTAGGAGGGATAGAATTGAAAAGTTGTGAAGTTATGCTAAAGTTGTATCGAACCTCTGTTAGACCACATGTGGAGTACTGCGTACAATTCTGGTCACCATATTATAAAAAGGATGTAGAGGCACTGGAGAGGGTGCAGAGAAGATTTACAAGGATGATACCAGAAATGCGAGGGTATACATATCAGAAAAGGATGAACAGGCTGGGTCTCTTTTCTCTTGAAAAAAGGCGGAGGGGTGACCTAATAGAGGTCTTCAAAATTATGAAAGGTTTTGATAGATTGGCTAGAGAGAATGTTTCCACATGTGGGGAAGAGCATAACTAGAGGCCATCAATATACGATAGTCACCAAGAAATCAAATAGGGAATTCAGAAGAAACTTCTTTACCCAGAGAGTGGTGAGAATGTGGAATTCGCTACCTCGGAGTAGTTGAGGCAAATGGTATAGATGCATTCAAGGGGAGGCTAGATAAGCATATGAGGGAGAAGGGAATAGAGGGTTATGCTGATAAGAGTTAGATGAGGAAAGATGGGAGGAGGCTCAAGTAGGGCATAAATGCCAGCATGGACTGGTTGGGCCTGAATGGTCTGTTTGTGCCGTATATCTTATGTAATCAGTACCAATTTAGGTTAATTCAGTAGCATGTACAATATTGTCAATCTAATGAATTAAACATTTACGGCTGAATTTTTAAGACGTATAGGTCACTTGCCTAGAAGCATGAAGATCAACAAGCACTAGATATTCAGTAGAGTATAAAATATTTCAAAATGGGCAAACAACTGGGATTAGATCTGCAAATTATAGAATTCCTACCTCAAAGTCAATGATAGGCATGTTAGGTGTGCTCGGCAGTGGAATGGTGGTAATTCGTCTGATGTATTCACCAAGTTCTGCTCTCATCTTCAACCGCGCATCACCCGAAAGTGACCACAGAATGGCATAAATAAGGTATTTCTAGTTAAGAAAAAAGTGACCATTTAGAAAATTACATGACATGGTACATTAGGATATTTCAGGTATAAAATAAGCTAAACAAATCTAAGACTTGCATAAAATCATACCTGGATGTAGCGTTCCAACTGCTCACTCGGCATTGGGAAGTCAGGGTGGTTAGCATTATATAATGCAATGTTTCGACAAGCTTGGTGCATCATGGAGAAGAGGGAACCAAGACATCGTAATCGGGTAAAATCCATAATGTGTTCCATCTTAGCAGCATGTTCGACTGCTTTGATAATCAGGCCATTTGAAGTGAAGTATGGCTGCAAAACAGTTGCTGCATCTCTCTGTATCTGTAATAAAATGTTTAGTGTAACGTAAGGCTCTTGCACAAGATTACCACAACATTTTAAAGCAATTAATTTAAGATCTGAAAAAAATTGGGTAGAAGGTAAAATACATTTCAGATATTGGAGGAGATACTCAAAGTAGTCCATGTATAAAAGGAAGTACAAAACAGATTTGCAACAGATCTACTAGTGGGAAAATGTGTGTGTTCTATTATTCAGTAGGGAGAGATACAGTGCCATTTACTTTTTATTTCAATACATCACTAATTACATCTTCAATACAGCCTCCCTAGTCATCCAAATGATCTGGCTCACATTTATAAAGAGTTAGCCTCTGCCGAACCGATTCAGGACTCACATACAAGTGATCTTTCTGCTCTGGGCTCAAACTGAAGCAAATACCATTACAAACTTTCTTGCGCAGAAAATTCATTGATAAATTACAAAAGCGGTCTCCCAATCTGTGTTTGGTCTCCCTGATGTAGAGGAGATCTCATCGTGAGCAGCGAATATAGTATACTAAATTGAAAGTACAAGTAAATCACTAAATTGTTAACTGTTTCTCTTGACAGATGCTGCCTGACCTTGCTGAGTATTTCCAGCATTTTCTGCTTTTAATCACTGATAAATTAGTTTGGTACCTGAAGCATCGGCGAAGCAGTTTCTTGTTCCTCATCCTCTTTGCCCTTGCGTCTACGCTGGGCCTCATCCTCTCCCTCATCCAGAGGAATACTACGTAGTCTAGCCAAGAAGTTATTGAAGATCATATCAGTACTGAGCACATCCTCACTAAACCACACCATTCCACATCTGGATACAGTGGCCAGTGTAGCATATTTCAAGTCTTGGACCTCAAACATAATTCGCACCTATTGAAAGGAAAATAAGATTTTTTTTTTTTTTTTAAAAGAGGTATATATTTTAGGGCTTCATGTCAATTATTTTTGTTGAGCATAAATTCTGTTCAACACAATTCTGTATCAAAAATTCTTACATTTGGTGGAAGGCTGAGACGTTCTCCATTAGGCAGGGTAAGCAATTTGTTATCATCTAAAACAGAATTCAAGTTTTCTACCCATTCCGGATCCACATCACCATCAAATATAATCCACTGCCGTTTCTGCAGCTCACCTCTTACGTTGTCAATAATCCTAAAAACCATAAATATAATTTACATAGATTGTAAAACATAGTTAACTATCTTGAAGTATATATTTTTAACTCCAAGTACACACTTATAATTTAATGCTGATTTTTCAGAATAAAAAAATTCTGAGTTCCAATGGGTGGCTGAGCGAGTTTACCCAGACAGTAGCTGAGCCATACAGATCAGGAAGGTGTCAGGTCTGTTCCCCACCTGAGTTAGTTGACTGCAGCTCAACACCCACAAGTTAGGGAGGGAAGTGTGAATGCGTGAACAATTTGTGAAGAAAAAATCAAGCTTGGCTATCATGCCCCTGCAGTCGAATAGCCTGCTGACATTCATTGTTAAGCCTCAAATATGAAAAATGACCACTTGGGTCAGGTACTAGAGGGCACCCAGCACCTTGGAATCGTACAGAGGAGTCAACACCTTCAGGAAAGGAAGGGAGAAAAATTGGAGAGAAAACAAAATTTCCAATACATCTGGTAACCAACTTACTTTCTAAGAACGTGTGTGAACAATCCATCAGTCCATTCTCTGGTGTTTGGGTCTAATGTTCCATATAAATGATCCTTGCTGATAGCTTTTGGATCAATGATGTGAGCAACTCCTTCTAATCCCTCAAGTCGTTCAAGGGCCTTTAGTAAAACACGCCAGGCCATACTTTTTCCACTACCTGATGGCCCCACCATCATCAAACCATGGTTTATCTGAGAGATCTGATATAGCTGAAGCACCTAAGGTGGCACATATATATCAAATTAAAATTACTATGCATAGTTGAATAGACCAAAATATATACAAAAAGTTATTAATGCTGGAGAAAGCACCCCCATAAGATCTACAAATTCAGAACTTACCTTTTCAACCCACATTCCACCAACATCTTCACCATCACCATAGGTAAGGTACATTTCTTGACAAACCTTCTTCAATTCTTCACGCAATTCAGTCATTGCTCCACGGTGGTACGGTATCCCAGGGAACACATCAGACAAAAGACTGAAAAGCAGTGGGATGTCTTCTGCAACCAGTTTGGGCACCATAGTCTCACAAACACTCTGGATCAGAATCTGTGGATGGATTGATCAATTCATGACTGGAACATCTCAACATAAAAATGGTTTAACAATAATAGTGTTAACAATAAAACAAAGTGAAAAGTGTTTTGTTGAAGTAGAGGGTCAGAAATGCTTGTTTTTAAGATGAGCTACTACACAGTCTACATAGAGAATGTATGAGTACAACAACTAAAGTTGCAAGAATTCTAAGCAACATAAAAAGTTAATTTAACCTATTTTAGCCTCACATTTACCAAATGTTGAGAAATAAATGTAAAACGTTTTAGACATGGGCTTAAAAAATGAGAAACAAATGGTAACTGCTGTCAAGATTTTTCAATGTTATGATTAGGACAGCTTAACAATGAAATACAGATTAGTTTTATACTACATGTATTATTTTTATATACCCAGTCCAATGTATAATTTGAAAAGTAAGTGACATGGAATTGCAACCTTTACAGACGGTGCTGTGTTGAACTACTAACCTCTTGCTCAGGCAAGTTCTCTGCAATTTCTGCCTCATCAACATCTTCACCACGTTCTCCCTTCTCTTTCTTTATCCTCTGAATCCTCTCCCGCTTTACATTACCCGCACTTACTAGCACACTCTTCAGGGCTCGCAGACCAAAATCGTAGTGGCTCTGGGATGACAGCTGCTCATCACAAAGCCTTGAAAAAGCAATTTTTGAACAACTTCAATGTATGCCAGTTGTGCAAATAGAAGCGTAACAAATGAAACATTTAATCCTGACTATAAACATACAAGTTTTACAATTTCTCTTATTTATGCCGAAAGAAACTTAAAAAAAAAAATCATAGTCAAGTCTAAGTTAAAGATGCTTACTTGAAGAATGGAACAATCTTGTTTGCAAGGGTTTCAGCAGTACGGAACCCTTGCGAGTACAACATAACCTGCGCAATAAGTTGGCGGTCAGGTTTTGTCATTGCCAAACTACGGAAAAGTTTTTTCAAGTTATCTGGTAGGTTGGAGCGACCAGCATAGCCTGGATTCATAGTAATGAAAATAGCCATATCTGCCCTGACTTTCACTTGTTTGTTCAGCAGCTCACAGGTGACAGTAGGAGAACCTGGAAGAAAATGAACAGAGCTCAATTCCAATGCTTCATAAGAACAGGAGTAGGCCAGTCATCACTTTGAGCCTGTTTCACCATTTCATTAAATCATGTCTGATCTGTTCAACTCTAGTTACCTGTCTTTAATCCATATCCCTCAATACCCTTACCCAACAAAAATCTATGGATCTCAATCTTCAACATTTCAATTGATCTAGCAGCCACAGCCTTTTGAGGGAGAGTTACAGATTTTCACTGCCCTTTGTGATAAGTGCTTTGTGATTTCACTTGTAAATAGACCAGGTCAAATTTTAAGATGGCGCCCTCTCGTCCTAGATTCCACCACCAGAAAAAATAGTTTCTCTGCATCTACCCCATCAAACCAATTTATCATTTTTAAACACCTTAATTAGATCACTCCTCAACCTTCTAAATTCACGGAAATACAAAACAGGTTTATGCAACATGCCCTCGTAATTTAACCCTTTAAGCCCTGGTATGATCCTGGTGAATATGTGCTGTTCCCCATCCAAGGCCAATAGATCTTTCCTGAGGTTTGGTGCCCAAAACTGAACACCGTACTCCAGATCGGGTCTGATCAAGGCTCTATGGGGAGAAATTGGGTACCCGTGTACCTCCAGTTATTGCCTCCTGGGGGGAATAGCGGCGCTAACCACTTACCGCCCGGGCGCGGCAAGAATATCGCCTCCCGCTAAATTCGGCGGGAGGTTTACGGTGGCGGTATGGCGTTGCACCCCGATCTCCTTCGCCCGGAGATAGTAACGTCATTGCCGTGCACATCACCTGGTCCTGAACTTCGGTTTCGCCCCCTGCAGCATCGCCGGGTGACATCGGCAGCTGCAGGAGGCGTTCGTCAGGAGGCCGGGCGCTTCGGGGGCGATACTTAAAGGCGAGGTGGGGGGAAAAATGTCAAGTGATCGTTGTGTTTTTTTTTGCTTTTCCCCCCCCACCCCCTCAGTGCTCAATCAGCCCGGCACTCTGCTGCAGTGCATCGGGCTGATCGGGCCGGATCACAGGCTGCCGTCGGGGACCAGGTAAGTTGCTTTCCCTTGCAGAGCCTGCAGCGATGTACCTTCCCTTTAAGGGAGGGAAGGAGCCTTCTAACGCAGCAGCGCTGCACGGCCTACCGCCCTGCCTGCTGCACTCCAGGAAGGAAGTGGAGCGCTTGATTTAGCACTCCACTTCCTTCCTGGAGCACAAAAATCAAATTTTTTTTTTTTTTTAAGCTGAGAAACATTAGCGCCTGGCTAATTTAGCGTCCCAAACGGGGCTATAATGAATTTCTCCCCCTAGACAACTGAAGCATCACTTCCTCACTCTGGTATTCCAACCCACTTGAGATATAGGCCAACATTCCAATAGCCTTAGATTGCTTTTTGTATCTGTGCACTAGAATCAGACTCTTACAGCACAGAAGGAAGCTCTTCAGCAAGTCATGCCTGTGCCGGGCTGAAAGAGCTATCCAATTAGTCCCACTCCCTAGTTTTTTGCCCCCCCCCCCATAACCCTGCAAATTAGTCTTCCAAGTACTTGTCCAATTGCCCTTTGAAAGTTACTATGGAATCTGATTCCACCACACTTTCAGGTAGTGCATTCCAAAAACAACCCTCTGAAGAAATTTCTCATTTCCCCTCTAGTTCTTTTGCAAATTATTTCAAATCTATGACCTCTGGTTACTGACCCACTTGCCAGAGGAAACAGTTTCTCCCTACTCGCTCTATCAAAACACCTCAATTTTGAATACTTCTATTAGATCTCCCCTTAACCTTCTCTGCTCCAAGGAAAACAATCCCAGCTTCTCCAATCTCTCCACATACTGAACTCCCTGATCCCTGGTATCATCCTGGTAAACCTCCTCTGTAGTGCCCCGACATCCTTCCTGAAGTGTGGTGTCCAGAATTGTACGCAATACTCCAAATGAGGCCTAACCAAAGATTTATAATTAGCATGACTTTTTTGTTTTAGTATTCAATGCCCCCATTTACAAACTGCCTTATCAACTTGCCCAGTCACTTCAAGGATTTGTGAATATGCCTTCAAATGCCTTGGCCCCATTCTTTAGAACTACCTCCCAAGTCACTCAGCCTCACCTCTTCTCTCACCACCTTTGCATACTTCTAAAAGCAATTTATTCAACTAAGCTTTGCGTTACCTCTCAACTCTCCCACCAGGGCAGGGAATGAATGCCCTTGATTTAGTTTTATTTATTTTTCTTCTTTCTCTTTAAAACATCTTTGTATGTTTTCTACTATATAAATGTAAGTAGTTGTTGGTCTTCACCATTCGAGGACTGTATGAGCAGAGTTAGCCCAGTGAGCCTGTTTTTTTTTTTTTTTATTAGCAGTAGTACCTCATCTTTTTAATGTTCCTAATCCCAATCGTACATATTTTCTCCATATCCCCATAATACCCACACTTAAGTATCTATTCTCAAACACCACACTGAAGGCTATAGATCCAGAATCAACAGAAGACTGACTATGTACTTCAACATTGAATACTTTTGAAGTACATAATTAGCAAACATGACTGCTGCAAAATTTAAAAAGTCATAAAATGTAAAGTTGTTGCACTGTAGAAAAGTTATAAAGTTCCAATATCTGGAAAGAAGACCAGAATAGCAATAAACCAAACTATGCACATTACATACTTCGGTCACGGTTGGGATTGGAGTGCTCACGGAGTGCCTCCTGGATGCACTGTATTTGCTGGGATACAGCAGACAGCATACGTTCTTCAAGGCGATTAAATTCATCGAAACAACCCCAGGCTCCCACCTGGCAGAGACCCACAAATATACGACCCATGGCCTAATAATTAAAAAAAAAGTTAATTAGATAAGAAAAACCCTCTTTAAAAAAAAAAAGTACTGCAAGCATTAAGGAAAATTTTATATAAAGAATAAGTGTGGCACCTAAGAATTGAGGCAAGTGAGGCCAGCAATAAAGCACAAGTTTTAAAAGATTTTGCCACTTTTCTCAGTAATTTAAATCAAGTAATTGGAGGGTTTACATTGGTATAAACTTTCCCACTTCAGGGCCTCCTTTTATAAAACCTTGTTTTAAGCTATAACAGCTAATACGAATATCATACCAATTAGCATATCAAAATTACAACTGCTCATTGCACAGGCAAAGTTTCATTGTACTGCAAAAGTTTTCATAAAAATAGTTTTGAGCAAGCAAGTTAATTAATAGAACGCACTGGAGATTGGCACCACATTACTAAAATCAGTTACAGTACCTGGAAATCAAAGGTCTCATCACAGTTGAAGACTAGAACAAAGCGCCCAAGCTGGTGTCCAAGTGCCTTGACTGATTCAGTTTTGCCAGTACCAGCAGGACCTAATGTGGAACAAAGATTGGCATACAAAAGAATTAAACATGAAATACACAAACCATTAAGGTAACTTTTGCTAGAAAGGTGAAATGTCACTTCACTAACAGATGATGTTCTTAAAATTACTCGTTAACAACTAATAGTATAACTTTGAAGTATGCTTTTTCTTTGTCATTTGAAATATCTGTGCTAGAGGAATTCAGTGGCAAGAGACAAAAATGTTGGTGTGGCCAATATTTTTAAAGATGTTTTTATTTGGCCAATTGTATTCCTTCCTTCTCTCTGGAGGACATTGACCCCTGCTGAGGTACAGTTCCATGGAAAAATTCTGGTACCAGCAGAAGTGGCCTTTCATGTGTCAGCCTATTTAACTGTGGGGAGCACTACAGTGAAGCTTGATTCTGTCTCCATCAGATGTAGACAGACACACAGTTTTGCAGGAGGGGGTCATCCAGACAATCACGTGAAATGCTAATTTTCTTCTCCCGCGTAGGGAGCAGACCCCCCCCCCCTCCCCACCAGTTAAGCTAAATCACAGACCAGGAGTCAAACTAGGGATCTTCGATCTGTTTCATGATGACCTCCAGACATCATTAATGCATGGGAGAGGTAATTTAATTTTCTTCTTACTGTAGCTAAACCAGAAGTATAACACACATATGTTCCACCACCTACCAAATGGAGACCCGCCAAGTCGAGCTTCCAAAGCCTGTGTCATAGTCAAGTAACAACGGTCTGTGAGAGGTGTCTGTACGAGTTTATCTTGAACACCAAGGTACTCAAAACCATAGTTGAATTTGGCATTAGCCATTTGTATAGATAGCTGCTGTAACACATCCGTTTGCTTGGGATCAAAGTAGAATCGCATTTGACTGAGCCAGTCAAAAGATTTAGGCTGGTCTACTTTGTTCTTGATCAGCATTCTGGTTACATCTCTCTGGTGTACTAATTCAGTAATCTGTAACAAAAAATATTAAGTGGTTAAAGCTAAAAGTGCTCATTTTACCCAATTTTGTCAATTAAAAAAAAATGCTTCTTAGGAGGGACTAACTCTTCCATGGAGAGCTTAGTCTCTTCTGCACGCTAAAACTGAAGATATACTCAGAAAATCCACAAAAAATATGCAGGTACCATCTTCTAGTAGGATATTTGAGTGAACTATTGTGTATTTGCAAGTTAAACATTAAATATTCAGAACAAATGTTACTTTGTTTGAAAAACCACATCAAAGCGAGAGAAAATTGAGCGCAATATTAAAAGCACATCGAGAATGTATGTTTCAGGTAGATCTCTAATTTAACAAGAATGATCTCACCACCACTAACTTTCCCCTCAAGGGATATAGGATGTTTACTCACCAAGTGTTCAAGTTTCCTCCTGCGAAGTGGTGGTTGTTCCATCAACACAGAATCCGCTAACACAGTCAAAGTAGCTTCCACATTGACCAGGACTGGGGCAAGTGGGGACTGACCGCTAGTACCATTATTCAGGACATTTTCCACATTTTCAGACCATGATATCTGAGCTGAAAGGACAACAAGCTGGGCCTATATTATGGAGACAAATTTTAAGAAAATCTAGTTAAAAATTAGCAGAGTGTTTGTTTTATATTGCAGCATGGACAAACCAAAATCTTACCAAGTTCTATTTTCAGAAGAGTTTACCAACATTTTCATTTTTGAATACTGAAAATGCTTCATAAAGAAAAAAAATTGAATATAGTACTGCTGAAAAGTTAAATAGAAATGGTACACTGCTACTTCATTGCAAATTAGTCATTCTTTACTTCTGCATACACACCTGGTATTTATCAATCCAGGAAATGTAGTCTGTAGAGTCGATTGAAGTACCTTGGCCAAAGATTCCAACTTCAGTGACCGACTCAGCCAACAACTTGGCCAGAGTGACCCTCATTTCTTTCTCCACCAAAGTTAACCACTCATTAATCTTAGGGTGCTCAGTGATTGAAACAGCAGTCTTGAAAAGCACCTGTCAGAAAATATATAGTTCCTCAGTGTTACTTTGAAAGACAATTAGATGCACATCAATATCTTTACACTTGAAATTGATTTTTTAAACTTGATCTGTATTGAGTATTCCCTCTGCCATATTTAAATAATCAATGTAGTATACATTCAGTTGATATAGCACAGCAATACATTTACTATTTTAAGTAAACATTTAAATATACCTCTTCTCCCTCACGCGATGCAATTCCTTGAACAATTGTAGCATCTTCATTGAGAATGATACTAGAAACACCAGCAAACATCTTCTTAAAGTGTTTCTGCAACTTAGCCACGTTCTTACTGTTGCCAATAATTTCCAGCAAGTCTTCATCACCAACAAAGTAGAACCTGAAAATCAGTACAAGAATATACAGTGTTCATTAGTAAAGAGCACAATAAACACAAGAAATAGGAGCAGAGTAGGCCTTCGAGCCTGCTCTGCCATTCAATATCATGGCTGAATTTCTACATTAACTCCACTTTCCCACCCTATCTCCATATCCCTTGATTCCCTTCGTGCCCAAGCATCCATCGATCTCAGTCTTAAATATACTCAATGACTGAGCTTCCTGGGGTAAAGAATTCCTAAGATTTACAACCTGTGTGAAGAAATTTATCCTCATTTCAGTCTTAAAAGGTGGACCCCCTTATCCTGTGACTATGCCCCCTAGTTCCAGGCAGGGAAAACAGCCGCTCAGCATCTACCTGGTCAGCCCTCTATGAATTTTATACACTTCAATGAGATCACCTCTCATCTTCTAAACTTCAGAGAATATAGGCCCATTCTACTCAATCTCTCCTCATAGGACAGCCCTCTCATCCCAGGAATCAATCTATTAAACCTTTGTTGTACCCCCTCTAAGGCAAGTATATCCTTCCTTAGGTAAGGATACCAAAACTGTACACAGTACTCCAGGTGTGGTCTCACTATATAATCTCAGCCCTATATAATTGCAACAAGACTTCCTTACTCTTATACTCCAACCCCCTTGCAATAAAGTCTATTACACCATTTTCCTTCCTAATTGCTTGCTGTACCTGCATGTTAACTTTGCGATTCATGTACAAGAACACCCAAATCCCACTGAATACCAACATTTACTAGTCTCTCACCTTGTAAAAAAAAAAAAAAAAAAAAAAATTCTGCTTTTCTATTCTTCCTACCAACCAACAAAATTATACTCCATCTGCCACCTTCTTGCCCAATCACTTAACCGGTCTAGATTCCTTTGCAGCCTCTTTGCATCCTCCTCAAAGCTTACTTTCCCACCTAGCTTTGTATCGTCAGCAAACTTGGATATATTACACTCTGTCCCCTCATTCAAGTCATTGACATATATTGTAAATAGCTGAGACCCAAGCACTGGTCCTTATGGCTCTCAACTAGTTACATTCTGCCATCCCAAAAATGACATGTTTATTCCTGCTCAGTTTTCTGTCCTTTATCCAATCCACGCTAATATATTACTCCCAATCCAATGAGCCCTAATCTTATGCAACAACTTCTTGTGTGGCACCTTATCAAATGCCGTCTGAAATACCAATTTACTACATCCACTGGTTCCCCCTTATCGACCCTGCTAGTAACATCTTCAAAATAGATTTGTCAAACACAAATGGTCACAAAAGGTGTGCAATCATTTTATAACACAACATGCCACAATAATTTGGTAATACTATTAGTGTACAAGATTCTGATTTACATAACCCAAGTTTGATTTCTAATCTTAGAAGTACAGCCTCAAACTTTCTACATTTTTATAGAAGGGTATGTGCAATAAGCTAGTTTTTCTCTTGCAATTTCTTTTGCTTCCTTTCACCACTCAATGCACCCAAGTGTGTTTCAAAAAAAGTATTTAATTCTCTACCGAGGGAAGGATGATCGTTCTCTCTCCAGATATTCTCCCAAAGCCTTCTGTATCTTGCCCAACAGATCTGCCAACCGTTCCAATGACCGCTGCACTCCTGGGATATTCAAAACATCCATGACAAGGGGAGACTTGGTCACTTTCTTCATGAGTGCAAGGAACTCAGTGCTGATGCTGTTTAATAATAAAAGCAGAACATGCACCTCAGTTTAAGAATTTCTAAAGTAACTGTTTAAATTTAAATGTAAATCTACTTACGTACCTCTGGAATCTTTGAGTTTCCACAGGGAGCAAATGTTTAATGTCAGCACTTCCTGTAAAGATGCCTTCAAGGTAGACCCAGCGACGCTGGACATCAATCCATACATCAAAGAGTGCCATGATACGATTTAGTTTATCTTCCCAGCTCAAGGCATCCTCTTCAAAGACCTACAGAAATGTTACAATTAGCACAAAAAGGATACGGATTATCCAAATATATAATCTGCTTACTGCTTAAATGGCTAATCAGCTGAACAATCCTCTTGGGTAAGCCATCATTGCTGAATGCTACAAACATTTTGAACAGAGCAGAAATTAAATATCTTAAAACAAAACTTTAAAATCTCACTGCATCAAAAATGACTACAAAGACACACAACAGATACCTTGTAATTTGGTAATGCCTAATGCAAGGTGAGCGAAAGCATGAAGGAATAGAAATTAAAATGCAAAATTATAAAAATACGAACACAAACTTAAAGCTGGAAATGTATCAATTGTAAAACTTATGGTGGAAGGATGATCAACTGCAATTCAGAAAGGATTTCATCTCAATAGGAAAAAAGGCAAAGCATAAAGCAACAGAATGTAAAAAACCTCCCATAAATACTTGCCTTGTAGTAGGGAGACAGCTTCATGGCAGATACACTGTTGATGTGCTCTTTGACCCTGTTGAAAAGGTCATCCCAGCCACGGATCAATCTACACTTGTTTTGATAGTTTACCAAGTCCAGTTCATAGGTGTTCCACATTTCTCTAATCTGTTAAGTTTTATGATTAAAACAATATCGTAAATGGTAAAATTTACAAAGCTAAATTGCACAGAATTATAGAATTTAGCCCCATCAATTATTGGCACTTCAGGTGACAGAACAGAGTGCTATTGGAGATAACGAGCAAAAGAGCATTTCAGAATTTGTCGCTGGTGGTTACTAAAACAATATTTGGACTATTTGCACTGGATTACCAATAGGCTACAGAAAATTTGCTTGTCCAACAAATGTTCTAAGCAACCATGGACCAGTATATAATAGTTAAATCTGTATTTGAATTTTATTTTTGCATACAATAGACTAAAATTTAGTGGGACAACTGGAAGAATTTGAGAAACGAGAAGTTGTACCACTTGTATACTGAGAAGACTTAACAGATATAAAATGTTGAGGTACTACGAAAAGATACTATTCAAGTTGCGTAGACAACCTGTATTTCATCAAACCTGGAAATAAGTTTCTAAAATGTTCACAAGTTATTCCTTCCCTACCTGTGCTTTATCCTAAAACTCAAGAGGTAGGTAAATTTGAAAGTTACTAACCTGTTTCAAGAATTCTTCCAAAGCCATCTCTCCCTGGGCCACAAGTAGCACATCCTTAACAACAGCTTCATTTTTTTGCAAGTCGACATCCCATATCTGACCCAGTGTTAATTCAGACACCACCCAGTTAACATGGAGTCGTTTCATCAGCTGCTTCCAGTGACGGTCCTTCAAGGCCTCAGACTTCAGCTCAATCACCAACATGTTAATCTACAAGACAACATTTAAAATTAATGTTCTGTTTGGTCATACAAATGAACACAATTTTTGTTATAATAAATTTAAAGGACATGCCTTCATGTAGCCCTTCAGCAGTCTCTGCACAAACTCATATGATGCATACTGGCGCAGACGAGCTGGAAAATTCTTCAGTTGGTTAAGCAATCCGTCCAAGTTCTGACGAAGCTGTTTTATGCAATAGTAGAAAGAAGTCAACAGTGAGGTGTCATTTATCTATAAAACGCATCAGTACTGTACTAAATGTCTACTCTCGGGGCTTCAACCATCAACAGAAGGAATTCAGTATAAACAGAAGATAAGTTCAGGAGCTCAATCTCTATCTGAATATTATTTTGGGAGGTACTTTGCACTAAGAGAAACTGCCATTAATGCCTTAGATAGTACATAGAATCATAGAATGGTTACAGCATGGAAGGCGACCATTCGTCCCATCGAGCCAGCTCTCTGCAAGAGTATTTCAGCTAGTCCCACTCCCCCGCAAATTTCTTTCCTTCAGATACTTACCCAACTCCCTTTTGAAAACCATGATTGAATCTGCCTCTACCACCCTTTCAGGCAGTGCATTCCAGATCTTAACCACGCTGTGTAAAAAAGCTTTTTCTTACGTTGCCTTTGGTTCTTTTGCCAATCACCTTAAATCTGTGTCCTCTGGTTCTCGACCCTTCTGCCAATAGGAACAGTTTCCCTCTATCTACTCGGTCCATGCCCCTCATGATTTTGAACACCTCTATCAAATCTCCTCTCAATCTTCCTTGCTCCAAGGAGAACAACCCCAGCTTCTCTAGTCCATCAACGTAACTGAAGTCCCTCATTCCTGGAATCATTCTCGTAAATCTTTTCTGCACCCTCTCTAAAAGGCCTTCACATCCTTCCTAAAGTGTGGTGCCCAGAATTGGACACAGTACTACAGTTGGGCCCGAACCAGTGTTTTATACAGGTTCATCATAATTTCCACACTTCTGTACTCTATACCTCTATTCACGAAGCCCAGGATCCCATAAGCCTTTTTAACTGCTTTCTCAACCTGCCCTGCCACCTTCAACAATTTGTGCACATATACCCCCAGGTCTCTCTGTCCGTGCAGCCCCCTTCAGGATTGTACCATTAGTTTATATGTCTTCTTCTCATTCTTTCTACCAAAATGTATCACTTCAGACTTTTCTGCGTTAAATTTCATCTGTCACGTGTCTGCCCATTTCACCAGCCTGTATGTCTTCCTGAAGTCTATCACTCTCTTCCTCACTGTTCACTATACTTCCAAGTTTTGTGTCATCTGCAAATTGAAATTGTGTCCTGTACACCCACGTCCAAGTCATGATATACATCAAGGAACGCAGAGGTCCTAGAACCGACCCCTGGGGAATACCACTGTATACCTTCCTCCAGTCCAGAAAACAACCAATCACTTAGCCAATTCCGTATCCATGCTGCCACTGTCCCTTTTATTCCATGGGCTTCAACTTTGCTGGCAAGCCTATTATGTGGCACTTTGTCGAATGCCTTTTGGAAATCCATGTACACTACATCAACCGCATTACCCTCATCAACCCTCTCTGTTTCCTCATCAAAGAACTCAATCAAGTTAGTTAAACACGACTTGCCTTTAACAAATCCGTACTGGCTTTCCTTAATTAATCCACACCTATCCAAGTGACGATTAATTTTGTCCCTGATTACTGTTTCTAAAAGCTTCCCCACTACCGAGGTCAAACTGACTGGCCTGTAGTTGCTGGGTTTATCTTTACACCCTTTTTTGAACAAGGGTGGAACATTTGCAATTCTCCAGTCCTCTGGCACCACCACCGTATCGAAGAAGGATTGGAATATTATGGCCAGTACCTCTGCGATTTCCTTCAATCGCCTCAGCATCCTAGGATGCATCCCATCTGTTCCTGGTGACTTACCTACTTTAAGCACAGCCAGCCTTTCTAATACCTCCTCTATCAATTTTCAACCTATCAAGTATCTCCACTACCTCCTCTTTTACTATGTCTATGGCAGCATCCTCTGCCTTGGTGAAGACAGATGCAAAGTACTCATTTAGTACCTCAGCCATACCCTCTGCCTCCATGCACAGGTCTCCTTTTTGGTCCCACCCTTCCTCTTGCTACCCTTTTACTATTTATATGCCTATAGAAGACTTTTGGATTACCTTTTATGTTGGCTGCCATTCTATTCTTATACCCTCTCTTTGCCCTTTGTTCTGCTTTCACCTTCCAGGGAGCCCTGACTTTAGTTGCCCTGCCTTTCCCCCTAGTGGGAATGTACCACAACTGTACCTGAACTATTTCCTCTTTAAAGGCAGCCCATTGTTCCATTATGGTTTTACCTGCCAATCTTGGATTCCAGTTTACCCAGGCCAGATCCATTCTCATCCCACTGAAATTGGCCTTCCCCCAGTTAAACATTTTTACTCTAGATTGCTCACTGTCCTTTTCCATAGCTAATCTAAACCTTATGATACTATGATCACTGTTCCCTAAATTAAAAAAGTGATTTTATCAATATCCTTGTTATTTCCAGATGCTGATCTGGAACTTGTTCCTCTTTCACCCTGACTTGATACCAGATGTTCTGGTACCAAGTTAGGTGAAAGAGAAACAAGTTCCAGATTAGCATCTGGAAATAAGAAGGATATTGATAAAAATCACTAAAATCAGAATCATGGTTTTTTTTTCATAATATTTGGAAATAATGCATTTTTTTTTTTTAAAGGACAAAGGGGAAGTATTATACATTGATCACACTACAGGTGTTATGGGATATCAGGGCCACCGATTTATAGTGACTGAATTATCTAAAGACTTTTTTTTTTAAGTTACATGCCATTCTGGGATTTTTACTAGTACTTTGCAGGGAGAGTTCTGCAACTATACATTATTCTGTGAAAATCAAGTGGCTTATTTTTAATGCATGTGTGGCCTTTATCCATTTTTAAAGTCAAAGCTACACATCAAGATATACCAGTTGGAGTTAGGTATCTGACAGTTAGCAGTACTATGGCGTGTGCTAGGGAGCTGCACTGGGGACGATCCTGGGAGATGGTAAAAGTGGGGGTGCATTCTATGATCTGCCATCGCTAAAATTTGGCTCACCAGTGGGTTCCGGTGATCAGTTAACAGTTATCCGAGGTAGAGAGCATGAGCCCGTTGGCATTTGGGGAATGGAGATGGGGTTCTCCCGAGTCCAAGACTAGCTTGCATGTTTAAGAAGTCTCTACAAATACTGTGTGTCTCATAGGAACAGGAGGCGGCCATTCAGCCCCTCGAGCCTGTTCTGCCGTTCAATGAGATCATGGCTGATCTGCGACCTAACTCCATATACCCACCTTTGGCCCATATCCCTTAATAGCTTTGGTTAACAAAAAGCTATCAATCTCGTGTAAAATTAATTATTTATCTAGCATCAATTGCCTGTTTGCGGAAGAGAGTTCCAAACTTCTACTTGTGTAGAAGTGTTTCCTAATTTCAGCCCTGAAATGTCTGGTTCTAATTTTTTTAGACTATGCCCCCTAGTCCTAAAATCCCTAACCAGTGGAAATAGTTTCTCTATCTGTTCCCATTATCTTGAAAACTTCGATCAGATCACTCCTTAACCTTCTAAATTCTAGGGAATGCAACCCTAATTTGTGTAATCTCGCCTTATAACTTAACCCTTGAAGTCTGTCTGCTTCTGCCGTGCGTGTGCGTGCGTCTCTCCTCCTCCTCCCCCACCCCCCTGTCGAATACCAAGTAGACTATTAATGTTTTCCAACCATCACCAAAACACAGGTGATGGGATTCAGAGACTGTTTGCCAGAGTAATTTTTCAAATTTAGTTCATTTTTCTTATTTTGAAAAAACAAAGTGAATCTCAAACGAGCACAAGTAAAGGCACAGTCACAAATGTCTTTTTCATACTTTGCGTGGCTGCACTGAAACCCATGGTTGTTCTTTCAATTGGTCAATTTGTTCCCAGACTTTGGAGAGCTCAGACCAGACTCCTTTGAGATCCTGCAGTTCTTCCAACGCAACCTGGTAAAAGGGGAGATAATTTGTCAGTTTGACAGCTGTAGTTATGAGGCATCATCATCCGCTGAGAAGGCATTCAGGATACATCGTACCACAGGTGTACATAATCAGAACTGGATAACAACATTTTCCACACAGGGCAAAAAGCAAACTACCTTTCAGAATGGACATTTAGCTTGCATTTTATTTTAGAGAATCAAGCCTAGATATTCCGATAAGGCCATAGCTTATATATAAATGGCTAATGGCAGATTCTAAGAGACTAAAATGGAAGAGTACTGCTTAACCCAACTTTCCAAGGTTAGCCTTTCAAATAAGCCAATGCCGCAGCTGACTCAGTCTATCTCATTATGTACATTCTGCATGTCCAAATGTAGGAAAATTATGACGCACCCATTAGAGGCAAGCTCTTCCTACATCACTGGTTTCTCCCCCAACCCCCTCCAGAAACTACACCGTGGTGGATAGTGGGCAGAGTGCCAGCATAACAATCTCTACCATTTTCAGCTACCAGTTGCCTGATTTATGCCAGAAATATTTGCACAGCAGCAGCAGCAAATCTAGGCTTCAGAGTTGTTATAATACATACCTGTACTCGTTCTTCACTACCACTGAGCAATCCTGTATCTGTCAGTTCCAAAGCCTCTTTGGCTTTCGCACATTTTTCTCGGTCATCTTTCAGGCGACCAAACTTGCCTTCATAGATAGTGAGTGCTTGCAGGGCATCCTCCGGACGAAGGTTCCCCTAAGTAGTCAGTTTATTTTTATAATTAATATACATACATTCATGTAAGCACCTTTCACTTCAAAAATAAATTTACCATGTGAAGCATTTTGAGCTGTTTTGAAGTACACTGACTTATGTAAGCAATATATGGCATTTTGTTCTATCTTTTGCTCAAATAGAACATTTAGAGACAAAGAAAATTGTATTTTGCCAACAATTTTGTTACTAACCAATTGAACCTACAACCATTTCACTACATTTTAAAACTACAATAGACAAAGTCTTTACATATTACCCCAGTTAAAGTTTAAGGACATCATATATCTAAACGATATATAGAGCCGTAGAAATATACTATACAGACATTTAGTGCAAATGTTAAAACATACAAAGTATGGTAGAAAAATGTTGATAACACAACAAATTTCTAATAAAGGTTTGAAATATTATGATCCATTACTTACAGCTACTGGTTTTGTTTTCTCCCATTCACCCAAGAGATCAGTAGTACGGCTTTCTACAGCACGATCCTCCTGAACAATCTTCATTTGAAGGTTAGCCACCTGCTGCTGGATAGCACTGTCCTTCCTACGCATGATGTCATTGAAAGCACCCCATTCTCCCTCAATGTTATCGATGTAAAGCCAAGATGGAGGAAATTGGAATCGCTGTTTTTCCAGCAAACGCTGGCCATTGCGATAAAGCTACAGGTGGAAGAACGATCAATTTACTTCCCACAAACTTATTTGAAAGTTACATTAAATCGGACACGTAAACAATATTCAAGACAAATAAGATTAGTCGTTGTAGTGCTTAAAAAGAGTACTTGGTCTTGGATTTATTTTGATTTTATCCATCAACTGCTCAAACTGAAAGTGGAATGAAAATTTTAATATAGCCAAAAATGCAAAGACTAAATATGGAGCAAACCTCCTTGCAGCAACACAAAACAGCTTTACAACAGCTAATGCTATGAGGTTGCCAGCATTTTTGCATTACTATGCAGTTGAGTTGTTTCAAGCTTTCTTCAGAAACCTACTGATAATTCTGTATTGAGTTAGTTGCAGTGCCAGCACTGGTGTTAGAATCCCGAGGTGGAATCTGGAAAGGGTGGTGCTGGTGAAGAGAAAGACCAACCAGGGTTCCTACTTCTAACTGCTATCCTGTGACCCCATGCTAGGAAGTACTTAGGTGGACATCCAATGAGGACAGGGTTAGGGCTCAGAAGTAATGTTGCATGGTTGAATAGCACCTAACGGCCTAGCTCTAATTTTAAGATTATGCCTCCTTCTTCTGGATTTCCACAGCAGAGGAAATAGTTGCTATGCATCTACCCTACAAGCTTCCTTTATCATTTTAAACACCTCGATTGGATTACCCCTCAACTTTATAAACTCATGGGAATACAAACCAGGTTTGTGCAACCTGTCCTCATAATTTAACCTTTTAAGCCCTGGTATATTATTCTGGCAAATCTGTGCTGTACTCCCTCCAAGGCCAATATATCTATCCTGAGGTTCGGTGCCCAAAACTGAACACAGCACTCCAGAAGGGATCTAACCAAGGCACTGTACAGAGAAGCATCACTTCCTCCCTTATTCCAACCCCCTTGAGATAAAGGGCAACTAAATAGAAAGGGAACTTTACTTTTATAAGTTAAAATGCTTAAATACTTACCACACACTGCACACCTCCCAGCAATAGGTGGCACCGAGTTATGTCCATCTCAGTTGAGCCGGTCCCCATGGCCGGCACAAATGTACCCTTTCTCGTGACAACTCCCACTCTGCATCCACCCCCGCAACTTCTTGTGGCCACAAACCTCAACATTTTCCCTGACCTGCAACTCTGCTGCTCCGCTTCCACCAATGTCCCGCTCCTCCTCGTGGCCGCTTTGTTTGTGGGCTTGCCACTGGGCTTCCACTTCAGCAATTCCCAGCACTAAACTGGGATCAATGTGTTTTTAGCACTATGGTGCTTGTACCAAACCTTATGCTAGGAATCGGCTCCTTTTCCCCGCTTTGTTGCTGGACCTTCCCTGGCTCAGTTCCTTTGGCTAGCACTAAGCTAGGACACAACAGTTACAAGCCATTTAAAAATAATTTACTGGTTCCAAACTTCATGCTGGAAATCATCTTTAATCACAGTGCAGGGTTGAACTGGGTTAGTGCAGAGGGCATTGAGATATCAAGCAATGCCCACTGCCGTGTCTCAGCCTCAAGCCCACATCGTCCCATTCCCACTTACTGACCAATCTCGCACCCTTGTCCACCATCAGTGTCTACAACCGCTTCCACAATCACTACTGCTGTCCCTCATCCTCAATCCACATACTCTTGCCTCCTATTCCACTTTGACACCAACTTCCCAATAAAATGAACGGATTTGGCATGGAGTTTTCATGGTCTCCGCTGCCCTCATTTAGCTTCATTCGCCTCCTCCCAAACCTCCTTACTACCGAGACCCTCTCCCTCATTCCCCCCAGTAACACCAACCCATAACATAATCTGCCCACTCTCACTTGCCAACAAAGTCCTAGTTCCATGTCCGACTGATAGCACTCACTCAGCACCAACAACTTGCACTTATATAGCGCCTTAAACATAGTAAAACGCCCCATGGCGCTTCACAGGAGCGTTAAACAAAATTTGACACCAAGCCATATTAGGACGGATGAGCAAAAGCTTGGACAAAGAGGTTTTAAGGAGCATCTTAAAGGAGAGAGAGGTAGAGAAACGGAGAGGTTTAGGGTGGGAATTCCAGAGCTTAGGGCCGAGGCAGCTGAAGGCACGGCCACCAATGGAGGAGCAATTAAAATCGGGGATGCGCAAGAGGCCAGAATTGGAGGAACACAGATCGCGAAGGCTTGTAGGAGGCTACAGAGATAGGGAGGGGCGGCGAGGCAATGGAGAGATTTGAAAACGAGGAGAATTTTTAAATTGAGGCGTTGTCGGACCGGGAGCCAATGTAGGTCAGCAAGCACAGGGGTGATGGGTGAATGGGGACTGTGCGAGTTAGGATACGGGCAGAGTTTTGTATGAGCTCAACTTTATGTAGAGTGGAAGATGGGAGGCCGGCTAGGAGAGCATTTGAATAGTCAAGTCTAGAGGTAACAAAGCCATGGATGAGGGTTTCCAGCAGCAGACAAGCTGAGGCAGGGGCAGAGTCAAGCGATGTTACGGAGGTGGAAGTAGGCAGTCTTGATGGAGTGGATATGCAGTCAAAAGCTCATCTCTGTGGCAAATATGACACTAAAGTTTTGAATGGTCTGGTTCAAGTTCAAGACAGTTGCCAGGTAGAGGGATGGAGTCGGTAGCTAAGGAATGGAGTTTGAGGCAGGTACGAAGACCCACTATGGTTCTGTCTGCCTCAGTCCAAGTTCATAATACTGTCACCACCATTTTCCAGCACTAAACTGTGAATCTGCCACACCACTCACCCAAAATGAAAGACAGAAAGCCTGAAGAAAACAAACATCAAGAAAAATGAAAGAGAATAAAGACACAAACTAGCAAGAGAGAATTAAAGAGGACCAGTGAGGTGACGAGAGACCACTTGCGGTGACTTACTTGAGCAACTCCACAGTAAATCTGTTAACAAGACTAAAACTATGCTAATTGTTTTGATGTTCGAGCAATGCCATAACCCTTCTGCAGAATAGGATCTAAATGATCAGATCCACGTGTGTACACAATACCTCATCGAGTTGCCCCATGGAAAATTGATCCAGAATCATCACTAATTATATAATTGATCAGACCACTCATCATAAATGCCTGCAGTTCAGTGTTCTGACATTCATCTCATTATCTCGGGGGAAGGGGTCCGGGAAGACTATTTATGCCAGTTTCCTGTCACTCTACAAGTACACAGTGATAACTATCCAATACTAGGCAGTCTATTTCTTGTTCCAAGTAACCCTTGAACATATTTTTGTAACTCCAGCCCTGTGCAATATATCCCAAGAACTTTTCCCTTATGCTGTTCACAAATCTGCATTTTTAAAAATTCTACAGGCCAATCATCTGTATTGCTGCAATGCAATAAAACAGTTTTGGTAAAAGAAATTCTAACTCTACACTTACATCTACTTGTTTCTCAAACTGTTTGATCTTGCGTTTCAACGACTGCACATAGGTTATGAAGGTCACAGCATCTGAAGTACTTGCTGTGTCCACCGAGTGTTGCTCCAACTCTTGACGAGACTGTTTTTAAAAAAAGTCAACAATTAGAGACAAGGGCTCAACTGCATTAGCCAACATAGGATCCAATTATACAACTGCTGTGCACATTACTCCAAAACTTAAACCCCTTACCTTGGAAATCTGTGAATGGAACTCCTGCATATTCTGACCTAGCATCTGTCCAAATTTGCTGAGAACCTCCTTATGCCAAGAATCATACTTTAGATTCACCTTCGATTGCACCTTGAAAAAAATAAACAAGTTTAGAGTGCAGTTCGAGATATATGGACAAGTCAAAAATCTCAAGTACTGGCAACAGTGTGGAGCTAAGCATCAGTTTCACGTCAACACTTCAGGTCCGATTTATACCCTACTGAAAAGTCAGTCCAATAAACAGGCAAATGAAAGCTTTGTTTTAGTCTAAACTAAAAAGAAAATTCTTTTACCTTTCCATAATCAATGACAACAGGGCCAAATTCCTTTCTAGTTTCTGCATTGTCAAAAGTTCCTCTGGCCTTTCTGATTTGGACAAGCAGTGCTTGCCATTTGTTCAGATCATCTTCCAGACGGTTATAGATGTTTTCAGGTTGCATATCCCACAAACACTGGTACTGAAGCCAAACCTACCAAGAAAAAAGTAGCACACATTGGTCTTAATCTGTTCAATAAGCCTTTCTAAAACACAATAGAAGCAATCGTCAGAATGCTTACCTTGACATATTTTTCAACTTCTCGGACAATTCCCATAACAGCTTCATGGGCTTCCTCTAAAGCAGTTGGTCCATCTGGCATTCTTGTTAGTGCATTTCTGTAGAATTTCTCCTCTTCAGACAGTTCATACTGAAAACCAACCTAATTTTGGGGGGGTGGAAATCAAAGTATTCTAATCACTATTCAAAGGAAAACTTTCTACTTGTCCTACAGAATTTCAAATTATAGCTGTTAACAGCTGCACTCCTATTTTTCAGAAAGTTAAAATTGAGTCAAAATTAAGTTTAAAAAAGTTTTCATATTCACTGATAAATCAACTGCAGTAATACTGAAGTGAACAGGAAAACTTTATATTCAACATGCCAACTAAAAACTTCATAATTACAGTCAAATTAAAACATAACCCTCAATGTTTGCATGTTTTGTAAAATTGCAAAACAGAGGTTATTAACTAGTACTTTTCTCATTTTGTCTAAAGTCTGGGTAACTGACATGTGGAACATGTGGTTCAGTTTAATTTCTTCAGCTATTTGCTTCAATATTCTCCATGCAAAAACAAATACATGGCCTTACTCCCTGTAAAAATAAAACTAGAACTACATATCTTAAATGAAATCAACAAAGTTGTAGGGAAGACCATGCCATTAAAACTGATAAAACACACCCCTCATTGATTTTGCAAAGTTTAGCATTAGCACAAATACTAACTATGGACACAATATCTAATTAATACTGTATAATCAGTTCCTTACATAAGCTACCAAAACATTAAGAATGCAAGAAAGCTATAGTCATCACTGTTTTCCCTTACCTGATATCGCTGACTCTGTATCCTAGGAAGTGTTAGGATAATCATCTTCCAGCTAAACAGCTCTTGGTACAACTTGTATCTGCAGTCTTCAATTGGTGGATGCAAATAAATTACCTGATTTGTGATGTGAAGCTCATGTACTATATTCTATAAGTAAGAGGGAGAGAAAAGAGTTTTCAAATACACCTGGAGGAAATTTATATTTTTTATTCAGTCTGACCATTTATCCTGTTACATTAGAACAGGTTGAGCAACATTCAGAGTAGTAGAAATTTCAGTAAACACATTTAGTATCCCCATCAAAAAAAAGGGTTTCACTATCCAAATATAAAAACAGGATCACTGGTGTAGAAAATGTCCTCTAGTGTGCTTTGCACCCAACTTAGGTAGTGTTTCAATGAAGGTAGCAACCTTCAGTGACTATTAATGCAACACGAAGGCTATTCAGGCCTTCTTTCCATAGTCCATACACAATCTGGACTGTTATGGACTCCACCTAATTAATGTTATCTCCTACAGAGGTGGCTAATCACAAGTAAAACATCCATAGAATCATAAAATGATACAGGAGGCCATTCAGCTGACGGCGCCTGTGCCAGCTTTTTGAACGAGCTATCCAATCAGTCCCAATCCTCTGCTCTTTCCCCATAGCCCAGCAAAGGTTTCCTTTTCAAGTATTTGTCCAATTACATTTTGAAAGTTATTACTGAATCTGCTTCCATCACCCTTTCAGGCAGAGCATTCCAGATCATAATAAATTGCTGTGTAAATTTATTTTCCCCCCCTCATGTCACCTCTGGTTCTTCTGCCAATTACCTGAAATCTGTGTCCTCTGGTTACTGACCCTGGAAACAGTGTCTCCTTATTTACTCTATCAAAACCCTTCAAGATATTGAACACCTCTATCAAATCTCCCCTTAACTTTCGCTGCTCGAAGGAGACCAACGCTAGTTTCTCCAGTCTCTCCACATAACTGAAATATTTCATCCTTGTAGTAACTATCCTCTGTAAAGTCTTGACATCCTGCCGAAAAATGTAGTGCCCAGAACTGGTCACAATACTTCGGGTGGGGCCTAACCAGGGTTTTATAAAAGGTTTAGCATAACTTCCTTGCTTTTGTACTCTATGCCTCTATTTATAAAATTGAGAGGTCGCACAACACCAGGTTATAGTCCAACAGTTTTATTTGAAATCACAAGCTTTCGGAACTATCGCTCCTTCCTCAGGTGAAGTAAATTGGATTATCCAATTTACTTCACCTGAGGAAGGAGCGATAGTTCCGAAAGCTTGTGATTTCAAATAAAACTGTTGGACTATAACCTGGTGTTGTGCGACCTCTCAATTTTGTCCACCCCAGTCCAACACCGGCATCTCCGCATCATGACCTCTATTTATAAAGCCATGGATCCTGTATGCCTTTTTAAAACAGCCTTCTCAATTTGTTTTAATTTTTTTTTTTTTTTAAACTTAAACTAATGCTGCTGGGAATGTAGCCCACATATTCACCAGTGATGGGACAGGAGTGAAAGTATTTCCAGTCTCACTGAAACCGGCTCAAATTCATGCCTTACCTAAAAGTAGAAAAGTCTTACCCTGATCTTTGGCTCGCCTCCTGGTTTATGGCTGGTTTGTGGAGCATCTGTATCCATATCAACATCAGCCTTGTCATCAGCATGTCCAAACAAAACCAGGGTCCACGCTTTCAACCCAGCCTGTAAACGAACTCCCAAGATCCTTTCAATCTACAAGAACAGTTCAGTTAGTGAATTCTCAATCAAAAGATTCTTTTTCTCCCTTTTCAAAAAAAAGTTCTATATACACATCCTCTAGCACCATTTCTGGTTATGGCAGCTCTTACCTCAATATCCAGCTTGTTGACCCAGATTGGCAAGTTGGAATAGGAATGGAGGTTCAAGTCATCAACTGCTTTCTGAACACGGTTCAGGATTTCAGAAAATACTTTGTGATCATATACGCAGGTTTCCAATGAACGAACTTCGAGGTCTATCTTCTCTTCAATAATTAGAAGATCATCCACCTGAAACATTTGTGCACATAAACTACATCACTGCATCCATTTAATTTAATTGATTTTCTGCAGCAGCTTTCTCACTTTTAAGATAGCGTTAACTGATATACAAGCTCTGAAGAGTCAGGACTTGTCAGTCTTCAGCTACAAATTCTACGCCGATACAGTTTGCAGAAATATTTAACATTTAAATTAGGAAATATTGAAACAAAAAGTGATTAGCTGTATTTAAAAATACACAGAACTATCCCAGTGCACAAGCACCAACTTCATTACACTTGTGCACAAAGAGCAACTGGAATTAAAATTAAAATAGACAAACCTTTTCCTGGAAGCTGAAAACACTCTCTGCCAAGCGCTGCACATAAGGATCTAATTTGTAGGATTCCCAGACCAAGGCGATTCCTTCAGCTATCAATCCCTGCACCTCCCTCTTCAGGCCAGCAACCAACAGAGATATTGAAATTCGTTCTTCTACCTTCTCACATGTTCTTTCATAGGTACGAACACTTTCAATCAGTGAGATAGCAAATGGATAGAGCTGGTTAGCTTGGTGAGCTTTGTTGACAATTGCAAGTGGAACACGGAACCCAAGCCATTTAAGATTGCGAACTTCTTTGGAAAGCGTAATAATCTCAGGCAGAAAGTTCACTTTCAACTTCAGAACATTCCCACTACGACCACGAGCACGTGTGCTTTCTATAGTGAAGATACGACCAGACACTCCAAGGTTGCGCTGCTGGACCTTTCTTGCCCAGTCGTCAAAAATCTCTTGTGTGTTAAGCTTCATACGAAAACTATCACCATCTTGTTTGAGTTTCTGTCCTTCCACATGATTCTCCCAACCCTTACCGAGAACATCTTCTACACGTTTCATGTAGGCTGTGAGCTGCCGGTCAATCTGTTTTGCCCAAATGATTGACCCAGAAACAGGAGGTAAGTCACGGACATGACTCATCTTACAAGCTTGGCTCTGTGGGTACTGCACTTTGAACTTATCATGCAAGGCTTCAATATCATCCTTCACACGTTGGATTAGCTGTGTCTGGTATTCGCGAATAGCACCTCGAATGTGAGGACGAACAAAGAGAGCATTAAATCTAGAAAATATTCTAAACATTTCATTGGCATTTTTTGCAGTGCCAAGCTGATCTCTAAGGCGGGCTGTAATACGTGTTTCAACTCTGTCAATTCGCTCATCATAGCGCTTCAGTGCTGCTTCCCAAGCTTCAGTTCCTTCTTTGGAAACATCTAACCCATCAACCTCCTTGACATTTTCATAAGCAAGGTTCACCTCTTCAATAGCATTTGCATCAGCTGCGTCGAATAGAACTTCTGCTACTTTCATGTCCTGGGGTTCAGGCCCTTCCCCCTGGGACTGCTGAGCAACTGCAGTCACCTTTAAAATTTGAAAAAAGGAAAAAAATATAACCAATTTAGAATTACAATTGTATGAATTTATCTGCAATAATTACTGTGAGAAAATCACATAATACTGATGTGACAAAGAAATGTTAAACACATTTTTTGTAGCATGTCGAATAGGGAAAAGTGTTTAAGTAAAACTTTACATAGATGGGATAAATGTGGTTCAAAAATTGGCTAAAGCAAAAGTTTCCTTTGCTGCTTTTAAATTATGCGAGACTAGTGCTAATGTCTCTCAATAGAGGTGAAAACCCCAAAATAAACCTTGCCAGATTTGGATGAATTTGGGAGTATTTGGCATTACTTTAGTTTGGCAGAACTGGGAATGGGGAACTTGAGATTTGGCAAAATTGGAGATTGAATGTAGTGTTTGGTTTATTGGCGATTACTGGCATCTCAACCGTGCGGAGCAATGAGTACACCCTAGATTTGGTTGCATTAGTTTGTAACTTTCCAAGATCTCTAAACGTTAAACTGGAGTGCCATTTTTCCTGCCCTTGACCTTCCTCAAAGTGTACTGCACTTGAGTTGCAACAAGTATGTAATCAGAACAGTGATTTTTTCCCCCCTCACACAGCCCAATTTTGGATACAGATTTTGGGACACAGCCTTATGCACGGACAAAACAGCTTACAAGTAAAATAGTTAATATTCTGAAAAGAAAGTTAAACTTCAAATGAATTATGTCTAAATAACCAAAATAAATGTGTAAGCACTGAATAAACAAGGAAGCTGCTTATGAGCTTTGGCTTAAATGTATTTGGCTACTTAGTCAGAACCTATGGATGCACTTAGAGTTTCAACATCTGATTTCAAAACAATCCTAGTGTCTTAAGTCATTTATAATTGCTAAGATATCAATTAAACTTTGTAGTCGCTGCATTGTGAAGTTATTCTAGTTAATACACTGCATCATACAACCCCCAGCTTCCACTGGTTAAGGTTCCTATGTATCAAAAATTACCTGGGGTCTAAGAACTCGGACAATAACAGCCCTCAGTTGTTCATGTTGCCGCCTGAATTTTCTCATCTGATCAAGACGAGCCTGCAGCCTACGATGAGCAGGATTGATACGCCATACCATCTTAAGATTCTCTTCTCGCTTTCGTTTTACAATATCTCTAAGCAAAACCTGAAGCTTCTCATACTCATCATCCCATGTCTGGAACACTTCAAAACATGCCACCATCACCTGAAAAACAAAGGCTCTGTATAAAATTCAGTATGAATATAAAATATTTTCATTAAGGTTACATATGTGAGCTTAGAGAAAATGCCATACAAGTTGGCAAAGTATGAAAAAAGTCACAAAACTTAATATAAATCTCGTTACCTTTTCAAATTCTTCATAAGCAACATGCATCAATTTTCGTGTTCCCAAGACTTTAAGCAACTGGGAGCTCAGGTCCCTTGAAATTGCTTCCACTAGTCTCAATGCTCGCTGAATAGGATATTTTGTGTTTCTGATTTTTCGCAAGTGAGTGAAGATTGCAACTAGAGCCTGCCTGATTTTATCCAGTTCAGTTGCAGACAGCAAATCATTCAGCGGGAAATCCTTCATCAGGGGATTATAGTCATTTACTGTTTCCAATGCCTGTTTAAGTCCTATTATTTTAGAAAAACATTAATACCATACAATTAAAAAGGTTAAACATCTTAAATTCATTAAATTTATATGCACACGTCTTTCAAAATAAAGTACGAGACTTAATGACTTGCGACCCAATCTTAATAATTATTTCAATATTGACAAATGTCAAGTTTTTGACCTGAGTGATCATCAAATCTGAATATTTTCAAATGCTCACCTGCGCAAAGTAATAAAATGAGTTGACTTAAACATCGAAAATGACAAAGTTAATCAGTTTATTTTCTATAAATTAATCTTTCTAGTTCTGGAAGTACTATGTAACCTACCGTTTGCTGTACCAATAATCAATCTAAGAGCAGAAGCAATTAGGCTCCTATTTAAGTAGATTTTTCATAATACTAAAGGGGCATTACTGATCAAAAACCATACATGGATGCAGTTATTTCTATTGTTTTTAAAACAAACTCTAAGACAAATGATCCAAATATAGCCAGTTACAGATTTGTTTCAGGCAGATAGAACACGGAAGAGGACTTTGTAAGAATACAAATACTTAACAGTTAACCCCCATCGTGAAGATTTCCTCAGGACACTTCTAACAAGTTTTAAACAGGAGTAAAAAGAACTTTCATGGAACCCAATGCTCATGGAAAAGCATTTAACAAACCATAGCGATGATGAAATACTGTTAATGGCAGGGGAAATTAAGTTATACAAATGAAACCCCTTGTGGACACTCAAAGCTACTGTACAGCCTTTTCAGAGGTGTCCTTTAAATGTTTTTCATACGCAAGTGTATAAAATTACTTACCAGTGTCGGTGTCAAAGCTCACAGTGGCATGAAAACGTTTGCCATGTTTGAGAATTTCTAAAGTCAGGAGCACTTCCCCACTTTCTCGTTTCTCTTGAATGCGATATAGGGCTCTTTCCAGATTCAACCAGAAGCTGATTTCTTGTAGAGCAGTCCCTGAGGCAGGATCACGGTCAAGCTTGGTTACCTACAAATAAGATTTTGAAAGATTAGTATCAGTACAGGCTAGCTTTTTTAGATTAAAAAATTCCTTTGATGTTGTGTGTGGAACTGAGACATGATGGTCTCAAGTTGTGCGGAGTCACCTGGTTAGTCAGGTTGCAGTAAGGTGCTGCAACTGGCCTCAGAACCCCCAAACAAAGCAGAAAGGGAATAAAGATCGTCACTCCAGTTTCTTATTAATATTACTCCTGCGATAAACAGCATGTGTTTGGACATAATATGAAGAGCAGAATCTGGCTCAACCGTGGTACCCAAACCACCCCCCATTTGAAGATGGAGAATAGCCATTTGAGCAAGGTACTAGAGCGAATGGTATGCATACAAGCATTTGTCCTTTGGGATATTTGCTACATCTGCCCACAATCTTCCATATTTTCCAGTTTCTACTCTTGCAATGCTCCTTGAAAGCTCTTCTTGGCTCATTTTGGTTGGAAATTTTTGGCTGAAAATTGAAATCAATGACAAATTTGTTCACGGTTGTCACATTAAATGTTTCTAGACAGAAATATGAATGAGTTTCAAAAGGATAAAGGAAAAAATGACCACACAATTGTCTGACTTAATTTTTAAAACTTTTTTCCTCTTCTGAAGCAGTTATCATCTTGCTATGGTATAATTCCAGAGAACAGCCATTGAGTTATACAAGAGGTTACACACTAGAATACAGAACGGTGTACATGCTTTCTATGGGACATGGCACTTACAGCTACATACGTTGAGTTCTTCAGACTTTGGTGTGGTTACTACTTGGCAAGGTCAGGAAACTTCTAGGGTCTAAGGTAACATAGAAGGCGATGAGTGATTTTGCAAGGGCTGGTTTGGCACTATTGGAAACAAGGAGTTCAATGGGGATATGGCAAATGGCAAGACCAGTCACGCCTTTGGTGGCCTCAGCACCTCCAACCAGACGAGTTGGAAGCAGGGGTTGGATCAGAAAAAGTTTGGTGGAACATGCCATTATAGCCACAGTTCTATCAGCACTCAGTTTGTGGGAAGTGATGCACACACAGTGAAGAGACTGGAAGATGCAGAGGTGGGAGTTGCTGTGGTTGGCAACATAAAGAAAGATGTCATCTGCATTCTACTCCCCTAGCCTGTACCACATAGACAAGGGTTCATTTATACACCTTTGACATCACGTTCCAATGGAAGCATATTGTGATCAAATGACTGGGTGGTTTCTCAAATATCACTAGAACATGGCAAATGATTTAGTGTGGAAAAAAAAAGGCAGAAGCAAGTTGTCTTTTTTCTGGGGTGGGAGGAAAGACAGGAAAAAGGGCAACATCGAAGGTTGAAGATTCCTGAATCGCAACACTAAAAAGAACATGTTGATATAGGTCTTTCTGATTTGCAAGAGGGAATATAGGGGAAGACAAAAATTGAGGGCTGGTGTGTATGGGCCTTAAAAAAACAAAAAACATTTTGGCCAACAAGGTAATAAAAGTTTGTATCTCAATGGCACGGTGGAAGAGATTGGAGAAAACTGCAGATGGGAAAATAAAAATCTGGGCACTAGATGGCAGTGAGTTCATGCACTGCCTTTTCACTACTGCAGCCTAGAATCATAGAATCAAATCCAAACAAGACTGATTAAATTAAAGCCTTCTCTGCTAACTACAAGGATTTGATATGAAGTGAGTTTGGACAGTTTCAATTCAGTTGCTGGTGGGTGTGGGTCCGCAACACAAAATTGCAATCTTGCTGGGTTTGGTGGCGGGGGGGGGGGGGGGGGGGGGGGCGAAGGGGACAAAACATTGCTGGTGTGGGAAGCAGGGAGAAAATTTACAACGGTTTAGTAAGGGGGCCCTTTTCTGAGATAGGTAGAGAAAGCTTTGCATCTAACTTGACATGGAAATTATCAATCCTGACACTGGGGAAAATAGTGTTTCAATCCCCAGCACTAACAATCCCCTAGCTGACAGTGACTAGCAGTAAAATTCATTCCAAAATTTAAATTAGGACTAGGGAAGAGAAGTTTACCACCATCCTGAGTGCTGATTTAATATTTTGAGATAAGAGCAATTTTTCATTAGAGGATTATTGTTAAATAAACTGTAATATGTTCATATTCTCAGCATCATAAATAACATTCATATCAGGTCGTTAAAAGCTTTGTTACTTTTTAGGGCTTCACCAGATATTCCTCCTGTTCAACATAAAGGGCTACTCCCAAAAGTGAACCTTTGCTCTCAACAACCTAAAGTGTGACCTTATACGCACAAAATGTGGTAATACACCACTGTCCAGGGTTGAACAGAAACCCTCGTTACTGTAATTAACTTGCTGAAATCAACATGCACACTCTGGTGTTCTCCTAGCCTTTGGACAGAAGAATAACACCAGACACTGTTAGCTGTAAGCCAAGAAATCAGGCTCATTAAAAGTTAAAAAGTAGCAGACAAATCAGTACAATAGATTTCATTTGATTACAGAACCCATAATTACACTTCCTCACGTACAAAAATAATAAAGGCATGACACAACACTTCTCTAAACTCTATTTAATACTAAATCTGGATTACCATCGGTTACATGAAACTACATGAGGTTTTGCTTAACCAGTAGAGTCGACATATTTATCTCCAAAATGGCTGCAGTACCATGGTACAGGAAGCCAAAGAGTTGCATCAGACTGCCCAACATTAATAGTGTGCAGAAATATTCCCACTTGCTGAGTTCAGCTTCAATACCCAACACTACTATAAAAAAATACTGCTAAACAGTTGTACATTTAATTATGCTCTATAGTTTTTAATTCTCATTTATAAAGCACCGAACATAGTAAGATTTGATTAACTCTTACCTTCTGGATTTCTCGAATCCAACGGTTCACACCAGACTGCAGTTGGTTGAGGAAGGTTGGATCCTCCACTTTATCACCAAAGTCAGTGACTTTGGGTTTCTCCCCACGTTCATAGCACTGCTTGGCTAAATTGGTTATGACTGCATGGATTGGTAGGCTAATCTCTGGGATCTCAATGTTCTGCTGCAGATGTAGAAGACCCATCTCCAGCTCTGCAATCTTCTTCTCGACAGATGGTGCCATTTTATCACCATCCCTGGTAAAGCAGAGAACAATAATTATTTGATGGAAACAAAAGCATTGAAAACAAAATACTTTAACCATACATTCTCTTCCTTTTGAGATGCTGCTACAATGAAACAGAGGATACCGAGTGCCTACTGAAGATGTCCCATGGCTTTTCCCTTCACAGCTTGGTCTCAGGCTTTATGAAACCAAAGTTGAACAGCCTTTGCTCATCTTGTTATTACTCAAAGATCAGCTGTACTGATTTAATTGTGGTTCTATATGCTCATCTTACTGTGAAATAAAGCAATTTATTGATTCATATCAAGCCTCATCTCACCAAGTGCTTCCTCAGTCTGCTGGAGAGATTTAAGCTTTGTTCAAGAGTCACAAAGGATTGATGAAGGGAATGCAACGGATGGTGTCTACATGGATTTTCGGAAGGCGTTTGACAAAGTACCACATAGAAGGCTGGCTAACAAAATTGAGGTTCATGGAATAGGTGGGTCAGTGGCAGCTTGGATAAGGAATTGCCTTAAGGACAGAAAACAGCGAGTTGTGGTAAATGGCTGTTATTCAGACTGGAGGATGGTAGACAGTGGTGTTCCCCAAGGGTCAGTGCTGGGGCCACTGCTTTTTTTGATATATATGACCTGGATGTTGGAATACAGAGTAAAATTTCTAAATTTGCCCATCACACCAAACTTGGGGGTGTGGCAAACAGTGATGATGATACCAATCGACTGCAGCAGGACATAGAAAGACTAGCAGAATGGGCAGACAAGTGGCAGATGGAATTTAATACAGAGAAGTGTGAGGTGATGCATTTTGGCAGAAGGAACAGGGAGAGGCTATATACACTTAATGGCACAGTTTTAAAGAGTGCGCAGGGACAGAGGGACCTGGGAGTTAATGCGCATAGGTCCCTGAAGGTGGCAGAACATATTGAGAGAGTGGTTAACAAAGCATATGGGATCTTGGGCTTCATAAATAGGGTTATTGAGTACAAAAGTAGAGAAGTTATGCTGAACTTTTATAAAGCGCTGGTTCGGCCACAACTGGAGTGTTGCGCCCCGTTCTGGTCACCACACTTTAGGAGGATGTGAAGGCCCTTGAGGGTGCAGAGGAGATTTACCAGAATGGTTCGGAGGCTGGGAGATCTTAGCTACAAGGACAGGTTAGAGAAGCTGGATTTGTTTTCATTAGAGCAAAGGAGGTTGAGGGGTGATTTGATAGGTGTACAAGATTATGACGGGTTTGGATAGGCTAGCTGGGGAAAGGCTGTTCCCACTAGTTAATGGTACAAGGACTAGGGGACACAGATTTAAGGTTTTGGGCAAGAGATACAGGGGAATGTGAGGAAAAACTTTTTACTTTTTTTTTTTTACACAGCGAGTGGTGATGACCTGGAATTCGCTGCTAACGGAAGTGGTGGAAGCAGACAAACTCAATGTTTTCAAGGGGAGACTGGATAGGCACTTGAGGGAAATAAACTTGCAGGGCTACGGGGATAGAGCGGGGGAATGGGACTGACTGGATTGCTCTAGAGAGCTGGCGTGGACTCGATGGGCCGAATGGCCTCCTTCTGTGCCGTTATGACTATGACTTATAGTTACATCCCCAGGTTTCATTATCATACAATTAGATATAGGGCACTGAGAGTCAACTTCCGTAGAACCAAGATACTTAAACCACTTACAGGAGCAAATGACACCACTGAACCCAAGAATGTTTCTAGGGAACCCCCGACTTTGGAACAAACCGTAACATGGAGTATACCACCCTAAAATCTGCAAAGGACTCTCTTTTGAACTTTCCAATAAGAGCAGTCCTGCAGAAGCCTCAGAGTAGGGATGGTGGGCAAGATAAGACATGGGAAGCGAATGCTGAATATCAGACAGCAATCAGATACCAATCTCAACTGTTTGGTGGGGGGGGGGCGTAAAAAGAGAGAAGCGCAGAGGACAACAAATTGAGAGCAAGGCTCAAGCAGTTTATAAAGATCTATATGCCACATTTTGATTACTCTTGGTTAATCATTGCTTTTTAATACTGTGGAGATGGTGGGCAGCATAATTTAATTTTCAGTTAGTTTTGCCAACAGCATCTGATGCCAGACATTTGGATATTCCTTATAGTCAACATGCAATAACTTTCAAACTGAAGGATTAAAGATTGGGATCACACTGCAAATCAACCATAGATTAAGTTAGCACATATCTGTGATATTCTAACAGTAGGGCCAATCTATATATATTTGCTGGACTTAACATCTACATACAAATGTAGAAGTATTATACTGCAACATAAACAAGTACCTGTCAGCCTTGCCAGACTCTCTGATGTAAGACTTGAAGAATGGAGCCACTGCATTGCTGATAATTGAATGCAATGTTTCATATGGAGAATCTTCACTTAGTGTTATAACACGCAGCTGAGATGAAATTGGTTTATCTGCATCAATAACTGGAGTACGCTTGATGAAGGCCAAACTAGAAACAGAAACATTTTGCAACTGAATCTTAAATGACTAGATTATGTACAAAGATACATATTCAAGCTCAATGAAATAAACACAAGAGGTTTGTTTTCCCCAAAAGCAGCATGCAAGTAGGGCACAAATATTAGTGTAAATTCATAATTAATTCTAACACACAAGAGCCACTTGTCAGCAGTACACGAGATCAGAAACTGGTACTTTGGCAAATGCTATTGAATATACATTCAAAATGATATTACATTTTGTTCAAACCCAATAGGTTTGTGACAGTGAATGCATTGAAGACTTGTTTAAATATTAATATTGCATATGCAAATTTAAAATAGATCCAATATTTAGAGAGATTACTAAAATAAATCATTGAACTTAACTGTAATTTTGGCCAAACAAGACCAATCTGTACAAATGCTCATAAATCCAAAACTCAGTACCTGTTAGACTTAAGTCCATAATGAATATCAGTGTTAATGTTGTAAGCAATGTGCTCCTTCTCCTCTTCCCCTTCATCTCCAACATCCTCTATTAAGTAAACAATTGTTAAAATACATAAAACTGATGACATCTATGGGGTAAACAATTAAACAATTTGTTTAAAAACCAAAACAATTTTATGGTAAAATTTACATTATGTAATTGCTTCAGATGTTTTTTCCAAATGGTACAAGAGCAGTAAGCACATATTTCATGCAACTATGTCATACAGGATGGGTGCTTATTATGGAGACAAAAGATCACCCACAGCTGCGCTCACATTCCTCCTGGTGGCCAGCTAAAGATCTGCACTGACAACGCCCCAATAGACGGTCTCTTCAAATCAAGAAACAAACATAAACAAAGGGAAAAAAAGAGCGGACTAAATAAAATTCCAGAACTAATGTTTAAGAATTCGGAAGAGTGTTTTAACAAGAAGCATCTATATTCTTTAAGAGGTTACTTCAACATTTGACTAGCAAACATAGTGCTTCTTTCTACAGGCATTCAAAAAACCACAAAGAAATGACAGCTGAAGCAGTTCCCCCCACTTCTCCCCCAACACTAAAATCTACATTAACTCTTCAAATGTCACACCCTTAAGTTTAAGTTATTTACTGTACAAGTCTAAATAAGTAGACTTGCATGTGAAATCATAGAAAATGTTACTGTTCATCTATGGATTGGATATTCATATTTTAAAAGCCATTGAAGGCTAAGACAAGATCCAGTTCAAGAACACTGCATTGCAGAAGAATCCTGACCTAAACACTGTTGTGGTATGGTAATTTGGCACTGCGTACGAAGTAGCATTCAAAGCATACATAACTCATGAATCCTTTATAACTAAAAAGAGATATAATTAACTCGGATCCACTCCATAACAAATGTTTGCACAAAACAAGTTACTGAAATTTAACATTTCCTTCTGAACTATGTTAATCTGTAAATACTGCCAGAAAACACTACCGCATGAAAACAATTTAACATTTCTACCAAATGCACTGTTCCAACTTCAAATCTGCCCTCCACTTCAGCAGTTTTTCCAAAACAAGTCTAAACTGTGATCTTGCTCTGATATTATAACATTTGTTTGTGAATAGACTAGGAGAGTTATCTCGGTAGGACAATGTATTTATCGAACAAGCCTGTACACAATTGCATGTTTTGAAAGCAATCAACAACTCCGATCAATATAAAGCGAACACCAATATGTCTATTAAAAATGTAGAAAATGGTGTGAATATTATATTCATGCGTGGATCAATCTCGCGAGTTGTGGTGGAGAAACAGCTCAACTGACTCAGCTCAAAAGCAATTAATGGAGACAAGCGCTTATGCGTCAATTTACAATAAATTTCCTCTGCTCCCACAATCACGGCTTCGTCCTTGTAATAATTATATTTTAATAGCATTAATTACTAAGTTTAAACAGAAATTTAAACCAATGTTGCGAAAATTATAATAACAAGCTTTCCTTTTGTCTCCAAAAAACACCGTTTTCCATAGCTTGAACTGCAGGAGAGGGAGGAACGAGGGACATCCGCCCCGAGGGAGACCTTGCAGAGCTCGGCAGCTGTCACAAGGAGCGGTCCCTCCAGCAACAGCCTTTTGTCTGCTGCAGACCTTTATCCACTCAAACTCCGCGTTCATTTTGTTTTAGGTTTTGCCCGTGACGACTCGCCGGACCCCTCACACAACAGTTTGGAAGGGATCCTTTCCCTTCCTCGGCCCCGGCTTTCTGCCGTCCAGCTGTCAGTTGGGTGCGGCCGGCCGGGTGAGGGAGGAGGGTGGAACCGCGACCCATTCACGCTACACCCACCGACCGAGCCTCGCACAAACCTTTCAGGGTGGTCCGCTCGACCAGCACCGTGTGCATCTGGGGGTCGGAGAGGAATTTTTTCATCTGCTCCACCGCGCTCTTCTCCTCGAAAGCCGTTTCCAGCGAGGCCGGCGCGTCGCCGCCATCTTCCAGCAGCAGCGGCACCAGCTTGCGGATGTGTTTCTGCAGCAGCGACACGTCGGCCACATTCTGCACGGTCACTTCCAGGCCGGCCGTGCCGTCCTCCCCGCCACCACCACCTTCGGACATGGTGAACGCCGGCTGTCGCACTGCGAAGTGCCCGAACACCGCCGAGCCTCAGTCAGTGCTGCACCCGCACCCGCCCAGTGACTAAGACCAGTCAGCCACCTCACGTGACACTGCGGGGATGAGGTAATGCGGCAACGCACTGCCCGCTGGGAGTTGTAGTCCGCGTCGCCCAGACAACAATGTTCAGTCGCCACTGCCACGACGGAGGAAAAACTACACCTCCCAGAGCGCACGGCCACATCCGCAATCTGCTGCCAGGTTGCAGTAGGGTGGGTTTGCACAGTCTTATTTCCCCACCCTCCCCTTCGTTTTTACCATTTCTGAATATGCATCAGTAATTTTGCTTGATTTATAAAAAATATTTTTTGCGATATTATGTGTTTGCGATCCTACAAGCCTGTTTAGCAATATTAATACATGGCCTTGCGAAGGAGAATTGTTTCGCCAGTATCTGGATTTCCAGTTTGCCCTTTTCAAATAGAATGATCAGTATCTATTGGTACCGTGAAAACTATTGGAAATATAGAAGAGTTCGAAAGGCTCTAACAACTGATTACAAGTTTGCATTCGAAAGTGGGAATCTTCTTGCTGAGCATTTATGCAATGGCGTTATCGAGTGCATGAGCACAATTGCATTGTAACGCGATTATTAAAATGTTTTAAAACACCAATCAATATTCGGAAACTTCTGCAGTTGTGGTATAAAAAGGCCGATTGCGCGTTCAGGACCATTTTAAAAACTCACTAATCCACTAATGTTATTGAAACCAGAAATTAACTGCAATAATTATTCAGTGAGAAAACCACACATAGTCGTGTGACAAAGAAATATTAAAAGCAATTTTTTGTTGTGTCTAATAGGGAAAAGTCATTTTTTAATAAGACTTTACATAGATGGGATAAATGTTGTTCAAAAATTGGCTCAAACAAGGGCACTCCAGAGGTGACAGTGCGGGGGCGAGAAGAGAAGCCATTAGGCATCAACAACAAAAAACGATAGCAAAATACTGCAGATGCTGGAAATCCGAAATAACAACAGAAAACGCTGGAAAAACTCAGCAGGCCAGGCAGCATCCGTAGAGAGAGAAAGAGAGTTGACGTTTCAGGTCGATGACCTTTCATCAGAACTGGGAAGAGCTGGAAATCAAATAGATTTAAGGCCAGGGTAAAGCTGGGAAAAGGGGGAGGGGATAAAGGAACAAAGGAGGAGATGAAGAGACATTAAGAGACATTAAGAGATATGCAAGGCTAGAGGTGGTGTTAATGTGACAGATTAAGGCTGAATGAAGTGTGAAATCCACTGGCAGAATGAAGGACAGCTGCCAGCTTCTAGGAGGAAAAAAAAAGGTGGGGGGGACAAATAAAAGGGTGGATAAAATAAAATATAAATGTGATTGGAGCTGAGGTTATGATCTAAAATTGTTGAACTCGATATTGAGTCCAGAGGGCTGTAGTGTAGGCATCAACAACATGTGTGCAAAAACATGCAGTCAGTATTAAAATATATTTACTGCGATGTCAAACAAATCGCACTGGCTCATTTACATAGATACATAGATACATAGAAGATAGGAGCAGGAGTAGGCCATCCGGCCCTTCGAGCCTGCTCCGCCATTTAATGAGATCATGGCTGATCCTTCAATTCAGTATCCCGTCCCCGCCTTCTCTCCGTAACCCTTAACCCCTTTTGCCTGTAGAAATATATCTAATTCCCTCTTAAATATATTTAATGAGCTGGCGTACACTGCCCTCTGTGGCAATGAGTTCCACAGGTTCACCACTCTCTGAGTGAAGAAATTCCCCCTCATTTCTGTCCTAAATGGTTTAGCCCTTATCCTTAAATTATGTCCTCTAGTTCTGTTCTCACCCGCCAAGGGAAACATTCCTTCTGCATCTAATCTGTCTAGACCTGTCAGAATTTTATACACTTCTATGAGGTCCCCTCTCAATCTTCTAAACTCCAGTGTGTACATCCCTAAACTACATAGTCTCTCCTCATAGGTCAATCCCGCCATTCCTGGTATCAGCCTGGTGAATCGCCGCTGCACCCCCTCCATGGCAAGAACATCTTTCCTCAGATGAGGCGACCAAAACTGTACACAGTACTCGAGGTGTGGTCTCACCAGTGCCCTGTACAGCTGCAGCAAGGTATCCCTGTTCCTGTATTCCAACCCTTTTGCTATGAAGGCCAGCATACCGTTTGCCTTCTTGACCGCCTGTTGCACCTGCATGCTCGCCTTCAGTGACTGGTGTACAAGAACACCCAGGTCTCTCTGTACTTCCCCCTCTCCCAATTTATTGCCATTTAAATAATAATTTGCCCTCCCGTTCCTGCACCCAAGGTGGATAACTTCGCACTTGTCCACATTATAGTGCATCTGCCATTTATCCGCCCAATCACCCAGTCTGTCCAAATCGCTCTGGAGCTTCCTGGTCTCCTCCTCTGAGCCCACCCCCCCTCCTAGTTTAGTGTCGTCTGCAAATTTGGAAATGCTGCATTCGACTCCCTGATCCAGGTCATTAATATAAATTGTGAACAGCTGGGGACCCAGGACAGATCCCTGTGGTACCCCACTTGTTACTGCCTGCCATTCAGAAAATGAGCCGTTTATTCCAACTCTCTGTTTTCTATCTGACAGCCAGTTCTCTATCCACGTCAATACTTTCCCCTTTATCCCATGAGCTTCAATTTTCCATGCTAATCTTTTATGTGGGACCTTATCGAAGGCCTTTTGGAAGTCCAGGTACACCACATCTACTGGCTCTCCCCCATCTATTTTACCAGTTACTCCCTCAAAAAATTCCAATAGATTAGTCAAGCACGATTTACCCTTTGTAAATCCATGTTGACTCTGTCCTATCCTGTCCCCATTTGCTAAGTGCTCGGCTATTTCATCCTTAATGATGGACTCCAGCATTTTGCCCACAACTGATGTAAGGCTTACAGGTCTGTAATTACCTGCTTTTTCCCTACCCCCCTTTTTGAATAGTGGGGTAACGTTAGCTACCCTCCAATCCATGGGCACTGTTCCCGAGTCTAATGAATTCTGAAAAATCATGCTTAGTGCATCCGCTATCTCTAGGGCCACCTCCTTCAGTACCCTAGGATGCATGTTATCAGGCCCTGGGGATTTGTCCGCCTTCAATCCCTTTAGCTTCCTTAACACCATATCCTTAGAGATATTGATTTGCGTCAGTTCCTCCTTTGCCAATGTCCCTATTTTTCCCGATATCCCAGGGAGGTTTTTTGTGTCTTCCTTCGTAAAGACTGACCCAAAGTATGCATTTAGTTGGTCTGCCATTTCCTTATTTCCCATTATATATTCCCCCGTATCTGACTGCAATGGACCAACTTTGGTTTTCACCAGTCTTTTCCTCTTGATATACTTATAAAAGCTTTTGGAGTTAGTTTTTATATTTTCCGCCAGCTTGCTTTCGTAAGCTATTTTGCCCTTCTTGATTAAGCCCTTTGCCCTCCTTTGCTCTATCTTAAACTGTTCCCAATCTTCCGCTCTGGCGCGTTTTTTGGCTATTTTATACGCCCTATCTTTGGATTTTATGCTGTCTCTAATTTCCCCTGTTATCCACGGTTGAGTCACCTTTTTAGATTTCCTTTTATGCCAGATTGGTATAAACAATTTTTGCAATTTTGTCATTCTATCTTTAAATGCTTGCCATTGTTTATCTACCTCCAGTCCTCCCAGGAACGTTGTCCAATCAGACCTACTCAGTTCCCGTCTAATGGCATCATAATTCCCCTTGTTTAAATTCAGGACCTGAGTCTCTGAGTCAATTTCTTCGCTCTCCATTTCGAGTGAGAAATCGATCATGTTATGATCGCTCTGACCCAAGGGTCCCCGTACAACAAGATTACTAATTAGTCCCTTCTCATTGCACAGTACCCAGTCCAATATAGCCTGTTCCCGAGTTGGTTCCTCGACATATTGATCCAGATAACCATCCCTTAAACACTCAAGGAATTCCTCCTCCTCATTATTTTTACTGATTAGGCTAGTCCAATCTATATGTAAGTTAAAGTCACCTATGATGACAGCTGTGCTCTTATTGCACGCTTCTCTAATTTCCCTCGTGATGCCCTCCCCAACCTCTATTTTACTATTTGGAGGCCTATATACCACTCCTATTAATGTTTTTCGCCCCTCGCTATTTCTTAGCTCCACCCATATAGATTCTGTATTAACTGAGTTAATATCCTTCCTTTCAATTGCATTTATCCCCTCTTTTACCAGCAATGCTACCCCTCCTCCCTTTCTTTTTTGTCGATCCTTCCTAAATACTGAATACCCCTGTATGTTAAGCTCCCAGCCCTGCTCACCCTGCAACCATGTTTCCGTAATCCCAATTAGATCATAATTATTAACCTCTATTTCCACAGCTAATTCATCTACCTTGTTCCTGATGCTTCTCGCATTAAGGTATAAAACCCTCAGGCTTTTTTTATGCTCACATTTTTTATGAATTAGTTTGGCCCTTTGTTTTTTGTTCCTCTCCTTTTTACCATTTATTTCTGTCTGCCTTTCACTTTCCTCTATTTCACTACATGGGTTTCTAGCCCCCTGCCATACTAGTTTAAATGCTCCCGAACTGCTTTATCAAAATTTACCCCGAGAACCTCAGTTCCATCTTTGCACAGGTGTAGACCGTCCCTTTTGTATAGGTCACACCTACCACAAAACTGGTCCCAATGCCTCAAAAATTTAAAACCCTCCCTCTTACACCACTGCTCAAGCCACGTATTTAGCCTAACTATCCTGTTCTCTGTACTCTTACTAGCACGTGGCACTGGTAGTAATCCAGAGATTACTACCTTCGAGGTCCTACTTTTTAGCTTGGCTCCTAACTCCCTAAATTCTACTTGTAGGACCTCTTCCCTTTTTTTAGCTACATCGTTGGTACCAACATGTATCACGACAACTGGCTGTTCCCCCTCCCCCTCCAGAATGTTCTGCACCCGCGCCGAGACATCCTTGACCCTTGCACCAGGGAGGCAAATTACCATCCTGGAGTCTCGGTCGCGACCACAGAAACTCCTATCTATTTGTTATGATAAATTGCGTGGTTGGGATGATTTAACAGATCAAAGTGCGGACCTGGACCCATGTTCGTAGGCACAGGCCTGGTGATATTTACAAAATCACTACCGCAGGTACCATATTAGGTCTCTGTTACCGTTGTTGCAAGTATTCTGAGATAAGTCACTAGATGTTTATTTGTTCATCCAAAATGATGGACGTGTAATCTTTAAACTTTAGAAGACTCGGGAACGGGATATTACGGCTGGTTTGTAGGAGCTTACATTCTCAGTGTTTGAATACGCAATTTGTTTCGAGCACGCCAGCTTCTCGCGTTATAATTGAATATTGTTTGTAACCTTTGTTGAAACGCAAGTGGGCTTTTCATCAACCATCTATGCACTGTACTGCACGTAATTATACCAATCTTTCACTAGTTTTAATACAGTTCTTTAAATTTTGATTCTTTTCATATTTACCATAATAAATGTTTTTTTTTATTCGTTCATGGGATGTGGGCGTCGCTGGCAAGGCCAGCATTTATTGCCCATCCCTAATTGCCCTTGAGAAGTCTTCGTGGTGAAAGTACTCCCATAGTGCTGTTAGGGAGGGAGTTCCAGGATTTGGACCCAGCGACGATGAAGGAACAGTGATATTTTTAACTTGATATTTATGTACTTTTTCATTTTTGGATTGTTTTTATTTTGTGCAATTGATGTACATAGAAAACCGTTTATATATAGATCAAATCGAACAGTACATCTCCTGCTATTTGACAATGCTTTTTTCTTACTAACCTAACACATCTTTCTATCAGATTCCTGATGTTGTGCAATAACTTGCATTTGCAATTAGCCCCTTTAACATAGAAAACATGTTAATAAATGAACGACTAGCATGTAAACGTTAATTATAAAATAATTAGTTTCATAGAGATTGCTAACCATCTATCAGTTTCCTTGTTTTGAGTAGTTGGCATAGTCTAACATCTATTGTAAATATATACATTATATTACTGTTAATTACTTCCTCATTCATCTATTGTTCATTAAATTTATTTTTCAGTTAAAGCCTGAAATAAACTCAGGTGTTATGATATTCTGCCACTTTTGAAGAAGTGAGGAAAATTCTGTAGAAGTACAGAAAGATCCAGCAACTGTAGAAATTTAACAAAAGTTTTATCTTAGTTATCTTGGAGACACTCTCAAAACTTATTTTTAATTAAATCGTGATATGTGGGCGTCACTGGCAAGGCCGGCATTTATTGCCCATCTCTAGTTGTCCTTTAGAAGGTGGTAGTGGGCTTTCTTCTTGAACCACTACAGTACGTGTGGTGAAGGCGCTGCCACAAGGTTGTTAGGGAATTTCAGGATCTTGACCCAGCAACGATGAAGAAACAGCGATATATGTCTAAGTCAGGATGTTGTGTGACTTAGAGGAGAACTTGGAGGTGATGGTGCTCCCATGCACCTGCTGCCTTTGTCCTTTTGGGTGGTGGAGATGCTGTCGAAGAAACATTGGCGAGTGCTGCAGTGCACCCTATAGATAGGACATGCTGCAGCCATGGTACGCCACTGGAGGAGGGTGTGAATTCTTAGGCTAGTGGGTGAAGTGCCAATCAAGCAAACTGCTTTGTCCTGGATGGTGTCGAGCTTCTTATCTAGAGTGCGAGTCAGCAGAGAGTGCTGAGTTTGGGTAAGTGTGAGAGTTCTTTAATTGTTAGTTCTCTTTAAATCATTCTTGATAAGAGTACTTAAGCAGTTTAAGTGAAGGGGAAAAGTTAAATATTTGGGATTCTGTTGGTTTAAGAAGAGTAAAACAAGGTTACACTGCAGTAGGAGTAAATTGGCACAGCAGGCAGTGGAAACCAGTTTTCTAATCAATCAGCAGGGGTGACTCATTTGGCTGTAAACAAACAAACAGTATAAAAAGACCAGTGCTAGTGCGAGTCAGCAGAGAGTGCTGAGTTTGGGTAAGTGAGTTCGGGTGCTCTTTTCAAACTTTAACTCTGTGGGTTGTAGTTAATAAGGCCTTTCTGGTGCAGAGTGACTGTTGGTAAACCATTTAACTGGTGTAATTTAGAGGGATTGATTTAATTTAAATCCAATTAATTAGAGGGGATACTAGCATCTATAATCGGGCAGAGAGTGTCCATAACTAACAATTTTTTTTAATTAATTACATAGAATGGAGCAGGTGATGTGTTACTGTTGCGAGATGTGGGAGCTGGTGGACCCCATTGAGGCTCACGGTGATTACATCTGTGACAAGTGTCTGCTGCTACAGGAACTCCAGCTCCGTGTTGATGAGCTGGAGTCTGAGCTTCAGACACTGCAACACATCAGGGAGGGGGAGAAGTACCTGGACTCTGTGTTTCAGGAGGTGGTCACCCCTATGAAGTTAATTAATTCAGATGTAGCCCATGGTCAGGGACAGGACGGTGTGACTACGAGTGAGGCAGGTATGGGGATCCAGGAGGTATTGTTGGAGGAGCCGCAGCCCTTGCTCTTGTCCAACAGGTTCGAGGTTCTTACTCCCTGTGGGGACAGGAGCAGGGACTGCAGGGAGGATGAGCAACCTGGCCACAGCACCGTGGAACGGGGGGCCATTCAAGAGGGGGGAGTAAATAGAAATGTTGTAGTGGTAGGGGATAGTATTATTAGGGGGATAGATAGAGTTCTCTGCAGCCGAGAGCGAGAGTCCCGTAGGCTGTGTTGCCTGCCCGGTGCCAGGGTTAAGGACATCTCCTCTGGGCTGGAAAGAAACTTGCAGTGGGAGGGGGTGGATCCAGTTGTCGTGGTCCATGTTGGTACAAACGACGTAGATAGGACAAGGAAGCCGGTTCTGTTAAAGGAGTATGAGCAGCTAGGGGTCAAATTAAAAAACAGAACCTCAAGGGTACCTGAGCCACGAGCGAATTTGGCTAGGACAAATAAAATTAGAGAGTTAAATGAGTGGCTCAAAGACTGGTGTGGGAGAAATGGGTTTTGCTTCCTGGGACACTGGCACCAGTACTGGGGCAGGAGGGAGCTGTTCCGTTGGGACGGGCTTCACTTGGCCAGTGCTGGGACTAGAGTCCTGGCGGATCATATAACTAGGGCTGTAGAGAGGGCTTTAAACTAACTAGTGGGGGGGAGGTTCCTAGAGAGCAAATAATAAAAATGACAACAGAGAAGGTCATAGACTTAGGTAGCAGTGGGGAAATTAAAAACCAGAGTGTGTCAGGAAGGGGCAGAAGGTATGGAGTAAAAGGTAAAGTAATAAAAAGGGCAAAAGCAGGAACTAAGTGTCACAAAACATATTTGAAAGTTCTCTATCTGAATGCACGTAGCATTCGTAACAAAATAGACGAGTTAATGGCACAAATAACTACATATGGGTATGATCTTGTGGCCATTACAGAAACATGGCTGCAGGGTGACAATGCCTGGGAATTAAACATACCAGGTTATTTAACGATCAGGAAGGACAGGCAGGAAGGAAGGGGAGGTGGGGTGGCTATGTTAATAAAGGAAGGAATCACTGTAATACAGAGAAATGATATTGGGTCAAAAGATCAGGATAATGAAACAGTTTGGGTGGAGATAAGGAATAATAAGGGGAAAAAAACACTAGTGGGCGTAGTCTATAGGTCTCCGAACAGTTGCAACTCTGTTGGACGGAGTATCAATCAGGAAATAGTTGAGGCTTGTAATAAGGGAACATCTATAATTATGGGGGATTTTAACTATCATATTAATTGGACAAATCAAATTGGGCAGGGCTGCCTTGAGGATGAGTTCATTGAGTGTATTAGGGATGGGTTTCTTGAGCAGTATGTAACTGAACTGACCAGGGGGCAAGCAACCTTAGATCTGGTCCTGTGTAATGAGACAGGATTAATTAAAAATGTCCTAGTAAAGGATCCCCTTGGAATGAGTGACCATAACATGGTTGAATTCCATATTCAATTAGAGGGTGAGAAGGTTGGATCTCAAACAAGCGTGCTAAGCTTGAATAAAGGAGACTATGAAGGTATGCGAGCGGAATTGAGTAGAGTGGATTGGGAAAATAGATTAAAGGGTAAGACGATACATGATCAGTGGTGTGCATTTAAGGAGTTATTTTACAACTTCCAAAAAAAAAATATTCCACTGAGAAGAAAAGGGTGTAAAAGAAAAGACAGTCATCCGTGGCTAAGTAAAGAAATTAAGGATAATATTCGACTAAAAACAAGGGCATATAAGGTAGCTAAATCTAGTGGGAGGATAGAGGATTGGGAAAACTTTAAAAGACAGCAAAAAATAACAAAAAGATTGATTAAGAAAGGGAAGATAGATTATGAAAGTAAATTAGCAAAAAATATAAAAACAGATAGTAAGAGTTTTTATAGTTATATAAAAAGAAAAAGGGTGGCTAAAGTAAATGTTGGTCCCTTAGAGGATGAGACCGGGAAATTAATGGTGGGATATATGGAGATGGCAAATACACTGAATGAATATTTTGTATCAGTCTTTACAGTAGAGGACACTAAGAATATCCCAACACTGGACAAACAGGGGGCTATAGGGGGGGAGGAGCTAAACACGATCAAAATCACTAAGGAAGTGGTACTCGGTAAAATAATGGGACTCAAGGCGGATAAATCACCTGGACCTGATGGCTTACATCCTAGGGTCTTGAGGGAAGTGGCGGTAGGGATTGTGGATGCATTGGTAATAATTTTCCAAAACTCCCTGGACTCAGCAAAGATCCCGGCAGACTGGAAAACTGCTAATGTAACACCCTTATTTAAAAAGGGCAGTAGACAGAAGGCTGGAAACTATAGACCGGTTAGCCTAACATCTGTGGTAGGTAAAATTTTGGAGTCCATTATTAAGGAGACAGTAACGGGACATTTGGATAATCATAATTTAATAGGACAAAGTCAGCATGGTTTTATGAAGGGGAAGTCATGTTTGACAAATTTGCTGGAGTTCTTTGAGGAAGTAACATACAGGGTGGATAAAGGGGAACCAGTGGATGTGGTGTATTTAGACTTCCAAAAGGCATTTGACAAGGTGCCACACAAAAGATTATTGCTTAAGATAAAAAATCACGGGATTGGGGGTAATATTCTGGCATGGATAGAGGATTGGCTATCTAACAGAAAGCAAAGAGTTGGGATAAATGGTTCATTCTCAGACTGGCAATCAGTAACTAGTGGTGTTCCGCAGGGGTCAGTGCTGGGTCCCCAACTCTTTACAATCTATATTAACGATTTGGAGGAGGGGACCGAGTGTAATATATCAAAGTTTGCAGATGATACTAAGATGGGAGGGAAAGTAGTGAGTGAGGAGGACATAAAAAATCTGCAAGGGGACATAGACAGGCTAAGTAAGTGGGCAGAGATTTGGCAGATGGAATACAATACTGGAAAATGTGAGGTTATGCACTTTGGCAGGAAAAATAGTAGAGTAAGTTATTATCTTAATGGCAAGAAACTGGAAAGTACTGAAGTACAAAGGGATCTGGGGGTCCTGGTGCACGAAACTCAAAAGGTTAGTATGCAGGTGCAGCAAGTGATTAAGAAGGCCAATGGAATGTTGGCTTTCATTGCTAGGGGGATAGAATATAAAAATAGGGAGGTATTGCTTCAGTTGTACAAGGTATTGGTGAGACCGCACCTGGAATACTGCATACAGTTTTGGTGTCCATACTTAAGAAAAGACATACTTGCTCTCGAGTCAGTACAAAGAAGGTTCACTCGGTTAATCCCAGGGATGAGGGGATGGACATATGAGGAGAGGTTGGGTAGATTGGGACTCTACTCATTGGAGTTCAGAAGAATGAGAGGCGATCTTATTGAAACATATAAGATTGTGAAGGGGTTGGATCGGGTGGATGTGGGGAGGATGTTCCCGATGATGGGTGAAACTAGAACTAGGGGGCATAGTCTTAGAATAAGGGGCTGCTCTTTCAAAACTGAGATGAGAAGGAACTACTTCACTCAGAGGGTGGTAGGTCCATGGAATATGCTGCCCCAAAAAGCTGTAGAAGCTACATCATTACATAAATTTAAAACAGAAATAGACAGTTTCCTAGAAGTAAAGGGCATTAAGGGTTACGGGGAGCGGCAGGAATTTGGACATGAGTCTAGGTTCGGATCGGTCATGGCCCTGTGGGTAGCGTAGCGGGCCCAGGGGCCGTGTAGCCTGATCCTGCTCCTATTTCGTGTGTCCAATTCTGTTAGGTTCAGGAGATGGTTCTGTGATAGTAGATTGGTGGTTAGGATCAGATCAGCCATGATCTTATTGAATGGCGGAGCAGGCTCGAGGGGCCAATTGGCCTACTCCTGCTCCTATTTCTTATGTTCTTATGTTCTTATATCAGAGTCAGTGAGAACATAAGAAATAGGAGCAGGAGTAGGCCATTTGGCCCCTCGAGCCTGCTCCGCCATTTAATAAGATCATTGCTGATCTTCTACCTCAACTCCACTTTCCTGCACTATCCCCATATCCCTTGATTCCCTTAATATTCAAAAATCTATCGATCTCGGTCTTGAATATACTCAATGACTGAGCCTCCGCAGCCCACTGGGGTAGAGAATTCCAAAGATTCACCGCCCTGAGTGAAGAAATTTCTCCTCATCTCAGTCTTAAATGGCCTCATCTCAGTCTTAAATGGCCGACCCCTTATTCTGAGACTGTGACCCCTGGTTCTAGACTCCCAGCCAGGGGAAACTCTGTCAAGCCCTGTAAGAATTTTGTATGTTTCAATGAGATCACCTCTCATTCTTCTAAACTCTAGAGAATATAGGCCTAGTCTGCTCAGCCTCTCCTCATAGGACAATCCCCCCCATCCCAGGAATCAGTCTGGTGAACCTTCGTTGCACTACCTCAATGGCATGTATATCCTTCCTTAAGTAAGGAGACCAAAATTGTACACAATACTCCAGGTGTGGTCTCACCAGGGCCCTATATAATTGCAGTAAGATGTCTTTACTCTTATACTAACATTCTCTTGTAATAAAATCCAACATACCATTTGCTTTCCGAATTGTTTATTCCTACTCTCTGTTTTCTGTCCGTTAACCAATCCTCAATCCATGCTAGTATATTACCCCCAATCCCATGAGCCCTAATTTTGTTTAATAACCTCTTGTGTGGCACCTTATCGAATGCCTTCTGAAAATCCAAATACACCACATACACTGGTTCCCCCTTATCTATTCTGCTAGTTACAACTTCAAAAAACTCAACAGATTTGTCAAACACGATTTCCCTTTCATAAATCCGTGTTGACTCTGCCCAATCCTATTATTATTTTCTAAGTGCCCTGTTACCACGTCCTTAATAAGAGATTCTAGCATTTTCCCTACTACTGATGTCAAGCTAACTGGTCTGTAGTTCCCCATTTTCTCTCTCCCTCCTTTCTTAAATAGTGGGGTTACATTTGGGATACTCTCAAAGCCATAGCGAGTTAGGACTCATCCAAAAGGGTGGTCTGAAGTAGGAAAGATAGAAAAGACACAAAAACACACCACATGGTTTTGGTCCTACTATTAGGTTATGTCACCAAACAGAGCTTCCACAGAAGAGAGAAAATCAGAGGATACCCTAGGCTGGTATTTGCTTAACTTATAGTTGTCAGTTCAGACATAGGATTGATAAATACCTCCACCTGGTGTTGGTGATGGTCTTTTAAAAAATTAATTCTCAGATTGTGAGCGTTTATTGCCTATCCCTGGTTGCCCTGAGAATGTGGTGGCCGGCCTCCTTGAACTGCTGCAGTGTAGTAGATTTGATACAATTATGTGGCTTGCTTGGCCACTTCAGAAGGCATTTAAGAATCAACCCTGTTGGTGCGGGACTGGACTCATATAGGCCAGACTGGGTAAGAATAGCAGGTTTCTCTCTCTAAAGGGCATTAGTGAACCAATTGATTTTTTTTACAACAATGGTAATGGTAACCATGAAACTATCGGATTGTCTAGTTCACTAATGTCCTTTAGGGAAGGAAATCTGCCGTCCTTACCTGGTCTGGCCTATATGTGACTCCAGACCCACAGCAATGTGGTTGACTCTTAACTGCCCGCTGAAATGGCCCAGCAAGCCACTCAGTTGTAACTATCCGCTACGAAATGAAACCGGACGGACCACCCGGCATCGACCTTGGCACCGGTTACGGACACGGCACACCCAGCCCAGTCAACCCTGCAAAGTCCTCACCAACATCTGGGGACTTGTGCCAAAATTGGGAGAGCTGTCCCACAGACTAGTCAAGCAACAGCCTGACATAGTCATACTCACAGAATCATACCTTTCAGCCAATGTCCCAAACTCCTCCATCACCATCCCTGGGTATGTCCTGTCCCACCGGCAGGACAGACCCACCAGGGGTGGCGGCACAGTGGTATACAGTTGGGAAGGAGTGGCCCTGGGAGTCCTCAACATTGACTCCAGACCCCATGAAGTCTCATGGCTTCAGGTCAAGCATGGGCAAGGAAACCTCCTGCTGATTACCACCTACCACCCTCCCTCAGCTGATGAATCAGTATTCCTCCATGTTGAACACCACTTGGAAGAAGCACTGAGAGCAGCAAAGGCACAGAATGTAATCTGGGTGGGGGACTTCAATGTCCATCACCAAGAGTGGCTCGGTAGCACCACTACTGACCGAGCTGGCTGAGTCCTGAAGGACATAACTGCCAGACTGGGCCTGCGACAGGAGTTGAGAGAACCAACACGAGGGAAAAACCTACTTGACCTCGTCCTCACCAATCTACCTGTCGCAGATGCATCTGTCCATGACAGCATTGGTAGCAGTGACCACCGCACAATCATTGTGGAAACGAAGTCCCGTCTTCACACTGTGGACACCCTCCATTGTGTTGTGTGGCACTACCACCGTGCTAAATGGGATAGATTCAGAACAGATCTAGCAGCTCAAAACTGGGCATCCATGAGGCGCTGTGGGCCATCAACAGCAGCAGAATTGTATTCCACCACAATCTGTAACCTCATGGCCTGGCATATCCCTCACTCTACCACTACCACCAATCCAGGGGACCAACCCTGGTTCAATAAGCAGTGTAGAAGAGCATGCCGGGAGCAGCACCAGGCGTACCTAAAAGTGAGGTGCCAACCTGGGGAAGCTGCAGCACAGGACTACATGCATGCTAAAACGCGGAAGCAGCATGCTATAGACAGGGCTAAGCGATCCCACAATCAACGGATCAGATCAAGGCTCTGCAGTCCTGCCACATCCAGTCGTGAATGGTGGTGGACCATTAAACAACTAATGGGAGGAGGAGGCTCCATGAATAACCCCATCCTCAATGATGGTGGAGCCCAGCACGTGAGTGCAAAAGAACAAGGCTTCAGCCAGAAGTGCCGAGTGGATGATCCATATCGGCCTACTCCTGAGGTCCCCACCATCACAGAAGCCAGTCTTCAGCCAATTCGATTCACTCCACATGATATCAAGAAATGGCCGAGTGCACTGGATACAGCAATATCCCGACAATATCCTGGCTATCGTGCTAAAGACTTGTGCTCCAGAACTAGCCGTGCCTCTAGCCAAGCTGTTTCAGTACAGCTACAACACTGGCATCTTTCCGACAATGTGGAAAACTGCCCAAGTATGTCCTGTCCACAAAAAGCAGGACAAATCCAACCCAGCCAATTACCGGCCCATCAGTCTACTCTCAATCATCAGCAAAGTGATGGAAGGTGTCATCGACAGTGCTATCAAGCTGTACTTACTCACCAATAACCTGCTCACTGATGCCCAGTTTGGGTTCCACCAAGACCACTCGGCTCCCAACCTCATTACAGCCTTGGTCCAAACATGGACAAAGGAGCTGAGTTCCAGAGGTGAGGTGAGAGTGACTGCCCTTGACATCAAGGCAGCATTTGACCGAGTGTGGCATCAAGGAACCATAGTAAAACTGAGGCAATGGGAATCAGGGGAAAAATGCTCCACTGGCTGGAGTCATACCTAGCACAAAGGAAGATGGTTGTGGTGATTGAAGGTCAATCATCACAGCCCCAGGACATCGCTATAGGAGTTCCTCAGGGCAGTGTCCTAGGCCCAACCATCTTCAGCTGCTTCATCAATGACCTTCCCTCCAACATAAGGTCAGAAATGGGGATGTTCGCTGATGACTGCACAGTGTTCAGCGCCATTCACAACTCCTCAGATAATGAAGCAGTCCATGCCCGCATGCAACAAGACCTGGACGACGTTCAGGCTTGGGCTGCTAAGTGGCAGGTAACATTCGCGCCACAGAAGTGCCAGGCAATGACTATCTCCAACAAGCGAGAGTCTAACCACCTCCCCTTGACATTTAACGGCATTACCATCGCCGAATCCCCCATCAACATCCTGGGGGTCACCATTGACCAGAAACTTAACTGGACCAGCCACATAAATACTGTGGCAAAAAGAGCAGGTCAGAGGCTAGGTATTCTGCGGCGAGTGTCTCACCTCTTGACTCCCCAAAGCCTTTCCACCATCTACAAGGCACAAGTAAGGAGTGTGATGGAATATTCTCCACTTGCCTGGATGAGTGCAGCTGCAACAACACTCATCGTCGCTTGGTCAAAATCCTGGAATTCCCTACCTAACAGCACCGTGGGAGTACCTTCATCACACAGACTGCAGCGGTTCAAGAAGGCGACTCACCACCACCTTTTCAAGGGCAACTAGGGATGGGCAATAAATGCTTGCCTTGCCAGCGACGCCCACATCCCATAAAAACGAATTGAAAAACCCCAATAGGTTCATGCTCACTTTTTGCAACCCATCTCCAACTGCCCTTTCCTCTCCAGAGTTCTTGAATGTGTTGCCGCTTCTATCTTTCTGCAACTCCATGTTCGAACTTCTCCAATCAGGTTTCCGCCCCTGCCACAGATTGAAATGGCCCCAAAATCACAAATAATAATCTCTGTAACTGTGACTGTGGTGCATTATCCCTCCCCATCCTTCTCAACCTCTTTGCAGCCTTTGACAGGGTTGACCACACCATCCTCCTCCACCACCTCTCCGCCATTCTCCAGCTGAGTGAAACTGCCCTCGCCTGGTTCCAGTCTTACCCATCCAGTCGTAGCCAGAGAATCTCCTGCAATGGCTTCTCTTCTCACCCGCACTGTTACCTCTGGAATCCCGCAAGGACCTATCTTTGGCCCCCTCCTATTTCTCATTACACGTTGCCCCTCGACGCAATCATCCAGACATGACGCCACGCTTCACATGTACACTGACGACATCCAGCTCTACCTCACCACCACCTCAATGAAAATTGATCGGGCCTCCACCAATATCATTGGGTGGGTAGAGTGGACACCCCACCCAGAAATCCTGTGTTGTCAGACTACTTGTCTGGATGAGCCACAATTTCCTCCAATATTGGGAAGAATGAAGCCATTGTTTTCCGCCCCCACCACAAACTCCGTTCCCTGGCCACTGTCCGAGGCTGAACTAGACTGTTCGCAACCTCGCCGTCTTATTTGACCCTGACCCCATAGCCTCTCCATCACAAAGACTGCCTACTTCCATTGCTGTAACATGTCCCGGATTCAGCTTATCTGCTGATGTACTCATCTATGCATTTTCACCTCCAGACTCGACTATTCCAATGCTCTCCTGGCCTGCTTCCCCATCTTCCACCCTCCATAAACTTAAAAGCTCATCCAAAACTCAGTTGCCTGTATCCTAACCTGCACCAAATCCCAGTCACCGCTCACCCCTGTGCTCGCTGACCTACATTGGCTCCCAATCCACCAATGCCTCAATTTTAAAATTCTCATCCTTGTGTTTAAATTCCTCTTATAGTCTCACCCCTCCCATCTCTGTACCCTTGTCCAGCTCTACAACCCTCCACAAACTCTGCATTCCTCCAAATTTGGAGTCTTGTGTATCTCCCCATTCACTTCATCCCAGCATTGGTGGCTGTGCCTTCAGTCACCTGAGCCCTTAGCTCTGGAATTCCTTCTGTAAACATCGCCACCTCCCCACTTCTTTATCCTTGTGTCAGCCGTGGCTCAGTTGGTAGCACCCTCGCCTCTGAGACAGAAGGTTGTGGGTTCAAGTCCCACTCCAGAAACTTGAGCACAAAAATCTAGGCTGACACTCCAGTGCAGTACTGAGGGAGTGCTGCACTGTTGGAGGTGCTGTCTTTCAGATGAGATGTTAAACCGAGTCTGCTCTCTCAGGTGGACGTAAAAGATCCCATGGCACCATTTTGAAGAGCAGGGGCGTTATTCGCCAGGACACCGGGGATATTTATCCCTCAATCAACATAACAAAAACAGATTATTTGGTCATTATCACATTGCTGTTTGTGGGAGCTTGCTGTGTGCAAATTGACTGCTGCGTTTCCTACAACAGTGACTACACTTCAAAAAGTACTTCATTGGCTGTAAAGCGTGCTATATAAATGCAAGTCTTTCTTTCTGCTTGAAACTTACCTTAAGGACCAAGCTTTTACTGTTCTAATATCTCCTTCTTTGGCTCTGTTACAATTTTTATCTCATTACACACCTGTGAAGTGCCTGAGGATGTTTTCCTATGTTAAAAGAGCTATATAGATGCAAGTTGTTTGCAAGCCTCACGCCCTCTCACCCACTTCCCAAGAGATGCAAAAATCGCTGACTGAAGTTTGCTAGTTGAAAATAAAAACATTTCATTAAAGCAGCCATGTTATTTCCCTTTAGAGAGACAGAATGGAATCTGAATATTTATTTATGCACCAGAGATATGAGAATAAGAAAAGCAAAAAAAAAAAATCTGCTTTGGAAAGGGCTGGAGAGACCGTGCACAGATTAAAACATTGCTTTCCATACCATTTATTTTAAAAAATTGAAATGTTTTGTAATCATCCTTAATTATATTAAGGAAATACTTGCATTAAATTTGTTTTCGTTATTACAAAATTAGGACTGACAGCTTGCCTACTCAATACTAACGAGGCCCGGCCATGAAAATCAATTGGGCCTCCCACCAATGTCATCAGGCGGGTAGATTGGACATAACAGAAAACGCTGGAAAAACTCAGCAGGCGAGGCAGCATCCGTGGAGAGAGAAACAGAGTTAACGTTTCAGGTCGAAGACCTTTCGTCAGAACTGGAAATAGCAGGAAATGAAATAGATTTAAGGCAAGGATAAAGCTGGGAAAAGGGGGAGGGGATGAAAGAACAAAAGGAGAGATTAAGAGACATTAAGAGATGATCAAGGCAAGAGGTGGTGTTAATGTGACAGGTTGGGGCTAAAAGAAGTGTGAAATGCACTGGCAGAATGAAGGACAGCTGCCAGCTTCTAGGAGGGAAAAAAAAGGGGGGGGGGGCAAACAAAAGGCCAGATGAAAAAATAAAATATAAATGTGATAGGGGCTGAGTTTATGATCTAAAATTGTTGAACCCGATATTGAGTCCAGAGGGCTGTAGCGTGCCTAAACGAAAGATGAGGTGCTGTTCCTCGAGCGTACGCTGTGCTTCCGTGGAACAGTGTAATAGGCCGAAGACGGTGAGGTCAGAGTGGGAGTGAAGCGGTGAATTAAAGTGACAGGCGACTGGGAGCTCGGGGTCCCCCTTACGGACTGAACGGAGGTGTTCCGCAAAGCGGTCACCCAATCTGCGTTTGGTCTCCCCAATGAGTAGATTGGACACCCCACCCAGCACTGAGTGCAGCAACAAACTATCAGAAAGACTATGGGGGAAAAATTCAGTTGGTTGCGCCTCCCATTAGCGCCTTAAGAGGGCGCTAATGGGGCGCAAAGCATCTAGCGCCCAGGCGCGGTGAAGTTTGCGCCGCTCGCGAAATTAACTAGACATTTTGCGGCGGCGCTAAACACTACCGCCACGATCTCCTGCGCCGGCAGATCGTGACGTCAGTCGAGTGCGCAACGCCCCGGAGCGGAAATTGAGTGGCGCCCCCTGCCTTACCGCCTGACGCTAGCAACGACAGGTTGAGGGGAGCGTTCTGCAGTCATGAAGGGAAAGGGGGAGCGCTATTTAAAGGTGACCGCTTCCTGCCTTTTATTGTTGGTGCCATTTTTGAACTACGCATTCTGAGAGAGAGAGAGAGACTTCTGGAGAGATTCAACGTTGTGTGAAGGAGTTTTGGGTACTGAGCAGCACTTTGCAGGTTCATTTTGATCTGCCATTCCTTGTATCGATTTAGAAGAGTCTGTGGGGGCTGCACTCTGAGCTCTTTGCCTGGTACTCTCCATTGTTCTTTCCAGCAGATTTGATGTGCAGGTCTCTCCAGGCCGAGATTCAAGGCTGCAATGAGCAGGATGTGGATGGAAAGCAAGATTAACCATCCCCTTTAAGAACTGGCCCGGGCCATTGTGTGTGTGTTCCATTGCTGACTGACATCACATGAGCTTCGCCAGCGCTCTGAGGTAGCGCCTCGCTCCTCGGCCTTTGCGCCTTAAGACAGGTGTGAAGCGCCTGATTTAGCGCTCCAATCACCTCCAGGGGCGATAAAAGTCAAGTTTGCAGTCGGTGGCGATAATTAGCGACAGGCGCTAATCTTTGCGCCCAGCTGATAATTGCGCCCCAAATGGGGCGATACTGAATTTCTCCCCCTATAAGACATAATAGGCTAGGTGAATGGGGAGATAAGTGGCAGATGCAGCTTAATACAGAAAAGTGTGAGGTAATACATTCTGGGAAGAATAAAGAAGGAGAATATATCTTTAATGGTAACATTTCTCAATGCAATGGAGGAGCAAAAGGTATCTAGTTGTGCAGTTACGCCTACAAGTGGTTGGACATGTAAAAAGACAAAACAAATGGGATTTTAGAGTTTAGCTCGAGAGATTGAATACAAAAAGCAGAGGTCATTGTTAGCCCACACTAGAATATCGTGTGCAGTTTTGGGCTTCTCACTATATACAATGTAGATTTACCAGGATGATACCTGCGATTTGGAATCTGAATTATGAGGAAAGGCTAGTCCAACTAGGGTTTTGTGTTTTCAGACTAAGATTAAGTGAGAGATTTGATAGGTGTCCAAAATGATAAAAGGAAGAGACAATATACAGATTATTTTCCACTGGTAGGTAAATTGAAGACAAATGGCTGCGATTTCAAGATTGCACAGAATATTTTCATGGGAAGATTGAAGAAATTGTATTGCAAAGAGTTACTGGAATGTTGAATGCATGGTTGTATTGCGTAATAAAGCAGTAAACACAAGCCAATTAGATTGAACATTGGTCACTGTAGTTCACTGGCTGAAAATGTAAGATTAATGGGGTATTTTTATTCTCTCTACGAAGCTGTACAACTATTTTATAATTTCAAACTGGATAAAAGTGCAGAGTGAAATGCTTAATGCACAAAAACAAAACATACTGAATTTGAATAAACTCAAATTTTTGACATTTCAACATCTTTAATGTCAACTCGTTGCAAATATTTTCTAAAAGAAAAACATCTTTGCCACTTACCAACTTTTGTAGTTGCTAGGAACTTTTTATTCTGTACATAGGACCATTTTGTACAAAATATGAAATCTACTTTTTATTAGATATTACACTACTTAAAACAAAGTACAACATATGTACAATATTAAAATGAAGCCATTTATATAGGTATCACACTAAAGGTCACTTGTTATGTTACTGGACATTCCTCTTGTACAGGGCTTTTTTTTTTAAACGAATACAAATAAAGAAACTTAAAAAGGTGTCAATCATAAAGCTGCTTTTAAAGAAAAACAGTCACCAGAACAAGCTTTGGAATTACATTTTCTTTAGACATTTATAAGAATTTCTGTAACCTATCATAAAACTGCTCATGTGCTGGTTGCGGGGTATCCGTTTTGTGCTGGTTGAGCTGCACAATGATAAAAAAAAACTTCTTTAAATCACCCCAGTCACCCAGAGTCTACATACCATTTACTGAATTGTCATTTAATTTTGAATTAAGAGTAAAAAGATATTCTGCAATTTATTATGAATAGACAACAAATCTCAATGTCTTGTACAGTAAGAGCTAGTACCTTTTGGTAACAGCCCAAGCAGGTGAAACTGTTACCAGAGCAACTAACCTCTTTTAATACAATGTAAATTGCCAATTAATATAAAAATGTTGCCAATCATACTAGCAGAAAAAGGTAATTCGAAGTTGACTTGCAATTTGGTGAGTGTCAATCTTTAGCAATAGATAAGTTAAAATTAGGAAAAATTGCTAAAGACAGGATCATATTCTGAATTGTATACAAATATACACTTTCTAGTGGCCAAAATAAAATTACAATCCTTCTGGAACACCTCACACAAACATACTGAACACCCAAAACCAATGAATATGTGAGATAAACTACTAGTCAATGTAAGACGGAAGTTCAAACAATGGTATGCAAATAAAAACAGCACTGCAAAAGCTTGCAAGATACCACATAGTAAAAGCACCCTACTGTCCTAAAAGAAAAAGTATTGGGGACAGATTTCCATGACAACTGTTGGGAATAAAATACACTTATCAACATCCACATGTAAATCAAAATAGATTTTCCAACATGCTTATGTAGGACATTATTTTTTTTTAGCATTCACTTTTCAAGTTAAACAGGAAGTGCTTTCTGAAATTTGAAGATTTATCTCATACAATAAAAGTTGGGAAAACTTCAAATTTTGTTCTTTTCTTTACAGCCCTGAATACCCCTACAATTTTATATTTGCTTCAGCATGCTAGGCTCAGAAAAATTCTTAAAAAAAATAATGTAAACAGAGATGGGAACACTTGAGAGGAAATTTTAACTGAATGGCGTTTGCAGATATTCTTACCATGCACCATTTTGCATCGCAAACCTGATGATCAGCTGGAGATTATAAATCACTTGCAAACATGGTGCTAAAGTTACATGAGACTGACCAAACATGAACTACTTAGAGAATATGCACAAACACTTATTTTTGGTTTTCCTCTGACCAGCTTCTGATTACTAATCATAATCAGTTATTTCACACAGCTTACAACAGATATGCATACATTGGTGTTTCACATGCCTAGCACATCATATCTTCATTCTAACAGGTTTTGTAAAATCTAGTGCACATTAAGTTAGAACAGTGTGTGACATTTTTCCATATCCAAAATCTAGTGCACATTAAGTTAGAAGAGTGTGACATTTTTCCAGATCCATTCTCCACAAGGCATCTCAAAATTTTCTTTAGTTTTGAGACAGAACAATTTATTTGAAAAAGTGCACCAACAAACTGAGACAGATTATAAAAGCACCAGAAAAGTTACGTTCGAAAACGTGAACGGGATGAAGGAATGGATTAAAATAGCGAACCCTGAGAATTCTTGCCACAGCCGATTTAGTACAATGAGAGTTCCATCAGAACTTCTAACTCTTGCCTTGCATAATATACATGAAGACAGACAACATGTAAAGAACTTTGACAAACTTTAAAAACTATAAAATGAGATGTCAAAGCACCTGAATAAAAAGATTAGATCCAAACCAATCCAGCAGGAATTAACTGTAGTTATTTTATATATTAATGGGGAACTACTCAGATTTAAAATTTCAAGTTAACAATTTACTTAGAGATGAAATCCTATGGTAAGTGTTCTAAATGATGTGGTATTATATGGAAAAAAATCACGACCATCACTTTTAATATCCCCCTAAACTTAAGATACTTTCTTTTCATGCAATGCATTAATAGAATTTACTTTAAAAAATGATTCCTCCTTTAAAATGGTCAGATTTAGTGCAGAATATTTAATCTGTTCAGAAACTCTTGACATTTAAGTTTATACTAATAAATTTTGGGATGCAATGATAAGTATATTGGGTTGAATGCAGTCATAATGCAAAAATGGTGGCTTCAGTACTAAAAATTCAGTCTGTGACTTCTCAGGAATAAATTTAGACTCGATATCCCATTTATTTTCAAATACAGGTGTAAATAAAAGGATAAATATAAACGCCAAACAAATTTTATAACTCAATGGTTCTGTGGAAATGACAACTCGAAAATTTAACTCCATCTTTTGATGTAGATTGTAGAAAGCACAATACTCTATTTACCATTGTTTGAACTACCAAGGCTTGACTTCATACATGGTAAAGTTATTGCCTACAAACTGGATTCAAGAAAGCGTTGACTCAATGTATAGCTGATTGGTATGGCACAAAGCATAATAGCTTCTACAATAGACCGAGTTCGGAGAATAGCTTTTTACAATATTCTTCTGTTGAAATAGCCTAATGCCCATCGTGAGCAGATATAATCTCTTCAGCCCGACGATGGGATTCCAAGGCCTTCACGGTGTAGATATCCTGAGGCAGCTCAGACTTGCGACGCACAAGTGGACGATCCTTTCGAAGATCTTTCTGTGCCTACAGAAAAGTAAGTGAATGTCAAACAGTAGCAAAAAAAATACTTGCATCAAAGATGCAAATTCTACTAAAATAACTACTTTATTGGTTTTTGATTCACAATCATGTTTTAATAAGACTTTACCACAGAAAGAATTGTATCTGAAATCTAAATTTAAATAATTTTTTTTGCTATATCAGTAATTTTATGTTAAATTGAATACATAATTAGATCAGGTTAATTTTAGTAATTCTTCTACCAAGACAGTAGCTAATATATAAAACTCTGCCTTTTCTTCAGGCGGGGGGGGGTTCAGTTCACAAAGACATGCCTTTTTACTGATGCCTTTCCACTGGAACCAGGAAAGGACCCTGTTACAGCAATAACTTGTAATAATGAAGTGACACTGTACTATATTTGCAAATTATGTAATGAGTGCTACCTGAGAGAGATCTAAAATGATATACTATATTAATACCCCCTGCAGTGTCCAAAATGTTTGCTGATATTGTAGCTTCTCACATGGATGAAATTTGAAATGTTAGAAAAAATGCTATACCTCACAAAACAAGGGCAATTTTTTGTAAAGGTGTATAATTGGCCAGTAATCCATCAAGTATATCATAAATTTTAATCCTTCAGTGTAATCACTACACACATAGTTCATTTACATGTGATGTCTGAATTTGGTTATTGGCACATCGACATGCGAAAAATGAAACCATAATGCATGTTAATGTGTATGTTCTAAATCTCCCATGGAGTTGCTTGCAGTAAGTTGGATGATGAACTGTTCTTTAAAAAGATAGGAGCATTATGCCATGTAATTCACATTGCACTAATCTGCTGCCAAGGCAAATGTGTGTTTCTTTCAGACGAAAAAAGTATAATTGCTGTTAAGTAAACAGTAAGTGAGGATAGAGTTTAATTGCTCTTCAGGCTGTGGAGGTCAGAAGCCTAGCTTTCACTTTTATTAAAAAGTGTGGTACTTAAGTTCATACAGGGTTAGACACCTTCCGGCAACTGTGGCAATTAAAATATTAACTGCTGGGGAACTATGCCATTCCAAATGAGTTTAAAATAAATAAACAAAAATGAAGTGCGACATGAATGATAACGGACAAGAAATGCACTGAAGACATTTTTTTAAAATTATACTAGCCTATCTCCTATGGCATTGTCCTTGGAAACTCAAATTAAATAATATTTTGTAAGGACTGGAAGGTTATACCATGCCATGGAAAATGTGCTATTCTGCTGGTCGTATTAAAATGTGCCCCTTTAAAGCCACAAAAAAATTATTTCAAATGTTTATGCCAATAATTATGACAGAAGTGAAATAAATGTGCATATGACAGCAGTGTGACACAGGTAATGTGAAAAAAGGAAGTTCATGTAGACGTACCATTTTTAATATTACAGATCTACCACAGCGTTGGTTAGTGACTCAAGTTATGCTCTTGCAAGAGAGGGGTGTTGGACTGTAGAAGTAGGGGAAGAGTTCGCAAAGGAATGTTTTAAGACTTCAACCGTGACAGTGAAGCAAGTATTTTTGATTGAGTCTTGTGAAATAAATAATGAACACCCACTGCAGCTGGATGAATAGTTAGAGCAGGTGTAAATAAATTAAATAGAATGTACAGCATAGAACAGGCCATTCGGCCCAATTGGTCTATGCCAGTGTTTATGCTCCACACGAGCCTCCTCCCACCCCTCTTCATCTAACCCTATCAGCATATCCTTCTATTCCTTGCTCCCTCATGTGTTTATCTAGCTTCCCCTTAAATGCACCAATTGGTTCTTAAATGATTCCAGGGTTTTCACCATCACTACTCTATTTGGAAGTTCCTTAGATATGTTAATCACTCTGTAAATAAGAACTTCCTAATATCAGTCCTAAATTTGACTTTTACTAGTTTGAACTTTTGTCCCCTTATCCTATTTAATTTAAAGTAGCTTTCTGGATTTAGCTATCCTATACTGTTTACTGTACGTACCTTCATATGACTCTTTTCAATGCTGAAAAGTCCAAGTCTTGCCTCATAAGTCAGATCTCTAACAATAGGGATTAGTCTTGTGGCTCTTTTCAACATTGGCTCCAGTGCTAATATCACGATGACCAGATCTAGACAAAGTACTCAAGATGCAGACTGACCTGTGCACTAGTTTAGCTTGATAGATAAATAAATCTGTAAGCAGTCATGATTTTTGTCTGAACTACCCAACATATCAAGATTAGCAGCGAGTCTCTTTTCCCAGTTTAAAATACAGGTAAATCCTGTAAGGATTTGTGCATTTACAAATATCAATTCCCATTTACTATTGCAGCCTCCTATTGCCCCTTGTACTTATGCTATTCCAATTTAAGCTGAGGAACTGCTCACACATCAAAGCCAATCCTATTTGTATCCACTTGTGGTGAGATCTTATGTAGGATCTACTGGATTCAATAAAAAGTAACCCAGGGTTGTTCCAATTTTTTCTACAATTTCATAAAAATGCCGTAAAAACATTTATAATGGCATGCAAACACCTCCATTAAGATCAATTTATGTTGCCATCATAGTAGAGCAAATTATTAAGACAAAACAGATGGGTCCACAAAATTAAATAGTGCAGGAAATTAAATTTGTTAACACTCAACAGACTAATTTTTAGACAGGTACCAAGTAGTTTGGACAGATAGCACAATTTACAACAGTATGTGCGAATTGTACAATGTCATTACGTTCTTGCATAAAAACCAACAAATGAAATGGTGGCATTTTTGCAGCCATTTTATACCTGAGTTGCTTGATCTTCTACTGCCTTTCTGATCATCTGGATATCTTCTATCAAGGGACCATCTGTTTCCATAGCAACTGGACTATTCATGCCACTAGGATCGATAAAAAGCTGATACTGAAAGAAAGAATTTAAGTTTCATATAAAAATAATTACAAGTTCTTTTAAAAAAATAAAATGTGCAGGTGAAAGCTCAAGATGGCTCTACAAATAACTACAGAGATATAGATTTTTCAAATTAAAAACTAAAAAGATGTGAGCGCCCTGGATGCTCAAATAATTCAGAAGTGATGGTGGAAGGAGAATGCAAGTTTTGGGGAGGCACGGAACAAAGACAAATCAAAGAGAGCTGAACCTGGACCTATTGGATGGCTGACTCGAGAGCAGGATTGAAGTGAGTAACACTGTCCAGAAACCTGGCCATGCTGGGTTAGCCAATCTCCGCCACAGCACAAGTGGAGACACAACTGGTGAGGATTCCCACTTCTAATCTCTGTCCAGCAACCCTTAACGGATTTGCATTTATATGGCTGTATGGTAAGGACAAAACCAAGCTCAGCTGTGATGCCCTGCTGTCAAATAGCCTCCACCATTCATTGTCAATACTCATATGAATAATGGCCATTTGGACTGGGAGGATTTCAGCACCAGTGAAGCCATACCCCAGCAAGGAGCCAATACCTTCTGGAGGAGAAGGGTTTAAAACTCAGGGGGATGGGGGGGGGGAGGAGGAAGAGATTTACCTGCTACCTGCCCTCTTGGCCACAGATGTTCATAACACAGAGGATTCAAAGTCATAACAAAAATTTAGTACAAATACAGGCCAACAAAGAAAGTATTTTAGTTCAAAATAGAAATAGTAAAGCATAGACATGCAGTATAAAGTCATCCTAAAGTGACCAAAATGTGCTCGTCCCAAGGTATCAATATATTAGATGTGTTAAAATTAGATTACATAAAATTTTATCATTTATAATTGTCAATGTGGTATATGGTAAACAATGCAAAGTTGCCCAATTAGGTAACCGAAAAGTGGGAGAAAAATATTGCTTTCAGGGTGCCAACCGAATTTTTCTATGGAGTAGTATTCTATCCAGTAGCGCTAACAGGTAAGTGCCTATACTTCTTTTACTTGCCCTTTAATGCACGGTGATAGGCCAGGGATAAAGCTTGATTCAGGTGACAATTAAGTTCTCCTGTTATTTAATTGTTTCTGCTGCACATTACATCTACCACATCTCAAACATTTGCAACAAAAGGATTACATTCAGTAGGCTTCATATGCCAGCCTTGTAAAGTAGGTAAAATTATAAAGAGCATGAAAAAGGCAATGATTTACACAAGTGACAGGTTTTACTTTATCATGCTCACTTTAATTTTACATCCATCATTAACACACTTTTGGGACCTATATGCTGTGACGAACATTTAAAATCTTGTACTAACCAACTTCCATATCCCTACAAAGTTTATTAAAGCAAGAAATGATTAAGAGAAAAAATGCAAATGTTGGAAATTGGAGATAAAAAACAGACGGGTGGAAATTACATTTATTCTCGACTGTGTTCGTTTTACAACTCAAATTGATGAGTTTTGGTAACTGGGACCAACATGACGAACACTTCTCCCTCCCTCCCTCCATGTAGGGCGCTGAGATTAACCATGAAATTCTATAAGGTCACTGCATCTATTTTGAACCTAGGGCTGCATAAAATGCATTAATTTGGATTCATCTGGACAATTTATCTATCAAAGGCCATACCAAAAGATAGATAATCTTTGATTCTTTGAGCCTCTAGCCCTGATTTTGGAAGCTCCATTAGTGGTGTTGAGGATTGCAGGCAGAAATCAGATCCATAGCTGTGCATGCCTGGATTTTTGACTGGTGATTTTCAGTACAAAAAAAAGGCAGTGCTACCAGCATGCTTGGATCTCATTTAAATGGATTATTTATGCAAATTCAGTCTCACCAGAATTTACAGCTGTAGGCTAGAGACTGCCTACTGCATGCTGATTGCCGTTTTAAATGGGTGCCTCGGGGATACTGCTGCAGCAGGCCTCAAACTGCAGTTCATGCCATGTTCATTGGAGACATTTCTTTTTGTTTGAGCTTTCTGTGCAATGTTGCTGAATTTTGTTCCATGAACTTGTTTTTGCTGAGAACGGCACCATTTGTTGAATTTTTGGGAGTTAGCTAGAGTCAGAGTTATACAGCACAGAAAGAGGCCCTTCGGCCCATCGTGTCTGCGCTGGCCATCAAGCCCTATCTATTCTAATCCCATTTTCCAGCACTTGGTCTGTAGCCTTGTATGCTATGGCGTTTCAAGTGCTCATCTAAATGCTTCTTGAATGTTGAGGGTTCCTGCCTCTACCACCCTTTCAGGCAGTGAGTTCCAGATTCCAACCACCCTTTGGGTGAAAAAGTTTTCCCTCAAATCCCCTCTAAACCTCCTGCCCCTTAGCTTGAAACTATGCCCCCTGCTGCCAATGCTTTCCTTTAGTGTTCTTGATTGCCAAGAGTGGCTCTGAACAAAGTGTTAATCATGCATATTCCCTTCAGGGTTTCGAACATACTAGATGCTTTAGATGAAGTAAAGGAGTTCACAAGGGACCACTCAATACTGAAGCAACTCTGGCTGCACAAGTCACTATTCAAGAGCCATATTTAGACTCCCCCACATATGTACCTGGACAGGTCAGAGCACACCTGTCTTCTGCTTCACAAGGCAGGCTGTCACACATTAGTACCATTTGCTGTAGGATGACCTGCAAAACAACTGGAACAGTCATGGCTTTTCCTATAGAAGTGCAGGTTACCCACAGCATGAAGCTTTCACGCTACTGGATTCCTCCAAGTCATGAGAAGATTTGTGCCATGTAAGGCACTCTTCAGCACACCTGTATGAAGCAAGTGTTTGCAAAGGGCAATATCTTCATTACTTTCCACTGGAAAGGAGGCATCAATTGGTCAGGATGCAGAGTTTTCACTGGGTAGTAGGCTTCTCTCAAGTGCAAGATGTTGCAGATGACACTCGTGAGCATCGGAGATCCTCATAGCACACTAAGACTGACATGCAAAGAAAGGGTTTGCAATCAATTCATCCTCAGGCAATATCTAGCCACAGAAATATTACACACACCATTGGCCATTATGCAGGAAAACAGCCAAGATGCTGGCTGCATTTTTGAAGAGAGAAGAAACACGGAAAGGTGCTTAAGATGATCGGGGCTAACCTATGCTGACCCCAGAGGACATTGCCCCTAACCAACAGCAGGGGGTGGCCTTGGGCTGAAAGCTTGAGCATCAGTTTGTTGTCCCACATCTGCCACTTACATCTGCAAGAAGTGTTCCATCCAGATTTGGCATAAATAAGCTGGGTGCAAAAGGGCAGTGTTCCCCGACTGGAGGGAACGGATGCCCCGGAGCATGGTACATCGGCGAGACCATGCAGACACTGCGACAACGTATGAACGGACACCGCGCAACAATCGCCAGGCAGGAGTGTTCCCTCCCAGTTGGGGAACACTTCAGCAGTCAAGGACATTCAGCCTCCGATCTTCGGGTAAGCGTTCTCCAAGGCGGCCTTCGAGACACACGACGACGTAAAATCGTCAAGCAGAAACTGATAGCCGAGTTCCGCACCCATGAGGACGGCCTCAACCGGGATCTTGGGTTCATGTCACGCTACATGTAACCCCACCTGACGTAGAGTCATCCAGACTCGAGTCGTCGTTGGCTTGTTCTCTCTACACAGATGTGGCCGGACCTGCTGTGATTTCCAGCAAAAAAAAGTTTTTTGTTTTCCATACAGACCCCAGCATCTGCCACATTTGACCCCTTGTGACCCCACCTCATTGTCTTTGATGTAATGTTTTCCTGACTGACCTGTTTGGCACCATCCACACCTTTGATTGCCGTGATTATCTCTCTGCCGAGGTGTGATAAAGGGCAGTTAGAAAGATTAACTGTAATCATCTGGCAGTGTTCTCTGACTATATAGGCATCTCTTCACTTGACGAAGGAGCAGCGCTCCGAAAGCTTGTGATTTCAAATAAAGCTGTTGGACTATAACCTGGTGTTGTGCGACTTCTCACATTTGTCCACCCCAGTCCAACACCGGCATCTCCACATCATGGCTAAATGGGATAGATTCAGAACAGATTGAGCAGCTCAAAACTGGGCATCCATGAGGCGCGGTGGGCCATCAGCAGCAGCAGCAGCAGAATTGTATTCCACCACAATCTGTAACCTCACGGCCCGGCATATCCCTCACTTTACCATTACCATCAAGCCAGGGGACCAACCCTGGTTCAATGAGGAGTGCAGGAGAGCATGCCAGGAGCAGCACTAGCTGTACCTAAAAATGAGGTGCCAACCTGGGGAAGCTGCAACACAGGACTACATATATGCTAAACAGCAGAAACAGAGCTAAGCGATCCCACAACCAACAGATCAGATCAAAGCTCTGCAGTCCTGCCACATCCAGTCATGAATGGTGATGGACAATTAAACAACTAATGCGAGGAGGAGGCTCCATGAATATCCCCATCCTCAATGATGGCGGAGCCCGGCCCAGATTAGTACCAATATGGGCTAGCTTTAACTTTAGATTAAAAAAAATCCTTTGATGTTGTGTGTGGAACTGAGCTATTAAAAAAGACAGGAAGGTCTCAAGTTGTGCGGAGTCACCTGGTTAGTCAGGTTGCAGTAAGGTGCTGCAACTGGCCTCAGAACCCCTGAACAAAGCAGAAAGGGAATAAAGATTGTCACTCCAGTTTCTGATTAATATTACTCCTGCGATAAACAGAGCATGTGTTTGGACATATGAAGAGCAGAATCTGGCACGACCGTGATACCCAACCCAACCCCTCATTTGAAGATGGAGAATCATCACAGAAGCCAGTCTTCGGCCAATTTGATTCACTCCACAGGTTATCAAGAAACGGCTGAGTGCACTGGATACAGCAAAGGCCATGGGCCCCGACAACATCCTGGCTGTTGTGCTGAAGACTTGCGCTTCAGAACTAGCCACGCCTCTAGCCAAGCTGTTCAGTACAGCTAAAACACTGGCATCTACCCGACAATGTGGAAAACTGCCGAGGTATGTCCTCTCCACAAAAAGCAGGACAAATCCAATCCAGCCAATTACCGCCCCATCAGTCTACTCTCAATCATCGGCAAAGTGATGGAAGGTGTTGTCGACAGTGCTATCAAGCGGCACTTACTCATCAATAACCTGCTCACTGATGCTCAGTTTGGATTCTGCCAGGACCACTTGGATCCAGACCTCATTACAGCCTTGGTCCAAACATGGACAAAAAAGCTGAATTCCGGGGGTGAGGTGAGAGTGACAGCCCTTGACATCAAGGCAGCATTTGACCGAGTGTGGCATCAAGGAGCCCTAGTAAAATTGAAGTCAATGGTAATCAAGGGGAAAACTCTCCACTGGCTGGAGTCACACCTAGCACAAAGGAAGATGATTATGGTTGTTGGAGGTCAATCATCTCAGCCCCAGGACATTGTTGCAGGAGTTCCTCAGGGCAGTGTCCGAAGCACAACCATCTTCAGCTGCTTCAATGACCTTCCCTCTCTCATAAGGTCAGAAGTGGGGATGTTTGCTGATGATTACACAGTGTTCAGTTCCATTTGCAACTCCTCAGATAATGAAGCAGTCCTTGCCTGCATGCAGCAAGACCTGGACGACATTCAGGCTTGGGCTGATAAGTGGCAAGTAACATTCGCGCCACACAAGTGCCTGGGCAATGACTATCTCCAACAAGCGAGAGTCTAACCACTGCCCCTTGACATACAATGGCATTACCATCGCTGAATCTCCCACCATCAACATTCTGGGGGGGGGGGGGTCACCATTGACCAGAAACTTAACTGGACCAGTCACAAATACTGCGGCTACAAGAGCGGGTCAGAGGCAGGGTATTCTGCGTCGAGTGTCTCACCTCCTGGCTACCCAAAGCCTTTCCACCATCTACAAGATCAGGAGTGTGATGGAATGCTCTCCACTTGCTTGGATGAGTGCAGCTTAAACAACACTCAAGAAGCTCAACTCTATCCAGGACAAACCAGCCCGCTTGATTGGCACCCATCCACCACCATAAACATTCACTCCCTCCCAAACCCACGACCTCTACCACCTAGGAGGACAAGGGCAGCAGGTGCATGGGAACACCACCACCTCCAAGTTCCCCTCTAAGTCACACACCATCCTGACTTGGAAATATATCGCCGTTCCTTCATTGTCACTAGGTCAAAATCCTGGAACTCCCTCCCTAACAGCACTGTGGGAGTACCTTTACCACATGGACTGCAGCTGTTCAAGACGGCAGCTCACCACCACCTTCTCAATGGCAATAAATGCTGGCCTTTCCAGCGACACCCACATCCCAGGAACAAATAATGATGACTCAATGTCCACAGCTTCTCCAGAGTCTATTTTCAGTATGGGTTAAGGTTAAGTTTTTTTGCATTCAATCAGACAAGCCAAACATCTTTATGATATTAACATCTTTTTATATACCCAGAAGTGAATTTTTGAGTCAACTTCTCTGTTCCCCACCAAATCAGGAATCTATTTTCAGAAGTACTTAAAAAAAATTGCTTTCAAATTCATTTGGGTCTTTGGATCACTTTTGAGCTCATTAAGGCGAGGAAATTAAGTGATCGACAGAACAGGTTCCTTTTTGGGCACCCAGTGGCAGAATCCAGCACTTCCAGGGCAGGTACACCACAAAGAGTAGCAGTAAAGGCTCCTTCTACTCTGCTCCAGCATGTACCTGAGCCTCAATCTCAGAAGACCAAATCCAATTGCGCTAAAAGTTTGTTTTACCTCTTTTTCACACCAGTAATTCCCATTTTACAGTAAAAATAACGGCAAGGCTATCAGCGCACATCGTTATTAACGTGTAAATTGGACAGCAACTTCCAGCGATCGCACACGCGCAGATAAATGCGGAAATCAGGAAGTTGCTGTCCGAGTTGCCCTGCTCCTCCACAAAGCTGCGCTATACCGGTATTGAAACATATGGAACTGCGTGAGGTTGCTGTACTTACATTATATATACCCACTAAACTCACCAGAAAAAGTTAGGTCTTGTCCATTCCAGTGCAAATACAAGTCTTAATCACTACCAAACAACCTCTCTGGCAATGAAAGTTAACTTTTACAAGTGTGGTGTCTCATTTCTTCAGATTTTAATTAATGTTGGATATAAAAAAATAAAAAATGTAAATAATTTTTTGTTAACTTTTTCTTTGTCTCTCTCTCTTAATCCCATCTTTCTTTTCCCCCTCTATTTCGCTTTCTGTACATGATTTGGCATTGAATTAGCTATTCTAACTTACACTTTCTGGTTCAGACTGTGCTGTTCATCAACAATTCTTCAATCTGATTGGTTAAGGAGATAGACAGTTGGTTTGCCCTGTTCACACAGGTCCCAGAACCCCTTTAGAGGGCACTGCGCCAAAATGGCTTTCTAATCACCGCAAGTTCCAGTGCAAATCCCCACAGAAAGTCTGTGGGCAAGTGCAAGTGTAATGAACGGCTGACCGCAAAATCCAGCCCATTGTCTACATGGAGTTGCCACTTCGTGCCATAAATTACGAGCAGTTCTGTGCTGCAGCCTCACATGCACTAGAAACTGAGCTGAGACTAATTTTACAATCTTTAGGTAATAAAAATCCAAAGAGTGGATTAACTCCCCAACTGGCAATAATTCTTGGATTCTTAAAAGCAATTTAAACACCAAAGTTTGAACATACATGCAAATTATCTTCTAATTGTTACGGTACAGAAATGTGGAGTTGCATCCTAAAATTGGGTATTTAGAGATGAATAAATTTCAACTTCTGCTATAATCAAGCCTTTATCCTCTATTCCTGTATGGAACTTATACATTCCTACACAATAGCCACATTAGGCCAAAAAGTAATTTGAGTAGTTATATACAGCCAGCAAAAAATGTGCTAAGGCATATAACAGCTACAATCTAATCCAGATTGTTTTCCCTCAAACACAACTGTAACCAAATAGATTACAAAACTTAATTCTGCTTTAACCTGAACTGATAACCATGGCATAACAAAACAATTCTAGCAAAATATTTATGGTCATATGTAATAGAACTCACTAATTCATCCGTACTTTTGTTTTGCATTAAAAAAAAACAGCCTTTCCCTTTTACAAATGTTCCATAATAGGGGTACTTCAATAGCTCTACAATAGAATGCCAAATTCTTTTTTAGTGTTCGATAACCCCCAAAGCCTTAAATTTCAAACTTGCCTGTCCTAGTGACTGAAATTTTACTTTTTCCTCATTCAAGTCACTTGGGAGTGTTTTATATAAAAAAAACAAGTACTACATCATAACAATTATCTCAAAGCACAGCTCATATCAGCCGATATAAAGCAGCACTGATGAAAGTCATGGCTAGAGAAAAAGATTTAAAAGTATATTACAACAGTGAATACACTTCAAAAGTACTTGATTAGCTGTGAAGTGCTTTAGGATGTCTTGAAGTTGTGAAAGGCAATATATAAATGCAAGTTCCTTCTTTTTTTCTTTTAAATATTTAATAAATACAGTAATTGGTTGCACAAATACCCTCGGACTAGAACTGGAACTTGGGAACATGAGCAGGCTACTTGCCCATTAAGCCCGATATGGAAGTCTATATAGATTTACTCCCATTTACTAAGAAAAGGCACAGTCTATTCCTGTTATTTTGAAATCATTTTTGTGCTAAAAATGGAATTATCCAGTAATTATAATTAGGTAACTTTTAATGAACAGGTGTAAACTCTACACTGAAGGGTAAATTTACCACTTACACACTCCAGCCACAGAGCGTTGCACGTCAGGAGTATGTAACTGCAGAATTTACCCTCAAATCTTTTATTCTGTAATGCACAGCTAGTGATCAATAGTTATGGAAGCTATTTTAAATTTAGCTGAAATGAGAAGTACAAAGACACGCAAATATCACTAAACTAAAAATGTTCACTCAAAAGACCTTGAAATCTAACAATTACAACACATTCTAAATGGAAAGGTTTATTGTATTATAATAAATAAAATAATTTACAATGAATTTTTTTTGCTGATTCTGCATATTCAACTTTTTGGACTGCACTAAGGTTAAGTGGTAGTTGTTTAAAGAAAGAGAATCTTCTTTAAGCTCATCGACCTTGCTTCCAGAACTGTATATGCAGTTAGCAAGTGTCAAATCATGATCTATATCTAAGGAGAGTTTGCTCTGTTCCAGATGACTAGACATTTCATTTGTTCAATGGACTAATTAAAAATCACAAGACATTTTTTAAAAGTTGAAGTGTTTGGTGCATTTTGACATAAGTGCCTACCTGGTTTTTGGAGACAGGGCACATGGACAGTTCCCAGGATGGCCAGTTTCGTAAGGAACCCAGTGTCTGATGAAATAAAGTCACTTATGAAGTTTGGTTAAAGTAAAGCATTTTTGACTTGGAGATATGTCAGTATTTATGGACAAATGACCTCAGCTCAGGCAAAGCACAAGAAAAAAAGCACAATAAATCTTCCTTTTCTTTTCCCGACAATGGAATTTAACCGTAACTTCAGAATAGTCCTCCAAAATGGATAATAGTATTTTTCTCAGCATCATTCCCAGTAGAAGAGGACACAGGGAAAGGACCGCAAGCCTCATCGCAACATGAAGTTAATAATCAGGGAACACTGAGGTGGGGGGAAAAAAACGTACATTAAAATTAACTTAAATTGTCTATTTGTAGGCCCTGAGACTATGGGCCAGAAATTCGGGTCTCCACGGGTGAGTACGCGCTGTGTACTCACCCGTAGACCCAACGAAAGTGCTGGTTTCGTGCATGCGCTGGAAACCGGAACTTCCGTTCCCTTGAAGGAAGGGGTTCGGAGGTCAAACGCGTTCGCCGGAGAGGCAGCGTGCACGCATCGGACTTCCGTTTTTTTTTTCAGGTTTGTGTGTGAGGGTAAGTCCCCAGCAGCTGCGCGGGGAAAAAGCAGGCGCAAGGCCTGCTTTTAACAAGGGAAGTGGTGAATTAACTAAAATTAAAACATTTTCCCCACAGGTTTATTATTTTTAAATACTTTAAAGAAAGGTAAGTTTATTTTTAGCCCCGTTAAAAACTGTAATTCATTTTTTCAAAAATTTAAATTATTGTTTAAAATAGTTATTTTGTGTAATTTATAGTTATTTTAAAAATGTGATGTTTTAAAAAAAAATTATTTGAAGAGGTTTTGGGGCCGATCTCTATTCATAGATTTGACAGGTCTTCCTGTCAAATCTATGAATGGAGATTCCCTGCCCCGATTGGCTCTCCATGGCCCACGTGATCCCAGGGGACGCTTCGAACTAACTGCGCCCCTGGGATACGCAAGCACTGCACACCGGCAGCTGGAGGAGGCCGAGGATCGGAATTCCACACGGGCCCAGAGCACAACAGCAGGCGCGCTAGGTAAGTGCAGGTTGGGGGCTTGCACCCGCGGGAAGCCTCCGACCCGAATTTCTAGCCCTAAATGTTTTAAATAATTCTGGTGCTTACTTATTAAAGTTACTATTGTCACAATGTTGCAAAGCCACCCAGTGTCTTTGGTGTGGAAATGCATCCAGAACCACTACAATGCATTGTTTTTTGATTTAACTTTACATGAGTTATAACACTGTAAAGACTGATAACATTGCCAGTTACAGGCATGTACTACAGGTACATGAGGACACATTTTAAATGTATTTTCCCATAGAATTGGGTGACATGGGAGTTTTCAATGCATTTCCAAATGAAATGTTGTGACCTACCAGCAATTCTGAGTAAAATTAAAGAATGGACAGTGCAGACAACATTCATCACACCTACAGTGACACTGCTGGTGGGTAGGAGAGATTAGAGTGTGATAACACTTCTCTCCTTAAGTTACTGATATTTTACACTGCCACGGTTTTCATGGTTGAACTCTGAACAAAAGTAAAAGACTCAAAACAACCTCTGCAATTCTAACAGATGAGGATGAACAGCTGGAATTGAAGACAGTGGGTACTACAACAAATAAGCTAAAAAAATTGTTCCCGAATACTTACTTTTAAAAAAAATTGCAAAATCTATAATCAGCCATCAATACAAGTTTACAAAACAAATCAGTCCACTGTTAATTCTATTTCTGAATGTGTTCTTTCGAAAAAAAATGTATAATCTTAGCCCTTACAGATAAATATTTTCATAAGTAAATAATCAGCTAATATAATCCAAATCCTCCTGTGCTGAAAAGAAAAATCTATGAAGGTGATGGCTTGTTTACTGCAACACATATTACACTACTGTCCATAGTCCAATATTTAGGGTAACAGTGATAATGTAAGCATACCTGTGGATTTGCTTTGGCTAGATTCTCTATTTTGAGCCAAGCCTCTTCACGTTCTTTCAATTTTGCTTTCTCCCTGAACATTACAAAAAAATTTTGAAAGTTTTAAGGCACCTAATGAAACCAGTTCAACAGTTTGAAATAATTGTAAACACATTTTCTCAAATATAGCAAGACTGAAAGTGCTTCAAAATAGCAACAGCAATTGCAGTGGTACTGTTCCCCAGTCTGTGAAGTGTACAGAACTATTAGTAGTGGGTGTGAAAACAATAGAACCATAGAAGTTTACAGCACAGGTGGCAGTCATGTGGCCCATTGTGTTTATGCTGGCTCTTTGTTAGAGCAATCCAAAACTAGCTCTCACCTCTATCTTTCTCTGCTAGTTATCCAATTTTAAATAATGACCTATCGTGACTGTCTCCCCAACCAGAAGAAACAGTCTCTCCATTCTCTGTCAAAACTTATCATAATTATAAAATCTTCTATTAAACCTCCTCTTTGCCTCCTCTGCTCAGCGTAAATAGTCGCAGTATCTGCTCCTAACTGTAGTTTCCCATCCCGAACATTGTCCTGATGAATCTACACTGCATGCTCTCTTATGGCTTTAATGTCCTTTCAATAACGTGGCACCCAAAACTGCACACAGCACTCTGGTCTAACCAATGTTTTGCACAAATCATCATGACTCCTTTACTCTATGCTCTTAATTATTAAATCCAAAATGCTGCTGGTCTTTATGACTTCATCTGCCTACACTCACTTTCAGGGAATTATGTAATTGAATCCCCAAGTCTCATTTTTCATCCGTACCCTTTAGCATCATTCCATCGAGTATGGGCTCCCACAATGTATTACCTCATATTTATCCATATTAAATTATATGCGCCACCATTTTGCCCATTCCACTAATCTGTATGTCTTCCTGAAGTATTTTACAGTCCTCTTTGCTGCTTGCCAAACCCTTTATTTTGTGCTGCCAGTAAATTTGAAATTGTGTTCCTTATACCAAAATCGTCTGTATATACCGAATTCAAACACCCAATACCCCAACTATAATTACTGCCCTTCAGCTAATGTTCCATATGTAGAATGATACAACACAGAAGAACCATTCGGCCCATCGTGCCTGTGCTGGCTTTAAAAGAGCTATCTAATTAGTCCCACTACCCTGCCCTTTCCCCATAGCCCTGCAAATTTTTCCCCTTCAAGTATTTATCCAATACCCTTTTGAAAGTTACTACTGAATCTGCTCCCACCGCCCTTTCAGGCAGTGCGTTTCAGATCATAACAATTTGCAGCATAAAAGTGGCGATATTTCCTCTTCTACAATAGGCCTGAATTTTTCTGACAAGCTTCTTATGAGACACCTCATCATATGGCTTCTGAAAATCCATACACATGTCGACTATACAAGAACTTTAGTTCAATAGAAACATTCAACTTTATAAAAGGCAGATTTTGAAGGAATGAAGGTGAGCTAAGGAAACTGAACTGGGCAGCACTGGAAGAGGATAAAAAAGATGAATACAAGTGGATCACATTAGTAATGTATACAGTACAGAATAAATATATACCACCAGGTGGAAAATAAAGCCAGTGTATCTCAATAAACGTAATGCAGGGAATAAGGGCAAAAAAAATCTCGCAAAGTATAAGGCTATGGGTAGCACAGTGGGCCGAGATGAATATAAAAGTGTTAGAAATTAGGGGTACCTAAAATGTATATGGTTACGCGAATGAAATTGTGACGCGAATAATACTGTGTTTAAATGATTGTATTAAAGCTCGAGACAAGTCAGGGGTTAATGTAGAAGTTGTGTTTTACTGGAACTGCTTAAGTTTCATTTTCCTGGAAACTTGTATTAGAGCTGGAGATAGTGTCTTCAGACTAGTATTAGATTAGATGGATAGATGCTTAAAATTTGCCCATGTTTTCAGTTCCCTGCGGATGTGATAACATTCTGCACCGTGGCAGTCATATATGACCTTGCCTCCCAGGCTAGCTCTCTGCTGTTTGCAAGTTAGGATTTTAACTTTGTTTAATGTATCTTTAGTTTGGCCAACTAAGGCCCAACCTATGTTTCTTCCATTATTGCTAATAACCATATTATAATGCTAAGTTAGGAATTGGAGTTCGTTTAACAGAACTGCTTGCGAAGATGTGTAGAAGTTAATTAGTATAAGGACATAGAATAGAGGATATCTTTGGGAGTTTAATGATTCATTTCATGGTACAATAGTCTGATAATGAATTGAACACAGCTGGCTGCACTAACTGCTCTGAACAAAGGGGCCTCTGACTGAAGGAGTCTGTGGGCAGAGCCTGGGGAATGTGGAGTTGCTGACTCTAGGCTGGGGAGGACAAGACAGGATGAGATAAGAGACTATAGCTTTGGAAGGAAAGATTCAGATGAGATAAGGGATAAACAGTTCTCAGCATACTGAAAGGCATGGCTAAAAGGACCCCCTGACAGGTTGGAGATAACATGAGGATTGACCCTTTTTCAATGATTTAAACTAAGAACTCGACATGCAACTGGGCACCTTGTTTTAAGGGGAACCTCTATAGGTTAAATGGTCTTGTCAATATTCTACCCCAGGTCCACCCCTAAAAAAGGGTATAAAAGACCTGAAAAGACCCTAACACAGACGGTGGCGTGAAGAGCTCCCGAGTCGAGCTCCCGAGAGTGTCTAACACTCTTGGCGGTTCTAGAAGAGAGAGAGAAGAAAGGCCGTAAGCCGAAGATCTGTTTGCGCATGCCAGCTGTCTGTCCGATTGGGACCGGTACCAGCTGCTTGTCACAGGTCGTATGTTTTTGCTGTCTAACTAGTGTGTTATATTCCATCTTAAACTCTGATTAAACACAACATACCCACCATACTGATTGCAGTCGACCATGATTATTTGAAAGGACCAGAGCTATGTTAATCTCAACAAAAGGTAAGGGAGGTTAGTAAACTGGTCAGGAGAGCTTAAATAGAGTAGGACCGTAAGGAAAATGAAATGAAATGTCACTTATTTCTATAAATACATTTACAGCAAGCAGGTCGAGAGAGAGAGAGAGAGAGAGAGAGAAAGAAAGAAAGAAAGAAAGAAGGAAAGAAAGAGAGAGAAGGAAGCAGAATTGTTGGGCGAGGGGAGGCAGACAGATGGTGGTGGTGGCTGTACGATAAGAAATAGAACTTTCAAGTAACGGCAGCACCAATAGGCTGAGGAGGTTAAAGAAAGACAATGCACCAGTTCCAGATAAACGTCATATAGGGGTATTTAAGGTGACAGTTATCAAAACTGGTCATGTCCTGGTCACTAATCATTAGAAATAGGAGTAGTGCTTGAGGATTGGAAAGTAGCTAACCCAAAAGCAATCTTTAAAAAGGAGAATAGAAACAACCCAGGAAATTACAGACCAATGAGCCCAACATCTGTTGTGGGTAAATTATTAGAAGATATCCTAACACAAAAGGGAATAATGCAACATCTGGATAGGTATGGCAAGGGGAAAATCTGCTTGGAATTATGGGAAGGAGATCATGCGTAACAAATTTACTGGTGTTCTTTCATAAAATGACGGAAATTGTTCATAATGGAAATTCTGTGGATGTGATATATTTAGATTTCAGCCTCTGATAGTGACACACAAGGGATTAGACCACAAAGTAGGAAGGCATGGACAGATATCTCTATCTATCTATATTTTATATACAAAAAATAAACTCTACGTCAGGCAGAATGCATGTTTCATCAAAACCTTTCCTATAAACTTGCTCCTATAGGAAAAACCCGTTGTGGTGCCTGTAGTACCTGATATGTCTGTAGGTGGCACTGTAATAGGAGTTTTCAATGTTAAGATTTTTTTTTTAAATTACACATCCTGCCCCCGCCCTAGGCTGCCTTGTCCCACACCTTCCTTCCAGCCTCTAGCCAACTAGATACAGTGCCAATTTTTCTTTATAACTCCTGCTCTCTACTTTAAAAAAAATGCGTCTTTGTGGAAAGTGAATAATGAAGAATTTTGCCTTTAGAATGTGATTACTTTTAGTTTCACTTCCTCTACCTGTCACCTACTGTCATCGTTGCCCATCTTTAATGTTTATTTTCTAGCCTGTTTTCAGCTGACTTACATCACACTGTAACTTTTGCTCACAAGACCCAATACCGTTGAGCATCATGAGTGTTCAGTTCTGCTATGGTAACTGTATCTATGATTTCCAACTGGGACTAGAAGCACATCACCAAACTCACTTCCAGAAACAGTACAGAGAGCCACAATGGTTCAGCTCAAGTGGGAATAAAGACTACGTGGCAGGTAATGCTCCCTTCAGGAAATAGGGAGGGAGAAGGACGACTGCAGTGGCAATCTTCATCTCAGGCACAGCCTGCACTCCTCTCCCAGACCTTCAGTTCAGCACACTACTTATTTTACAGGTCAGCTCTGCTCCTCTTGGAGCACTCCTCAGACCTTTAATGATTATATTTTATAATGTGTATACCCCCAGGGATACAGAACACCACAGAAACTGGAGACCATTTTACCTGCTAATGTCTACTCCACTTTCTCCTGACAGTTCCCACTTCTCCGCAGTTTAGCCCGTTAAACTGGCACCCATTTAAATTAATGTACTGTAATTGTTTATTATTGTAAAATATAAACATTAACTTTAGGGAACTGCGTACTGTCATTTTTAGTTGTTCAGACAGCAGTCAAACTCAATTCTGACACTAATAAAACAAACACGCATACATACACGTATCTAAATATGAAAAACTGCCCCCTGCTCTCCCCACATCCCCTGCAATTCTCCAATTCTCTCCATGACCTCTCCCCTCACACACTACTCCATCTGCCTGTCCTCCATCCTGCTTTCTCATTCTCTTCCCACTCTGGCCAGGCTCACTGTACTGATGTCACTAGTTGGGTCAGGGCTCCCCTTGCTCTGGTGTCCTCTTGCAGTCTCCAGAGCCCTTTGTTTCTCCCCTCCCACCCTAGCCTTCCAACTCTCCTCTAATCTCAAATTGTTTAATCTTCCCCTTCCCCTCAGCATCTTTACCTGTTCTACTTCCCTTCTCCCCACCCTCTAATCCTGTTCTACCTTTTCCCCCACCCCCTCAGTGACCTGTAACTCTGCTCTTTGTTCCTCCTTGTCCCCAACCCCTCAACCTGCTTACCTACCCTCTTGTATTCTATCTGCCCCCACACAGACTTTGGCTTCACTCTACCTAACCCCTCCCCGTTACCCTACTCTACTGTGCCCCCTTGACCCTTTCTGGTCTCCATTGTTACAGACTCCCCTTGGCCACTCTGTATAAATTATTCCCCACTCTCTAACATCACTTGGCGTAAAGAATGCAATTGGTCTTGACTCCCCGCATGCAACACCACGAGAAATCAACATACAAAAAAAATAAAATCTGCATTCTCCATGTCTTACAAACTTAGTGCTCCAATTTCTTCCATAATTCAAAATTAAGTAACTGAATTTGCACATGTAAATTAGGCAAACAGTACATAATCTATTAATAAGTTTTTGCATTCAAATCATTAGTGCTATAGCATACAACTGAGTAATTAATGATATTAAATCGTTAATGCAAGACTCAGATTCTGAACAAGCTTCACCCAAAAAAACTCATCTATTTTCCAAATTTGCCCCCTAAAAAAGGAAACATTGCAACTATATCTCCAACTGTACCCAGTCTCCCTCCTCCTGTAAATAAGTATTGAAGAGTTTTTTTTTTACTTTAAACCAAGATGCTGCTTGGCTGAATAGTGGGAGGGAGGGAGTTTGGGGTGAGGAGGGGGAGAGAAACCTTGGTATAGGTTTATATACCACGTAAAATTATATTAAATTAATTTTCCCACCAAAAGTTTCTGAGGAGCTAAATCCTGCATAAGTGTACAATGCACTGCAAAATACTTATTTATAGGAGTGCACACCATAGGCAAGACAAGTGGCATTGTTTACAGTGAGTTGAAGGTTCTACTGTTGCAATCACATCCCTCTGTTGCTCTCTTACAATTAGGCCCAGGAGTCATACAGTTGTGATTAAAACTATTTTTAATTCATCCACAGAGGTGGTGATTTCATGAGGCCAGCACATTACTGTCAGCGACAATATCAAAGTGGAAATAAGTCACAGATATTATATGTCAGCCAGTGGCTCAGAATAACTAGGGCTGTAGATAGGGCTTTAAACTAAATAGTTGTGGAGGGGTGGGGGGGGGGGGGGGGAGGAGGGTTCAGGTGAAGAGGAATTTAGAAAGTCAAAGAGAAAGGAGAAGGCAGGGTAGCAATAGGAGTAATGATAACCAGAGTGTGACAGGAAGAGACAGAGCGTACAAATATAAAAGAGTGCACCAGTAAATAGAGTAGGGAAAAATGGTAAAAAAGACAAAATTAAAGGCTCTTTATCGGAACGCACGCAACATTCGTAACAAGATAGATGAGTTGATGGCACAAATAGAAATAAATGGGTATGATCTGAGCCATTACAGAGACGTGGTTGCAAGATGACCAAGGCTGGGAACTGAATATTCAGGGGTATTTGACATTTTGGAAGGATAGGCAGAAAGGAAAAGGAGGTGGGATAGCTCTGTTAATAAAGGATGAGATCAGTGCAGTGGTGAGAAATGATATTGGCCCAGAAGATCAAGATGTAGAATCAGTTTGGGTGGAGATAAGAAATAGTATGGGAAAGAAATCACTGGTGGGAGTAGTCTATTGGCCCCCTAACAGTAGCTACACCGTAGGACAGAGTATAAATCAAGAAATAATTGGGGCTTGTAAGAAAGGTACTGCAATAATCATGGGCGATTTTAATCTTCATATAGATTGGACAAATCAAATTGGAAAGGGTAGCCTTGAGGACGAGTTCATAAGATTGTATTCGGGATAGTTTCTTAGAACAATACGTTGTGGAACTAACCAGGCTATTTTAGATCTGGTAATGTGTAATGAGACAGGATTAATTAATGATCTCATAGTAAAGGATCCTCTAGGGAAGAGTAATCATAACATGATAGAATTTCACATTCAGTTTGAGAGTGAGAAACTTGGGTATGAAACTAGTGTCCTAAACTTAAATAAAGGCAATTACAAAGGTATGAAGACAGAGTTGGTTAAAGTGGACTGGGAAAATAGATTAAAGGGTAATACAGTAGATAAGCAGTGGCAGACATTTAAGGAGATATTTCACAACTCTCAGCAAAGGTTTATTCCAGTGAGAAAGAAAGACTCTACGAGAAGGATGGACCATCTGTGGCTAACTAAGGAAGTTAAGGATGGTATCAAATTGAAAGAAAAGGCATACAATGTTGCGAAGATTAGTGGTAGGCCAGAGGATTGGGAAATTTTTAGAAACCAGCAAAGGATGACTAAAAAAATAATAAAGTGGGAGAAGATAGATTATGAGAAAAATATAAAAACACACAGTAAGAGCTTCTACAGGTATATAAAAAGGAAGAGAGTAGCTAAAGTAAAAGTTGGTCCCTTAGAGGATGAGACTGGGGAATTAATAATGGGAAACAGGGAAATGGCATAGACTTTGAACAAATATTTTGTATCGGTCTTCATGGCAGAAGACACTAAAAGCATCCCAATAATAATTGATAATCAACGGGCTATAGGGAGGGAGGAACTTAAAACGATCACTGACACTAGATAAAAAGTACTAGGCAAACTAATGGGACTAAAGGCTGACAAGTCCCCTGGACCTGATGGCCTGCATCCTAGGGTCTTAAAAGAAGTGGCTGCAGAGATACTGGATGCATTGGTTGTAATCTACCAAAATTCCCTGGATTCTGGAGAGGTCCCAGCGGATTGGAAAACCGCAAATATAACTCCCCTATTCAAGAAAGGAGGGAGACAGAAAGCAGGAAACTATAGGCCAGTTAGCCTAACATCTGTCATTAGGAAAATGATGGAATCCATTATTAAGGAAAAAAGTGAGAAGTCGCACAACACCAGGTTATAGTCCAACTGCTTTATTTGAAATCACAAGCAATCACAGCATCTCCGCATCATTATTAAGGAAGTAATAGGTCATTTAGAAAATCATAAAACCATTTTGACTCTGCTTGATTCTATGAAAGGGAAATCGTGTTTGACAAATTGACGAGTTCTTTGAGGATGTAACGAGCAGGGTGGATAAAGGGGAACCAGTGGATGTGGTGTATTTGGATTTCCAGAAGGCATTCGATAAGGTGCCACATAAAAGGTTACTGCACAAGATAAGAGCTCACGGGGTTGGGGGTAATATATTAGCATGGATAGAAGATTGGATAACTAACAGAAAACAGAGAGTCGGGATAAATGGGCCATTTTCAGGTTGGCAAACTTTAACTAGTGGGGTGCCACAGGGATCAGTGCTGGGGCCTCAACTATTTACAATCTATATTAATGACTTGGATGGAGGGACCGAGTGTACTGTAGCCAAATTTGCTGATGATACAAAGATAGGTGGGAAAGCAAGTTGTAAGGAGGACACAAAGGCCGCGATTTTCTCGATCGATGTGGCTTGGGAGCGGGTCAGGTGGCTTCCGGGTTCCAGTCCCGCCCCCAACTACATCCGGCTCACAGAGGTGATTTTACGTCAATTGGCCTTGTTAAGACCGCCCTGCGGGCTTGCCGGCCAATTAAGACGAAGCCGGTCAGATGACGTCATTTGATGACGCGTCATCTGCCGGTTTTCTTAAAGGGACCACACAATTTTTTTTGACAACTGATTTCTCAGTGTTTGACAGCATTGAGGTGTGCTGCAAACACTGACAATCACTGTACAAAGGTGAGCTCTTGCACCCAGGCTCTCCAATGACTCCCTCCATAGGCTAGAACAGATGGCAGCTGCAGGTGAGGTTACAGAAGCAATCTGTCACTGGTGAGAGAGGTTCTCCCAATGAGGTGGGTCTACACATACAATTGAAAATGTGTTACCTACAGAAAAGTCTAAATGCATTAAAAATGCTTTCCCAACATTTTCTTACCTATGAAACTCACCAGTGCACCACTGGATCCTTCACACCACTTCTGCAGCTGTCATCAATGCAGAAACATTACACCAGAATCACAACACACCACACTTACCTGGCGTGGTGTCTGGACGCCGAGAAGCCCGAAGTAGAAGTGTCAAAATTGCAAAAGAGCCTGTTAATTGTCTGTTAACAACCTTTAACAGGCAGTTAAGTGGCTATAATCCTCTTCCCGCCGCTAGGTGTCGGGTCCATGCGCAAATTGGGGACCCGACACTTGGGAAGATTGACTGGAGGCGGGTTGACAGCGAGTTTCCTGCCCGGTCAATCTTTGCAATTTTGCCGGATGTCCCGCCTCCAAACCCGCCCCGAGCGCCGGCAAAATTCCGGCCAAAGACGCTGCAGATGGATATAGATAGGTTAAGTGAGTGGGCAAAAATTTGGCAGATGGAGTATAATGTGGGAAAATGTGAGGTTATCCACTTTGGTAGGAAGAATAAAAAAGCTAATTATTTAAATAGAAAGAGACTACAAAATGCTGCAGTACAGAGGGATCTGGGGGTCCTCGTACATGAAACACAAAAAGTTAGCATGCAGGTACAGCAAGTAATTAGGAAGGCAAATGGAGTGTTGGCCCTTATCGCAAGGGGGATGGAGTATAAAAGTAGGGAAGTCTTGCTACAACTGTACAGGACGCTGGTGAGACCACATCTGGAGTACTGCGTGCAGTTTTGGTCTCCTTATTTAAAGAGGAATATACTTACTTGCATTGGAGGCAGTTCAGAGAAGGTTCACTAGGTTGATTCCTGAGATGAAGGGGTTGTCTTATGAAAAAAGGTTGAGCAGGTTGGGCCTTTACTCATTGGAGTTTAGAAGAATGAGAGGTGATCTTATTGAAACATAAGATTCTGAGGGGGCTTGACAGGGTAGATGCAGGGAGGATGTTTCCCCTTGTGGGGAAATCTAGAACTAGGGGGCATAGTTTCAGACTAAGGGGTCGCCCATTTAAAACGGAGATGAGGAGGAATTTCTTCTCTCAGAGGGTCGTGAATCTTTGGAATTTTCTACCCCAGAGAGCTGTGGAGGCGGAGCCATTGAATATATTCAAGGCGGAGATAGACAGATATTTGAGCTACAGGGGAGTCAAGGGTTATGGGGAGCGGGCGGGAAAGTGGAGTTGAGGCCAAGATCAGATCAGCCATGATCTTATTGAATGGCGGAGCAGGCTCAAGGGGCCAAATGGCCTATTCCTGCTCCTATTTCTTATGTAGCACCCTCGTCTCTGAGTCAGAAGGTTGTGGGTTCAATTCCCACTCCAGAGACATGAGCACAAAAATCTAGGTCGACACTCCAGTGCAGTACTGAGGGAGTGCTGCACTGTCAGCGGTGCTGTCTTTTGGATGAGACATTAAACCGAGGTCCCGTCTGCTCTCTCAGGTGGATGTAAAAGATCCCATGGCACTATTTCAAAAAAAAAGCAGTGGAGTTATCCCTGGTGTCTTGGCCAATATTTATCCCTCAATCAACATAACACAAACAGATTATCTGGTTATATTACATTGTTGTTTGTGGGAGATTGCTGTGTGTAAATTGGCTGCCGTGTTTCCTACATTGCAACAGTGACTACACTTCAAAAAGTACTTCATTGGCTGTAAAGCACTTTGGGATGTCTGGTGGTCATGAAAGGCACTATATAAATGCAAGTCTTTCTTTCTTTTACTACTGGATCTCCTGCGGCATTGATCACAGGATATTGAGCGTGGAAAATGTATTATTGTGGTATTAAGTTTTAAGTGTTAGGCATAAATAGAATGTTGGTTTAAGAAAGAAATTACTGAGAGAAGTTATATATGAGTTCAATGTAATTCAAAAATAACATGAAAATATATATTGGAAAATTTTACATAATTGTAGTTTCTGCTCAGATATTTTTCAAAATTATTTGAAGGAAACCTACAGGAAAAATTTCAAAAGCTGTGTTTAGTTAACATTCATATAAACTAATTTTCTTTAAAAAAAGAGCATGAGCGCGTAATGATTACACACCTGTTGTAGCTTTTTCTTTAATGCTATATATCTTAGAAAGCACATCTTTCTGCATCCTAATTTTAGCTTGCTTTCAAAAAAAATGGCTAAATTTTGAAATAGGAAGCTTCTAATTATTCCACCTGTTTTACTGAGTTAGAAAATAATATTCTAATTTCTGATGAGCAAGCACAAGAGTGAGACACACACACAGGAGCAGTGTCTTTCCTCGTCCTAATTTGATTTCAGAAGGCATTGAGCCAACAATATGGTACAAACTAGAGTCATGTGTAGACATTAATTGAACGATTTCAGTTTTTATGACACTCCAGTAGATTTCAGTGGTGCCAGCTTACAATTTACCAAACTTATTGAATAAGTTTCACAACTTGCCATGGTGGTATTTGAACTAAATTGCTTGTCCAGTACTATAACCACTACACTATTATACCTGATTTGTGGCTTCATTCTGGTTTGCTGATTGGTATATTCTCCACTTGTTCATTTGTTTTTTGTTGATGTTTTATGAACACAAAATTTGGGCCAATCGCGTGCAGGTATGACACCAAATGTATGATGGACAACTTCATGTGAGTGAGATCTATAGATATAGTTAGATAGACAGACAGATTAACTTACTTTTGCCTTTCAGCTTTGAACTGTTGGGTGCAGTCATCAAATAGTTTCTGATTCATTTCCATAAAGAGTTTCAGAGCATTGTAGATTAATCCATGGATAGTCCTATATTCGTAAAATTTTTCATTAAATCTCAAGTATGCTTAAGCAGTACTTAAACAGTGTATTCCTCTATGCATTAGGTCTATATTATGTGATTACAAACACTAGCTATATTTTGGAATTAGAAATAAAGGGAACACCTTATTCAGAATCTAAACTGCACATTAATACTACACAATAACATGAAGTTTGAAGTCATGCCCTCTCCTGACCAAAGGGAATGATCTGCACCTTAACAGAAATTTTGCTGTTAATGAGAACCAAGAAAGTAATTTTACCCTAACCCGCCTGGTAGGAAACTGACAGGATGGAGTCACCCGTCCGTTTTGTCATCTGGCGGGTTAGGTGAAAATTCCCCCAAAGTTTTCAGCTACAAGAATACACTAAAATACACATTTGTAGTAACATTCAACGTAACAGTGTCATGCTTCGAAAACAGCAATATCTTAGTAATTCATTTCTATTTATAAGGCACAACCTTACTTTTAGGTTATCTGAAGTAACATCAAAATCTCACCTCTTTACTGTTAACATATACTTTTATACTGGTCTATCAAACTTCACTACAAATAGGGCAAGGAACAAACATTAAATTATAAATTATTTTATAAGTTTAATGTTAAACTTTTAAAACTAAAGCATCAAAAACATTAAAGCTAAAGATCACAGGAACTTTGTAAAAGTTCTGATAGAAAAAGTATAACTGAGCTTTCTCAATGCATAACCAACAAATCCAGGAACAAATTTAAAATACTTTTGAGTAGATTTTGGTCACAAGCTGTGTGCTCCTAGCTCCTAAACAGTCTCCTGCAAGTGGCAAGTACATTTGAAACATTCAAATGTATATGGAGGACTTATGGTAGCAATGTTTCAGAACAGATCCTCTCTGCCTTCTATTGTGGAATTAGCCATACTTTAAAGTGGTATTTAAGTTAGTATTGTCAAATACTGAACTCCAGCCTATGTAATTTGACAAGTACAAATTGGAGGCAGTACAGCGCAGATTCACCAGAATGATACCAGGGTTTAAAGGGTTAAATTATGAGGCCAGGTTACATAAATTTGGCTTGTATTCCCTTGAGTTTAGAAGGTTGAGAGGTGATCTAATCGAGGTGTTTAAAATGATAAAAGGATTTGATAAGGTAGATACAGATAAACTATTTTCTCTGATGGGGGCATAATCTTAAAATTAGTCAGGCCATCCAGGAGTGAAATCAGGAAGCACTACTTCACACAAAGTAGTAGAAATCTGGAACACTCTCTCAAAAGACTGTGGCTGCTGGATCAATTGAAACTTTCAAAACTGAGATCAATAGAATTTTTGTTAGGTAAGGCTATCAAAGCGGGTGAATGGAGTTGAGGTACAGATCAGCCATGGCCTAATTGAGTAGGTGAACACACTCGAGCGGCTGAATCCTCCCTATCGCTGTAATCTCCTCCAGCATCCCCCGCCCCGCTCCTGAGATATCTGCGCTCCTCTAATTCTTCCCTCTTGAGCATCCCTGATTTTAATCGCTCAACCATTGGTGGTTGTGACTTCAGCTGCCAAGGCCCTAAGCTCTGGAATTCCCTCCCTAAACCTCTCCATCCTCCTTTAAGATGCTTCTTAAAACCTACCTCTTCGACCAAGCTTTTGGTCATCTGCCATAATATCTCCTTGTGTGTCTCGTGTCAAATTTTGTTTAATAACGCGCCTGTGAAGTGCCTTGGGATGTTTTAAGACCTTAAAGGCACTATATAAATACAAGTTGTTGTTGTTGAATGGCCTACTCCTGTTCTTATGTTCCTATATAAATCCTTTAGACTTATTAGCACTAAACAACATTTTGCAAAAATGAAAACATACCCAGTTGGATAATCAAAGCATATTCTATTTATATATTTTAAGTTGCCTGCATGTGAACATTTATTTTAATATTCAATATACCCCAGCTTGAAAATAATCAGAAACATTCCTTTTTAATATTCATGCTTTTATTATTCTTTATTGAACTACTTTAATATTCTAACTTATTTCAAAAGAGAATTCGTTTTTTTTTGTTGCATAGAGCTTGTGAAAGGCCAAAGATAACATAATACAGCGGTCCTCTTACTTGTTCCAATGAGTCTTTGAATTACGGTACAGGGACGGAAACATAATGGGCAAGATCTTGGCTGCATTGTCACTGATCAGACTCATGATGTACTCATTATTCCAATAATACAGGGCTCGTTCTGCCACCTAGATCAAAGAATGCAAATCAAAACTAGAATACAATGGTAATGGATATTGCTTGCAACTAAAAGGAATTAAAACTTTTTTTTTTTTACACAGAAGAGTTAAACACCAACCTTTGTCATTACATGAAACAGTCCATGGACTTTTTATAGTTTGGCCAGTAACACATTTTTTGCTTTAAAAAAACTTTCACACTGATGCAACTAACTGCTCACCTGAAAATGTGGACTGGAAACACACTTAGCCAGCTGTCGAAACAGGGGTTCCATGACCTTTACAAATTCTGATGGTTCAATGACATCTAAAATCTCTTCCAATTCATTTAGAAACATCACTTCCTTTGGACTGTGCGTCTTTGGCCAGTACTTGAGCAATGCCATAACCACCTACAAAAGTCAAAACTGTGTTAGAGCTAAATGCTTTGAAAATTCTGAAGCACATTAATAATTTGAGTACCCTACGCAAGAAAGTTCAGCTATTGAATGAGAATGGATAATTATTAAACTAGCCCATGAAACTATTCGTTTTCAATACAATGATCACATTTCTCAACATTGAATGCTTTCTGCCAACAGCCAGAAAGCAGCATCTTTCAGCACTTCATGACCATATTATATGATCAGCTGGTAAAAGCAACATGATGGAATGGTCCAATGAAGCTAAATAACTTCCATGTATTTTGCACATGCAATTAGTAGCCACTGTTCTTTTTAAATAATAAATCTCCCACTACATTAGAATTTCTGTATTTGCATATTATCCAAGAAATAAACTATATAGCAATGTACCCTGTTTTGCTATTGGTAAAATGGAAAAAAGGTAATTAATGCAAGTGGAACTAAACATTTCCCGAGGCAGATATTATCATGATTAGTTTAGGATAACAAAGCTCTGCAACTAAAAATACATTATATTCATCACAATGGATTGTTTTTAAAACAGGTTAACAAAAGTAAAACAGATCAACTAAAATTTAATTTAGAAATTTATATAAATGGAACAAGTGAAAATTTAAGATGCTAAGTATTTCAGAAATAAATTTAGAATGCATTATGAACACTTAAAAACAAATTGAGACATTTTCAAAAATGCAGTCTACAAAACCTTCAAACATATCATAAATCCCTTTGGCAAAGAAATGCAATTGTTTTCCTAAAGTATGGATTTTAAAATATTTTAACAGAAGGTAAACATGATGACACAATTAAGGTAAACTCACAGGTTCAGTAAGAGTGCTGTCTTTTTCTAGGAACTGCACCACACAGTACGCCAGCTAAGTAAAGAGCAGAATCAACAAGTTAAAGTATTGCATATTACATCTCCTTTTACAGCTTAGAAGATGCTTGACTTGAGGTTACTACCTCCAGAGTAACTTTCAAACAAGCAAAGTAAATGTGCTGCGTGCCATTCCAAGACCCAATTTTGCATGGTACTAATTTAACGCCAGATATAGATTCCCACTGCGCTAATTTTCATAATAGCCGTCAGATAAGTGACTAATCAAACTGAGGTTATAAGTTTTAATAGGTGCGTAAATGCATGTGGATTCAGTGTTGATAATAGTGCGGAGGAAGTTGTTGAGACGACAAGTTAGAGAATTTGCCTAGTCAGTGTCAAAACTCTGCAGCAATCCAAGCATATTGTGGTCTACTCATTGGAACCAGTTTGACTCAGGACAGTATGATATTGTATTTCAACTTCTTTGGCACTATTTGATGTTATATTAGGGTGTGGATGGGGCTGGCAGAGATAAGGGTAGACAGGAGGGCTGGTCCTCTTTGTGCTGACTAATTATCACCTCAACAGATGAGAGCAAATAACCTATTGCAAATAGCACCAAACTACTCTGTAGCTGGATACTGGGAAATATACAGGGTGGGCCCAGGCAATTTGTTTTCCAGTTTTACCTTCTTTTGGGGAACAATTTGGCATCTATCCAACTGCACAGCTAATGTACAGAAGTGTGGGTGCAAACCTGCAATCTATTCTGTGGCACAGGACACTGGAATCTGACACACCACCCCAAAATTAGGTTCCATCCTATCACTCAGTTAACAGTGTAGTTTATTTCATATTACGTGACATAGCTGCAAGATGACACCGCCCACTGTGGATAATTTTTGAGCAATAAAGCCAAGGCACCAGCATTTTTTTGAAAAGGGGAGAGCAAAAATCAGAAACTTTCACAACACTTACAAGTTGCGTGCTTATGCAATTCAAGTGAAAATTCTGCCAATAAGCCATGGGAGAACATAGTGCAGAACGTATGTACAAATCCATTTAAGCTGATGAGGTGGTACAATATGCTTAGTAACACAAGATGTGTAAAAGAATCCAACATGTCTATCTTGAATGGAGCTAAATGTCTAATGAGGGAGGAAACTTGAAGTTTAGATAAAAATTAGTGGAATCTTTAAGCTAATAGTTTGCACAGACAGCACGATTACCCTTCTTTCGCTCTCTCCCGTGCCCCATTACAATTCTGTGGGAGCCATAGGGATTACAAACATTGTCATTTTTTGTTCTAATTTAAAATAAAGAGCAGCACGCGTTATACTTTCCCTGTACAAAGCTCTATTGTGGAAATTCAGTAAGGCTACAAGGACTGGGAATGAAGTTCCAGTTCCCCACTCCAAGCTCCATTATTGAATTTCACAAAGGGTAATTTTTTTGTTTTGAAAAATGAAGTACAGGCTAATGAGTGATTCCACTTTTAATAATTAATAATTTGGTTCCTGCAGGGAGTGCTCTTAAGCAGGTTAAGCTTATCCCTATTTTAAATTTAAAATGCTGCAACATCTAAGGCTCTATCTTTGACCAAACAACTTCAAATGCAAAAGCAGATTTTTATTAATTTTTTTCCCTTAAACTGATCGCAAAATATTTCTCCTCCAATATATGTAATTTAAAAAGTTATATCACCAACCAAGCATTTCTAGTTTGTTAGTAAAGCAACTGCAACTTGAAAACCCAATTATATTTTACAATATTTGTTACATTTTCAATCCTCAGCCAATATAATTGTCAAGTATACAACTTGCATACTAGGCCATAAGACGAAAAGGTTTACTCAATAGGCTCTGCTCTTTCACCAATCAAACTTAAAATTCTACTCTATGCAACTAGTTCTAGGAACGTACATTTTCCAAAACAAAGCCTAGAGTGTCTGTGAAGACTGTTGAAAATTAGATACACTAAGTGTACATTTAAAGCTTCAGTATTAGAGCCTCTTCCCCTCAAGGAAGGTCGGCTTGTTTTTGTTTGAAAATGGAGGCAATATAATAAGACATTTTCAGAATTATGGAACGGATTGATAAAATTGATGCAGATAAATTGTTTCTGCTAGTGACAAATTCAAAGACCACATCGAGGCCCAGTGTGGGCACACCATCACAAGACCTGGCTTGGCCCAGCCCATTAAAGTGAACCAGAGGTCAACTGCGTACTGTCCCGGATATGCAAGTACAAACAGTGCAGATAAAAAGCTACAGATGAAGAAAGCTGGAGACAAAAACAGATACATAAGCAAATATAGTAAACTGCAAATGACTTCTGAAAAATGTAAGAGTAATTAACTATTCATTTTGAAAATTAGGATGTTTGAGTAAGTGGGGAATTCATGCAGAAGTAATTGGGGAATCCAGGCAGAATTATTTCACACAAAAAGATAATACACATATACAGTAAGTCACCAAAAAAAGCCACCAAAGCAAGTAGTATAAATGGGTTCAACAGACAACTGATACATTTTTGGAGAAAGGGGAAACTCCAGGAATGGGGTATCAAGTTATGGTTGAGAGCGAGATCAACCAAAGGACAGGATTGTTGACCCAAGTGGCTTTTGCCTGTTGCTAGGTTTTTTGATCAGTAACAACCATAATTTATAACTATTGTTTTCAAAAAAGATTTCCAAAGTTATTAAGATGGTGAGGTCGCTTTCAGGAATCAACACTTAACAAATCCTTCTTCCTATTCTCATGGAAGGACGGAGTTACTTGCAACTTTAGTTGTGAAATAACAGACCACTATTACATGTTTTCAAGGGAACCAGTGTTTCAACATATTGCATTATGACTTACCACATTGAATAAACTGGATCAATACGCAAACAAATCTGACGTAGAAGTAATGACTGAGAAGAGTAAATTCCTACTTCACATATTAAAACATCTTACTATTTCAACAAAATATCAAAATGTTAAATTACCTGTGGATGGTAGACACTGAGAGATTTTACTTTGTGGAGTGGTAACAACACTTTCAACAGGAAAACCTTGTGCTCTTCTTTTAATGGTAAGGCAAATCCATTAATTATACTGCAGCAAAAAGAAGAAAAAATGTTAGCTAATGAAGTATTCAAACAATTTATCTACTCCACCTATTTGAAACAACAAAAATTGGTTACTAGCAGATTTCCTGTGGTGTTGCTCAAGATGATTTGAAAGTTAAGCTGTTGTAATCGCATCTTTCTACAGCTGTGTACAATTAGTCACAGAAGTCAGATGAAAAATACTAATCAGCAATAAAAAAAACTGGATTCGAAGACATCTACAGTATCAAATTAGCAGAAACTCACATTAAAATCTCTATTTACCTTAAATGCTTTGAGTAAAAATATAATACAAATTATCCAGAGCAGTCTCAATGTACAATATCAAATAGGCAGGCTGTCCCCCATGTGTTTAGCATGAGATTTTACAGTGAGGAGCAAGAAATATAAAACTAAAGATTAAACTAATTTGCATCATTCCTTATTTAATAACTCTGGCATAACACTTCGTGTTACTGAAACTTTCTACGTAAATTAAACATTATATTTCAGGAGCAGGAGTCCTCTCCAAACTGGAATAAGGATAGTATTTCCAGAAGTTGGGATTCTTTCTGCTGTTCTCAAACATAAAAGAAAAGTGCAGCTATTCTAAACTTTTAGAATGCATCACAAAATACATAAACAAAAAATATTTCAAAGCACAAAGTTTTACTCGTCACATACAAAACATGCATAAATAAAAATTGCTTGAAAATAGTAACTTACATTGATTGTGAAAGTTACCTCAGTTACATTCTAAAATTCATATTTGAAGTTTAGATGATTTTATACAAAACAAATTTGATTTACTTCAGTTTCCAAAACAGATTCCTTAGGGTTTTAGTTGTCAGTCCTTACTCATCGATTGACAGGAGAGGAAAAGGTTGCAGGGCTTACAAACAGCAAGTCCTGGCACGCTCTGTGAACGGTTAGCCCATCAGTAAGTAAAAGTGCATGCTGGGGGAGTTCATCAGCTGAAAGTGATGGCTCAGAGTCATCGTGAACTGTAGACCGACTTCTCAACAGGAACATGCCTCTGATAGAAAGCAGGCATTTTAAATACAGAAAATTCTACTCTTTAGGCAAATTTAATTGTTTTGTAAATGTTATATTTTATTACAAATATTGCAAACCCAATTCTCAGCAAGTCTTCAGCTTGGTAGAGAAAGCAAGATGGTAGCAAAAGGATTTTCAAAAAGATTTTGAAATAATTTCACTGGTTCTTTATTTTTATTGACAGAATTTGCTGACTGCTCATGCTTAATTATTTTAATACGCCCTTAAACGTTGCTTATTGTAGTTTTTTTGTAAAGCCATGTTCCCCCTTTTGATTCATATGCTGAGAAAATTAGTGACAGCTGTGTGATAAAGTAAGAGAGATGTTAAAGGCCACTCATTTCATAATGAATAGTGTCACGGAATTTAATCCTCAAAGCTCTGTTATTTATATCCCAGAATATCGTGCAATAAAAACTGAATTTGAATATTGTTTGGGCACAAGTCAGTGAAATTGCACATTCATAAACAAATTATAACTGAAGAGGACCACAGGAGGATTCAGCTGTCTACCAGTAATGAGTGGAAGAGAGCCCGAGAGCAACGGTGGGGAAGATTTACAGTTCCGGCCACTGGTTCATGAGGTCTTAAGAAATTTCTGCAAAGATTGAATCCTGTGCTTTGTGACTGGTTCTTAGGCATGTATCTCTCTCTCACACAGCTGTCACTAATTTTCTCAGCAAAGTGAGGATAAATCTGAACCTGTTTACCAGAGAAGCTTTCATAATACAATGCAAGAACGGGAGAAGGTGGATGGATGACATGGCATAAATTGCTGGTTCCCAATTGGTGCTGGTAATTGGCAGAGATTGGTATTATTCAAGGTGGAGCAGAGACCAAGGACAGGCAGCAAGCCCAGGTGAACAGAATGACATGGGTCAGTGTTGCAGATAGGACCATGGGAGTGAGCATGGTACAGGTTAGGACTGAGGCAGAAGCAGGAAGCAGGAATAGAGCAGATTGGCCGATGCAGCAACAACCATGAGGAAGGTGGGGGAAGATACCACCATAAGATTCCGGGTGAGGGAGAGGGGCTATACTGTGAGTGGTACCAGGAGCAGGTAGGCTGAGGCTGAGTGAGGGCAACAGGGAGAGAGAGATTCCTCTGGTCCTTCCCCACTAATCCTTGCATCATCCCCTATTCTACCCATTCACTCTCAGTGCCTCACTAAAGCGGTTGCCGGCACTAACTAATTAATTTTAATAAATAGACAATGGGGCTATATACACTAAGAATTTATTAGCTCCCAATTTAGTGCTGGGAATCAGTGAAAAGAAGCAGAGCAGGGAATTGGAAAATAGCAGGGCAAAGAAAAAGTCAAGAGGCAAATACTGTGACTAAGTTTAAAATATGGAGAGCAGGACAATAGCAGGACATGGGTGTTGTGCAATTAGGTAGGAACCAGGAGAAGGCATCAGGTCAAACATGGGCAAGAAAACCTCCTGATTAACACCCACTGCCCTCCCTCAGCTGATGAATCAGTACTCCTCCATGTTGAACACCACTTGGAAGAAGTACCGAGGTCAGCAAGAATGTACTCTTGGTGGGGGACTTCAATGTCCATCACCAAGAGTGGCTCGGCAGCACCACTACTGACCGAGCTGCCTGCGTCCTGAAGGACATAGCTGCCAGTCTGGACCTGCGGCAGGTGGTGAGAGAACCAACACGAGGGGAAAAACATACTTGACCTCGTCCTCACCAATCTACCTGCCACAGATACATCTGTCCATGACAGTATGGTAGGAGTGACCACCACACAGATCTTGTGGAGATGAAGTCCCGTCTTCACACGGAGGACACCCTCCATCATGTTGTGTGGCACTACCACCGTGCTAAATGGGAGAGATTCAGAACAGGTCTAGCGGCTCAAAACTGGGCATCCATGAGGCGCTGTGGGCCATCAGCAGCAGCAGAATTGTATTCCATCACAATCTGTAACCTCATGGCCCAGCATATCACTCACTCTACCATTACCATCAAGCCAGGGGACCAACCCTGGTTCAATGAGGGGTGTAGAAGAGCATGCCAGGAGCAGCACCAGGCGTACCTAAAAATGAGGTGCCAACCTGGTGAAGCTACAACACAGGACTACATGCATGCTAAACAGCAGAAGCAGCATGCTATAGACAGAGCTAAGCGATCCCACAACCAACGGATCAGATCAAAGCTCTGCAGTCCTGCCACATCCAGTCGTGAATGGTGGTGGACAATTAAACAACTAATGGCAGGAGTCTCCATGAACATCCCCATCCTCAATAAAGGCGGAGCCCAGCACACGAGTACAAAAGACAAGGCTGAACTGTTTGCAACTATCTTCAGCCAGAAGTGCCGAGTGGATGATCCATCTCAGGCCGCCTCCTCAGGTCCCCACCATCACAGAAGCCAGTCTTCAGTAAATTTGATTCACTCGACGTGATATCAAGAAACGGCTGAGCGCACCAGATCCAGCAAAGGCCTCGACAACATCCTGACTGTAGTGCTGAAGACTTGTGCTCCAGAACTAGCCGTGCCTCTAGCTAAGCTGTTCCAGTACAGCTACAACACTGGCATCTACCCGACAAAGTGGAAAATTGCCCAGGTATGCCCTGTCCACAAAACCCAGGACAAATCCAATCCGGCCAATTACCGCCCCATCAGTCTACTCTCAATCATCAGCAAAGTAATGGAAGGTGTCGTCGACAGTGCTATCAAGTGGCACTTACTCACCAATACCTGCTCACCGATCCTCAGTTTTGGGTTCCGCCAGGACTACTTGGCTCCAGACCACATTACAGCCTAGGTCCAAACATGGACAAAAGAGCTTAATTCCAGAGGCAAGTGAGAGTGACCTCCCTTGACATCAAGGCAGCATTTGACAGAGTGTGACATCAAGGAGCCCTAGTAAAATTGAAGTCAATGGAAATCAGGGGGAAAACTCTCCAATGGCAGGAGTCATACCTAACACAAAGGAAGGTGGTTGTTGGAGGCCAATCATCTCAGCCCCAGGACATCACTGCAGGAGTTCCTCAGGGCAGTGTCCTGGGCCCAACCATCTTCAGCTGCTTCATCAATGACCTTCCCTCCAACATAAGGTCAGAAGTGGGGATGTTTGCGGATGATGCACTCGCAACTCCTCAGATAATGAAGCAGTCCGTGCCCGCATGCAGCAATACCTGGACGACATTCAGGCTTGGGCTGATAAGTGGCAAGTAACATTCACACCACACAAGTGCCTGGCAATGACTATCTCCAACAAGCGAGTGTCTATGCACCTCCCCTTGACATTCAATGACATTACCATCGCCAAATCCCCCACCATTAACATCCTGGGGGGCACCATTGACCAGAAACTTCACTGAACAGCCACATAAATACAGTGGCAACAAGAGCAGGGTCCCCAAAGCCGTTCCACCATCTACAAGGCACAAGTAAGGAGTGTGATGGAATACTCTCCACTTGCCTGGATGAGTGCAGCTCCAACAACATTCAAGAAGCTCGACACCATCCAGGACAAAGCAGCCCACTTGATTGGCACCCATCCACCACCATAAACATTCACTCCCTCCACCACCGGTGCACAGTGGCTGCAGATGCACTGCAGAACTCACCAAGGCTTCTTCGACAGCACCGCCCAAGCTCGCGACCTCTACCACCTAGAAGGACAATGGCAGCAAGTACATGGGAACACCACCACCTCAAGTTACACACCATCCTGACTTGGAAATGTATTGCCGATCTTTCATTGTCACTGGTTCAAAATCCTGGAACTCCCTACCCAATAGCGCTGTGGGAGTACCTTCACCACATGAACGGCAGCGGTTCAGGAAGTCGGCTCACCGCCACCTTCTCAAGGGAAATTAGAGATGGTCAATAAATGCTGGCCTTGCCAGCGACGCCCACATCCCATGAATGAAATAAAAAAGAACTAAGATTGGGTAGAAAAGGAAGTGGGAGAACAATACATAGGAATGGGGCAGAAGCAACAGCAGCAGACTGGTAACTAGCAGGGCACAAGAATGAAGGAAGCAGGGCCAACAATAGTGGGAGGCTAGAATCGAAATGGGTTTATACTGAAGACAGTAGATGTGAGATAAGTCAAGTGATTATCAAAAGCATGTCCCTCTTACCCATGTCAGTCATCATGTTGCTGGTTCTCAACCTTCTCTTCTGCTTCCCTCTCCTTATGTGCTGCTCATCTTTTATTCTATTCTCCTTTCCGATGGTAGTTAGTTTGGCATAGTGGAAAGGGAGTGGGAATTGATGAAGGCAGATCGAATTTTGCACTGGTGGGTGTGCAGAGCCACAAATTGCCACAGGCCATATTTTCAAGTTGTAGGCGTGGAGTATGCCGATTACAAGAGGAATTCTGTCACAGCTGGGTGGCACATGGGGGGGGTGGGGGCAGTGGATAAGGTCGGCAGAAGGATGTGGTCAGGATGCAGGGTGGTAATGAAAAACAAAGCAAATGGGATGGGCTTTCCAGACCACTTACGTGATGTGATCTGGGAAATTTTAGGGAGCCACGAGAAGACTGAAGTGTAGCAGAGCCATGGAGGATGCAAGCACTTTAAGAGGCTTTAAGAAGCCAGTATGTTTATCATGGGTAGCATCATAAGTCAGAGGCATAGCGGACAGTGGGATGGGTTTTTCAGGGCTGTGCGGGGAAAAAAAATATACAAAAAAAAACTGCATGGGAAGTAAAGCCAGAAGTGGAGCTAGGAGAAAGGCAGACATGGAAAGGCTGAAGAACGTGGAGGACGGAGGAAGAACCACGGCTGTGAGGGGATTAGGATCAGAGACAGTTTCAAGACATGAATGGGTTTTTACATTGGTTCAGAGTAGGGATCGAGGCACTTGTTTTAAAATAAGGGGAGCAGCCCAAAGGACAAGCTAGGAGAATGTTCTTTTTATTACTGAAAACAGCAAATTTACTTAATATGACATGACTGACAAGGTAAGAATATTACATTTCTTACTTATATTTAAAAGGCACAGGCATCAAATATTAAGATACATGCCTCAAAACCTTCCTCCTTTTTCTAATTGTTTAGATTCTCCACTGGCTGGAGTCACACCTAGCACAAAGGTCATCGACCTGAAACGTCAACTCTCTTTCTCTCTCCACGGATGCTGCCTGGCCTGCTGAGTTTTTCCAGCGTTTTCTGTTGTTATTTCGGATTTCCAGCATCGGCAGTATTTTGCTATCACAAAGGAAGATGGTTGTGGTGGTTGGAGGTCAATCATCTCAGCCCCAGGACATCGCTGCTGGAGTTTCGCAGGGCAGTGACCTCAGCCCAACCATCTTCAGCTGCTTCATCAATGACCTCCCCTCTAACATAAGGTCAGAAATGGGGATGTTCGCTGATGACTGCACAGTGTTCAGTGCCATTCACAACTCCTCAGATAATGAAGCAGTCCATGCCCGCATGCAACAAGACCTGGACGACATTCAGGCTTGGGCTGATAAGTGACAGGTAACATTCGTGCCACAGAAGAGCCAGGCAACGACTATCTCCAACAAGTGAGAGTCTAACCACCGCCCCATGACATTCAACGGTATTACCATCGCCGAATCCCCCACCATCAACATCCTGGGGGTCACCATTGACCAGAAACTTAACTAGACCAGCCACATAAATACTGTGGCAACAAGAGCAGGTCTGAGGCTGGGTATTCTGCGGCGAGTGTCTCACCTCCCGACTCCCCAAAGCCTTTCCACCATCTACAAGGCACAAGTAAGGAGTGTGATGGAATACTCTCCACTTGTCTGGATGAGTGCAGCTCCAACAACACTCAAGAAGCTCGACACCATCCTGGACAAAGCAGCCCACTTGATTGGCACCCCATCCACCACCTTAAACATTCACTCCCTCCACCACTGGCGTACCGTGGCTGCAGTGTGTACCATCTACAAGATGCACTGCAGCAACTCGCCAAGGCTTCTTCGGCAGCACCTCCCAAACCCGCGACCTCTACCACCTAGAAGGACAAGGGCACCAGGCGCATGGGAACACCACCACCTCCAAGTCTCACAGCATCCTGACTTGGAAGTATATCACCGTTCCTTCATCGTCGCTGGGTCAAAATCCTGGAACTCCCTCCCTAACAGCACTGTGGGAGTACCATCACCACACAGACTGCAGCGGTTCAAGGCGGCAGCTCACCACCACCTTCTTGAGGGCAACTAGGGATGGGCAACAAATGCTGGCCTTGCCAGCGGCGCCCACATCCCATGAACAAATAAAAAAAGATAGCTATAAAGTATTTTTTTCCCTGTGCATTCTGGATCTGATTTGACAGGAAAAGAAATGAAGTCTATGCTATTCGATTTTTTTTAAATAAATAGTGACCTGGATCATCTTTTATATACTGCTGTGAAGGCTTTACTCTATGCTGCAGCAAATATCACTCTCTCATTCCTAGTTACGTATAGCGCATGCATGCAGTGCACTGATAAGTTGCCAATCTAATAGTCCCCTGAAGACTCAAGGTCATCATTCAAAGCCTGACTCAGATCACACAACAAGGCATAATTAGTAAAAACAACATTGCAACTGTACCCCTGTGCATGATCTGCAATTTTTTATTAATATCCCACCATCATAGTGGCAGTAACCATAATAATAAACATGCATTTTTAATTTTTTTAAATGATCTCGGGGTTAATGAAGAATTTGATAGTGAGCCACATAAAAATGGTGTCTGAGCTGCGCAACTGTGGGCTGTCACTTACCTTTATTTTTAAAAAGACTCTTGTCTGTTTTGAGTTTAATGACAGTCAATGTTTGAACTGATTTTCTCTGAATTTACCCAGGTTTTTGGGTCCAATTTCTCCCCTTTTTAACACTAAAAATAAAGCATGTGTTTCTAAATTGGCAATAAAGATGGACTTTAAAAAGGTCCTTACTCATAAGAAGCACCCAGCTGTCCAAAAAAAATACCTAGATATAAAGTCTTTTCAATAGGACATTATAATAATGCACCTATCAGAAAGGAGGTACAAGTTCAGTATTTTCCCTGCTGATCATTCATTTCTTCTACTGAAAAGCTGTAGCTGGAAATACAGTAGAACATTGCTTATTTTGCACATTTATTTACCATGTGTTCAATTATACACATGATGCATCTCCTCAGAAATGATATCTGTGTCTACCTCGACCATCATTGCCGCTGTGTTCACTCTTTGAGCAAGTGCGTTTGTTTGGAAAGTTTGAGCATTCTCTTACTGATGTGATAAAATATTACATCGTCGCTTTAAATTAAATGTTTTGTAGTTACTATTTTGTTTTCTCATTGCACAGTCAATGGGTGAATGGATCCACAATGAACTTTCTCCATTTTGAAAATAGCAGTAACCAAGCTAGAGATAATCCAGAGTTTTGCACTTTTCGAATTTCTACTGCAACTTATTTCAAAGCATTAACTGCAGCACCATTGAATGAAAATAAGTTTTGATCAGACTACAACTCAGTACAGATATAATCAATTTGCCAGCTGTTGTATTATGTTACAACTTACAATTAGCAATTTACAGCACCAAATGTGATAAATTTTGGAAAAATTTGCATATGCAACACTAAATGCTAGTTAACAGCTTTTCCCTTATGGTGCTATTGAAACTTAGTGGACAGGGAACTAACCTCCATCTGCACATTGGGTATGGGTTGCTAATTACATAATGAGCGTACAAGATAAATAATTGCATTTGTATTCTGCCTTTCACTTCAAAACATCTCAAAAGTGCTTTACACAATTAAATTACTTTTGGAAATGCACCGACTTTTATGTAGGCAAAAACAGCAGAAGTGATTACCTGATATCCACATGTTTTCGCAACTGCTAGCTGGTCGGTTCCCATTAATGCAGATAGGCAATGTTTTACTGTAGATGAAAACTGAATGACTTTCCTGTCCACTCATAAAATGACTGCTTGTAATAATTACATGCAATGACCTTGAATTCCCTTTAGATTGCAACCAATGGGTGATTTCAGATGATGTAGTAGAATTGTATGAGAATACACACCTTATTTTTTTCTTTAAGAGGTTAGTTTACTGCTACTGTATCGAACTCTGCATATAGTAGAAAGTTTTGGACAATACAGTAACCAGTGTTTATTTAATATTCATGTACATGATAAATGCATCATAAAAGTAAAAATTAATTTTTACAAATAAATGTAGATGGCACTTTCACAAATAGTGAAATGTGTTCTGTTTTGTTTAAAGGTATGTAAACAATATACAAGCAGTTTTTCCCAAACATGAATTAAAATTTTGACTGTTCTTTCCTTACTTCAAAGAAGGTTACTTGCTTTTACTCTTCCTCTGAAATTAGATCAGGTAGCTAATTTGAAAATATTAGATGCAATGTTCATTTGTGGAGTATGTTATTCAATTCAGCTATATGACTACAATTTGTATGAAATTAGTTCCTGCAATACAAGTAACTTGTTATGGCGAGATAACAGACAGAAATGCGGTTTCCAGTTATTGTTGCGCTAAAATGGCTGACTCTGATGCATAAAAGCTGCATGTGTCTCCATTGGATCATCGAAGGCAGTCATAGACTGCCATAGTACGGTCATAGACTTCTGGGTTTCGAAAGCATTAAGGGGAATAAAAGGCAGGACCTTTATATGGTTCCTTAGTGCTAGCTGGATTTCTGAGAGTGTGCATAATAAAGTGCTTTGAGAGCATTTGGCTTGCGTATTTCATGTGAAACTCCTTACCCAAGGGATACAAAAATGGTACAAAATTCAACAGCAGTAAAGTTTATTTCACAAGATTCAATTTTCAAATATTACAGTATTATTTTTCCAATCCATATTCTTTTTCATTTGTATATGGGTTATTATATTAAGCCCAATTTCTTCCTCTTCCGCCCCCCCCCTCCCCCCCGCCCGCTCAAGTAAGCACACGTACACATTTCCTGAGAAATAGTTTTCTAAACTGCTACTTGCAAAATTTGGTTTAGAAATACTTTATGAACTCTCAATACATCCTCCAGTATTGTTAAATGCGCAGTTTTTATAAAAATGTTAAACAGCAGCTTTTAAAGATGCTAAAAACCACTCAAAACTGACAAGGGATTCATAATAGTTTCCTGTGAGAATGCTGACTTTCATAGTCCTTGGGTATTTCTGCATTAAATATAATGCAATTATTTGCTGCTTTAACTGAATTGTACAGTTAGTGTTTTTAAAGATCTTATCTACACTCAAGTACAGAATACAGGTCAAGATCTTTGTTAATGCAAACACCGACTGGAATAATAAACCTCGTCACAAGCACAGATAAATTCAAATGCTTTACCACATGGGAGCAAAACAGTACATGCAACCTAGTTACATTTCCTCTAGATATACCACAGACCTATTTTTAAATACTTCTAGTCAAACAAAGCATAATTAAACCCATGCAATCTCTCCTATGGTAGTCATGGTGATTATAATCAATAATACTTCTATAATTGGTCTGTTCTTTTGGAAAAATAGAAACATTAATGGTCATTATGACAATCTTTCTAATTTAAAATGTCTCTAAACTGCTCATGAAAGAAAGTAACTACTCACCTTCCCAAAATTTCCAACAGTTCGGCTATACCATTGTGATGTTCAGTTTCATAAATAAACCTAGGATGAATAAAGTGATTACAATTAATATATAGAAACTTGATAACCATACAGTACCTAAGTCTATCAACTAAATCTAAAAGCCAGAATAATGTTGAATTATATAGAGTATGGCTGCCTAATGGTTATGGTACAGCACTAGCAATTCAGAGGTCATGAGTTCAAATGCACCATGGGATGCTGTGAAACTGAAATTAATAAATCTGTTAATTTGTGTGTTAACATCAGGAAAATAACCTTGAAAGCTTCCATTTTGTCATTAAAAATCAAACAACAGAAGGGAACCTACATGTGACTATAGGGTTGACTCCTAATGCCCTCTGAAGTTGCAGGGAAAGCCACCCAGTTGTAAACAATCACAACAAAGTTCAATAATAAGAAAACTGAACAGACGGCCCAGACATTGCATCAAGAAAAGAGTATGGCAATCTTAGTCAAGTCAACCCTGAAGTCCTCTTCACTAATATCTGGAGGCTGGTGCCCAAATTGGGAAAGACTGGTGAAGGAACAGCCTGATATAATTTACTCGTAGAATCATATCCATCAGCCAACATCCCTGGTTATATCCTTACCCACCAGATGTGAGCGCAGAGTCTGGAGAGAGTGGCAAAAGAAGTAGCCAACATTGACTCTGGACCCCATGAAGTATCATGGCTTCAGGTAAAACGAGGTGAGAGAAAACTCCTGATGATCACCACCTACGGCACTCCCTCAAATGACGGATCAGTACTCCTCCATGTTGAACATACCTGGAAGGAGGCCTGAAGAATGCACGGTCACAGAATGTACTCCAGGTAGGGGACTTCAATGTCCATCACCAAGAGCAATTTGATTTTACCACCACTGAGTCCTGAAGGAAGTAACTTACTCACCAATGTGCTGTCACAGATACATCAGATAGCATTAGCAGAAGTGATCACCACACAGTACTGAAGACCAAGTTTTGTCACCAACATATGGCAATACCACTGTGCTAAGTGGGATAGACTAAAGACAGATCTAGGTCCAAATCTGGGCATCATGAGGTGCTGTGGGCTATCAGCAGAATATCACCACAATCTGAAACATCACGACCTGCCTACATTCCTCAAATCTTGATCACAATCAAGCCAAGAGACCAACCATGGTTCAGTGCAGAGTGTAGGAAAACGTACCAGGAGGGGCATTATGTATAGCTTAGAATAACATATGAACTTCGCAAGGGCAATTAGGGATGGGCAATAAATGCAGCCTTGCCATTATTGCCCACATCCCTAGAATAAATTAAAAAAAGTGGAAGTCATAGTCATACTGTACAATGCTCAGGTCAGATTATACTTTGAGTACTATATCCAGTTCTGGTCACCAAGATACAAAGGAGATATTGAAGCCTTGGAAGAAGATCAGAAGAGGCACAAGGCTAATCTCTCGTGCCAGAGGACTGAGGCATAAGGAAAGACTGGGCTTTAGAATCTTGAAAGGAGGCGACTAAAAGGTGACCTTATAGAGGTATATGATAGTAAACTGCATGCAAAACATAGATCCAGGAAAACTTTTCAGGCTAAACCATGAGTAGAACAAGGGACATAACTGGTAAAAGGTAAATTTAGGACTACAACCAGCAAGTTCCTCTTCAGAGTGATAAACACATGGAAGTGAAAACCCTGGAATTATTTAAGGAACGATTGAGTGGCATGACGGTGGGGGAAGGAACACTCACAGAGGGTCTTTCTGGACAGACGAGCCATGGTGGGGTGAATAGCTTTCCTTACCTGCATTTCTTACACATCTTCAAAATAATTGTTATGTTGGTTAAAAAAATAAATATTACAACACACTAGATTCCCCATTACGGATTGAAAAAACAGCAGGCAAATTTACACAATTATTTTTTCTCCACACACCTATAAAATATATTATTGATTTGTTTTCGGATATAAGCCCTTAGGCCCAAGAATTTTCCATAGATGCGATGTAAGGTTGTTTTCAAAAAGTCTCTTTCACGTGGATCTTCACTGTCAAACAGTTCTAACAGCTGTTGAAATGAAAAAAAAAGTTAAAGTGACATTGAAACTTTATATATACATACACAATCCTAACCAAATGAGAGCTACAACTTTTATTGGTTGGAAATGGGCTTGGCAATAGTAAACAGGTAATGATAAATGGTCAGACACTATTGGATTTGGAGGTAGAGCGTGGTGGAGCTTCAGAGGGCTGTTTTGCTTCCCATGCACTTCACACTTTTAACAATATCATTTTTTTCTCAACTACACCAAACTATGTAGCCAGGTTTAGGGAAGACAGCATTACAACAGAATCAGGAGCATCCAGTTGATGTGAATTGATTAACAAGGTTTAAAATCATACCTGCATAGATATTTGACTAAACTTTAAAAATGTAACTTAGAAGGCCTCAATCAGAAAGTGCATGCTCTTTTGGCATTGTACTTTTGACACAGTGGAGGGGGATACAGGATTTAAAATTCTTAGCAAGAGAAGCCAACATTTAGCTTGCTTGCATTCAAGAAGAGATGATCAAAAGTCTTTAAAATGCTGAAAACATTGACAAACCAGAATAGAGATTAGTAGAACATTACCCATCCACACAGTGGCACATGTACTATAGACCCCTAACAAAATAGGTTAATACTAGGCCAATGAACTCCTTTAAATTAAAAAAGAGCTAAATGCGAGGTTAAGCTTAGGTTTGAAGATTGGAGGCAGATCAAATATTTTAGTGTACACTACAGTTCCAGTCTTTTTGGGGCCTTGGGATAACAACTGGTTGCTGAAGTGTAGATTGTAATGCTGGTGATATCCTGGAATTTCCTTAGATTAACTTTGGGTTTGACAGAGAAATTACAAAATGTTCTAAATTTTACCTAGTTATTCATCACTCTCAGGATATGAAATAAATCGGTGAGCATATGTCGATACAAATTGCAGTCTGTTGGATGACATTTGCTCAGTGACTTGAATGGCCTTCCCATTCCATACTTCATTTGACACTGAAAACAGGCAATTTATCTTGATTTATAGTTACTTCTCTGACTATATATGCTGTGCCTATATGCATCTCTTCACTTCACCTGACGAAGGAGCAGTGCTCCGAAAGCTTGTGATTTCAAATAAAGCTGTTGGACTATAACCTGGCGTTGTGCGACTTCTCACATTTGTCCACCCCAGTCCAACACCGGCATCTCCACATCATGGCTACTATCGACACCACAAACTGCCGGCTCAAAGTGGAGAGGATCTCCAAGAAGATCGCGCATATCGACACAGACATCAAGTTTCCACAGAGATGCAAGAAAGCAGACAAGATCCCGAAAGGACTCGAGTACAGACCCCAGCATCCACCACATTTGACCCCCTGTGACCCCACCTCATTGTCTTTGATGTAATGTTTTAAAGCTCAATTTAGCACAAAGTCTGAATCCATATAGCAACAGGGAAGTATTCCCAATGGGCATACAGCTAGCATTGTAAAAGCTGCCATCCTCTCCCTAACTCCTCCACTTACCTCTGGGGGAAGGGGAACTGAGTAATTCCTGCATCTCTCCCAATGCTGGCCAACGCAAACAAAGCAGCAGCTATCCAACCACTCAAGCTGTAGACTTGGGCTGTTGCCCTCGCATCACACCCGCAACCATTAAAAGTCCTTGCCATCTCTTAACAGCCTCACGTTAAAGGGAAAACACCCATAACAAATTTCCCTAAAGGCATGGTCAGTGACAACCCCCATGCCGTAAAGCACATATGGGACAAGAGAATGCAAGTGCTGCACAGATGCCCACTAAAACTACACAGCAACCCACCCTGCCAGCCTCCTAAGGAATCACACTATAGTCGCCAAGACAAGCCCGAGGTAAAACCAAACACAGCTACATAGACTTGTTTGCTGAGACTAGAAGAGTGGATATGTTCACAAGTTCCCTGGACATACTACTGTACATGCAAAAATCCCCAAGTACCTCATGTATGCCTTGGCCCACCAGCTGAACCAGACTGGGCCAGGATGGAGGGGTTGGATGAAAATCATATGCACACTCTACTTGGGGAACCAATAAACAAATCAAAGACCATCCTGGCAAAATGAACAGGTGGCCCAGCATGTAGAAAAGGTGAATGATAGAAAGCCAAGCCAAGCAACCCTAGGTAAGGACAAACCCTCTGCCACATAGCTTGCCAAGGTGCCTGGCACCTAGAACCACAGCCCAGTCCAGTCCAGAGCCCGTTGTCAAACTGAAACAACCATAATAAACCAAACAAAGCACCAGTACGGCTAATAAAATAAACCCCCTAAAATTAAAGGGTCTCAATTAAAAAAATCATGACTTGCCTTAAAGGGCAGACATGGCTTTCCTGCAATAAACTTATCTTAGTCCTACAGAACATGCAAATCTCACGAGTGTGGAAACCAAACCTAAACAGCCTCATTCTCTTCCAAAAGCCGAAATGTAGCAATGCTAATCAACAAGCAACTACCCTTCACAGTGGAGTAGGTCATCCCAGGAGAAAACAGCTGCTATACCTCGACAAGCTCAATTGACCCCATAGTAATGTGCAAGCAGTGTGGGGGATCTAGGCCTCATATGTATGGCAAGCCCTGCACCCAACTCATACAAGCCACACTTAAGATTATTTCTTTCTGAACACCACCTGGCACAAGTTCAGAGCTGTATCATTGGTACTATCATCTGTGACAAGCAACTGCCCTTAACTCTCCAGATATAATTAGACAACCCACTGGCACATCAAACCTTTCCTCCTTGAACCCAAATTCAGAACCTCCATCTACACCTGGCTTACCCACTTTACCTCACAGAATTAGAGCCCTAAATCCACTTTACCTCACAGAATTAGAGCCCTAAATCCACCTCAGCATTATTATGAAAGAGCACAAAGGCAGTCCTCAAGAGCCACATATAACCTATACTACACCCAGAAATCACAGGGGAAAAAAATGCGATACAGAACAGAGAACAGGTGAACTAGAAACCCATCATAAAAGCTCCGCTTAGCAAGAGCTGAGAAGGCCCTGATCTAGGGACAGCTAAACAGCCTACTTACTGTTGGTGTGTAATAACACTCTGCTACACCAAGGCCAAATACTATGAATGGGGAACATGATGATAACTTATAACATACACCATGCACAAACAAGCACAGAAAATGAGCATTGAATAAATCAGTAAATGAGAGTCAAAACCTCAGTGGTCCCATTGGAGACAAAGAGTTTGCTACGTATTATGCTTTCCTCTGCACCTTCGAGGTACAGACCACACAAGAAATGGAACAGTCCCTAGCCAACCTTCCACTTCTCCATCTCATAAAGGAAAGATATTTACCACATACTGGTGACACCCATCCCAGAATCTTTTTAAATCAGCCACAATTACATAATACATAAAATGTACAGCACAGAAACAAGCCATTCTGCCCACCTGATTCATGCTGGTTTATGCTCAACACAAGCCTCCAATCATCATCATACATAACGAAGCAAAGACCCCAATGCCGATACCACTCAACTGCAATTATGAAGTACTGATCAAGATTCCGGCCTCCAAATTAGACAGTTGCCCTGGACTAGTTTCCCCAAACCAGGTTAATTCGAGGACCACTCTTGGTAAACACCACCAGCTCAATACATCATGTTGGACCCATGTCCACACATACTCAGCTTACTACTAGCAGGGCAAGGAATCCCTACTACCCTCAAGCTTGTACAGATCTTGCTCCTAACCACAAGAAAATTCCGCGCCTTGTTGTGGCAATCCAACATCCTTCCATAACTAATGTGGTCTAAGCACACATGGGATATTTGCCTATCAGAGCAAGTAATGCATAAACCTCTGACCCATAACCAGATCAATCCTAGAGCTAACTGCTGAGCATACAGGCTTCACTACTCTGCATAACTACAAAGACTTACGCCTCTTGTAGCCTTCTGCAGCTCCGCAACCCCCTTTTCAAACCCTGAGCATCCACGGACCAGGGATGCACCTGGCCCTGTCAGAGCATCCCTCATCCTGATGTACATAACTAAGTATAGCAATCAATGCATTGAAAGTATGGTAAAACCTGCATAACATATACTCTAGCGACCCATGTTCTGAAAGTATTTAAACTTTTATTAAATACCAAGAGTTCCCATGGCATAATTTGAAGAGAAGCAGGGAGCTCTCCCAGGGTTCTTGCTATCATTCCTCCTTCAACCAACAGCATCAAAAACAAATTAACTGGTAAATGCTATATATGGGATGTTGCCCTGTACAAAAAGGCTGGCACATGTGCCAACAGTCACCACATTCAAAATAATTCATGGTATCTAAATTACTTTGAGGTATTGGAGACGTTATGAGATGCTATACAGAAGAACAAACTTGTATTAATATTGCACCCGTCATATCCTCAGGAGATCCTAGAGTGCCTCACAATGAATAAACTACTTTTGAAGTGTAGTCACGCAGGCAAAGAATGCTTTTTATAGCTTCGTACTACATCTCAAAAATGGGGGGGGGGGGGGGGGAGAAGAAACTGAAGTTAACTAGTATACTGACTGCATCCTAACACTAGCTGTAAACCTTTCTAGTTTGCTTTATGTTGATGTGACTTGGACAACACAAAAGTTAGCATCGCAGCTCTACGACTAAACATTACAAAATTAGACATGACATGAAGCAAAATACCCCATTACCAACAGAGATACCTACAAATCTGTGCAGCAATAGTCACTGTAGAATCTGATGCACCAATAAGAAGTTACACATTAAGGTTTATCTTGTCTCGACTATCACCACACACCAATTAGCAGCAAAAATCATGGAAAATAATGCTGAGCAAGATCCAACTTAATGCGGTCAGTTTGATTAACAAAAAGGTTATGCTATGCCATAAAATTAGAAAATGCAAGCTAGTAAGCCATTGCCATCTACACTGAAGAATTATAAATTTTTAAAAATGAACATGGTGCTTTAGAAGGGGGAAAAAAAATCAAAACGGCTGGTTATTTCTCTTACCTGCATTACAAATTTCTGGTCAATGTACTTCTTTGCTATATTTGGTTGAAAATCAGGAGACTCTAGAAACCTCAAGAAAAATTCATACACCAACTGAAGAAAGAAAATTTTAATAAAGTTTATTAGCATCAACAGATTACCAAGATTACTTTACATTCATTAAAGAGATACTAAAAAATATCATGTTCTAATTTTAAATCTCTTTTGGTTGTTCCATGTTGTACACCATTCCCAGCTGAGCTGCCCCATAGGACATGCACAAGTGGCTTATGGCAACTTGCCCACTAATTTTACCCCTCCCTCTGTTGGGAGTGCTTTGTTCCCAGCTGTTGAACCTGCAGCAACTAGGCAGAGATCAGGAACCTGGAGCTTTTACACCAATAGCGCTTTTAAAAAAAACAAATACACAAAGAATGGTAGGAAATATATTACTTCCTGGTGTGGAAAATTACTTAGTGCGAAGACCACAAGAGACATTAGCTGCAGGCTTTTTACCCACACTCCTAGAGCACCTCCCTCTGAGGGTGTGTTTTAACTGGTACGCAAAAGTCTAGATAACTTAACTACTCGGCAATTTGTTTCACAATTGTTTTTGCTTTTCCAGGTTTATATAGGTCTATTCTTTCTAGTTAACAATCACTCACGCTCAGATGGAGGTTGCTTGTTAGTAGTTCCATACTGATTTTCAGTGAGAAACCACATCTAAGACCTGTAATAAGAAACCATTAAACTAAAATTTTATGTAGGTGTAGAATTAAGACTATTCTCTACTTGGTCTGGAAGGGATTTTGTTTTAATTTATCCTGTTATTGATAAAAAGTCAGATTCAGTGTACAAATGGTTAACTCCCAGAGATATACAAGCCTTTTCGGATGGTTCCAAGGTGAGATCACAGAATTAACAGCTCTCTGACATCAGCGTGCTTAATTTTGCATACTACACGTTTGAGACAATAAGGGCAAATAATGACTGGTCCTAGATATTTTGTGTGATGAGCCACAGGGCCCACTCCTGCTCCTATTTCTGATGATAGAATGCCCCCCCCCCCACCCCCCCACCCAAATTAGATCTGGTGAGAGGATTAGCTGAAGAGTCATACAGGGGCTTGCAAGCTTCCACACCAATGGGACTGGTTTTCATTCAATGTGATAATTTTGATTAGCAGCTCAGTAGACCAATCCTCATCACACAGAGTTGAGGGAGTGGTCAGAGGACATTCTTTGCTTATCTCCAGTGAACCGATACTACTTGTAACCTAAAGACTGTGCCAGCTATCTCTGGGACAGTTTGCTTGTACATGAAATCTGCCTAGAATAGTGGCATAGTTGCATACTTTTATTACAAGGATCAGCAGGAAGTAGATGTATCTAATCGGAAACCTGCAATCTGTTCATTTATATAGTTAATGTAAAATAAATCAGTTTGTTGGTTTATAATCATGGCTCATCTCACTAGAGTGCTTGATCCATCTTCAATACAGACAGGAAAATGTAGGTGGCAACAGATGGTCATAGTATCCATACACACAAAGGTCCATGTTTGATCCCCAGGTAACGATATGTCTAACTAGATATTGGGCAGTAAAGGTATATTTCTCATAGTAAGGTTTGCAAGGCCTGCTTACGGGGGTGATCGTGATGCTAAGCCTAAGAGAATGGGTCAGATTTTGCTGGAGCAGGGCATCTTGTGGTGTGCCCCGTTAAGTTAGACAGAGGAAGGACTGAGAAGGAGGGTGAATTAGAGTGTGTGAATCCAATGTCAAATCAGGTATAGAAAGAGACAAAGAAAAAGTAAGAAAAAAAATTAAAAAGACATTTTTACAATCTCCTATCATAATTCACAACCTGAAGGAAGGAGACTTCATGCTTATAATTGTTCACTTTCTGGCCAAGAGAGTTTGATTGGCAGTCATTAACAATTATCATGTCGTTAAGTGTACTTGCGTTGTTAGTTACTAGACTTAACTTTCTGCGGCGCATTTAATGGGCAATTAACATGAAAATGCAGCAACTTAATGAAAATCACGGGGAGATCAAGCATGAGGCTGCATTTTCGCGAAGCTAATGGCGGAGAGGCGTAAATTGGTCAGCAACATGTGGCAATTCTCAATTCACAGGATATCTCTTCCTCGCTACGTTGCTGACCAATTTGTGTATTAGTAACAGCATGCGTTGCTCAGACATAGTTATTGTTTCAGCAAAATCTGACCCATTATCTACTGTAGACTCATGAAATTTGCAACAGTAGGCTGATGCGATTTTGCTATGTTCTCCTCTTCAATCCCTCAAATTTGGCACAAACTTCAGCATACCTGGCGCAAAACTGGTTCAGGTGGATCACATGGAAGCTCTACTGGGCCTCGCTCTCCACTACCAAACAGCTCACCCACTACTCTAGGATCACCCTGGAGGGCAAAGATAACAACAGGCTCCTTTTCTGCACTTAAAACAGCCTACTTAAACCCCTTTCCCCCGTCTCTTAACAAGCGAGAAGCTCATGGATTTCTTTGTCACAGATAGAGACTGCCTGTTTCTGCTGCTTCTTCCTCCTATTCCTTGCCCATCAAGCCAAACCTTTTCCCCAGAACCACACTACCCTAGTGCTGAACCTGTCTCTAGTTTCTCTCCCATCTCCACCATGCCCCCTCAGACTCATTGGAAACCCACCTTGATCTTATTCCCACTAAACTGCTAACCAGACAATTTCCCTGCCTGGTCACCATTGTAAATTGTTCCCTCCTCTCAGGCACCTTCTCCCTCCCTTTCAAAATTATCAGTTCCCTCCAAAAAAACCCCATCCTCATCCCCTCTGTTCTTGCAAACTGCCAACCCATCTCCAACTCTCTTTCCTCCCCAAAGTCTCTGAAGGTGTTGTCACCTTCCAGATACGTGCCCATCTCTTCCATCACTCTATTTGAATCCCTCCAATCAGGTTTCCACCCTTCTCAGCACTGAAATAGCTAACAAAAATCACTAATGACAAACTTATACCACTGATCTTTCTGTTGTATTTGACATGGTCAACCATACCATCCTCCAATGCCTCACCTCTGTTTAGCTTGGTGGGACTGTCCTTTCATGGTTCCATTCTTACCTATCCAATAATAGTGAGAGCATCTCTACCAATGGCTTCTCTTGCCATCCCTGCAATGTCACCTTGGGATTCCCGAAAGATAAATCCTTGGTGCTGCCTCTACCCCATTTATACCCCATTTTGGTGTCATCAACTGCACGAGGTCAGCTTCCACATGTACTTTGATTACACCAGCTCTGCTCGTCAAACCATCTCCAAGCTGTCTCACTGCTCATCAGACATCCAGAATTGGATAAGCCTCTACTTCCTCCAGCTATCGTCTTCAGCCCTCAACATCAGTTATCCCCCTCCATGTCCACTGCTTCAGACCGAATCAGATGTTTGCAACCTTGGCACTCTATTCAACCTCAAGCGGAGCTTGCAACCCAAAACCCTTGTTACTTCCATTTCAAACATCACCCGCCTCCACTTATCTGCCACCGAAACCATTATCCATTCCTCTGTCACCGCCAAACTCCATTACTCTCCTAGTTGGCCTCTGATCCGCTACCCTAAAGTTAAGCCCCTCCCCATTTTCTGTAACCTCCTCCAGTGCCACAACTCCTCTTGCACATCCCCATCTCTTTTCACCCCACCACTGGCAAACGTGCCTTCAGTGACAGATTCCACATTCCGCAATTCCCTTCCTAAACTCCACCACTTCACCTCCTTCTCTTCCTAATGGTTCCTTCTTTGGCTCAGCATGCATTTTTTTTCTTATGCTTCTGTGAAGCACTTTGGGACTTTTTCTACATTAAAGGGACTATATAAATGCAAGTTGTTGTTGTTATCCTTTGAACTCATGTTGCGATTGCTTGCTAGCAGTTCCATGCTGATTTGTAGTGAGAAAAAGTCCAACATAGGATCAGTATCAATAATTCATGAAATAAGCTAAACTGACAAATGTACAAAAATTACAAAATCATAGAAACATATAGCACAGGAGGCCATTTGGCCCATTGTGTCTGTGCTGGCTCTTTGAAGAGTTATCCAATTAGACCCACTCCCCATCTCTTTTTCCAGAGCCCTGCAAATTTCTCCTTTTCAAGTATATAACCAATTCCCTTTTGAAGGCTATTATTGAATTTACATAAACTTGTGCTCATCCAAAACTCTGCTGCCCGCATCTTAACTCACTCTAAATCTCATTCACCCATCACCCCCGTGCTTGCTGACCTTCACCAGCTCCCGGTGTGACAACGCCTCAATTTTAAAATCCTCATCCTTGTTTTCAAATCCCTACATGGTCTTGCCCCTCCCTATCACTCTGTAGCACTCCTCCAGCCCTACAAGCCTTCGCGATCTCTGCGCTCCTCCAATTCTGGCCTCTTGTGCATCCCCAATTTTAATCGCTCCACCATTGGCGGCCGCACGTTCAGCTGCCTTGACCCTAAAGCTCTGGCATTCCCTCCCTAAACCTCTCCGCCTCTCTTTCTTCTTAAGATGTTCCTTAAAACCTACCTCTTTGATCAAGCTTTTGGTCATCTGTCCGGATATCTTTGTGGCTCAGCGTCAAAATTTTTTTTATTGATAGTGCTCGTTAAGCGCCTTGGGTTTTACTACATTAAATGCGCTATATAAATGTAAGTTGTTGTTGAATCTGCTTCCACCACCCTTTCAAGCAGTCCATCCCAGATAAACAATTTGTTGCATAAAAATATTTTCATCTCCCTCTCCCCTCCTTGGCTTTTTGCCAATTATCTTAAATCTGTGTCCTCTGGTTACTGACTCTCCTGCCAGTGGAAATAGTTTCTTCCCATCTACTCTATCAAAACCCCGTATAATTCTGAACACCTCTATTAAATCTCCCTTTAACATTCTTTGATCCAAGGAGAACAATCCCAGGTTCTCTAGTCTCTCCACATAACTGAAGTTCCTCAACCTGGATATCATTCTGGTAAATCTCCTCTACACCCTTCCTAAAATGTGGAGCCCCGAATTGGACACAATACTCTAGCTAAGACCTAACGAGTGATTTATAAAGGTTTACCATAACTTCCTTACTTTGAGTAGTGGAGTAGACACCCCAGAAGTTTTGTAATATATATATATGCAGGGGGGGGGGGGGGGGGGGGGGGGGGCGTGTGTGTGTGTGCAGGGAAGAGGGGATGGATGAGAAGATCATGGAGGGTCATTGTCCCTCTAAAAACTGCACCATGTGTGGTCATCTTGGTCAACTTTTTCTCCCATTGTGCCTTATATAAGCTTGGGCCTAAACCACACGTTTAGTTCTTTCTCCAGTTGTTACCAGCAGTCTTGACTGTCCACACCAGAGATAGCTTATCTTACAGTTTGATTGCTCTTTAACTCATTTGTCTGCAGTTTAGTAACAGTTCTATAGCAGTTTTTCAAGTTTGTTCACCTTTGGTAAAGTTTGACAAAATATTCTGTTTGCCTGGGATCAATGTCATTTTGATCCAATCTATGCTTTCATACCTTAGTATTGGCCCAATAGCCATCTCAGCTGATTTGGTTCTTACTGACTCATCTTCGGTCTTTATTTGATGATGGCTTCTAGTTTCAAAACCTGCGTATTTCATGGATCCTTTCCACTGATCAATATTACATAACATTTATTCACATTGTACTATCATCATGACATACAAAGAATACTCTTAACTCAACAAAATGGCTTTGTGGAACCACCTCATTGACCGGAAAGCTATCTTCGGTGCAAAGAATGTCCAGGTATGATTTCCCCAAGTAGGTGCATCTTAGATTACAAACCCCTTCAGTTTTAGATCAAACAGGGGATCAATTGAAAACAGCAAACACTCTCAAAAGTGTTCCAAGATACACTAATCAGCATTCTGTGCAGTTTTGTATTAGTGCGGATATGATGGCATAGTACTCTGGGCTCGCAAAAGCCTTCTTTGCTACTGGTCACGTTTGCCCAGGTTTGATTTGTGCAGGGTTCTGACAAAAGGTCATGGATCTGCAACACTAACTCTACCTTCATCTCTCTACACAACAGATGCTGCCTGACCTGCTGAGTGTTTCCAGCATTTTTAATTTTAATTTCAGATTTCTAGCATCTGCAGCATTTTGCTTTTTAAATTTATCCTGGTGCAGATATAGACTTGAGTTCCAAATTAGATTAAGAATCGACTATAAACAGTGAGCACTTCCAAAGTGCTCCAAGTCACTCCAAGGTGACAGAAATACTTGCTCATCTGCCACTGGCCCAATATTTGGCTCTGCCATTGATCTGATGCCAGTTTTAAGCAAATGAATAGTTCATTTTTCCCACATTACAGGTGCAGCTTCAGTACCCTTCAAAGTAGTTGCCTCAGCCTGGAGGCCAGTTTTGGAATCAGTTTTGATGATCCAACCTAAGTGGTTCAGGCCTCATCATTCAAAAAAAAAAGTGGCAACCAAGTAACATGGCCCTCACTTATACTGAAAGACTGAAAAAATGGCTTTGACTGAATTGTTCAAACACAATGATTGTTTTCTTGAACTTTTGATTATTCCACCTTGCAGTAGCACCCTCAAAGGATACTGGAAACAGATTTTCTTTGTTTCTGATCATGCTCACCATTTAATTTGATGCACATGACTATAAAGAAAATTAGGGATCTAATCGGACAGTAATATTAGGTTTATATTACAGAAGGTCTTCTAACAGTTGGGGCTCCCAGTGTGAAATTCATTCCATTATACTGCAAGTGGATGCCACAGTATCGGCAACTCAATCTGATCAGATGCAATCAGGTAAACTGAATTCCTTGAATGTAGAAGTTGCACGTCTACACTTATATGAACAAATGCTTTATCCCGATCTGAAATAAAATCGGATTCTGATCTAGAATTGTGATTCTTGAAGGATGCAGATCTTGGAAGTATCTGCATTTGGAAGAATCAAGCTTGGACATACTTGCCACTAGAATTGTCTTCCAGCAAACAACACTACCACAACAAGCTGTTTCGCTGCGTTTGAACCAAGCTTCAAACTTCTGGAAGTCTAATTTTATCAGCCTGCAAGCATTGTAGTTATTTGCCACAGGGAAGAATCCGTGAAATTCCAAGATAGACCTTGAAACAAAATGCTCACATTGAACAGAGCAAAATATGATTCAATCAAAGCAAATTTGCCAGAGACTGGTCTCAATAGACTAAGATTTGGAGTGGAAATACAAACTTTAATTAAAAAAAAAACTGATCTACTGAAGTACAGAAAACAAACAGAACTTCCTCCCATGTGCACAGACAAATTGGTGCCAACAGGGCGTGGTCCAGAACAATACTTCATTTGCAGCAGACCTACTGAACAAAATGGCCACACATTGGTGCAGTTTTCAGAAAGACAGTGCTCCAAGATCATTTCCTGTGTCAGAGAAATCATGCACTGTTATATTCGGCAACTGAATGAACAGGAAAACATATTTTTAAGATTGAAAAGTAATGTTTTCATGGGTGATTGGTCATAGAATGGCATTTAAGCAATCCTTCAAAAATGTAAACATTTTCATACTGCCAAAACTCTCTCAGTATGGAAACAACAAAGGAAAATAAGCAACAAAAGGTTTCATAAGGCAATAGAAAAGAAACACGAAAAAAGAAAAAAGGGAAAAAAGGAAAAACTAATTCAAGAAACAAGGCTTTCTTCTCTGGTTGCCAGAGATCATAAGCTCTGAATTAGAACATTTGAATATTGATAACATACAGTACCTGTAGATGAGGCCACGCAGCCTCCAGTGTTGGTTCATCTTCTTCAGGATCAAACTCTGCTCCCGTGGGGTTAGACGATGGTGGTAACGTTCGAAACATGTTCACTGCGAACTGAAAAGGTTTTCAGAGGTTAGCAGTATTTCACATTTGTTAAAAATCACATTTTGGTATAGTTGAACCACTGGAAAAAATTGTGACGATTAAAATTCTAAAGTTTTATTCTAGTTCACAAATAAAATATAGTTCCAGCCTATACACAAAATTATCAAAATATTGATAGCATACATGCAAGACCCAGTGCACAGTGCTAATGAGTACCTCCCTTTTCAAGCTAGCTTGAGTAAAATGGAACCTGCAGTGCAAAATTTTGCCAGCTTGGACCACTAAAGCCCAAACTTTCAGTGAACCTATTTACCTTTATGAAAAAACTAAATTTTCAAATCCAAACTGTTCAAAAAGCCCCAAGAAGAATATCCTTCAGCAAAATATGATTAAAAGTGGATCAGAATGATTGAGCAATATAACAAATTTATATTTTTCTACTTGCCAATTTCTTCTTTCTTTCCAATCTCCCCGCAACCTAACCTGCCCCCCCCCCCCACCCCCACTAAAGATGTTCACTCTTTGCTGGGTCACTTCATCATCTAGCCCAAATAGCAGTGATTGTTGGAAGGCTCATCAACCACAGGGCGGGGGGTTCCCAAGTGAGCTGGATTCCGCCCTCACTAGATATCCATACACATTCAGATCCAGCAGTGGCGTGATTGAACTGCTAAATTAAAACATGCCTCTGCTTTAAACTTAGAGCCAAAACCTTACACCATCAATGTTACCACAATACGAGCTGTAACTTTGGCAGAAGATTGGTGGAAACCCCAGAGAAATGTAGCAATTTTTAAAATATTGTTACAATACATCTGTTTAGTTATGGATTTCCTTTTTATTTTTTAAAATAGTACTGTTGTGACGTATCCAATATCATCACCTTCTTAGGCAGACCCTCGGAACCGAAGATGACTTGCTTCCACATTAAAAATGAGTTCTCAGGTGACTGATGAGTCCAATGCGGGACCTACAGTCTCCGTCACAGGTGGGGCAAACGGTGGTTGAAGGGGCGGGTGGGTGGGGTGCTTGGGTTGATGTGCTCTCCTTCCGCTGTTTGCGCTTGGCTTCCGCTTGCTCCCGGCGAAGAGACTCGAGGTATTCGGCGCCTTCCCGGATGCTTCTCCTCCACTTTGTGCGGTCTTGGGCCAGAGATTCCCAGGTGTCGGTGGGGATGTTGCACTTTTTCCAAGGAGGCTTTGAGGGTGTCCTTGAAGCGTTTCCTCTGCCCACCTGGGGCTCTGTTGCTGAGTCCGAGTAGAGCGCTTATTTTGGGAGTCTCGTATAGGGCATGCGGACGATGTGACCCGTCCATCGGAGCTGATTGAGCGTGGTCAAAGCTTCGATTCTGGGGATGTTGGCCTGAGCGAGAACACAGACGTTAGTGCGCCTATCCTGCCAATGGATTTGCAGGATCTTGCGGAGGCAGCGTTGGTGGTACCTCTCCAGTGCTTTGAGGTGCCTGCTGTACATGGTCCATGTCTCTGAGGCATACAGGAGGGCGGGTATTACTACTGCTCTGTAGACCATGAGCTTGCTTCCGGGTTTGAGGTCCTGGTCTTCAAACACTCTCTTCCTCAGGCGACCGAAGGCTGCACTGGCACACTGAAGGCGGTGTTGGACTTCGTCATCGACGTTTGCCCTTGTTGACAGTAGGCTCCCGAGGTACATAAACCAAAGACGTTTACCGCACAAAAGGTAGCTAATCAATCTATTGTCCCTGTACTGCTCTTAGCTAGAGCAATGCAAAACTACTCACTCCATCTTTGAGACAGCAATGAATGAAGTGAAATAAATGAGTTCAAAAAGTAGGCAATATGTAGCCTATACTGTATAGTGATTTCATTCCCTTTATAAGCACAGTGAATAAAACTATGTCAAATAGAACCATGTGGTTTAAGTAAATTTTTAGTGTAAGGCTGTCAAGTTTCTTTATTATAGGCAAACAGATAGATGCTAAATAAAACTGATATTTTGATAAACTATGAAGGAAATTTTGATAAAGCTATAATGTGAATGTTATAGTGTGACTATCAGTTGCTTAATGTGTACTACAATTCAGCTTGGTTGGGACAAATCAACATAATTCTGTATAATCATTAGCATTTGTAGCAAACTTTACTCTTTGAAGTTTTAGATGAAAGGGTACAACTTCAAAGTCATTTTTTGATAGATTAAAACTGGGAGTTATTCAAGTCTTGATGGATAACGCATTTTAAATGTGTTGATCCTTTCCCTGTAGAATAATTTAGTCTCTAATTGAACCCCAATCCCATATACTTCAGTTAACCCGAAAGACATTCACACGTAGCTCTTTAATCAATTTGTGCTACATTTGTCATGTTTCATTACCTGTTAAAAATAAAATTCAATTTCAGTTCCCAGGTTTCTCTTATTCCATCACATTCCTAATAAGAGGTCTTAATTGTCCTCATCATCCACCCCACCAGTCTCGGCCTTCACAAGGTCATATTCTATCATTTCCACCACCTACAGTATGATCCCACCACCAAGCACATTTTACCCGCCAGTCTCTGCTTTCTAGAGGGACCAGTCTCTCTTGTTCACTCCACTCTTTCACCATCCTAGTTCAAGCTGTCCTTCGGCTGGTACCTTCTCACATAACTTCAGCAGGAAATGGAACACCGATACCATTTATTTCCTTCCACACCACTGTCTAGGACCAAAACACTCCTTCCATATGAGACAGCAATTCACAGGTACTTCCTCCAATACAATATAATGTGTTCACTGCTCATAGCAGTGTCCTCTACATTTGGGAGACCAAACACAGATTATGTGATTGCTTTGCTGACCATCTCAGTTTTGTCTGCAAGTGTGGCCTGGAACTCTGACTCGCCATTTTACCTCTCCTTCCCATTCTCATGTTGACCTCAGTCTTTGATCTCTTACACTGTTCCAATGAAGCTCAACACATGCTTCAGAAATATTTGAACAATGACTAACTTTAAACCTTAGCTATATCCTCCACAGAAGCGGTTCTTGCGATGTTGGTGTCCAGGAGGAGGGGAGACAGGGCGACATTTGAGTTGGAGACTCTTAATTCAGAAAAGCACAGCCAAAAGTGAAAGCCCATGGTGTGGACCTGTTTTTCTCCCCCCTTATGAAATAGACTGATCCACCTCACTTTCTCTATTGCTCCTTAATTTCTCACATTTTGTTTGTATGTACCTTTTCCATTACATACTCTCCACTCACTTGCACATTATTTTGTCCTTTTTAAATCTCTGCATCAACTCACTGATTATCCTTCGCCTATTAAGCAGTTTGCAAATAAATTAACCCATCAACTTCCTTCCTGTGATTGCTATATCTGTTAAGTCTTTCCATGAGAACATAAGAATTAGGAGGAGTAAGCCATATGGCCCTTCGAGCCTGCTCCGCCATTCAATAAGATCATGGTTAATCTTCGACCTCAACTCCACTTTCCTGCCCGATCCCCGTATCCCTTGATTCCCCTAGAGTCCAAAAATCTATCTACTGTATCAGCCTTGAATATGCTCAACGACGAAGCATCCACAGCCCTTTAGGGTGCAGAATTCCAAAGATTCACAACCTTTTAAGTGAAGAAATTCCTCTTTATCTCAGTTTTAAATGGCTGACCCCTTATCCAGAGACTATGCCCCCTAGTTCTAGACTCTCCAGCCAGGGGAAACAACCTCTCAGCGTCTACCCTGTCAATCCCCTCAGAATCTTGTATGTTTCAATGAGATCACCTCTCATTCTTCTAAACTCCAGAGAGTATAGGCCCATTCTACACAATCTCTCCTCATAGGACAACCCTCTCATCCCATGAATCAATCTAGTGAACTGTCATTGCACCGCCTCCAAGGCAAGTATGTCCTTTCTCGGATAAAGACACCAAAACTGTGCACAGAACTGTCCACTTATCTATTACTAAAACACTTGCTTATCGTTCAGTCTTCAGTTCTGATAAAGGGTACACACCTAAAATATCATAACCCATCTTTTCACTTTACAGATGCTGATTGACCTGCTGTGTATTTCTAGAATTTTCTGTTTTTATATCAGATTTCCTATGCAAGAATGCACACTAAACATACTGGCATTGCTCAGTAAGTATTTTAAAACAATTTGCATTACTGCCTAGTTTTGTTACTTTTTTTTTTACCTACCACATAGACTATGTCAAGAAATTGAGATGTGCAGTTTGATTGAAGGGGCTATTTCTTATTTATCATACTCAATTTTTGGTATAAAGATGGTCACTAATTATTTAATCACCTTTATTATGAACAGATATTGAAAGAATTGGTACCCCGTCTTTCCTTTGTAGACTTTCAAAAGCTAACTTTACATAGAGCAATATTTGAGCTGTAACTCAAGTAAAAACTTTTCCTGCATGTCCTGTTGGTTAATCTGCATTTGTAAAATCGTCCATATATTATTAATTTGTGGACTGCTTGAGAAATGACTCGGTCTCCATTTAAACGAGATTTCTTTTGGATAGAAATAGATTCAGAATGCAAGGGTGAGTATTTAATTAGCTATTAATTTGTAGTACTTTGCAGTTGTGCAGGAATACTGTTGTCCAAATACCAATTGACACTAGTCCAACACAGTTCTACTAGTCTGGACCAGTATTTACCAGTTTAAGGAATTTGATGCAGAGTAATTTGCTTTTGCTTGGCAGCTAATCAAAATAAAATAAAAAATTTTTTTTGAAGAGATAAAGTGGACAAAAATCTAGGTGTTCATACACCAACACAGGTTTATCCCTAGTCAAGTACTGCACAATAAATATATTGACAAATTACTTACCACATGGACTACTTCTGGGTAAATGGGTTCTGTGATAACATTGCGGTTGTGTGTGATGTATTCCACCATTTCGCTTAAAGCAGCCCTTTTCACTTCCTTCCATTTTAAATCACTAAGTGGATCAGCAATAAAGTCGAAAAGGACACAGCACTGACGCAGTTTTTGAATAAAAAGCTTTTCTTGTTCAGCTGCAGGAACATCTACAAAAAATAAAATCAAATTTGTTCCTTTAAAGACAGCAAATAACCATGACCCAAGAACTTAAATTTATTTTCTTTATTCCCCCAGCCCACTTTAAAACAATCCTTTTGCTGAATACATACATTAGGACTAACAAGCACTTAAAGAATCTGGGCTGAACAAAAGCTGAAGATATGCACCTGTACTACTGGCTACAACTCTAAAAATTTAACTTTTGATAGCTATAGTGACACAATCAAATGATGTGAAAGTAGGCCTACTTGAGGTCTGTTGTGGCTGTCTAGGGACACACTGCTTGAATAACTCAGGCATTGTTACCATCTTCTTGAGCACCTACCTATTGCTTGGATATACAATTTGGGATAAAATCCTCCTGAATTTACAGGTATTAAATGTTGCACGTAAAACCCAGCCTTTGTTACTCTGGATGAGCTGGCCGGGTTTCCAGAAATCATAGAAATTTACAGCACAGAAGGAGGCCATTCGGCCCATCTTGTCCATGCCGGCCGACAAAGAGCTATCCAGCCTAATCCCACTTTCCAGCACTTGGTCCGTATCCTTGTAGGTTACGGCACTTCAAGTGCACATCCAAGTACTTGTTAAATGTGATGAGGGTTTCTGCCTCTACCACCCTTTCAGACAGTGAGTTCCAGACCCCCACCACCCTCTGGGTGAAAAAAAATTTCTCCTCAAATCTCCTACCAATTACTTTAACTCTATGCCCCCTGGTTATCGACCCCTCTGCTAAGGGAAATAGGTCCTGCCTATCCATTCTATCTAGGCCCCATATAATTTTATACACCTCAATTAGGTCTCCCCTCAGCCTCCTCTGTTCCAAAGAAAACAAATGATAGTAGGCTGTTGCTTTTCATTAATATATTCACTAGAACAGAATTCCTCAGATAATCTGATGAGACCATGCCCCAAAAACAAGAGGGTAGAGACCAAAAATCTAAAACGAGCATTTTTTGTGATTTCCCTTTTTGCTGTATCACATGTTAAACGGTCACCCACCTAGGTCCCCCGATGGGTTAGGAGTAGAGAAGTCACAGCTGAATAGGTGGACTGCTACCTGACTAACTAGGTCCTAGAAAAACCCTGATCAGCTCCTTGAACCTGTTCCGCCATTCAAATGGATCATGGCTGATCTGTACCTCAACTCCATTTACCCACCTTTGTTCCATATCGGTTGATATCCTTACCCAACATGAAAGTTTAATTTGACCCAGCATCCCTTGTTCTGGATTTCCCCCACCAGAGGAAAGAGTTTCTCTATATCCAACTTATTAGAACATAAGAAATAAGCAGGAGTAGGCCATACGGCCCCTCGAGCCTGCTCCGCCATTCAATAAGATCGTGGCTGATCATCGACCTCAACTCCACTTTCCCGCCCGATCTCCATATCCCTTGATTCCCCTAGAGTCCAAAAATCTATCTACTTCAGCCTTGAATATACAGAAAGACTCAGCATTCACAGCCCTCTGGGGCAGGGAATTCCAAAGATTCACAGCCCTCAGTGAAGAAATTCCTCCTCATCTCAGTCTTAAATGGCCTATCCCTTATCCTGAGACTATGCCCCCTAGTTCTAGACACTCCAGCCAGGGGAAACAACCTCTCAGCATCTACCCTGTCAATCCCTTTCAGAATCTTGTATGTTTCAATGAGATCACCTCTCATTCTTCTAAACTCCATAGAGTATTGGCCCATTCTACACAATCTCTCATCATAGGACAGCCCTCTCATCCCAGGGATAAATCTAGTGAACCTTCGTTGTACCGCCTCCAAGGCAAACATATCCCCTCCCTAGATAAGGAGACAGTATTCCAGGTGTGGTTTCACCAAAGCCCTGTACAATTGTAGCAAGACTTCCTTACTCTTATACGCGAACCCCCTTGCAATAAAGGCCAACATGCCATTTGCCTTCCTTATTGCTTGCTGTACCTGCATGCTAGCTTTCTGTATTTCTTGCACGAAGACACCCAAATCTCTCTGAACACCAACATTTGAAAGTTTCGCACCATTTAAAAAATATTCTGTTTTTCTATTCTTCCTACCTAAGTGAATAACCTCACATTTCCCTACATTATACTCCATCTGCCACCTTACTGCCCACTCACTTGGTCTATCTATATCCCTTTGCAGGCTCTGTGTTCTCCTCACAGCTTACTGTCCCACCTAGTTTGTATCATCAGCAAACTTGGATACATTACACTCGGTCCCTTCATCTAGGTCATTAATATAGATTGTAAATAGCTGAGGCCCCAACACTGATCCTTGCGCCACTCCACTAGTTACACCCTGCCAACCTGAAAAAGATCCGTTTATCCCTACTCTGTTTTCTGTCCATTAACCAATCCTCTATCCATGCTGCTATATTACCTCCAACCCCATGAGCCCTAATCTTGTGTAATAATCTTATGTGGCACCTTATCGAATGCCTTTTGGAAATCCAAATATACTACATCCACTGGTTCCCCTTTATCTATCCTGCAAGTTACATCCTCAAAAAACTAATAAATTTGTCAAATACGATTTCCCTTTCATAAAACCATGTTGACTCTGCCTAATCATGTTATGATTTTCTAAGTGACTTGATACCACTTCCTTAACAATGGATTGCAGCATTTTCCTGACGACTGTTATCATTTTAAACACATCGATTAGATCATTCCTCAATCTTCCATACTCGAGGGAATACAAGCCAAGTTTATGCAACCTGCCCTCACTTTAAGCTCGATGGTGAAGGAGAATACATCTTTCCTGCGGTTCAGTGCCCAAAACTGAACGCTGTACTCCAGATGGGGTTTGACCAAGACTCTGTACAACTGAAGCATCACTTCCCCACTTTATATTCCAACCAATGTTCCCCGTAATTTTTTGGGTGCACGGCCCCTTGACAGTTTCGCGCATGCGTGAACTTTTACGTTGAAAAAGCTAGTCCCGGGCTGCGTGGCCGGCTTAGAGGGAAAGTTGATTCCAACCCCCTAGAGTTAAATGCTAAGATTCCATTTAGTGATTGTGTAAATGGTCACCTTTGCTCTTCCACATCTCCTAGTCTCTCTCTACTAAAATATTCTGATTTGTCTTTCTCGGACTCTAAGTGAATGACCCCACACCTCACCACAGTGAACTCCATCGGCCATTGTTTTGCCCACTCACTTAGTCTGCCTATGTCCCTTTGTAACTTCCTGTTGCCATCTACACAACCGATTGTGCCTCTTGGATATGCAACTCTATTTCTTCATTCAAGTCATCAATATATGTGCTGAAAAGCTGAGGCCCCAGTACAGATCCCTGGGGAACACCACTTGTCATATCCTGCCAATCAGAAGAGAGTGTTCTCTTTATCCCTATTCTGGCTCCTACCTCTCAACCAATTGCCAACCCATGTCACAATGTTACCTTCAATTAGGTGCACTTCCATTTTTGATAATCTCTTATCAAATGCCTTTTGAATATCTACACAGACAACTTTCCTGTCAGTGACCTCAAAAAATCCAATTAAATTAGTCAGACATGACCTGCCTTCACAGATTCATGCTGACTCTCTGATCAGCCCAATCCTAAATTTACTAGTTGGAACTTGTGCCTCCTTGTACTATTCTCACAATTTAATTTAGAGTAGCATTAGATTTACCTTTTCCATTCCCTTCACGATCTCTTATCTCCTTAGATGCTCTTTTCCAGGCTGAAAAGCCCAAGTTTCACCTATCTTTTTCATAAATCAGAGCTTTTACCTTAGGGATCAGCTTCTCGGCTCTTTGCACGATCTCTGGAGCTCCATGGTGAGCAGAACTGAATACAGTATTCAAGGTGTGGTCTGAACAGAACACTGTACAGTCTGATCATAACATGGACTTGCATTCTGCAGTTTTTGGCTATGTAGTTGCACATTCTATTAGCTTTGGTGATTGGTGTTATGCATTGGTTCAACATGTTTAGCACTGAATCTGCTAAAACTCCTAGGTCTCTTTCAGCTTCACCAAGTAATTTCAACACCCTTCATGGAGTAGGTGTTACATAATCATGGGGTCAAAACATTATTAACTTTATGTTTCCAGCTTTCATAGAGACCCATGGCATTCATAATACACTTTTATAAAGGAAGGACGTGTAATGCACAACGTATTATTCTGCTGCCAAGGTGAAGCTTTGTCCCTCTCAGCACAAAGTTTAATTGATTAAACACAGCCTCAGGCCAATCAGTTCAATTGTTATTTGAATAGCAGCTAAAGGAAACTGTGATTAGAAAATCCTCGTCAGTTTCAGGCTCCAGGTCAGTGCACCCAGCATCAAGTGATTGTTACAAATGAAAAACACAAAGCCAAAGTGCAACATCTGGATCGTGGAGTACAAAATGTGCACACAGGATGTTCTGCTTTAAATAGAAGTGTTTTACACTATATACTTTTCACACATGCAGTATGTAGCAAAAGCCAGCAACAAAAAAAGCTTTTAAATACTGAGCAAATATATAATCATTATTTAAATTTAAAAAAATGTTTGCTGCAATCCTTTTGAAAGTTATTTTGTGATTTTAGTCATGGCAACAAAGATGCTGCTGTAAATTGTAATTCCAAACTAATTTTAAAATGCATTTGCTGCAGTATTCAATAATAGGCTTTAAAGGAATCAAACAATGAGGAAATTAGCAAGAGGAGTGTTTCATCAAAGCAAACCATTCAGGATGTGAAACAACTCAATTTGTGCTTTCATCAGTGTTGCTAGGCGATCGTAAAACTCTATCTACTAAAAAGATGTTAAACGATAGTGGCTTAATATAGCTATGAAATCTTGATATTTCAAGATAATCACGCTGGATTTAAAATCTAACAAACATTTGGGAAACCATGAGACATTAGATTATCTATATTTTTCTCATTCAAAATTCAACCTTCATGAGGAGGGCAGGAGAAAGATTTGGTGGGAAGTCACTTTGAGACACCTCCTTTACAAGAAAAGTAAAGGCAGGTTGGAAGTGTTTGTTGTGAAAGAGAGTCAGAGTCATAGAGGCACAGCAGGCGGCCATTCGGTCCATGCCGGCTCTCTGTAGAGCAATCCAGTCAGTCCCATTCCCCCGCTCTATCTCCGTAGCCCTGCAAGTTTATTTCCCTCAAGTGCCTATCCAGTCTCCCCTTGAAAACATTGAGTGTCTCTGCTTCCACCACTTCCGTCGGCAACGAATTCCAGGTCACAGAATCCCCACAGTGCAGATAGAGGCCATTTTGGCCCATCGAGCCTGCACCGACACATATCCCACCCTATCCCCGTAACCCCACATATTTAATCCCCCTAACACTAAGGGTCAATTTATGATAGCCAAATCAACCTAACCCGCACATCTTTGGACTGTGGGAGGAAACCGGAGCACCCGGAGGAAACCCACGCAGACACGGGAAGAATGTGCAAACTCCACACAGACAGTCACCCGAGGCCGGATTCGAACCCGGGTCCCTGGCGCTGTGAGGCAACAGTGCTAACCACTATCACCACTCGTTGCGTAAAAGTTTTTCCTCACATCCCCCCTATATCTCTTACCCAAAACCTTAAATCTGTGTCCCCTAGTCCTTGTACCATCAACTAGTGGGAACAGCCTTTCCCCGTCTAGCCTATCCAAACCCGTCATAATCTTGTACACCTCTATCAAATCACCCCTCAACCTCCTTTGCTCTAATGAAAACAAATCCGGCTTCTCCAACCTGTCCTTGTAGCTAAGATCCCCCATCCACAGGGCCATTCTGGTAAATCTCCTCTGCACCCTCTCAAGAGCCTTCACATCCTTCCTAAAATGTGGTGACCAGAACTGGACACAATACTCCAGTTGTGACCTAACCAGTGCTTTATGAAGGTTCAGTATAACTTCTGTACTTAGAAATACTTTCTACACAAACTAGAAAAAAATATAGCTGCACCCTACTAGAAGATTTCCATGTTTTAGTCGCATATTTTTATCTTGTCTGACTATGTTGGTGACAGTAGTGACCAAATCACTGAGTAGCATTAGTAGAAGGATAGGAAACAGGGTGTTTTTCTTCCTCTTAGGAAATTATTCAGATCCATCAAGTCTCACATTTTAGTTTTAAAAACATCTCACTCCTAAAAAAAGACAGCTCCATTGAATAAAGAGGTTTGAAATGTGCCTCACTGATTATAAATCTCACTCCTAACATTTACCTTACTGCACAGTCTACTTACATTGTTTGAATCCTGATATAAAATTTCCTCCTGTCCTGCTCAACAACCGTAAGCAGTAGAACTTGGTGGCCTAGGATTTGAGCAATCCCCAAGTCAGTTTTCAGACTTTGCTGGGTCTTGCAAATTTCCACTGTAGCTTCAATTTGGTTCAAGTGCAGTTTTCCAGGAAAAATTGGTGCCACAGAGCAGAATCCTTTAGCTGCTATTCTTAACGCTTCATCAGGGATGTCCGCAGTAAACTGCTACAATATGGTTCCCGTCACTACAGTTGAGACTTGAGCTGTATTCAGACCAATTTGGATGATTCGGATATAAACTTAACACAATGAGCTTGGCAAAAAGATATTCTTGCCGATAAAGTATCTATAGAGCACAAGTGTCTGTCCTAATCCAGCTACCAATCTGATTCCTCTGGGCAACAAGGTTATGTAAATAAACGCCCCTGTATCACCATGAGAACTTTTTGTAGGTTATCTGTTGAGAGGTGACCATTGTAAGCTGTGCTCCTTACTATTTTGGTAGCAGAACACATAGGGAGGAAGATCTGGAATCCTGGGAGCGTGCAAGCTGTGAATAATTCAACTGCATCTTAAAATTAAATCTATTGATAGGATTCTCAGATGTAAATCCACCAATTAGGAGCCTAAATGGGAGCAGGCCATCAAAAGATGCAACTAGATCCTGAAACAAAGTAATTCTGAGGAAGTTTCCTTTTCCTATTGATGGCCCTTAAGGATATACTACTCCCTATCCTCCTTGGAAGCATGGTATTCTAATCTAATTCTGGGTAAAATATACAAGTTTCAGGGCAGTCATATCATGCCACAGGACCAACAGTACCAAACCATGTTATGTAAACAGGGTTCTGCAGCATGTGTGCTTTATGGGTCATTACCAGGAAGGGTGGAAGTGTTACTATAACCAACTGCACAAAGCCTGGCAATACTTAGCCAGACATCTTAAAAGGAATTTTTCAGAAAGTCTTGGATGGTTTTGCTTGATCAACAACTTTACGTTACAAATGTAAGAGACACAGCAATTGGAAGGTTTGCTGGCTAAAGCCAGTCCCACCTGCTGTGCGTTAGTGCCAAAATATAGTCAGCTGCAATCTGCATTACCGTCCTCTGTGGAAGGTGGTTTTAACACCATCTGTGCAAAGACTTCACACATTGGTCAACCTTGTCAAGTAAAATTGAGCTCGAGTCAAATTTGCAACTTGTGCTGAAGGAGGTTGTGAGTACAAACGCTTTCTCCGGAGCCACTGAAAATGTTTCTCAACTAGTTCATCCTTTTGGAATGTTCCTGAATGTAATCCTAAATTTGATTCTCTCTCATCTGGAACAATGGAGGCACGCTTCTTGCAAGAACCAGAAGTCAAGGTTTCTTTGCATTTGGAAGAATTCTTATCAATAAAATTGTCTTTGTAAGACTATTGCAGCAAGCAATTCTGCTGAGTTTAGAACACATCTTAAATTGTCTTTGGAATTGGGAGAGAATGTAAGCAGATGACATGGTACTATTGCTGGAAAGAGTCCAAGGGGGAAAAATTCAGTCGCGCCCCATTTGGGGCGCAAATATCGTCCGGGCGCAAAAATTAGCGCCTGGCGCTAATTATCGCCACTGACTGGAAACTTCACTTTTAACGCTCCGGGAGGTGATTGGAGCGCTAAATCAGGCGCTGCACACCTGTCTTAAGGCGCAAAGGCCGAGGAGCGAGGCGCTACCTCAGAGCGCTGGCGAAGCTCATGTAATGTCAGTCAGCAATGGAACACACACACAATGGCCCGGGCCAGTTCTTAAAGGGGATGGTTAATCTTGTTTTCCATCCACATCCTGCTCATTGCAGCCTTGAATCTCGGCCTGGAGAGACCTGCACATCAAATGTGCTGGAAAGAACAATGGAGAGTACCAGGCCAAGAGCTCAGAATGCAGCCCCCACAGTCTCTGCTAAATCGATACAAGGAATGGCAAATCAAAATGAACCTGCAAAGTGCTGCTCAGTACCCAAAACTCCTTCACACAACGTTGAATCTCTCCAGAAGTCTCTCCCTCTCTCTCTCAGAATGCGTAGTTCAAAAATGGCACCAACAATAAAAGGCAGGAAGCGGTCACCTTTAAATAGCGCTCCCCCTTTCCCTTCATGACTGCAGAACGCTCCCCTCAACCTGTCGTTGCTAGCGTCAGGCGGTAAGGCAGGGGGCGCCACTCAATATCCGCTCTGGGGCGATACCGGGGCGTTGCGCACTCGAGTGACGTCATGATCTGCCGGCGCAGGAGATCGTGGCGGTAGTGTTTAGCGCCGCCGCAAAATGTCTAGTTAATTTCGCGAGCGGCGCAAACTTCGCCGCGCCCGGGCGCTAGCTGCTTTGCGCCCTCTTAAGGCGCTAACGGGAGGCGCAACCAACTGAATTTTCCCCCCCCCCCCAAGTACACCAATATTAAAACATAAAATTAAAAGTACTCCAAATTTGATGGTGATAGAGAACCACAAACAGAAATGACGAGGTTAAAGCATAAAATTAGGATTATGCAAAACCAAGTAAATCACAGATTAAATAATGCAATTAATGGTTGGAAAACGAAAGAGACTAATGGCAAGTCAAAAACCATTTTCCTAATAGGGAACATTAAATGAGAGAAGAGGTGAATAAAAACGATGTAAATAGTGCCATATACATGAGATCACATATCTATCATGAAAGGAAACTCAATTGGCCAGTTTCCCAAAATATCCCATTTGGATGGCAGCTTATTCATATAAATGGAATTGTTCATCTTTCATGCATCTGTATGTGGAAAATATATCAGGAAGACCACATGAAGCTACCGTATTGCCTAAATTATAATCTGGATCATGGCTTAATTTTATAAATCTTATTCAAGATAAACTCATTGATATTTACAGTGCAATGTTGGCTCTTTGCGAGAGCAATCCAAAAGTCATCCCACTTGCCCTGTATCTTACTCTGCTTAAAATAAAGATGCAACTCTATGCTCCAACATCCTGCTTAAAGAAATCTCTCAACTTCTCTTCTGACAATTTTAAATTGATGAAGCCTATCTTTGCTCCAGTTGGAAATAGTCCTAGTATTTAGTTTCTCTTCAAAGCAATGGCTTCCCTGGTGAATCGATGGCATTAAGGTTGTTTCGGTTATGGGGCTCCCAAAACTGAATCCGCACGTGATCTAATTATTGCTTTCTTTCTCTTGTCTTTTATGTCTATGCTCTTATTTATTAAAGCCAGAATGTTATTGGTCATTTCTATTACTTTATCTACATGCACTCACTTTCTCAAGGAATTATATATTTGCATCGAAAGATCTCTGCTCATACATATAACACCCCTCAGACTCTTTCCATTGAGTTTGTAATCCCATTCCTCATTTTCCCTCTGAAAATGTATTTTCACACCTTCCTCAAAAAACACACCCTCAACCCCTCTGTCCTAGCAAATTTCCACCCGATCTCCAACTCCTTTTCCTCTCCAAAATCCTTCAATTTGGTATCGCCTCCCAAATCCATGCCCATCTTCCTGCAATTCAATGTTTAAATCTCTCCAATCAGATTTCCGCCCCTGCCACAGAACTGAAACAGCCCCAACCAAAATCATAAATTACATCCTCTAACTGGTGCAATTTTCCCTCGTCAAGCTCTCAGCAGCCTTTAACACGGTTGACCATGCCATCCTCCACCAACACCTCTCCTTTGTCCAACCACAAAATTTGGCAGTTTTATCTCAGATGGCCATCAAAATCAGACGCACAGTTCAGTATCCACTGCACTCAAGTCTGAAGAGTATGAGCTCCAAAGGTCTGGCAACAGAGGCTCACTTTTTATGGATCTTGTGAGCTGAAGTTGGATTTGCCATCCCTGGTGCTGTCCGACGAAACGTGCAGAGCTGGTTCAATGCATATCTTGTGTCATGATGCAGACACGCAGGTGCACAGAACAGGTTCTGCGTTAATTCTCAGGTCTACTCTGCAACATGACAACTGAAGTACTTCATTTCTAATTTTAAATTTGCCCCCAGGTCTTGATGTTCATCAGAAAACTCAACAAAAAGTTACAACCTTTTAATACCAACAATTTTAATTCCTAATAAAATTATACATACACAGTTAAATGGGTCTTAGTCTTAAAGAGCATCAAATGGTGTATATATCCTAGGGTTAGGGAAATGGGAGATGAAAAAAGTGCCGTAGGCAGGTTGTTTAAGCGTCACTTCCAGCAACTGTATCAAGATAAAAATGGCATTAGATTGTCACAGAGCATCCATGCTGATTCAACAGTGATATAAACTGTATTTCAGACTAGTGCCAAGTGTTCAGATATTTTGGGTATAGTCTATATTTATTTATGGATTCAGTTAGTTACCTTGTCTTGTTTATTCCTTACTGGTCAGCTTGAGAGCACCTTTAGGACAGCATACACCCAACCACTTGACCAATGAAGAAATGGCATACATGTGGAAAAAACACACTAGAGATACAAGCCTAAAATTTCAGAAAAACATCGTAAAACCTTCCACCAAAGGAAGTCCAGCACACAGTTTCCAACCTAACTGGGAGAAACTGGAAAAATATGATGAATTATACCATGTTTTGTGAAAATCACCAAATTAAACTACCGAGGTGACAGATGGTGTTAATTCTGGCAGTTCTCGACATGGTGGTTGAGGAGATGAGACTCCTGACATTAATTAAATATTTGATAAATATTTAAGGTGAATGGACTGTGTTCAATAGGGTTAGATATTGAAAGAAATTGCTCACTTCCAAATAAGTTTAGATATCTAGACATACAAAATACTTTGGAATTGCAATCTTCTTTTACCAGGATTGTTTTTAAATTAGCAGATCTCCCATGGCACTGCTCACCAAAAATGGGAGAATATATTATTTTAATAAGTATTATACCATCTAAAGTATTATTTTACTCCAAAAGTGCAACTATGTTTAACATGGTGTCATTTAAGGCCACACAATGTAATGGCTGTGTTTTCTGGAGGTTAGAGAAAAATGCTGTTTAATACTTTTTGTTAAATATAAGTTTCTAAATGAGTGAAATTTATCTGTTGCTGGAGAACTTTCCTTAGATAAGAAATCACTGGCTCCCCCCACCCCCCCAACTTATTTGTACCATTTTTAAAGTATGACAGAAATTTATAGATGACACCTGGAGTCTGAATGACAATTCACATTTTGACCGCTACAGTACATAAGGACAGAAAATACATGAAGCAAACATTTATATTTCAGTACCTGCATCAGAGTATCATTTAGCCTTCAGATCAGTTGCTGCAGTTTAGAAAACTACTGGCAGAGTAATGTCAAGCCACAAGTTTTCAATTTAGAAAGCAAATTACGACTCCTTTGAAATTGTGCAACTGGAAACTTCAGAATGCAGAATTCACAGGTAAACAACATGCAAAGTTTGACATGTCTGAAGCTGCCCTGGACTGGAATTCTGGGAAATCCTGTCCCATTTATATTACATCATGCTGTTACAAAATCTAGTAAACTAGTGCAAGTAAATCAGCAGCAATTCTTCCCAATTACATGGACAACATTTCTGTCAGACAAAACAGATTTCCTAATGTCCTGCAGTCAACACTTCTTTCACTCAAGATTTGTAAAATGAATAATGAAAATACAGCTAGTGACACAATATTGCTCCTGTGAGCTTTAAAATATTTACAGCTATGCTCTCCTGATAAGTGAGTTTATTTAGTGCGTAGTCTGTGCAGTTACTGGACTTCAGCTATGGCAGCAGTAGAAAGCTGTATGCGAGTTAGGAAGGGAAAACTAACTTGGCTTTCTCTGCTTATCACTAAAGACTAACCCCCACTGGGAGGGATGGAGTGACAAAGACAGAGAGCAAGAGCAGAGAGATCAAAGCTGTGATGAAGTCTGGAGGTGAGTGGTTCTGGTGGAATCTGAATTAAGCTGTGAGCAGGTTATTCGTGAGTAGGTGTCACTATTGATGACGCCTTCCAACACTTTAATAAAGACTGGGAGGAGGTTGATGGGACAGTAATTGATCAGATTAGATTTTTTTTGTGGATAGGATATACCTGGGCAATCTTGCACATTGTCTGGCAGTTCCTGGCATTGAAACAAAAGTAGGGCTCATCGGATTGGGGGCAATATACTAACACGGATTGAGGATTGGTTAACGGACAGAAAACAGAGAGTAGGAATAATGGGTCATTTTTGGGTTGGCAAGCTGTAACTAGTGGGGTACCGCAAGGATCAGTGCTTGGGCCTCAGCTATTCACAATCTATATCAATGATTTGGATGAGGGGACCGAATGTAACATATCCAAGTTTGCTGATGATACGAAGCTGGGTGGGCATGTAAGTTGTGAGGAGGATGCAAGGAGGCTTCAAGGGGATATAGACAGGCTAAGTGAGTGGGCAGGAACATGGCAAATGAAATATAATGTGGAGAAATGTGAAGTTATCCACTTTGGGAGGAAAAATAGAAAAAGAGTATTTTTTTTAAATGTTGAGAGATTGGGAAATGTTGGTGTTCAGAGGGACCTGGGTGTCCTTGTACACGAATCACTGAAAGTTAACATGCAGGTACAGCAAGCAATTAGGAAAATAAATGGTATGTTGGCCTTTATTACAAGAGGATTTGAGTACAAGAGTAAAGACATCTTACTGCAATTATATAGGGCCCTGGTGAGACCACACCTGGAGTATTGTGTAGTTTTGGTCTCCTTACCTAAGGAAGGATATATTTACCATAGAGGGAGTACAACGAAGGTTCACCAGACTGGTTCCTGGGATGGGGGGATTGTCCTATGAGGAGAGATCGAGTAGACTCGGCCTATATTCTCTAGAGTTTAGGAGAATGAGAGGTGATCTCATTGAAACATACAAAATTCTTACAGGGCTTGACAGGGTAGATGCAGGGAGGTTGTTTCCCCTGGCTGGGAAGTCTAGAACCAGGGGTCACAGTCTCAGAATAAGGGGTCAGCCATTTGGGACTGAGATGAGGAGAAATTTCTTCACTCAGAGGGTGGTGAATCTTTGGAATTCTCTACCCCAGAGGGCTGTGGAGGCTCAGTCGTTGAGTATATTCAAGACAGAGATCGATAGATTTTTGAGTATTAAGGGAATCAAGGAATATGGGGATAGTGCAGGAAAGTGGAGGTGAGGTAGATCAGCCATGATCTTATTGAATGGCGGAGCAGGCTCAATGGGCCAAATGGCCTACTCCTGCTCCGAGTTCTTATCAATAAGACCACAGCAGTTTTATCTCCCCACTTCCATCCTGCTGCTTTACAGCATGAATACTGTCCCAAGCCTGCCATTCAATTAGTAGCTAGATGACACAGTGTGCAGTCCACTTCCTCCCATCAAATTGGTTCATTAAGGCCTAGTACACAGCACTGTTTTTCCAAGATCCACGCAGATAGGTCCTAACTATGGCCTATTAAGTCAGGTGCCAACTCAATATAATGCTATCCTTGGAGGATTCCTCTCATTTTCTGAACAGCATCTAATTTGTCAGATACTGCATTAGTGCAGAGGACCTCATTTGACAGACTTTAGCTAACAAAAAGTGATTTAAAATATTTTTTGTGCAATTGCACACCTTTGCAGCTAAATATAGTCCGCTGATCATGCTTGATCACCCTAATGATGTTCGTGACATCATGACAATATGATAATTTACCTTTGCAGCAGCTCTTGATTGCTCTGAAGAGGCTTCAAGTATTGCATTGAAAGCCCTCTGCTTTCATCTAATAGCTCTCTTTCCCTTTGCAGTTGCCTCAACAGTACCCTGATTAATGCATGCCATTATAGGGCACCAACTTAGAATCATAGAATAGTACAGGACAGGAGGCCAATTGGCCCAACGAGTCTGCGCTGGCCCTTTCAAAGAGCAATCCAGTTAGTCCCACTCCCCCACTCTTTCCCCATATTCCTGCAATTTTTTCCTCCTTCAAGTATTTATCCGATTCCCTTTTGAAGGCTACTATTGAATCTGCATCCACCACCCTATCAGTTTATGACTTTGACTGCAGGGGCAAGAAAACCATTAAACACATGATGCGCTGTCAAGTCTGCTGTACCAGCAGTCATTGTCAGCTATTAGCATTCATTCTCTGCCAGCCAACAGGAAAAATACTCTGCAAAATTGGGCTACCAGTGTGATCTTTTGGTGGCTAATACTGAATGCTCTTCCAAAATGAGTCACTTTATCTAAGAGCCCAGATGAAAATGAATCTCTTATTGATAGTCACAAATTGATGCTAAACTGATGGGGAAAAAAAACTTGCTCCTCTTTGAGGAGCGCCATGGGGTCTTGTATGTCTACCCGAGGGTACAGAAAGGGCCTCGGTTTAATATCTCACCCGAAAATACCTGACAGTGCAGCACTCCCCTAGTGCTGCACTCAGTGTCAGCCTAGATTATGTGCTTAGGTCTAGAGTAGGGCTTGAACCCATGACCTAGTGTCTCAGAGGCAAGAGTGTGCCAACACTGACTTTTGCACCTAATTACAGAATCATAGAATGGTTACAGCACAGAAGACCATTCGGCCCGTCGATCCCGTGCCAGCTCTCTGCAACAGCGCTTCAGCTAGTCTCACTCACCCACCCTTTCCCCGTAGCCCTGCAAAAATGTTTTCCTCCAGGTACTTATCCAATTCCCTTTTGAAAGCCACGATTGAATCTGCCTCCACCACCCTTTCAGGCAGTGCATTCCAGATCCTAACCACTTGCTGCGTAAAAAAGATTTTCCACATATCGCCTTTGGTTCTTCAGCCAATCACCTTAAATCTGTGTCCTCTGGTTCTCGACCCTTCCGCCAATAGGAACAGTTTCTCTCTATCTACTCTGTCTAGCCCCCTCATGATTTTGAACACCTATCAAATCTCCTCTCAACCTTCTCTGCTCTAAGGAGAACAACCCCAGCTTCTCCAGTCTATCCACAACTGAAGTCCCTCAGCCCTAGAAACACTCTCATAAATCTTTTCTGCACCCTCTCTAAGGCCTTCACATCCTTCCTAAAGTGCGGTGCCCAGAATTGGACACAATACTTCAGTCGAGGCCGAACCAGTGTTTCATCATAACTTCCTTGCTTTTGTACTCTATGCCTCTATTTATGAAGCTCAGGAGCCCATATGCTTTTTTTAAACGGCTTTCTCAATCTGCCCTGCCACCTTCAACAATTTGTGCACATATACCCACCTTCATGCACTCCCTTTAGTTTATATTGCCTCTCCTCGTTCTTCATACCAAAATGTATCACTTCGCATTTTTCTGCGTTAAATTTCATCTGCCACTGTGTCCTCCCATTCTACCAGCCTGTCTATGTCCTCTTGAAGTCTATCACTATCCTCCTCACTGTTCACTATACTTCCAAGTTTTGTGTCATCTGCAAATTTTGAAATTGTGCCCTGTACACCTAAGTCGAAGTCATTAATGTATATCAAGAAAAGCAGTGGTCCGAGAATCGACCCCTGGGAAACCACACTGTGTACCTTCCTCCAGTCCGATAAACAACCGTTCACCACTACTGTGTTTCCTGTCACTTAGCCAATTTCGTATCCATGCTGCCACTGTCCCTTTTATTCCATGGGCTTCAACTTTGCTGGCAAGCCTATTATGTGGCACTTTATCAAACGCCTTTTGGAAGTCCATGGACACCACATCAACCGCGTTGCCCTAATCCACCCCTTGTTACCTCATCAAAGAACTCAATCAAGTTAGTTAAACACGGTTTACCTTTAACAAATCCATGCTGGCTTTCCTTAATTAATCCACACTTGTCCAAGTGACTGTTAATTTTGTCCCCGGATTATTGTTTCTTAAAGCGTCCCCACTACCAAGGTTAAACTGACTGGCCTGTAGTGCTGGGTTTATCCTTTCACCCTTTTTTAAACAAGGGTGTAACATTAGCAATTCTCCAGTCCTCTGGTACCACCCCTGTATCCAAGGAGGATTGGAAGATTATGGCCAGTACCTGCGCAATTTCCACCTTTACTTCCCTTAGCATCCTAGGATGCATCCTGGTGACTTATCTACTTTAAGTACAGCCAGCCTTTCTAGTACCTCCTCTATCAATTTTTTCCCAGCCAGTATCTCCACTACCTCCTCTTTCACCATGACTTTGGCAGCATCTTCTTCCTTGGTAAAGACAGATACAAAGTATTCATTTAGTACCTCAGCCATGCCCTCTGCCTCCAATCTGTTCCCTAATCGGCCCCACCTCTCCTCTTACTACCCGTTTACTCTTTATATGCCTATAGAAGACTTTTGGATTCCCTTTTACGTTAGCTGCCAATCTATTCGCATACACTCTCTTTGCCCCTCATTTCCTTTTTCACTTCCCCTCTGAACTTTCTATATTCAGCCTGGTTCTCACTTGTATTCTCAACCTGACATCTGTCATATGCCCCCTTTTTCTGCTTCATCTTACTCTATCTCTTTCGTCATCCAGGGAGCTCTGGCTTTGGTTGCCCTACCTTTCCCCCTCGTGTGAATGTACCTCGACTGTACCTGAACCATCTCCTCTTTAAAGTCAGCCCATTGTAATTATAGGACATTAGAAAGAGATGAAATGAAGTCTATCTTTAAGCAGGTTTCAAAATTTCAGTCAGAAAATGTTGTCCCTGCCATTAAAAACTGTCAATCTCAGAAACAAGTAGGTAGCTTTGTGGGACTTACCCTAGATGTTGCTAGTCTTTATTTTGGTTGCAAAGTAAAGCTTACAGTTTAAAAAGGACTATGAAAGCGCGATCATATGCAATTTTTAAAACCAATAGTGAATTGCCACAATGCACAGATCGAGAAAACTGCTTCAACCATGACAGACAAAAGGGCAGTGAGTGGGAACATATTTTCCTTCTCACTGTGGCAACTTTTTTCTCTCCCGTCAGTGAAACCACCTACAGCATAAATAGGGCTGCATCATCAAAAAGTTAACACTTAAAATACTCCAAGCTGTGTTCCAATGCAGTCTGACAGTGGAAACAAGTTAAGGTCAAAACAGTCTAATCTGAAATACAAAGCAGCAAGTTCAAATCTCTGCAGCTTGAACTAGTCAGGGGAACGGTAGCATAGTGGTTATGTTACTAGACAGGTAACATTCGCGCCACACAAGTGCCACACAAGTGCCGGGCAATGACTATCTCCAACAAGCGAGCATCTAACCACCGTCCCTTGACATTCAACGACATTACCATCGTCGAATCCCCTACCATCAATATCCTGGAGGGTCACCATTGACCAGAAACTTAACTGAACCAGCCACATAACTACTGTGGCAACAAAGAGCAGGGTCCCCAAAGCCTTTCCACCATTTACAAGGCACAAGTCAGGAGTGTGATAGAATACTCTCCGCTTGCCTGGACGAGTGCAGCTCCAGTAACACTCAAGAAGCTCGACACCATCCAGGACAAAGCAGCCCGCTTGATTGGCACCCCATCCACCACCTTAAACATTCACTCCTTCCACCACCGGCGTACTGTGGTTGCAGTGTGTACCATCTAAAAGATGCACTGCAGCAACTCGCCGAGGCTTCTGCGGCAGCACCTACCAAACCCGCGACCTCTACCACCTAGAAGGACAAGGGCAGCAGGCGTATGGGAACACCACCACCTCCAAGTTCCCCTCCAAGTCACACACCATCTGGACTTGGAAATATATCGCCGTTCCTTCATTGTTGCTGGGACAAAATCCTGGAACTCCCTCCCTAACAGCACTGTGGGAGTACCTTCACCACATGGACTGCAGCAGTTCAAGAAAGCGGCTCACCACCACCTTCTCAAGGGCAACTAGGGAGGGCAATAAATGCTGGCCTTGCCAGCGACATCCACATCCCATGAACAAAATTTTTTTTTTTTTTTTTAATTGTTTGAGCAGCTGCAATCTAAACTTGAGAGAATCAGGGTAGAGTGTTTGGATACATTTTTGCACTCAATGTCAGCATCAACTACATAGTTGGGAAAAGGGGTTCGCAGCTTCGACATTTTATCTTAATCCCAACCTCAGGATAGCACCCTCTGGAGCACTGGTGCAACATTCATTTTTTCCATGAATGAGCTTTGTAGCATTGGTATGAATTTTCCAACTTAGTGCCTAATTAAATGCTCTAGACTCACTTCCACTCTGATCTAGGTTGAGATTACCTAAACTCATTACACTGGAACATCAAGAAAGACAGAAAGATATTCTTGGAATGCATGCGAGATGGTTTCCTGGATCAGTATGTGGAGGAACCAACCAGGAAACAGGCTATTCTGGATCTGGTATTGTGTAATGAGAAAGGGCTAATCAATAATCTTGTGGTAAAGGGGCCTTTAGGGACAAGTGACCATAATATGATTGAATTTTATATTAAGTTTGAGAGTGATGTAGTCCAATCTGAAACGAAGGTCTTCAATCTAAACAGAGGAAACTACAAGGGTATGAGGGACAAGTTGGCCATGGTAGATTGGGAGACTACACTAAAAAGGTATGAAGGTGGACATACAATGGCGAACATTCAAGGAAATAATGCATAATTTGCAACAAACATATATTCCTCTAGGGCATAAAAACCCAAAAGGAAAAGTGATCCAACCATGGCTAACAAAAGAAATTAAAGCTAGTATTAAGTCAAAGGAGGAAGCTTATAAAGTTGCCAGAAAAAGCGGTCAGCCTGAGGATTGGGATCTTTTCAGAAATCAGCAAAGGGGGACCAATAAATTGATAAAGAAAGGGAAAATGGAATATGAGCACAAACTAGTGAAAAATATAAAAACAGATTTTAAAAGCTTCTATAGGTATGTGAAAAGGAAAAGACTGGCGAAGGTAAATGTAGGTCCTTTACAGTCAGAGACGGGAGAATGTATAATGGGGAATGAGGAAATGGCAGGGAAATTAAATACTTTGTTTCTGTCTTCACGGAGGAAGACACAAAAAACCTCCCAGAAATACGAGAAAACCAAGGGTGTGGCGAGAATGAGGAACTTAAAGAAATTATTAGTAAAAAAAAAAAAACAGTACAGGAAACTTTTGTTTATCCGGCACCCAAATATCCGGAATTCTCGCTTAACCGGCAAAAATCATCCTCCGAAAATTCCTCTCAAATAACCGGCAATGTTGCCGAGTCGCAGTCGAGTCTCCGCGAACGGCGAGTACTCCTCTCAAATAACCGGCAATGTTGCCGATCCCGAGAACGCCGATTTAGTCAGTAGGGGTAGTTTTCAAAAGTGCCACTACTCGGCCTCCTGGCGCTGTCGGAAGTATACTGCACATTTCTTGATTTATTTATTTTTCTTTGTTAAAAATAGCCTCGGTAGATATAACTCTCCGTTATCCGGTACTTTCGATAAACCGGCACCACGCCGGTCCCGTCAGTGCCGGTTAATAAAGAGTTTCCTGTACTAGCAAAATTAATGGGACTAAAAGTCAATAAATCTCAAGGACCGGATGACCTACATCCTAGGGTTTTGAAAGAGGTGGCCATTGGGATAGTGGACGCATTGGTTGTCATCTTCCAAAACTCTACAGATTCTGGAACGGTTCCTGCAGATTGGAGGATAGCAAATGTAACCCCGCAATTTAAGAAAGGAGGGAGAGAGAATTAGCCTCATCAGTAATTGGGAAAATACTGGAATCTATTATAAAGGATGCAACAACTGGGCACTTAGAAACTAATAGTAAGATTGGGCAGAGTCAACATGGATTTATGAAAGGGAAGTCCTGTTTGACAAACCTACTGGAGTTCTTTGAGGATGTAACTAGTGGAGTAGATAAAGGGGAACCGGTAGATGTGGTGTATTTGGATTTTCAGAAGGCCTTCGATAAGGTCCCACACAAGAGGTTGGTGAACAAAATTAGGGCACATGGAATTGGGGGTAATATACTAGCATGGATTGAGAATTGGTTAACATACAGAAAACAAAGAGTAGGGATAAACAGGTCTTTTTCAGGATGGCAGGCTGTGACTAGTGGGGTACCACAAGGATCGGTGCTTGGGCCCCAGCTATTCACAATCTATATCAATGATTTGGATGAGGGGGCTAAATGTAACATTTCCAAATTTAAGGACGTGGTAACAGGGCACTTAGAAAATAATAATAGGATTGGGGAGAGTCAACACGGATTTATGAAAGGGAAATCGTGTTTGACAAATCTGTTACAGTTTTTTGAGGTTGTAACTAGCAGAATAGATAAGGGGGAACCAGTGGATGTGATGTATTTGGATTTTCAGAAGGCATTCGATAAGGTGCCACACAAGAGGTTATTAAACAAAATTAGGGCTCATGGGATTGGGGGTAATATACTAGCATGGATTGAGGATTGGTTGACTGACAGAAAAGAGTACGAATAAACGGGTCATTTTCGGGTTGGCAGGCTGTAACTAGTGGGGCACCGCAAGGATCAGTGCTTGGGCCTCAGCTATTCACAATCTGCATCAATGATTTGGATGAGGGGACCAAATGTAATATATCCAAGTTTGCTGATGATACAAAGCTGTGTGGGAATGTAAGAAACATAGAAACATAGAAACTAGGAGCAGGAGTAGGCCATTCGGCCCGTCGAGCCTGCTCCACCATTCAATACGATCATGGCTGATCATCCAAATCCAGTACCCTGTCCCTGCTTTCTCACACAGAATCCCCATCGAGCCTGCACCGACATATATCCCACCCTATCCCCGTAACCCCACGTATTTAATTCCCCCTAACATATCCCATCCTATCCCCGTAACCCCACATATTTAATCCCCCCCTAACACTAAGGGTCAATTTATCATAGCCAAATCAACCTAACCCGCACATTTTTGGACTGTGGGAGGAAACCGGAGCACCCGGAGGAAACCCACGCAGACACGGGGAGAATGTGCAAACTCCACACAGACAGTCACCCGAGGCCAGATTCGAACCCGGGTCCCTGGCGCTGTGAGGCACCAGTGCTAACCACTATGCCACCGTGTTGCCCATAGCTGTGAGGGGGATGCAAGGAGGCTTTAAGGGGATATAGACAGGTTAATTGAGTGGGCAAGAACATGGCAAATGGAATATAATGTGAGAAATGCGAAGTTACCCACTTTGGTAGGAAAAATAGAAAAGCAGAGTATTTTTAAATGGTGAGAGATTGGGAAAATGTTGGTGTTCAGAGGGACCAGGGTGTCCTTGTACACAAATCACTGAAAGTTAACATGCAGGTACAGCAAGGAATTAGGAAAGCAAAGTATGTTGGCCTTTATTACCAGAGGATTTGAGTATAAGAGTAAAGACGTCTTACTGCAATTATATAGGGCCCTGGGGTGACCACACCTGGAGTATTGTGTACAGTTCTGGTCTCCTTACCCAAGGAAGGATATACATGCCATAGAGGGAGTGCAACGAAGGTTTACCAGACTGGTTCCTGGGATGGGGGGATTGTCCTTTGAGGAGAGATTGAGGAGACTAGGCCGATATTCTCCTAGAGTTTAGAAGAATGAGAAGTGATCTCATTGAAACATACAAAATTCTTACAGGGCTTGACAGGGTAGATGCAGGGAGAATGTTTTCCCTGGCTGGGGAGTCTAAAACCAGGGGTCACAGTCTCAGAATAAGGGGTCGACCATTTAGGACTGAGATGAGGAGAAATTTCTTCACTCAGAGGGTGTTGAATCTTTGGAATTCTCTACCTCAGAGGGCTGTGGAGGCTCAGTCGTTGAGTATATTCAAGACAGAGATAGATAGATTTTTGAATATTAAGGAAATCAAGGGATATGGGGATAGTGCAGGAAAGTAGAGATGAGGTAGAATATCAGCCATGATCTTAAAGGCTCGAAGGGCCAAATGGCCTACTCCTGCTCCTGTTTCCTGTTATACAGTTCTTCCAAATTCAACATTTCATATGTTGTTTTCGAAATATCCCCAAATGGGAGGGAATATAGACAATTGGAAGACTTTTCTATTTCATTAAGCATATTATGTCATGATTCCTTCAGATATCTCTTTTCAAGATTAAACAACCCCAGCTTAGCTGCTCTTTATAGTTCATCACTCTAACACGTTGATACAAAGATAGGTGGGAAAGCAAATTGTGTGGAGGACGCAAAGAATCTCCGAAGGGACATAGATAGGCTAAGTGAGTGGGCAGGAATCTGGCAGAGGGAGTATAATGTGGGAAAATGCGAGGTTATCCACTTTGGTAGGAAAAATAAAAAAGCCAATTATTATTTGAATGGAGAGAGATTACAAAATGCTGAGGTACAGAGGGATCTGGGGGTCCTTGTACATGAATCACAAAAAGTTAGCATGCAGGTACAGCAAGTAATTAGGAAGGCAAATGGAGTGTTGACCTTTATTGCAAAGGGAATGGAGTATAAAGGTAGGGAAGTCCTGTTACAACTGTACAGGGCGTTGGTGAGACCACAACTGGAGTACTGTGTACAGTTTTTGTCTCCTTAGTTAAGGAAGGATATACTTACATTGGAGACAGTTCAGAGAAGGTTCACGAGGTTGATTCCGGAGATGAAAGGGTTGTCTTATGAAGAAAGGTTGAGCAGGTTGGGCCTATACTCATTGGAGTTTAGAAGAATGAGAGGGGATCTTATTGAAACATATTAAGATTCTGAAGGGGCTTGACAGGGTAGATGCAGAGAGGATGTTTCCCCTCGTGCGGGGAATATTGAACTAGAGGGCATAATTTCAGAATAAGGGGGCACCCATTTAAAACGGAAATGAGGAGGAATTTCTTCTCTCAGAGGGTCGTGAATCTTTAGAATTCTCTTCCCCAGAGAGCTGTGGAGGCTGGGTCATTGAATATATTTAAGGTGGAGATAGACAGATTTTTGAATATTAAGGGAGTCAAGGTTATGGGGAGCAGGCAGGGAAGTGGAGTTGAGGCCAAGATCAGATCAGCCATGATCTTATTAAATGGCGGAGCAGGCTCGAGGGGCCAAATGACCTACTCCTACGTCTTATGTTCTTATGTAACACTAGGATCAGCCTCATTGCTCTCCTTTGTACAAGCTACAGGACCTGGATGGCCTTCTCATGCTGTGGCAACCATAACTGTACGCAGTACTCCGGGTGAATTCTGGTAGAATATAGCGTGAGAAATGATTTACACTGATGCAACAGGCAGTATTTTAAGTATCTGCTTTAGCCACAGTTTTGAGGCAATATAAAAGGAAGAGTTACTATCCATAGGGCATTGCAGTTCTCAATTTGTTACATTACTCAGAGGTTAAGTTGCTGGTGCAATTCAGTTTGAACCACAATCGAAGCAATGTAGAAGTGAAACAAAATCTAAAAACATTAGAAAACTGTTAGTAATAGTGAGCTAAGCAAAGCTTTATCAAAAAAAAACTTGCATTTATATAGTGCCTTTTACGTTCTCTGGTCATCCCCATACAGTTTACACTTTCAAAGTAATTTGTTGGCTGTGGTCACTGCTGTTAATTAAGCAAACATGGCAACCAATTTGCACATAGCAAAGTCCAAACTTTGAAGAGACATCTGTACCTTTTTCAAACTAGAGTGCTTTATTAAAGGATTAAATAAATTCCACATATATTACAAAATAAGTGACAATGAAACGTTCCTGACTATTAATGAATGAATCCCAGAGTACTAAAAGAGGTAGCCATGGAAATAGTGGATGCATTGGTTGTCATCTTCCAAAATTCTATAGATTATGGAACAGTTCCTGCAGATTGGAAGGTGGCAAATGTAACCCCACTATTTAAAAAAGGAGGGAGAGAAAACAGGGAACTACAGACCAGTTAGCCTAACATCAATAGTCGGGAAAATGCTAGAGTCTATTATAAAGGATGTGATAACAGGACACTTAGAAAATATCAACGGGATTAGACAAAGTCAACATGGATTTATGAAAGGGAAATCGTGTTTGACAAACCTACTGGAGTTTTTTTGAGGATGTAACTGGTAGAATAGATAAGGGAAAACCAGTGGATGTGGTGTATTTGGATTTTCAGAAGGCCTTTGATAAAGTCCCTCCCACATAAGAGGTTAGTGTGCAAAATTAAAGCACATGGGATTGGGGGTAATATACTGGCATGGATTGAAAATTGGTTAACAGACAGGAAACAGAGAGTAGGAATAAATGGGTCTTTTTCGGGGTGGCAGGCGGTGACGAGTGGGGTATCACAGGGATCAGTGCTTGGGCCCCAGCTATTCACAATATATATCAATGATTTGGATGAGGGAACCAAATGTAATATTTCCAAGTTTGCTGACGACACGAAATTAGGTGGGATTGTGAGTTGTGAGGAGGATGCAAAGAGGCTTTAAGGCGATTTAGACAAGTTGAGTGAGTGGGCAAATATATGGCAGATGCAGTATAACGTGGATAAATGTGAAGTTATCCACTTCGGTAGGAAAAACAGAAATTATTTAAATGGTGCTAGATTGGGAAATGCTGATGTACAAAGGGACCTGGGTGTCCTTGTACACCAGTCACTGAAAGCAAACATGCAGGTGCAGCAAGCAGTTAGGAAGGGAAATGGTACGTTGGCCTTCATTGCAAGAGGATTTGAGTACAGGAGCAAGGATGTCTTACTACAGTTGTGAGAAGTCGCACAACACCAGGTTATAGTCCAACAGATTTATTTAATTTTACAAGCTTTCGGTGCTGTCGCTCCTTCGTCAGGTAAGTTAGCAATGAGAGAATCTCCCAGAATTCACAATTTAAACCCAGACAAAATCTATTCACATTATTCGCTACAACAAAGAGCACAGCCAAGACAATGAGATGTGTCCCAGGGGGTCCAACGTGTCAAACCACCTGCTGGCTGCATATCCTGTCAATTTGTGTTCTTGTGTTAGCCTTTTTAAAAAAAAAACCCAAAAAAAAAACCCAAAAAAAAACACCTGGGAAGACCGGCCATGATGTCAAGTCACGTTCTGTATCGTGACATGAACCCGATATCGCGATTGAGGCCATCCTCATGAGTGCGGAACTTGGCTATCAGTTTCTGCTCTATGATTTTGCGCTGTCGCGTATCTCGAAGGCCGCCCTGGAGAACGCTTACCCGCAGATCCGAGGCTGAATGCCCCTGGCTGCTGAAGTGTTCCCCGACTGGGAGGCAACCCTCCTGCCTGGCGATTGTTTAAATTGTGAATGGGTTAAAATGGGTTTAAATTGTGAATTCTGGGAGATTCTCTCATTGCTAACTTACCTGACGAAGGAGCGACAGCACCGAAAGCTTGTAAAATTAAATAAATCTGTTGGACTATAACCTGGTGTTGTGCGACTTCTCATTTTTGTCCACCCCAGTCCAACGCCGGCATCTCCACATCATTACTACAGTTGTACAGGGCCTTGGTGAGACCACACCTGGAGTACTGTGTGCAGTTTTGGTCTCCTTACCTAAGGAAGGATATACTTGCCATAGAGGGAGTGCAGCGAAGGTTCACCAGACTGGTTCCTGGGATGGCAGGACTGTCGTATGAGGAGAGATTGGGTCGACTAGGCCTGTATTCACTAGAGTTTAGAAGAATGAGAGGGGATCTCATTGAAATGTATAAAATTCTGACAAGGCTGGACAGACTGGATGCAGGGAGGATGTTTCCCCTGGCTGGGGTGTCTAGAACAAGGGGTCACAGTCTCAGGATACAGGGTAGGACATTTAGGACTGAGATGAGGAGAAATTTCTTCACTCAGAGGGTGGTGAACCTGTGGAATTCTCTACCACAGAAGGCTGTGGAGGCCAAGTCACTGAATATATTTGAGATAGATAGATTTCTAGACACAAAAGGCATCAAGGGGTATGGGGAGAGAGGGGGAATATGGTATTGATATAGAGGATCAGCCATGATCATATTGAATGGCGGAGCAGGCTCGAAGGGCCTACTCCTGCTCCCTATGTTTCTAATTCTAGCCAACAATTCTCCCTAATCAATTGCCAAAAACAGGCCAACTGGCCATTCATCTAATTGCTAAATGTGGAACCTTGCTTGTGCAATTGATTGCTGTGTTTAGCTATATAACAGTAACTGCACTCCAAAAAGTAATTAATTGGTTATGAAACACTTTGGCATGCCTTGACTACGTGGTACAATGCTTTATAAGTACATATAGAAAAACAGGGAGGCCAGTCTGAATTCAAACTCAGGTTTTAGGTGAAAGGACATCTTTCTTAATGAAATGGATCGCACAACCTTTTAACACTAAACCAAAATAAACTGGTCAAACAATTGAGCTAAACTTGCCAAATTTTTTTACTTCACTATTTTAACTGACGCAACAAAATTTCTAAGTTTCCCAAAACAATGTATAATAAATACAGAAGATGTTAGGCAATCAACTTTTTTTGTTGCATGATGGTAGTACTACTGAATAATCTTTTCATTTTGCATTTACTGACATTATATACATTGAGACAATACACAATCTTAACCATTAGCAATAGGATACTCCTCTCACTTACTTGGATTGGAGGGGATAATAGTTATAGAATTTACTGTTTATGGGCTGCAAATCAATAAAATGTTTCCAAACTATATCTGGAGATGGGTGATAGCATCTTACTGAAAACCAATGTTAGATGGATGACCTTTAAGAAATGTATGGCAGCATCAAGTTTTGATTGATTTCATAGAGACTTGATACCAGGGGCAATGAAACAAATAAAAAACAGAACATTGTTAAATATCAAATGTGGGGGAACTGTGTGAATGAGTTTGGGCAGTTTCAATCCAGTTACGAATGGGCATGGATCTACAGCACAAAACTGCACCATATAAATTAGAGCACACGGGGTCAGGGGACAAGTAGCAGAAGGAATAGCTAGCTGGCTGCAAGACAGAAAGCAGAGGTTAGTGGTAAAGGGTAGCTATTCAGAGTGGCTGAAGTTGGAAAATGGGGTCCCCACAAGGATCTGTGCTGGAACCACTGTTGTTTACAATTTATATTAATGCTATAGACTTTGGAATCAAAAAACACAATTTCTAAATTTGCGGATGACACCAAATTGGAGGAGTATAGTCAATACTGAGGAAGACTGCAACAAATTACAAAACAACATTAATAAACTTGCAGACTGGGCATATAATTGGCAAATGTGTAAGAAAAATAAGGAGGTCATTTATTACTGTACTTGGAAAATACAAATCTAAATAGGGTAGAGGAGCAAAGGATCTGGGAATACAAATATACATCACTAAAAGTAGTGACACAGATTAAAAGCAACCAAGCACTAGGGTTTATTTCTAGAGGGATAGAATTAAAAAGTAGAGACGTTATGCTAAACATGTATCGAACCTTGGTTGGACCACACTTGGAGTATTGTGTACAGTTCTGGTCGCCACATTATAAAAAGGATAGAGGCACTGGAGAGGGTGCAAAAAAGATTTACAAGGACGATACCAGAAATGCAAGGTTACACCTTACAGGAAAGGATGAACAGACTGGGTCTCGAGGCTGAGGGGTGACCTAATGGAGGTCTTTAAAATTATGAAAGGTTTTGATACAGTAGTCACAGGGACAGTGTTTCCACGTGTGGGGGAGAGCAAAACTAGAAGCCATCAATATAAGGTAGTCACCAAGAAATCAAATAGGGAATTCAGAAGGAACTTCTTTACCCAGAGAGTGGTGAGAATGTGGAACTTGCTACTACAGGGAGTGGCTGAGACAAATAGTATAGATGCATTTAAGGGGAGACTAGGTAAGCATATGAGGGACAAAGGAATAGAGGGGTAGGCTGATAGTTAGATGAGGAAGGATGGGAGGAGGCTCGAGTGGAGCTTAAATGCCAGCATGCACTGTTTGGGCCTAATGGCCTGTTTCTGTGCTGTATATCCTATGTAATTCTATGTCAATAGTTGGTCTGAAAAATGGGGAAAAGCCACAATGGTGCAAAATTAAGTGCTACTCTGAGGTTAGGACTGAAATGCATTCAGGTAGAGCAGTGAGCTTTGCTCTGTATCTGATTGTACAATCTCTGATCCGGAGTGCTTAATGTTAACACAAGGTGCTAGAAATGGAAAGTGTTACATTCCCTAGTACTGATATCCTTAACTTTGATGAGCACAAAAAATAATCATTTCAATCATTGTGTGTTTGAACAGAGTTAAGCTCCAACAGATACAGTAGCTGGAACGTAAAACTATATTTTGTATTGCTTTTCAAAGTGAGTGAGCTTATGTCTTACTTATGCTCAGGTTTATAAAAGGTATACATGAAGGAATTTGTTATATATGGTGTGCTTCCAAACACAGTCATGGAAGTAACAACAGGCTTCATTTTTTTAAGGTAATTATATTAAATTCATTTAGGAAGTATAAATATTCACAATTTTGAATTAATGCATTGCAAACATTGCTCAATAGGTTCAATTATGGAGAATCAATGAATAATAATTAAGCAAATAAATAAAGAGAAAAAAATTAAGTTTACAGATGATACAAAAATTGGCCGCGTGGTTGATAGTGAGGAAGAAAGCTGAAGACTGCAGGAAGATATCAATGGACTGGTCAGGTGGGCAGAAAAGTGGCAAATGGAATTCAATCTGGAGAAGTGTGAGGCAATACATTTGGGGAGGGCTAACAAGGCAAGGGAATACACAATAAATGGTAGGATACTGAAGTGTAGAGGAACAGAGGGACCTTGTAGCGCATGTTTACAGATCCCTGAAGGTAGCAGGACAGGTAGATAAGGTGATTAAGAAGGCATACGGGATACTTTCCTTTATTAGCTGAGGCATAGAATACAAGAGCAGGGAGGTTATGCTGGAACTGTATAAAACACTAGTTAGGCCACAGCTAGAGTACTGCATACAGTTCTGGTCACCACATTACAGGAAAGATGTGATTGCACTAGAGCGGGTAGAGGAGATTTACGAGGATGTTGTCAGGACTGGAGAATTTTAGCTATGAGGAAAGATTGGATAGGTTGGAGTTGTTTTCTTTGTATAAAATTATGAGGGGTCTAGATAGAGTGGATAGGAAGGACCTATTTCCCCTAGCAGAGGTGTCAATAACCAGGGGGCATAGATTTAAAGTAATTGGTAGAAGGATTAGAGGGGAGTTGAGGAGAACTTTTTTCACCCAGAGGGTGGTGGGGTCTGGAACGCACTGCCTGAAAGGGTGGTAGAGGCAGAAATCCTCATCACATTGAAAAAAAGTACTTGGACATGCACTTGAAGTGCCGTAAACTACAGGGCTATGGACCAAGAGCTGGCTAGTGGGATTAGGCTGGATAGCTCTTTTTCGGCCAGCACAGACACGATGGGCCGAATGGCCTCCTTCTGCGCCATAAATTTCTATGATTCTGTAAATAACGGTCAAGTAAACTTCGTGCTCTCGTTTGCTTATCTCTCATTTGGTGCTTTGAAATATTGAGCAACAATTGTAATGTTTTAAATCAGAAATGTGAATATTTATACTTTGTTCCAGTGCATTTATTACAATTAGATAAAAATGAGAAATATGGACCATTATAACAATGCAGATCTGTCCATCAAAATCAGGTGTGGGACAATTATTTTTAAAACACAAAATCTTAATAGTATGCTGTTTACTTGACAAAAAATTATGTAACTATAGGTATGTACGGATATAATAGGTCACACAAATATCTATTTATTTCTGATGCTGATCAACATGCTGCGCATCTTCAGCATTCTGGTTTTTTTGTACATTACTACCATTTTAGAATTTTGGCAATACTCGAGAGGCTGCCTTCCACGGTTGTGTTTTTTGACCTTCGAACCATTTCTGTACAATACAATATTTTTCTGTTAAATTTTTAATTTAAAAAGTCATTGTACATATTTTTAGTTCAAACCAGAGTAAATAAATACAAACACCCAATGAATGGTGTGATATGTCGCACTAAAACCAGTATTTTCATTGCCTCCAAAATATTTTATGCAAAATTGCAGTACTCGGGAATTACAAATTACTCTACACTCGAAGTGCAGAAATTCCTAGGATCTGTAGCTGGAGATCATGCTGCACCAAAACACTTGCTCTTTAGATAAATGTTTGAAGAGATAGTTATGTTCCACACCACTCTAATTATAACATTCTTTCTAAATAGATTTGTAATTTGATTCAAAAATTTCCTGACAGGAAATGTAATGCTGTTATTTGCAGGGTATATCCTAGCAACAAGACTACTTCAACTTCTGACCACAAATTAGGTAAATGTGACTGGTAAATGCTGTCCACATCCTGGACTGAGAAAGTAACTAAAACTTAAAAAGGTCAACACGTCAGATTTGCAACTAGCAAACACCACAATAACGTAGTTACTTAATACCAGTCTGAATTGTGGCTTGGCAGTGTACAACAAATCATCTCACAAAATACTTTAGTGTTTTAAAACTACAACCTCCTACATTTGACATTTAAAAAAAGTCTCAATAGTTTTTGCAGCAGCTTCTTTCAGGGACAGGCAGTTTGTGTACTTAAACTTATGACCTCTGATCTTTGCCCCTAGGTTCATGCCAATTAAATCCAAAACTCAGGTGGAAGAAGTCACCAACACTAGTACAAAATTTATGCATTTATGAAACTAGCTTCTGCTGCAAAAACATTATTTTTTAAATGAATGACTAGATTTAAAAAAAAATTATTTAGCACCTCCCTATTTGTGGAGCACTGTAGTTTTAACTTACAAAGATCACACTACATACAAGTAGAATGTGAAAATATTGTAGCACGCATCCAATAAACCTGAATCATAAAAATAGGGCAACATCCTTTTCTAATATTCTAAATTCTAAAAGTAGCTTTCAAATACTTGGCTAATTATTATAATTCCTGGATAGGTCCCATCTTGTACACATTCCAAAAGTTTTAAAAAACAAGTAAAAAACATCAAAAGCTGCAAATAAATTCAGCACAATACACATCTAGATTCCCTTTGATCAGTAATGCAATCATTCACAAAATATATTGAGTAAAGATCTCAGGCGATTTAAAAAAATCAAAGTAGAATTGATTTAATTGAGATTGTAGTTTTTAGACTAATATATAAGCAGCCAAAAGTTCTGTTACAAAACAACCTCCGTGGAAGAGCCAAACTTGGACCAGTGCCCAGCCCCCAACAATCTCTCAATCTCTTCTAAAGGCTAATGACCTCACTTCCTTTGACATCAGCATGCTTAGCTGGGGGATGGGGCAGTGACAGCAGAAAGCAGCAAACCTAGATTCAAGATAGGTATGAAATGCTTCAATGAACCCAAGCAGTCTTACTAATCCTACAATTGCAGCCTATTATCGGGTTTATCCGTTTATTTTAAGCAATAACAAAAAACTGCTTACGGAACAGAAGCTTTAATAAAACTCCTCTGCAAGAGCGCACTTCCTTTATTTCTAATCTCACCTCACAAAAGCTCTGCACGAACAGATAAGCAAGCGTAACATTCCACTGTTGCATACATTACAACCCACCTCGAAAGTGTAGAAGGCCCGTGGGCTGGAAAGGCCCATTTGAACTGGCTGCATCCACCACCATCCTGCTACCAGGTCTGTTACATGTCAACATCTAGCCTATACCAGCAGAACAAGCTGTTCCTTAAGGCAAGAAACCAGCCTCCATTTTAGCACAAAACACTCAGAAAATGAAGCTACCCACCGAAGGGAAGAGGCTAGTTAGTGATGTCAGCAGCCAGCAGAAAGCTGATTGGATAGTAATGACTACATAAAATGACACTAACAAACTGCAAATAGAAAATCATTTCTGATTGGCCATCACTGTGCATTAAGTCTATACATTGATCAGATTACTGTTCAACTCTGTTCATTCCCCAGGCTTAATTAAAAGCAGGAAACATAATTTAGAAAAAAATCAGACTGAAATCTTGGTGAAAGCTACACATCAGATTTTGTATCATACTATTTTCAAATGTGTTTTTCTTAATTCCAACCCCCCCCCAATTTCTCATCTCAAATAAAAACAAATCCATTTCATATATTCTTGAATCCTTTCATTAGGTCACCATACATTGTTCATCAATAAGGGAAGGTTGCAGTCCCTCATCATTTAAAGGAGCTGTGTCGATCAATTTGGATTCGTCAATGGTCAGGTCTACCAAATGAATGAATTTATAAGCAAATGAGACCTGCTGCCATGCCAGGGCTACAGTTTTGCCCATGAGCAGGCTTAGTTGACTACAATATATTTTCACCATCTAAAGTCAGATTCCATTTCATCAAATGGTTTCAACCTTCAAGTCTGGCTCTCTAGCTGACCCAGAAAAGCTGAAACAAAATTAGTAGTTACTTAAATTTAATATTAGAAAACGTGCGCTGGAAATAATGTAATCGACACAATCCCAATCGACACGCCTTTCAGGAAGTGGCTGCTGTGTCACTAGTCACTGAAAAATAAATTCAAGTATGCAGCTCCTCTAGTACGATATTATGAAACTTAAGCATTTAATAAAAAAGAAAGATCTAGAGTTCAAAAACATCATTCAATCTGTAGGTTTCAAAGCCAAGTGTTGATTTAATGACAGCTACCAGTGCAAAAGGAGATTTAACTGGAATTTGGCATCTGAAAAAATATATATTTCACAATGGTTTAAAAATAAACAAGACAGTGGTTTATCAGGGTATTTTTCCAAAACATCTCTATTCCAGAAGTCATAAAAAGAAAAAAGTAAAAAAGATAAAGACTTGCATTTATGTAGCACCTTTCACAACCTCAGGACGTCCCATGACGTCCCTTTACAGCCAACAATGTACTTTTGAAGTGCAATCACTACTTTAATGTAGGAAATGAGACAGCCAATTCGTGCACAGCAAGCTCCCACAAACAGCAATGAAATAAATGACCACATAATGTGTTTTAGGTATTCATTGAGATTAATGTTGGCCAGGATGCCGGGAGAACTCCCCTGCTCTTCTTCGAATAGTGCTATGTGATTAATTACCTGTCCTTTAGCCACCTAGGCTCTGGGATTCCCTCCATAAAACCCTCCGCCTCTCCAGCTCTCTTTTTTCCTCAAAGAACCTCCTTATAACCCACCTCTTTGATCAAGCTTATAGTCACCCCACAGTCTCCTTTGGCTTGGTAACTATTTTGTATCCTTGCGCCTTTGTGAAGCACCTGGTGACATTTTCCTACATTCAAGCTATTGGATAAATGCAAGTGGTTTTGCTTCTTTCTATGACTTCTGCTTTTTTCCTTTTGGGCAAGAAGTGGTGGGTAGCATGGCATGCCAGGAAAAGGTGCTGCTACTGACTATGAGCTGCATTTTTCGGTGGGGATTGCATCACTGCACTCAGCAGCTCCCTTCCCCTCTCTTCCCAAACATTCATGCTTTCCTCCATCCCGTCCCCTAGCCTTTCACCTACAGTACCCCCTCACTCCCATATCTACTTCATTCCCTTTGAGCTATCCACTCAACCCCTGTATACTCCCTTCCCTTTCATGGTCACTCAGCTAGACAATGGCACATGACAGGGAAACAGAGGTCACCTCACCCTGTTTCTATCACCCCCCACCCCACTTCCTTAATTTTACCTAAATAAAGCAATTGTGATTTGTCCTCTAGCTTTTAAAATAATTTTGAGAAACAACAGCAGAAACTGTGAGAAGTTAAAGGGAAACATTCCAGCATTTCAGCTGACTGAATAGTACAATGCATCCTGAAAATTGGGTACAATGGACCTGCTCAGACAGCACGATCTGCATTCAGCTAACCAAATCACAGCTCTTGCCAAAAATATCAAGTGTTAGCCCAGGCTTTTGGGAGTGGTCATGGCCTTCATGTAAAAAAACATGATGGCATTAAAAGGAGACATGTCAATGGATAAATTTAATTGCGTTAGTGAAATATGTAATTTTTTGATTTTGTTTAAAACATTAGGCAAATATTTTCAGAATGCATCGAGGGCTTTGTAGGGAAAAGATAATTGCCCGGAATTTGCGGTCAGCAGCGAAGCTCACTGCTGACCTCGAAGAAAGCTGCCCACAAAGATTTAGCGACCTCTGTGGCATTGATTTCAGTTCTCCGACCTTTGTTTGAATCTGGCGCCAAATCAGGCAAATGTCCAACGTCCAGCAACAGTGATGTCATCAAACTGGCTCAGCAGCCAATCACATTGAAGAATTCTCAGACAGCAAACCAGGAAGTAAAATGCACTGATTCTAATTTACTTTTCATAAATTTTACAGAGAGCGTAATAAAGATTGGGACATACACGTAGAATTAAGGTAGAAGCTGAAATATCAAACAAACTTTAAAATATATATATATTTTAAAGCCATGTAATTCTTAATTATATCAATAAAAAAATTGACATTCCACAAATATAAAATTAATTTTTCAGGGCCAGAACGGTTGTTCAGCAGTCAATACACTGTTAAAAACCAATAACACCTCTTTCAACAAGGCTTAATTTTTTTTTGGTGGTGGGGGGGGGGGGGGGGGGGCGCGAAAAGAGGAGGTGGGGATTTAACAGTGATATTCCTGGGTAATGTTTTCATCCTTATATGTGATTTTAATGGATTTCTGGCTCTGGGGAGTTACACAGCACAACCTGTGACGGAGCAGTGAATGACTGACCGCAACTTCAGGATTTCCCCGTTTATCTGTGCATACGCTAAATCCTGACGTTGCTCTCAGTTTCAGAGGGGTAATGACGGCGAATGCTGACAGTTTTGCAGTCATTACCACTGCAAAATCCAGGCCATTACATGTAGTGGCGGAACAAGGAGCCATGACAAGCAACAGTTCTGATCAACACTGGAAATGCTATTAAAGCGTCATCGAAGGGCATGACAGAGCATCACATCAGATAAGTGTGGATGTTTTTACAATAGAATTCGAATTCCCATTGAAAATGTTTACATAACAGTTTTCAATGGAGTGCATGACCCACATAAGAATTTTAATGCATAATAGATTTTTGCTTATGGATGTCTGTTCAAACACATGGCAGTAATGAAATCATGGGTTTCCAATTGTCAAACTATTCTTACATCACATCACAATCTGTTACATTACACCTTTATAAGAATTCCATTCAGTTAGGATTCTAGGAAAGTGTTTAAATGCATGCATCCTATAATAGCACGTAGTACACACATCCTTGCACATTACTTTCCCACGAGACCCAAAAATATATCTAGCCCCTGTGTATCAGCTCTCATCAGCAGTTAGCTGTAGTCATGGCACATCCTAAGCATTTTGGAGCATAAGCAGACATAAAAGTGATCCAATCTGATATTCATCACTTACATGCAAGCAACACTTCCCTACCACTAAACTGTCTTAATAACCAGCATGGTCATATACATCCTATCCTTCCTCACAGATAATCATCAAGCACTGTGATGCCTAATGCAGAACCAATTTAGTGTGCAAATATATACTACTTTCCAGAGTGTACTCTGGAAAATTCAAAACGGTTTGTGCTAATAAAATTTAATAATTTGAATTAAGTAACACAGCAAAGTGGAAATTTACAGCTTAAAAATTTTAATTCTCAGATAATTTGAATAAATTTTGAACTAAGTAAACTGTCTAAAAATGGCCATCATAGCTAACGAAACTATAGAAACATTTTAATTCTCAAACAGTAGCACAAACGTTGTAGTGTCAGCTGTGGCTCAGTTGGTAGCACCCTCACTGGAGTCAGAAGATTGTGGGTTCAAGTCCCACTCCAAAGACTTGAGCACAAAAATCTAGGCTGACACCCCAGTGCAGTACTGAGGGAGTGCTGCACTGTCGGAGGTGCCGTCTTTCGGATGAGACGTTAAACGAGGCCCTGTCTGCTCTCTCAGGTGTACGCAAAAGAGAGAAGCGCGAGAGAGAAGCAGGAGAGAGAAGAGAGAGTTAAAGAGAGTGAGAGAGTGAGAGAGAGAGAGAGAGAGAGAGAGAGTCCACATTTACAGCCGACAATCAAATTCTTTCATCCTATGTTTAGATGAATTCTACTAAATATAGAAACAAGTGGGAATATCTGAGACGTAATACAGAAGACAGCTCAAAGCATTTCAGTCACGAAATCCAAATCTTTTGTAAAAATATGTAAATTACTGCCTTACAGATAGCATCAAGGGAATCACTTAGAGCATTGCCCACATTCAGGGATTAAAATAAGCTTTAACTGATTTCCACTAAAATTTCCAGATATTTTTCAAGCAGTCAATAAAAAACAATTTCCTCCCAAATTTGAGAAGAAAACTCGCAAAATTTCCCTTTGTTTTCTTACCAAAAATATTAAGTGTGGAGATACGCACACATTGCATCCGTGATGTCAGCAGGCACATTGTGCCTGTGTGGACCATGCTGATGTCACAGATACAACGCACATGCATCTCTGGACCCTATTTTCAGCAGGAAAGGGAACAAAGACTGTGCAATTTGGATTTTTTCCATGGGGAACTTTTCAATTTTTATAAACTACCTAGACTTGAGTGTAGGGAGCAGCATTATAAAGTTTACAAATGATGCGAAACTTGGCAAAGTAGTGGATCATGATGAGGATAGTTATAGGCTTCAGGATGACAGACAGGATAGTGAACAACAACAACTTGTATTTATATAGCACCTTTAACGTAGTAAAACATCCCCAGGCACTGCACAGGAGTATTTTAAGACAAAAAATTACACCGATCCACATAAGGATAAATTAGGGCAGATGACCAAAAGCTTGATCTAAGAAGTAGGTTTTAAGGAGCGTCTTAAAGGAGGAAAGAGAGGTAGCGAGGCGGACAGGTTTAGGCAGGGAATTCCAGAGCTTAGGGCCTAGGCAACAGAAGGCACGGTCACCAAAGGTTGAGCGATTATAATCAGGGATGCTCAAGAGGGTAGAATTAGAGGAGCGCAGACATCTCGGGGGGGTTGTGGGGCTGAAGGAGCTTACAGAGATAGGAAGGGGCGAGGCCATGGAGGGATTTGAAAACAAGGATGAGAATTTTGAAATCGAGGCGCTGCTTAACCGGGAGCCAATGTAGGTCAGCGAGCACAGGGGTGATGGGTGAGTTAGGACACGGGCAGCCGAGTTTTGGATGACCTCAAGTTTACGTGAAATGGGCAGAAGCATGGCAAATGTCGTCTAATGCAGAGAAGTGTGAAGTGATGCACTTTGGGAGGACTAATATGGAAAGACAATGGGCCAGAAATTCGGCTCTCCGGCTTCCCGCGGGTGCAAGGATCGCGCGCGTACTTACCTACCGTGCCTGCCGTTGTGCTTCGGGCCCGCGTGGACTTCGGCTCCTGGGCCTCCTGCAGCTGCCGGCGCGCAGTGCTTGCGTATCCCAGGGGCGCAGTTAGTTCGAAGCGTCCCCTGGGATCACGTGGGCCATGGAGAGCCAATCGGAGCAGGGAATCTCCATTCATAGATTTTGACAGGAAGACCTGTCAAATCTATGAATAGAGATCGGCCCCAAAACCTCACTTAAAACTTCAAATACATTTTTTAAAAAATCACATTTTTTAAATACTGTAACTATAAATTACATAAATTAACTACTTTAAACAAAAATTTAAATTTTTGAAAAAAATTACACTTTTTAACGGTGCTAAAAATAAACTTACCTTTCTTTGAAGTATGTAAAAAAGATAAACCTGTTGAAAAAATGTTTAAATTATACTTAATTCACCACTTACCTTGTTAAAAGCAGGCCTTGTGCCTCCTTTTTTCCCCGCGCAGCTTCTCCGTACTTACCCTCACTCCAAAACCTGTAAAAAAAAACGGAAGTTCGCTGCGTGCGCGCTGCCTCTCCGGCGCACGCGGTTGACCCTCGAACCCCTTCTTTCACGAGACCGGAAGTTCCGGTTTCCCGTGCATGTGCGAAACCGGCACTTCCGGTGGCCCTACGGGTGAGTACACAGCGTGTACTCACCCGTGGAGACCCGAATTTCTGCCCCAGTATAATATAAATGACACGATTTTGAAAAGTGTTGATGAGCAGAGAGACCTTGGTGTCCATATACACAAATCCTTAAAGGTGGCAGGGCAAGTTGATAAGGTGGTTAAAAAAGCATATGAGTTACTTGGGTTTATAAATAGAGGAATAGAATATAAAAGCAAAGAGCTCATGCTAAAACTTTATAAATCACTGGTTAGGCCTCAACTGGAGTATTGTAGACAATTCTGGGCACCACACTTCAGGAAAGATGTAAAGTCCTTAGAAAGGGTGCACAGGAGGTTTACCAGGATGTTACCAGGGATGAGGGACTTCAGTTATGAGGAGAGATTGGAAAAGTTTGGACTGTTCTCCTTGGAACAGAGAGGTGACCTAATAGAGGTTTTCAAGATGATGAGAGGATTTGATAAAGTAGAGAGAGAAAAATTATTCCCTCTGGCGAGTGGGTCAATAACTAGAGGTCATAGATTCAAAAGATCTAGAGGGGAGATTCCCTGAAGATGGAAATGATTCATCAAAGACTGACTTAGGTCACACACCAAGGCATTGTTTACTGAAAGCAAGATCACAATCTGCATAATCTCCAACTTTTATCATCCCATCATCATAATAGCAAGCAAGTGGCTGGAGCCACAACAATAAACACAGGCTTTTCAACTTTACTTTTAATTAGAAAACTAGAGGTTAAGTAAGAGTCTGATGATGAGTTCTATAAAAGTGGTGTACATGCTCCTTACTTAGCAATGTTCAAAATAAACTTAATTTTTAAAAATGAATTTTATGCAAATTTACTAGGGTTCAATTACCCCCAAAAGATTTTCTCCCTTTTTCAAACACAAATTTGAAAATAAATCCCAGAATTTTAAATTGGAAATAAAAACTGACCAACGATCCTTACCCACAATGTAGCTAGTGTGGACAGAATGACCAAGTTTTCTTGGTGAATCAGAAATCTGCTACAAAATGGATGAAACATATTCAACTACCCAGTAAACTAAATTTAAATCAGTGATTAGCAACAAACTTTTGGAAAAATAAACTGTTAAGTTTGGTGAATGTCCTTAGTGTTATTTACATAGAATGCTGAAGCTTTGAGAAAAAAAATATTATTTCCTTTCCAATGACAATCAGTGAATCACAGAATTTAACAGCACAGAAGGAGGCCAATCGACCCATCATTCCTGTGACTTCTCTTTGAAAGAGATATCCAATTAGTCCCACTCCCCTGCTTTTTCCCCCCTAGCCCTGCAATTTTTTTTTCCCTTTTCAAGTATGTATAGGATAAAAATAGATAAAGAGGTACTAAAACGGTTGGCAGCACTCAAAGTAGAAAAGTACCCTGGTCCGGATGGGATACCTCCTCTATCTATTTTTAATCCTATCCAATTTCTCTACCCCCTCATAATTTACTGTGACATTGTTCCTCATACACACTCTTTTGCCCCTCTTAGTTCCTTTTTCAGTTCTCCTCTGCACTGTCTGCATTCTGCTTGATTCTCAACTGTATTATTAATGACATCATAAGCCTCCTTTTTTGGTTTTATTTTCATCTCTAGATTTTTAGGGGGAGAAATTCAGTATCGCCCCATTTGGGGCGCAATTATCGGCCGGGCACAAAGATTAGCGCCTGGCGCAAACTTGACTTTTATCGCCCCTGGAGGTGATTGGAGCGGTAAATCAGGCTCTTCACACCTGTCTTAAGGCGCAAAGGCCAAGGAGGGAGGCGCTACCTCAGAGCGCTGGCGAAGCTCATGTGATGTCAGTCAGCAATGGAACACACACACAATGGCGCGGGCAAGTTCTTAAAAGGGAGGGTTGATCTTGCTTTCCATCCACATCCTGCTCATTGCAGCCTTGAATCTCGGCCTGGAGAGACCTGTACATCAAATCTGCTGGAAAGAACAATGGAGAGGCCCAGGGAAAGAGCTCAGAGTGCAGCCCCCATAGTCTCTTCTAAATCGATGCAAGGAAGGGCAAATCAAAATGAAACTGCAAAGTGCAGCTCAGTACCCAAAACTCCTTCACACAGCGTTGAATCTCTCCAGAAGTCTGTCTCTCTCTCTCTCTCAGAATGCGTGGTTCAAAAATGTCACCAACAATAAAAGGCAGGAAGCGGTCACCTTTAAATAGCGCTCCCCCAGTCCGTTCCTGACTGCAAAACGCTCCCCTCAACCTGTCGTTGCTAGCGGCAGGCGGTAAGGCAGGTGGCGCCACTCAATATATGCTCCGGGCCACTACCGGGGCGTTGCGCACTCGACTGACGTCACGATCTGCCGGCGCAGGAGATCGTGGCGGTAGTGTTTAGCGCCGCCGCAAAATGTCTAGTTAATTTCGCGAGCGGCGCAAACATCGCCGCGCACGGGCGCTAGTTGCTTTGCGCCCCATTAGCGCCCTCTTAAGGCGCTAACGGGAGGCGCAACCAACTGAATTTTTCCCCCTTAGTGTTCCAAGGAGTTCTAAATTTGCATGTTCTTCCTTTCCCCCCCTCATAGGAATGGGTTTAGTCTGTACCCAAACTATCTCCTCCTTGAAGACCTCCCATTGCTCATTCACTGTTTTAATGTCGAGGGGCCGTATGGCTTACTCTTGTTCCTATTTCTTATGTTCTTAACTGCCAATCTTTGTTTCCAACCCACCTGGGCCAGATCCCTTTTTAACTCCCTGAAATTAGTCCTCTTCCAGTTGAGTATCTTCACATTTGATTGTTCCTTGTCTCTTTACATAACTACTGATAACCACTGGCAGGTAATGTTTCAGCATTATGATTTCATATGACAAGTGAAACTCAATTTTAGGCATAAACTTTAGATGTGGATCCAGCGGAGTTTACTAAAAAATTTCGGTTGAGTACGTGAACAAAATTAAATCTCAGGTTGGAATTACTCACATAAATGCTTTAATTTTTCCAAGTTTCTTAAACCTGGACACCGTATAATGCTTACTAACTTAATATATGTGTGAATGTGAGAGTAAATGTGTGAATGAGTGAGAGTAAATGTATGAGTGAGAAGGACAGAGGGAGAATTAGTGTCGTAAGGGATAATGGAAGCAGGGTGCAATAGTTGATGCATGAACCCTCAAATGAGTTGAATCTTGGAAGATTTTGAGCAAGAATTCAAGTATTTAAGGGTAGTTAACAGCATGCCTCTGCAAAGATTGCCAAATTAAAAGGCTTAAAGAACTAAATTCATAATTTTAAACCAAGGGTCCCTGAAAAAAATCTTACTAGTTAACATTTTCCATGATGTAATTATTTCTCTCAGAGTACCATGTAAAATGGGTTTTTCTCTCCCTGTCTTTACCTTAAAGCCACATGGCTAAATTGGAAATTTAGCTTTAGGGTTGTGAATTTAACTATTTTGAAACAGTTATGCTCAAACAAGATATTTCAATATTTTTGTATACCTTAAGCATTCTACAAATCTATATCAAATTCCATTAATAACATTTTCTTGCATATATTTAAAGGGGTAGAAATGCTACATAAAAGTTTTGACAAACTTCAGCAGCCATGCCTTCAGTCACCTGGGCCCTATGCTCTGGAATTCCCTTCATAAACCTATCTGCCTCTCTACCTCCCTTTCCTCCTTAAAGACCCTCCTTAAATTCCACCTCTTTGACTAAGCTTTTGGTCACCTTGCCTTTATATGTTTCAAGAAGCGGTTGCAGCATAGAGTGGAATGAGGTTTCATTTTGGTAGTTCTTAAACAACCGAGTATCAATAAAGATAGCCATAAACTGCTTGATCAATCATAAATCAGCAATATCCTCTCATCCCTATCCCATATCCTATTATCCTAGTGAATCTATGCTGCACCTTTTCCATGGCTCTAGTACTCTTTCCTATATTGGGCTACCCAAAACTTCTCACAATACTTTGACTGTGGTTTAATCAATGTCTTTACACACTCATCATCTTCCTACTTTTGTATTCAGTAGAGGTCATTTTCCAACATGCACTTCTGCTGGGGAGCTTTATGTACCAGGAGCGTTTACTGCACATTTGGCACACATTGCACATTATTTTCTGGTAATTAAACGTTCTGAAAATCATGCACAGCACTGGCCAAATTTCTAAAATATACACTCCCATTGGACAAGTACCCTGCTGGGGACACAAAGTCAAAAAATTACCCTTACAATCCCAATATAGAAAATTCAGAATCTTATTTCCCCTTACTGCCTTTTCCACCTGCAGTTCTGTTTTTAAGAAGACATGTTATTACTTTTTGGAACTTTTGACTATTTGACCTAGAAGGAATTTGAGATAATTTATACTAAGATGTTGCTATTAAGTTAAATTCAGCTCAAAGGATTAAATCCACATTCTGGGAATACGAATTAGTTCCAATTGAAAAGTCTGCCCAGGTTGGTGTTTTTCATAAATCACATCAATTTCAGTCAATGGAGGTTTGTTTAGACCTTCCAGTAAACATTTACACATGTTGGAATGGCTTCATTTGAGAAAGCCTACTAGAGGGTATTGCACATCACAAATCGATAAATTTTCTTCCTTGGGGTTATAGCCCATATAAACAAATATTCTTTGTTGGATTGTCTCTGGTTTTCAATGCTTAGGAGTGTAGATTACTCATTTGCAGTTCCCATACTAAACCAACTTCAGTTACAACTTCTACCTTCATCAAGAAAGCACAGGAAAGTTTATGCCAAATCAAATGTTAAAATATGTACTTCAGCTATAACAGATACTTCAAAAAGGAGAACATAACCAAAGCCCAGTAAAAGGAGCACGGAGTTATACAGGCCAGAAGGTCCCAGGTTTGATTACCAATCTGAGTTTGCTGATAGCCAGGGCAGCAGTTGGAGTACTACAATTAACCTCAGTGTCCCTTGGCAAGCCAGGGCTCATGATTGCTATGTACATGTTGGAAAGTGCAGGTGTGTAGACATCAGGCAAGATTGGGCTTGGTTGTGGTGCCATGTGTGATTGAATAGCCTGCCAATACTATCTGGGCTCACACTTGGGTGAGATACTGGAGAGCTGACAGTGCTATAGAACTATACAATTAAGAGTTGGTGCCTTTGGAAGAGGGGGAGGGATGCAAAAGGGAGAAATAAGTTTGTAAACCATTAGATGTTTACCAGCAAATATTTATTGTTTAAAACCATTAAATAGCAAAATGGGGAACTACTATGAACTAATACCTGCTCAGACATCTGTCTTTACACACAAGGCAGTATTTCCAGTTCTTGTCAGGGTATGTCTTCAATGACTTCCTGAAATGTTTACCATTTTCAATACAAAAATGCAAATTGTGTGATGGAACAGAAATATTCTTGGAAATGTAATTGTAATTTTTAGTTCAAGGGAATTCTTGCTGGTGCAGAGAGCATATAGTGCTTTTGACCTCAAATAATAGTCCTGTTGAAACTGGAGATGTTCAATTTTTAATAGTGTCCAGCGACAATGACTACCCTGAGTAAGATAGACCAAGTCAGGCTGGTAATCAAACCTGGCACATCTAGTCTGTATGGAATAGTGCTAAATTGGGTGTGCCCATACCGGGCTATTAGGAAAGGCCAACTGTTAAATCAATGTACAACAAAAATTGGATGTGTTCTTTCTTGATATATCTGCAATAGCTAACAAACCTATTTTATCATTTGATTTAGGATAATCTTTTGATGCAATTAAAGATTGTTCATCTCTGTAGTTTCAACAGGGCCATATTAAGTCGGTCAGAAGCATTTTCTGCCCTTTGCAACCGCAAGAATTCTCTCGAGCTAAAAAAAATTACAGCAAGTTTTACATCTCCAAAAATATTTATGTTCCAGCACAAATAGAATTCTGTGTGTTTTGAATATAGCAAATATTTCTGGAGGGAACTGAACCTGTGACCAGCTCATGAGTTATCACTTGAGTTTCACCCCCCCTTGAATGACTAGCAATTGTCAGATCATGGTGTACACTTTCAGATCAAATCATAATCAGCTTAATAGCCAAGTCCTATCTCTATTCATTCTAGTCTTCAGCTTTTTTTCCCTTAAACTTGAGGGCTCAGCCGCCCCTCACAAAAGCTAGGGTTTTGATGATATATTTGCCCAGATTGATGACTGAGCTGCATTTGGATTGTACAGTCTGCACATGTGCAGTGTGTCTAATTGCCAAGGATGCATCAAGACTGTTCAGTCAGCTGTACAAATGGAATATTTTTCTTTAGCTTCTAATACTTTCTATTTGGTAGGTTTTCTTCAAATATTTTGAAAAAATGAAGAAAATTGCCAAAAGTATTTAAGTAAAATTTATGTTGAGCATCTTTTTAGAAAGGGCAAGTGTGAGAGTGAGAAAAAAAGTGAGTGTTTGATTGCACACTTGTAAGTTTTTGGGCTCTATAAACTTTAGAAAGTATACAAGACACGAATGGGGTAAGGAGAGCGCGCGAGAGGATAAGAGTTAGGTGATAGCAAGAAAGGTAGGTGGGAAAGAAAGGAGCGGGGAAGAGCAGAGCATATGGTAGGGAGTGAGGGGAAAGAAAATCATGCTGTCAGTCCCCTCATTCCCACCTCTTGACTGACAATTTGGTTCCTCTTTATCTGCGATGCTCAGCCTCACTACTAAACTGGGACATGCAATTTGCTCGGATCCTCTTTTCCAGCACTTGCTGCCTAGCCTTGGCTTCTGTCCTAACTCCATCCCGCACCGGGCTTGAGGTCCAGCCTGTGTCTCCACCTCAGCCCCACTCACCAGCAAGAGGAGGAGAACTATAAATTTGTTTCTAAAGCACTTATTTCTAACACAGTAAGCACTTTAAAAACAAACAGCTGATACCCCACTTAATGCTAGAAACCAATTTTAGTTAGGGTACTATGAAGAATGCGACTGTAGGTGTGGTAGGTAAGTGAGGAGTTGCATGAGATAAGTGGTGAGAGGATGGAAGAATCTCAGACCTATCCCTCTTGCTCAGACTCAGCCAACCTGCTTCTGGTCCTTTGCCTCGCACAGAGCTCACAGTATTCTCCCTCACTCATGGTCACTGATGCTGTCTCCAGGCCTCAGTCCGCCCACTTTCTGCTTGCACCCAGGTCGCGGACCCAACTCTAACTGCTCTCTCTCCCGTGATTCTTACTTTCATTTGAAGCCAGTGTTATGACGCCAGCTTTTCTTCACCAGGCTTACCACCAAAAGCCACTCTCTCCCATCATTGAGCTTGAAACTACCAATTTATTGTTAAAATGCCCACAACATTACCAAATTGTTTGCTGTCAATTTAATACTCGGAACCAGCTTTAGTTAGAATACTGGTGGGGGTGGGGAAGACAAGATGGGGGCAATACGATGGAAAATCAGAATGGGTAGAACATGGTGGCATCTCAATCCCTGCTGACCTCACTCAGCCTCGGCCACCTGCTTCTAGTTCGGCTTACTGACTCGCCCTCACTCACTCAGCCTCATACTCGCAACCTTCTCCTCTTCTTCACTCCCTCTCACCCTTCCTCCACTCAGACAATGACTATTATGACCATCACTCAGGTCTTGGCTTATCCACTGCTAAGGGCCCAGCCCCATCCCACATTACTCTGTCCTAGTCCGGGCTTGTGCCAGTTAATCATGCTTTGTACCTAGCTCTGGCTTCAACACACACTTGTTCTCACTTCCCAGCACTAAACTGGGAGCTGGCAAGTTCTTGCACCTCACCATCAACCCAGCCCTCTCTCTTACCTGAAAATGAAAAAAAAAACAGAAGCAGAACAAAAGAAAATGGAGAAAAGAACAAACTTGCATTTATAAAGCAACCTTCATAACCTTAGAAGATCCTAAAGAGCTTTACAGCTAATGAAGTACACGTGTATTAACTGTTGTAATGTCGGAAACATGACAGCCAATTTGCATACAACAAAGTCCCACTAACAGCAATAAAATACATGACCAGATCATTTGTTTTAGGTGTTGGTTAAGGGACAAATGCGGGCCAGGACACCGGGAGAACTCCTCTTCTCCTCTTTAAAGTATTGTGGGATCTTTTACATGCACCTGCAGAGGCAGATAGAACGCGTTTTAATGTCTCATCTGAAAGACAGCACCTTAGACAGTGCAGCACTCGCTCAACACTGAAGTGCCAGCCTCGATTATGTCCTCAAGTCTCTGGAGAGGGGCTTGACTCAGAGGCGAGAATGCTACCACTGAGCCAAGGCAGAATAAAAAAAAAGAATGGCATAAACAAAACAGGAGACACACAGGGAACCAGCAACAAGACAAACACACACAGATAACAGAGACTATTTCTGCTGACTTTCCATGAGCAACATCACAGGAGATTCACTAGAAAAAAAGTAAATGCCTTAAGAGTTAAGTACATAAGACTCTGAACACAAGTATTACCTTTCAAAGGCGGTAGTTTTTGTAGTTCCCTGTTGTTACTGATATTGAACCTAGAAGAACTCTGACGCTTTTCTTTCTTCACTACTGCTGTGGGACCAGGAAACTTTATCTTTGATAACTGCGTGGTAGGAGGGGTACTGTTGTTGGGCCTCTTGTTTGAGGTCTGCAAAAAAAGATTTGTATTTCTCAGTCTTACTGGAAAGTTTAGATTGGTGCAACAGCTTAATGATTCAACTTCAAGGTCTATAAACTCTTCATAGCCCAAATCATTCACAGCATTTAAAATATTAGTTCTAATTGGTAGTTTAGCTGGCTTTTGTAAAGTTGCAACTTTTACAGTTTAAAATTTAAATCAAAACCATCAGTAATTAAATCAGTAATCTTTCAAAATATCACTTTCAAAATTATATTTTAATATGTAGGGAAACTAGTCAATGCCAATATTTTCAGTATTTCTAAAGGCATATCTGAAAAGCTAAATCTAACAGTAAAAAGGTTTCATAAAAGGAGAATCCAGATCAGGATAACATACATTTGCTATAGCTATAAAATAAGGGAAGACCATCAGAATAGAATAGTTTCTAGGAAATAATACTAAAGACAAGTATTTTTGATCAGAACTTAGAAAGGACTTATTGAAATGGATCAAGCTTTTAACATAGTTGAAATCTATATAAAGTTTCCAGTAAAAACAAGTGACAAAAAAAATTGTTGCCTTATTAAATGTCACCAAAAGACTAAAAAACAAGCACAATGTAAAGATGCAATGTCAATTATATTGACAAATACAAATTTTTAACATACTTTGTTACATATTTGCAGTCAATTCTAAATGCAATCACATTCTTTATATTAGTCTCCAACGATATTACAGAATCAAGTTCAGTATAAAAAAAACTGGAAGTTCAAGTTTATTCAGCTTTACTGTTAACCAATATACTTCCAAATACTTGTTTGGTCATTTTTGGTAGAGGCGGTCAAATCTTTCTTCTCTCACAATTACATACTACTAGCATGTGGACATGAAAATTGTTCCAGAGTCTCTGTCAATGGTACTGTTATGCCAGCTGTTAGGATAAAGTATGCAGCAACAGCCCTGGGCTCTTCCTTTTCTTCACAAGCAGTCTCCATGAGGTCATTGATCAAGATGAGAAGCAGCATTGAGCCAAGTATACTTCCCGGATGGACCCCCTGAATAGGTCTTACAGAAGTAACATTACAAAATGCCATCTATTATGATCCAATTATTCCACCTTGACCATGTGCTCTGAAGTCAGAGTGGTGATCAGTTAGCACCCAGTGATTGAGATATTCCAACAACTCCTCATTCACTATGCTTTCAATGAGCTCAGATCCAATTCGCAGTAGTTATCAGGTCATAATTCCTTCTTGTAGAGAGACACAATGGCCTCGATACAGGTCCACCGCCTTTTTTACAGTGACGGGTATCGGGGCAGGCGGGACATTTAATTAACATTTAAATTGGGCTCCTGTGGCGGATCGCCACCTAAAACGGGCATAATCCACTTTTCCGTCTGTGGACAAATTTCCAGCACCTTCCCCTTTAAGGCACCTTACCTTTAAGGCAGAAGGGGGCGGGGCCTCAGGTTTTACCCAGAGAATTCTGGGAGTTTTTCCAGAGAATTCTGGGAGCAGCTTTCTCAGCCATTTTGTGTGCCATGCAGAGAATAAAAGTTTCTTGTTTTCCACACATGGATTCAGCCTCCATTCGTGTTTCGTGGCAGCCTCAACATTGGTGACCCCGACGCTCATAACGTATTCCGAGCACTGCAATGGCGGACATGAACGCAGTTTCCGGAAAACCAGCCCGAAGCCTGGTTTCTCCAAGCTGAATCTCGCTTCCGGCTGCGAAATATCACCACAGATGGGACGAAGTACGACTATCTCGTCACATCACTCAGTAGCGCCACAGTTTCCAAGGTTTGGACAACGCTGCAGAACCCACCAGAGGAAGGCAAGTACGCACACCTCAGGACAGCACTCCTTAAAAAATTTACGGCCTCGGCATATCAGCGAAACTGCCACCTCCTCGACCTTCCAGGCCTCGGTGATGCCTCACCGTCAGACCTCCTCTCCCACATGCTCTCCCTCACCGACGAGAGCCCACCCGGATCCCTCTTCTGCACGCTGTTCATCCGCCAGCTCCCTCTCAGCATCCGCCCAGCGATCTGGGCTTCCGGCCTCACGAACCTGGAAGTCCTGGCCGATGAGGCCGACAAGCTGCTGTCCGCTCACTCCAGCCGCGACGTCACTCCGGACCTGGCAGCCAATGCCTGGGCGCGCCCCTCACCATCCAGCACGCGACCACAAGGGCCTGTCACCAGGCCTACGGGGCCTTTGCGCCCCACTAACCCGGGCCACTGTTACTACCACGCACGGTTCGGCGCCAGGGCACAACGGTGCACACCTCCCTGCTCTTTCAAGTCCGCCCCCGCGATGGCCGTGGGCCACGCGGGCTCCCTGCTGTTCGTCACGGATGACAAAACCGGCCGCCGGTTCCTGTGCGACACTGGGGCTCAGCACAGCATCATCCCGGCCTCCTCCCTCGACATCCAAACGGGCGAACGAGGACCGGCGCTGGCTGCTGCTAACGGCTCGGAAATCCGGACGTATGGCACCCGGACAGTCACCCTCGACCTCGCTGGTCATCGCTACCGATGGGAGTTCATCACTGCCAAGGTGCTCTCCCCCCTCATCGGCGCAGATTTCCTGTGCGCCCACGGCCTACTGGTAGACATCCCTCGTCACCGCCTCGTGGACAAGAACACCATGTCCCCCATCCTGGGCGCCATGGCCCCCCGTCAACCCGCCGACATGGCGTCACAGTGCCACGCCCGGGCCACGGATGACTACTCGGCACTCCTGGCCGAATTCCCGGCCCTTACCAATCCGACCTTCTCCACGGAGGCCGCCAAACACGGGGTGGAACACTTCATCCCCACCACAGGCCCCCCAGTGTACGCCCACGCCCGCAGGCTGGACCCGGCCAAACTGGAGATCGCGCGGACCGAGTTTGCCACAATGGAACAGCTTGGCATCGTCCGCCGCTCCAACAGTCCCTGGGCCGCCCCACTCCACATCGCCCCCAAACCAGGCGGAGGTTGGCGCCCCTGCGGGGATTACCGCCGCCTCAATGACGCCACCACCCCTGATCGGTACCCCGTGCCGCACATTCAGGACTTCTCGGCTAGACTGGCCGGCCGCTCAGTCTTTTCCAAGGTCGACCTGGTGCGCGGCTACCACCACGTCCCCGTCCACCCCGCGGACGTCCCCAAGACGGCCGTAATCACCCCCTTCGGCCTGTTCGAGTTCCTGCAGATGCCCTTCGGCCTCAAAAACGCAGCCCAGGCATTCCAACGGCTCATGGACTCAGTCCTTCGGGACCTGAAGTTCCTGTTCGTCTACCTGGACGACATCCTGGTAGCCAGTTCCTCCAAGCAGGAACACCTTCGCATCCTGTTCGGGCGTCTCAGCGACCACGGGCTCATCCTCAGCCCAGCCAAATGCCAGTTTGGCCTGGACAAGATCGACTTCCTCGGCCACCACATCAACCATGCTGGGGCCATTCCCCTGCCCACCAAGGTGCAGGCCGTCCAACAATTTCCCCGCCCCACCACTATCAAAGGCCTTCAGGAGTTCCTCGGGATGGTGAATTTCTATAACCGCTTCATCCCCAAAGCGGCGTCCCTCATGAGGCCCCTGTATGAAGCCCTCCGGGGCAGGAGCGGCAAGATGGCGGTCGAATGGACGGCAGACGCGTCCGCCGCCTTCGATTCCACCAAGACCGCGCTCGCCAACGCCACCCTGCTCGCGCACCCACGGCCCAATGCCAGGGTAGCGCTCACCACGGACGCCTCCGACCACGCGGTCGGCGCCATGTATGAGCAGTGGGTCGACGGCGCCTGGCAACCACTTGCCTTCTTCAGCCGCCAACTACGCCCCCTGGAGGTCAAGTACAGCACCTTCGACCGCGAGCTCCTCGCGCTGTTCCTGGCGGTCCGCCATTTCCGGTTTTTGCTTGAGGGCCACCCCTTCACTGCGTTTGTCGACCACAAGCCCCTGACATTTGCAATGGCAAAGACAACCGACCCCTGGTCCGCCAGGCAGCAGCGCCAGCTCGCGGCAGTGTCCGAGTTCACCACGGACATCCAACACGTCTCTGGCCGAGACAATGTGGTCGCCGACTGCCTCTCCCGCCCCGCCATCCACGCCACACACCTGGCAGTCGACTACGCTCAACTCGCAGCAGACCAGATCACCGACCCGGATCTGCTCTCCGCACCCACCAACCTACCAGGGCTACGCCTGGCCGACGTCGCCTGTGGCCCGACCGCAGTCACGGTCAAGTGCGACATATCCCTATGTCAACCTCGGCCCGTCGTCCCAGTGTCCTGGCGCCGCCGGGTATTCGACATTCTCCACAACCTCTCCCACCCCGGCGCCCGCGCATCCATCAAATTGGTAGCCAACCGCTTTGTCTGGCGCGGCCTTCGCAAGGATGTGCGTACTTGGGCCAACTCCTGCCTATCCTGCCAACGGGCCAAGGTACAGCAACACACGAAAGCACCCCTCGAGGAGTTTACCATCCCCTCGCGGAGATTCGACCACATCCACGTGGACATCGTCGGGCCCCTGCCGCCGTCACAAGGCCACACGCACTTGCTGACCGCACCACACGCTGGCCTGAGGCAATTCCACTGACCTCTACCACCACCGCCGACATCGCCAGAGCCTTCGTCAGCACCTGGGTCGCACGGTTCGGCGTCCCCTCCGACATGACGTCGGACAGAGGTCCGCAATTTACCTCTGAACTCTGGACCGCCGTCGCACGCAATCTCGGGGTGACCATCCACCGCACCACAGCGTACCACCCCCAAGCCAACGGACTGTGTGAGCGGTTCCACAGATCCTTGAAGGCATCTCTTCGAGCCAGCCTCCAAGACGGCGCCTGGACCGACCGACTTCCGTGGGTCCTCCTCGGCCTGCGCACCGCGGTTAAAGACGACCTCCACGCATCGGCAGCAGAGCTCGTGTACGGTCAGCCGCTGCGCGTACCCGGCGAGTTCCTGCCCACCGCCACGACACCCTGGTCAGCCGACCAGCAACGCCACGACTTCGCCTCACCGGCGCTACAGTTCGCCCCGGTGCCCATTGCCCGACACGGCGAATCCACCTCACACGTCCCACTAAGCCTGCACCAGGCACGGTTTGTTTTCGTCCGGCACGACGCCCACCGCGGACCCCTTCAACCCCCGTACGATGGGCCCTACAAGGTGCTACAGGCTGGGGACAAATTTTTCACCCTGCAAGTGGGCGACAGGACCGAAAAAGTGTCGGTGGACCGACTCAAGCCAGCACACTCGGAGCCCGGGGAGCAGGTCCCTGTAGCTCGTCCACCTCCACGCGGCCGACCTGCCCTCGAGCCGGTTCACCCGGCTGCTCCACGCCCGGCCGTTCCACGTCCACCGGCGTCCTACAAGAGCCGCTCCGGCCGGCCCATCAGACCGCCGCACCGTCTCGTCCACACCTCCTAAGCGGATTCTGGGGGGAGCTGTGTGGTGGATCGCCACCTAAAACGGGCATAATCCACTCTTCTGTCTGTGGACAAATTTCCAGCACCTTCCCCTTTAAGGCACCTTACCTTTAAGGCAGAAGGGGGGCGGGGCCTCAGGTTTTACCCAGAGAATTCTGGGAGTTTTTCCAGAGACTTCTGGGGCAGCTTTCTCAGCCATTTTGTGTGCCATGCAGTGAATAAAAGTTTCTTGTTTTCCACATATGGATTCAGCCTCCATTCGTGTTTCGCGGCAGCCTCAACACTCCCACATTGCAATTCGGAGCCCCATTTAAAATTTACTGGTGCTGCACGGGTTTCCTGGGGGGGTTGGGAAACTTGGCAGTGAAAGCTGCCGGCTCCCCACAGTAAGTGCCTCTTTCAGCACTCCTTGTGGGACAGGAGGAGCAGGAGTGTTTCCCCCAGTGCCCTCAAGGAAACCGTCGGCCTCCCCCAGCCCCAAATGCCGACCGTCCCCAAGGGTCCCTGGCTGCGGCTTCCTGCCATTGGTGTTTCCTCTTGCCTGCTGACCAGGCTGTCTGTTTGGCCAGCTGTCGGACGGGAGACGGACTTACAAAATGTTAATAAGGTCCTGCCGTTAAGGCCGTTTTCGGCCTCACCCGCGCCCTTCCCACCAATATCGGAGCTAATGTTTCTACTTCAGATGGACTACCAATCAACAGGTAAGGTGAAATGGGTAAACTAGTTCTTATGATACGACTTTGACAACACGAAAACGACACCACCAGCAATTCTTAGAGCCTCGGTTTGGAGCCAATCTCAAACTTGCAATTCTGGCAAAGTCTTTCCATGATGAGACTTGCTATGGAGATAGATGGGGAAAGGTCAGGGAACCTCCTATTCAAGTTCTAGTCAAGCCCACCATTGCTTGGCTTCTGATTACTGACTTGGGCTGAGCCAGACTATCCAAAGCCTTGAATCCTGCTCGATCCAGAGCCAATCTTATCCAGTTATTTCCTCAACATTACCCACCTCTACTTCAGCCCGTCCCCTGATGGAAAGTGCTGTGCATGAGTTTGTTACATCCAGAATATTTCGTCAATGTCCTCCATGTTGGTCTTACCATCTTCCATAAACTCCAACTTGTCCAAAACTCAGCCATCTGTATCCTCCTCGCATTAAGTCCTATTCGACCTCCGTACTTTGATTGACAGGCCCCCAAAACAGTAAATTTAAAATCCTCGTCCTCAAACTCATCCACAGCTTCGTCCCACCCGATTGCTGCAACCTCCTCCAAGATTTTTTTGGTCCAATAACGCTTTTGTGCATCATCTCCTCCTTTTGCCCCACCATTGGTTGCAAAGTCTTAGCCTTACTGTCTAGAGCTCTTTCCCTAAACCCTTGCACCACTTCTTGAGATCCATCTGACGCCAAGCTAGTGCCAGTGTTTGCATATGCCGATAGGATAAGGCATACAACAAAAACAAACTACTGAAAGAATCTCACGTTCATATAGCACCTCGGAATATCCCAAATTGCCTTGGCCAATTACATTTGAAGTGTATTCACTGTTTTACAGGCAAATGCAGTGGCCAATTTATACGGTTTTAAACATGTTGGAAGTACCAATTCCTTTCGGTGAAACTGGTCTACTTGTACAGCGGTTTGAACATAGAGGGAGCAAAACCTGGCTGCAGCAATAGTCTTAAGTTCACAATATTTAAAGTCGCAAACAAAAACTAAGTCACCCAGTTTCTTTTGAAGCAATTATGCCTTCAACTGCTGTATAAACAGTAGTCTCATTCTTTGATATACCTAGTATTCTGCTTATGATAGAGACTGGGTGGATGTCAATAGGTGATTGTAAACTGGTTGTAAACTGTCAAATTAGTACCATCATAAAACACACATAACTCAGGCTCTGCTCATGAGCAGTTGCAAATTCAGATATGTAAATTACTAAATATTTGCTCTAGCTTCTCCCCCTCAGGATAGCTCCACTGTCACATTTATCATTTTATCTCTTGCATAATTTGATCGCTGAGCTCAGATTGCAGTACCACGTCAGGATAAGACAAGATATCAATTATAGGTAATACTAGCGTGGTCTATATCTGCCTAGTTGTGAAATATCGTAAGCCTCTATGCAGGCTGCACAATTCAGCCCATCTCTTATTCCTGGACTCAGTGTAGTCCAAAGTCAAAGTGAAGATGGCCTGCTGTATGCTGGAGTAGTTTTTCCAAAAACAACTGTTTAAAGTCAACAGATTGCCACAACAAAAGGGAGACTTCCTCGTGTTTAAACCAGACTGCCACGTTTAAACTAGAAACACAAGAGCTCGTGCAGCTGCACCTTAACATTCTGCATCCAGGGTAGTAGTAATTAAGTTTCATTAACTTTTTTGATTGCTTGTGGAACCCCAGTCTATGAATAGTAGTGGGGTAGTGGGAGTGGGGTAGTGGGAGTGATGTAGTGGGAGTGGGGTAGTGGGAGTGGGGTAGTGGGAGTGGGAGTGGGGTAGTGGGAGTGATGTAGTGGGAGTGGGGTAGTGGGAGTGGGGTAGTGGGAGTGATGTAGTGGGAGTGGGGTAGTGGGAGTGGGGTAGTGGGAGTGGGAGTGATGTAGTGGGAGTGGGGTAGTGGGAGTGGGGTAGTGGGAGTGGGGTAGTGGGAGTGATGTAGTGGGAGTGGGGTAGTGGGAGTGATGTAGTGGGAGTGGGGTAGTGGGAGTGGGGTAGTGGGAGTGGGGTAGTGGGAGTGATGTAGTGGGAGTGATGTAGTGGGAGTGATGTAGTGGGAGTGATGTAGTGGGAGTGGGGTAGTGGGAGTGATGTAGTGGGAGTGGGGTAGTGGGAGTGATGTAGTGGGAGTGGGGTAGTGGGAGTGATGTAGTGGGAGTGGGGTAGTGGGAGTGGGGTAGTGGGAGTGGGGTAGTGGGAGTGGGGTAGTGGGAGTGATGTAGTGGGAGTGATGTAGTGGGAGTGATGTAGTGGGAGTGGGGTAGTGGGAGTGGGGTAGTGGGAGTGATGTAGTGGGAGTGGGGTAGTGGGAGTGGGGTAGTGGGAGTGGGGTAGTGGGAGTGATGTAGTGGGAGTGGGGTAGTGGGAGTGATGTAGTGGGAGTGGGGTAGTGGGAGTGATGTAGTGGGAGTGATGTAGTGGGAGTGATGTAGTGGGAGTGATGTAGTGGGAGTGGGGTAGTGGGAGTGGGGTAGTGGGAGTGGCGTAGTGGGAGTGGGGTAGTGGGAGTGATGTAGTGGGAGTGATGTAGTGGGAGTGGGAGTGGGAGTGATGTAGTGGGAGTGGGGATGAATAAATACAGAGATCAGGAAAGCCTTTAGCAAAAACAACCTGGGAAAGGTTTTAATTTTCACAGACTGGGAGAAACAGAAATACTCAAGTATTAAAATTAATGAATTTCTAGTATGTATTTCGGACAATTTCCTCAAACAATATGATTTAGAATCAACAAGCGAACAGGCCATACTAGATTTAGTAAAGAGTAACGAACGAGAATTAGTTATCAATCTGACAGTCGAACATCTTGCCAATGGTGACCATACTCTGATTGAATTTGATTTTAGGTTTGAGAGAAGGGAGATTCACAAACCAAGGTTTTAAATTTAAGGCATACTTCAAAGGAATGAGAAATGAATTAACCACAGTAAACTGGGCTAAACTGTTTATGGGTAAACCTGTAGACAATCAGTAAGAAGTATTCAAAGAAGTATTTCTAAAAGGCAAAGGCTCCACTTATGTAGGTAGGCAACCATGGTCAACAAATTAGGTAGCATACAGTATCAAGCTAAAAGAGGTTTATATAAGTGCAAGGAACAGTGCAAATCCAGCGTACTGGGATAGCGATGCGCCTATGGATGTTGTTTACATGGACTTCCAGAAGACATTCGTTACAGCTCTGCACAAAAGATTAGCAAAAATTAATGTGCAGGGAATCGGAGGTAAACTTGCGCCACGAGTAACTAATTGGTTGGGAGGTAGGATAAATAGAACATTCTCTAATTGGCGGTATGCAACAAGGGATCTATCCTGTGGCCTCAGCTTCTCCCCATATATATCTACGACTTGGATGAAGTAGGGAGTTTGCAGATGACACGAAGTTATTAGGCATGTTACGGGAACGGTAGTATCGTGGTTATGAGTTCAAATCCCATCATGGCAGCTGGGAATTTAAATTCAGCTAATTAAATAAATCTGGAATAAAAAGCTAGCATCAGTAATGGTAACCATGAAACTATCGGATTGTCTTGTTCACTAATGTCCTTTAGGGAAGGAAATCTGCCGTCCTGACCTGGTCTGGCCTATATGTGACTCCAGACCCACAGCAATGTGGTTGACTCTTAACTGCCCTCTGAAATGGCCGAGCAAACCACTACGAAAAAGAATAAAACCAGACGGACCACCCGGCATCGATCTCGGCACCGGCTACGGACACGACAACGGCACACCCAGCCCAGTCGACCCTGCAAAGTTCTCCTTACCACTATCTGGGGACCTGTGCCAAAATTGGGAGAGCTGTCCCAGACTAGTCAAGCAACATACTCACAGAATCATACCATTCAGCCAATGTCCCGAACTCCTCCATCATCATCCCTGGGTATGTCTTGTCCCACCGGCAGGACAGACCCACCAGGGGTGACGGCACAGTGGTATACAGTCGGGAAGGAGTGGCCCTGGGAGTCCTCAACATTGACTTCGGACCCCATGATGTCTCATGGCTTCAGGTGAAGTATGGGCATGGAAACCTCCTGCTGATTACCACCTACCGCCCTCCCTCAGCTGATGAATCAGTACTCCTCCATGTTGAACACCACTTGGAAGAAGCACTGAGAGTAGCAAGGGCACAGAATGTACTCTGGGTGGACTTCAATGTGGCTTAGAAGCACCACTACTGACCGAGCTGGCCGAGTCCTGAAGGACATAGCTGCCAGTCTGGGCCTGCGATAGGTGGTGAGAGAACCAACACGAGGGAAAAACCTACTTGACCTCGTCCTCACCAATCTACCTGTTGCAGATGACAGCATTGGTAGCAGTGACCATCGCACATTGTGGAGAAGAAGTCCCGTCTTCACACTGAGGACACCCCCCATCGTGTTGTGTGGCACTACCACCGTGCTAAATGGGATAGATTCAGAACAGATCCAGCAGCTCAAAACTGGGCATCCACGAGGCGCTGTGGGCCATCAGCAGCAGCAGAATTGTATTCCACCAAAATCTGTAACCTCTGCCATTACCATCAAACCAGGGGACCAAACCAGGTTCAATAACGAGTGCAGAAGAGCATGCCAGGAGCAGCACCAGGTGTTCCTAAAAATGAGGTGCCAACCTGGGGAAGCTGCAACACAGGACTACATGCATGCTAAAAACCGAAAGCAGCATCCTATAGACAGGGCTACGCGATTCCACAATCAACGAATCAGATCAAAGCTCAGCAGTCCTGCCACATCCAGTCGTTAATGTGGTGGACCATTAAACAATTACTGGGAGGAGGAGGCTCCATGAATATCCCCATCCTCAATGATGGTGGAGCCCAGCACGTGTACAAAAGACAAGGCTGAAGCGTTTTCAACCATCTTCAGCCAGAAGTGCCAAGTGGATGATCCATATTGGCCTCCTCCTGGGTCCCTATCATCACAGAAGCCAGTCTTCAGCCAATTCGATTCACTCCATGTGATAGCAAGAAACGGCTGAGCGCACTGGATACAGCAAAGGCTGTGGGCCCCGACAACATCCCGGCTGGCGTGCTGAAGACTTGTGCTCCAGAACTAGCTGTGCCTCTAGCCAAGCTGTTCCAGTACAGCTACAACACTGGCATCTATCCGACAATGTGGAAAACTGCCCAGGTATGTCCTGTCCACAAAAAGCAGGACAAATCCAATCCGGCCAATTACCGCCCCATCAGTCTACTCTCAATCATCAGAAGGTGTAGTCGACAGTGCGATCAAGCAGCACTTACTCACCAATAACCTGCTCACTGATGCCCTGTTTGGGTTCCGCCAGGACCACTTGGCTCCAGACCTCAAAGGAGCTGAATTCCAGAGGTGAGGTGAGAGTGATTGCCCTTGACATCAAGGCAGCATTTGACCGAGTGAAGCAACAAGGAGCCCTAGTAAAACGGAAGCCAATGCGAATCGGGGGGAAAACTCTCCACTGGCTGAAGTCATACCTAGCACAAGGAAGATGGTCCTGGTGGTTTGAGGTCAATCATCACAACCCCAGGACATCGCTGCAGGAGTTCCTCAGGACAGTGTCCTCAGCCCAATCATCTTCAGCTGCTTCATCAATGACCTTCCCTCCAACATGAGGTCAGAAATGGGGATGTTCACTGATGACTGCACAGTGTTCAGTGCCATTTGCAACTCCTCAGATAATGAAGCAGTCCATGCCCGCATGCAACAAGGCCTGGACGACATTCAGGCTTGAGCTGATAAGTGGCAGGTAACATTCGCGCCACACAAGTGCCAGGCAATGACTATCTCCAACAAGCGAGAGTCTAACCACTGCCCTTGACATTCAATGGCATTACCATCACCGAATCCCCCACCATCAACATCCTGGGGGTCACCATTGATCAGAAACTTAACTGGACCAGCCACATAAATACTGTGGTAACAAGAGCTGGTCAGAAGCTAGGTATTTTGTGGCGATTGTCTCACCTCTTGACTCCCCAAAGCCTTTCCACCATCTACAAGGCACAAGTAAGAAGTGTGATGGAATACTCTCCACTTGCCTGGATGAGTGCAGCTCCAACAACACTCAAGAAGCTCGACTCCATCCAGGACAAAGCAGCCCGCTTGATTGGCACCCCATCCACCACTTTAAACAGTCAGTCACTCCCTCCACCACTGGTGTACCATGGCTGCAGTGTGTACCATCTACAAGATGCACTGCAGCAACTCGCCAAGGCATCTTCAACAGCACCTCCCAAACCAGCGACCTCTACCACCTAGAAGGACAAGGGCAGCAGGCGCATGGGAACATCACCACCTCCAAGTTACACACCATCTGGACTTGGAAAGTATATCGCCATTCCTTCATTGTTGCTGGGTCAAAATCCTGGAACTCCCTCCCTAACAGCACTGTGGGAGTACCTTCACCACACGGACATGCAGCGGTTCAAGGCGGCGGCTCACCACCACCTTCTCAAGGGCAACTAGGGATGGGCAATAAATGCTGGCCTTGCCAGCGACGCCCACATACCATGAACCAATAAAAAAAAAATGGGAACAGGAAGTTACAAAGGGACATAAACAGACTGAGTGGGCAAAACTATGGCAGATGGAGTTCAATGTGGGAAAGTATGACCTCATCCATTTTGGATCAGAGAAACACAAATTGGAAATTTTTCTTAATGGCGAAAGACTAGGAGTTGTGGAGTAGCAAAGGGATTTCGGTGTCCATGTGCACAAAATCACTAAAAGCTGGTGCACAGGTACAAAAGCTAACAAAAAGGCTAATGGAATGTTGGCCTTCAACTCAAGGAGGTTGGAGTACACAAGTGAGGAAGTAATTTTTCAGTTGTACAGAGCCTTGGTCAGACCCTATTTGTAGTACTGCGTTCAGTTTTGAACCTCAATAAGGATATACTGGCTTCAGAGGGAGTAAAGTACAGATTTACCAGAATATCAGAGTTTAGTGTTAAATTATGAGAGCAGGTTGTATCATCTAAATTTGTACTCCCTTGAGTTTAGAAGGTTGAGGGGTGATCTAATCCAGGTGTTTATAATGATAAAGGGATTCAATAGGGTAGATACAGAGAAACTAATTCCTCTGGTGGAGGAATCCAGAACAAATATTTATATAGCACCTTTAACGTAGTAAAACGTCCCAAGGCGCTTCACAGGGTATTATAAGACAAAACATTTGACACAGAGCCACATAAGGAGAAATTACGGCAGGTGACCAAAACCTTGGTCAAAGAGGTAGGTTTTAAGGAGCGTCTTAAAGGAGGATAGAGAGGTAGAGAGGTTTAGGCAGGGAATTCCAGAGCTTAGGGCCTAGGCAACGGAAGGCACGGCCACTAATGGTAGAGCGATTATAATCAGGGATGCTCAAGAGGGCAGAATTCGAGGAGCACAGATATCTCAGGGGGGTTGTGGGGCTGAAGGAGATTAGAGGTAGGGAGGGCCGAGGCCATGTAGGAATTTGAAAACAAGAATGAGAATTTTGAAATTGAGGCGTTGCTTAACCAGGAGCCAATGTAGGTCAGAGAGCACAGGGGTGATGGGTGAACGGGACTTGGTGCGAGTTAGGACACGGGCAGCCGAGTTTTGGATCACCTCAAGTTTACGTAGGGTAGAATGTGGGAGGCCAGCCAGGAGTGCGTTGGAATAGCCAAGTCTAGAGGTAACAAAGGCATGGATGAGGGTTTCAGCAGCGGATGAGCTGAGGCAAGGGCAGAGATGGGCGATGTTACGGAGGTGGAAATAAGCGGTCTTAGTTATGCTGCGGCTATGTGGTCGGAAGCTCATTTCAGGGTCAAATATGACACCAAGGTTGTGAACAGTGTGGTTCAGCCTCAGATAGATGTTGAGAGGGATAGAGTCAGTGGGTAGGGAATGGAGTTTGTGGCAGGGACTGAAACAATAGCTTCGGTCTTCCCAATATTTAATTGGAGAAAATTTCTGCTCATCCAGAACTGGATGTCTGACAAGCAGTCTAACAATTTAGAGACTGTGGAGAGGTTGAGAGAAGTGGTAGTGAGGTAGAGCTGGGTGTTGTCAGCATACATGTGGAAACTGACGCTGTGTTTTCGGCTAATGTCACCAAGGGGCAGCATGTAAATGAGAAATAGGAGGGGGCCAAGGATAGATCCTTGGGGGGCACCAGAGGTAACAATGCGGGAGCGGGAAGAGAAGCTGTTGCAGGTGATTCTCTGGCTACGATTAGATAGATAAGAATGGAACCAGGTGAGTGCAGTCCAAACCAGCTGGATGACGGTGGAGAGGCATTGGAGAAGGATGGAGTGGTCAACCATGTCAAAGGCTGCAGACAAGTCAAGAAGGACGAGGAGGGATAGTTTACCTTTGTCACAGTCACAAAGGATGTCATTTGTGACTTTGATAAGAGCTGTTTTGGTACTGTGGCAAGGGCGAAAACCTGATTGGAGGGATTCAAACATGAAGTTGTGGGAAAGATGGGCACGGATTTGAAAGGCGACAACACGTTCAAGGACTTGAGAGGAAAGGGAGGTTGGAGATGGGGCGGTAGTTTGCAAGGACGGAGGGGTCAAGGGTTGGGTTTTTTTGAGGAGAGGGGCGATAACGGCAGATTTGAGGGAGAGGAAGTTGGGGGGTCAGCAGTTTGGTGGGAATAGGGTCGAGGGAGCAGGAAGTGGGTCTCATGGACAAGATGAGCGCAGTGAGGTCATGAGGGGAGGTCGGAGAGAAACTGAAGAAGAATGAGAGTTCAGGGTTAGGGCAGGGGGGAGCCTTAGAGAAAGTTTGGCCCGGTGGGCATAATCTTAAAATTAGAGCTAGGCCATTTAGGAATTAAATCAGGAAGCACTTTTTCCACACAGAGGGTAGTGGAAATCTGAAACTCTCCCCAAAAGGTTGTGAACGCTGGGTCAATTTAAATTTAAGACAGAGGACAATAGATTTTTGTTAGGTAAGGGTATCAAGCGATATGGAACAAAGGCGTGTTAAATGGAGTTGTGATACAGATCAGCCGCGATTCAACTGAATGGTGGAACAGACTCGAAGGGCTCAACGGTCTACTCTTGTTCGCATCTTCCCATGAATGGTGTCGCAATAACCCAAGCATGAAGTTGAAAGAGATCTTGGGATAGGAGTAGACTAGTGCTCAATACGTCTAATCACCGCAGAACATTCGAAGCAAATAAAATGCTGAACTAGAACAGTGCTGTTCAATAGAAATTGCTCACTAGCTACAGGCGTGGCATGGAGACATCGTTTTGACCACATGCACTAATTTTGAAGAAAACACCTTACACAAAATACAGGTAAATGCTCTTCACATGTATATTTACTTAACATCTACCTCCATTCAATGCAAAATTTTGCAGTTTTCCACTTTTACCAAAGTTTGGAATTCTGGCATGAATGAGCTAAGATGAGACACATGGCCTTCCACATCTATATCGATTAAGAAATGGACAAGGCTGTCCATTGAAATCTGTCCCATCTTGGTAGAAGTTTAAATTCTGAGCAATCCATCATATTGCACTAATATTGTTGAAGGAAATATTAAGCTGTGGGGGGAAAAATCCACTGGTGCCACGATTTCTCCTAGACATATTGCTACAGCAACCACAAGGCTCAATTCCATGTAATGCCTGTTCTAGTTATCTTTATGTTCCTCGGGTATGCCTATGTAGAGATAAAAGATCTCAAGTCTTACAACTCGTCAAAGTTTATAGCTGACAAGTTTTTGAAGCAATTATCATACCACCCTCCATAGTTGAAAACCAGTCTAGTCTATACTTTGTATCTTGCTCAGTGGTAGATTGTTTAAACATTTCTGACTTTCACAATCTTGCAGAATAGTAATTATACATACTTATGGCCCTTCATGACTATGTGCCCATGTGTGATTTATAAAATTAAAAAGAGGCTTCTTTACTTAGGAGTTTAAACTATTAAATAGCCAAGTGCTCTAGTTTCATTTGGCTTGCATTGGCAAATTTTTGAGAGTGCCAACTCAATTGACACAATTCAAAACACCTGAATATTATTATTTCTAATAAACAGTACACAGTGAAGGAATTGGTCAATTCTGAATGTCTGCATGTGACTTGCTATAAAAGAATTATATACAGTACATTTAATATAGAAGCATCTATTTTGAAGACCGAGCTGGAGTTGTAATTATACTTTGGAGCACTGAAAGTTCACTGAAGTGGTGACCCTTTGATTCCCCTGCCCCCAGATGAACCACGATGCCAGAAAAACAAAATCTCATTAAATATGGTGGAAATTACATTCGAAGCTGCACTGTTGATGAATGCAGATCTACTTGCATTTCACTTCCCTAATTCATTTTCCATGGTTTAAATTACTTGTTACATTTTTAGCACATTAACAGAACCTTGTACTTGGTCAGTCTCACATGACAATAGATGATTTGAAAATAAATGTCAAAATCATTTGCAGTTCCTCTCCCCATCTCAGAAGCAGACTTTTTCCAAATTCAACTAAAATTTGTTCTATCAAATAATAGAAGACTTCACAATTTGCTGTGTCACAGTTAAACAATGATAACATTACTCAATTGTCTGATAAGATTTGCCAAATTAGTAGGAACTGTAAGAATGTGATATTAAAGAGGTAAAAAAAATTGAAATAGGAAACAATAGTCGGCAAGAATGAAAATTAAATTCTTGCGTAGGTATGCTTTAAACAATTACTGAATAGAATTTAAATATGTTTGTTTTGACATGTGTTAATACATAACAAGTATTATTAAACCATTGGTATAAAATAATACAAGGGGTCAGTCTTAGCTCAGTGGTTGCATGCTCACCTCGGAGTCAGAAGGTTGTGGGTTCAAGTCCCACTCCAGGTACTTGAAAACATAATCTAGGCCGACACTTCCGCACAGTACTGAGGGAGCACTTCACTGTTGGAGGTGCCGTCTTTCAGATGAGACATTAAACAGAGGCCTCATCTGCCCTCTCAGGTGGACTTAAAAGATCTACATTTTGAAGAAGAGCAGGGGCGTTGCACCTAGTGTCCTGGCCAATATTTATCCCTCAACCAACATCACTAAAACAGATTACCTAGTAATTATCACATAGCGGTTTGTGAGACCTTGCAGTGTACAAATTGGCTGCCACGTTTCCTACATTACAACAGTGACTAAACTTCAAAAGTACTGTAAATGCTTTGGGACATCCCAAGGTCATGAAAGCTGCTATATAAATGTGTTCTTTCTTTCGTACAATTTTCTGGAAATGCAACATAGATGGTTACCCAATAAGCTTGCATCACAGTTATTTCAAGGGAGGACTATGAGAACTAGTTGCACAACAGATGAAGTGATGCTATATGCTCAATATGTCACACACACACACACAATCTGCATGTACTCGTGAACTTTTTCAATTATAGTTTACTAGATCCTCCTGGCCCGGTTTTTGGGGGGGGGGGGGGGGGTGGAATTGTAGTATGACAAGTTTACATAAGTAGTTTCCATTATAATTGTAGACATAGAAATTTATAATGGAAATTAGTTGACCTCCTGTTGTGCCGCTCAGTGAGTCAGTGAATTTGCTATTTCATAATAGTATTTATCAAATGAAGGAGATAACATCAGGGTCACTGATTTAGTGATGGAAAAGATTCAACAACAACAAATTGTATTTATATAGCGCCTTTAATGTAGTAAAACATCCCAAGGCACTTCACAGGAGTGTTAACAAAATTTGACACCGAGCCACATATTAGGGAAGATGACCAAAAGCTTGGTCAAAGCGGTAGGTTTTAAGGAGCAGCTTAAATGAGGAAAGAGAGGCAATGAGGCAGAGAGGTTTAGGGAAAATACCAGAGCTTAGGGCCTTGGCAGCTGAAGGCATGGCCACCAATGGTGGTGTGATTAAAATCGGGGAAGCTGTAGAGGCCAGAATTGGAGAAGCGCAGATATCTTGGAGAGTTGTAGAACTGGAGGAGGTTACAGAGATAGGGAGGGGTGAGGCGATGGAAACAAGGATGAGAATTTTAAAATCAAGGCGTTGCTTAACTGTGTGCCAATGCAGGTCAGCGAGCACAGGCATCATGTGTGACTGGGACTTGGTGCGAGTTAGGACATGGGCAGCAGAGTTTTGGATGACTTCAAGTTTATGGAGGGTAGAAAGTGGGAGGCCGGCCAGGAGTGCATTGGAATAGTAAAGTCTAGAGGTAACAAAGGCATGGTTGAGGGTTTCAGCAGCAGATGCGGAGTCTGGCGATGTTACGAGGTGGAAATAGGCACTTAGTGATGGAAGCTCATATCAGGGTCAAATATGACACCAAGGTTGCGAACAGTCTGGTTCAGCCTCAGACAGTTGCCAGGGAGAGAATATAATATAGAAATTAAGAGCAGGAGTAGGCCATACGGCCCTTGGAGCCTGCTCCGCCATTCAATAAGATCTTGGCTGATCTTCGACCTCAACTCCACTTTCCCGCCCGATCCCCATATCCCTCGATTCCCCATGAATCTAAAAATCTCTCTCTCTCAGCCTTGAATATACTCAATGACTCAGCATCCACAGCCCTTTTGGGTAGAGAATTCCAAAGATTCACAACCCTCTGAGTGAGGAAATTCCTCATCTCAGTCTTAAATAGCCCACCCCTTATCCTGAGACTGCCCCCTAGTTCTCGACTCTCCAGCCAGGGGAAATAGCCTCTCATCATCTACCCTGTCAATCCCCCTCAGAATCTTGTATGTTTCAATGAGGTCACCTCTCATTCTTCTAAACTCCAGAGAGTATGGGCAATCTTTCCTCATAGGACAACCCTCTCATCCCAGGAATCAATCTAGTGAACCTTTGTTGCACTGCCTCTAAGGCATGTATGTCCTCTCTCAGATAAGGAGACCAAAACTGTGCACAGTACTCCAGGTGTGGTCTCACCAAAGCCTTGTACAATTGGAGTAAGACTTCCTTACTTTTGTACTCCAACCCTCTTGCAATAAAGGCCAACATACCATTTGCCTTCCTAATTGCTTGCTGTACCTGCATGCTAACTCTGTTTCCTGTATGAGGGCACCTAAATCTCTCTGAACAGCAACATTTAAAAAATATTCTGTTTTTCTATTCTTCCTACCTAAAATGAATAACCTCACATTTCCCCACATTATACTCCATCTGCCACCTTATTGCCCACTCACTTAACCTGTCTATATCCCTTTGCAGGCTCTTTGTGTCCTCCTCACAGCTTACTTTCCCACCTAGCTTTGTATCGTCCGCAAACTTGGATACACTGCATCCGGTTCCTTCATCTAAGTCATTAATATAGATTATAAAGAGCTGAGGCCCAAGCACAGATCCTTGTAGCACCCCACTGCTCTCTTTTCTGTCCATTAACCAATCCTCTATCCATGCTAATATATGACCCCAACGCCATGAGTCCTTATCTTGCGTAGCAAACTTTTATGTGCCACCTTATTGAATGCCTTTTGGAAATCTAAATATACTACATCCAATGGTTCCCCTTTATCTACCCTGCTAGTTACATCCTCAAAAATCTAATAAATGTTAAACACGATTTCCTTTTCATAAAACCACGTTGACTCTGCCTAATCATATTATGATTTTCTAAGTGCCCTGTTACCACTTCCTTAATAATGGATTCCAGCATTTTCCTGACAATGGATGTCATGCTACCTGGCCTGTAGTTCCCTGTTTTCTCTATCCCTCCTTTGTTGGATAGTGGGGTTATGTTTGCTACCTTCCAATCTGCTGGGACCTTTTTAGAATCTAGGGACTTTTGGAAGATCACAACCAATGCATCCACCTTTTTTTTTTAGAACCCTAGGAAGTAGGCCATTTGGTCGAGGGGATTTGTAGGCTTTTAGTCCCATTAGTTTCTCAAGTATTTTTTCTGTACTGATAATTACTTTAAGTTCCTCACTCTCATTAGCCCCTTGGTTCCCCGCTATTTTTGGTATGCTTTTGAGAGGGATGGAGTCGGTGGCTAGGGAACAGAGTTTGTGTCGGGGATCAAAGACAATGGCTTCGGTCTTCCCAATATTTAGTTGGAGAGAATTTCTGCTCATCCAGATGTCGGACAATTTAGAGGCCGTGGAGGGGTCGAGAGAAGTGGTGGTGAGGTAGAACTGGGTGTCGTCAGTGTACATGTGGAACCTGACGTTGTGTTTTCAGATGATGTCGCCAAGGGGCAGCAGGTAGATGAGAAATAGGAGGGGGTCAAGGATAGATCCTTGGGGGACACCAGAGGTAACAGTGCAGGAGCTGGAAGAGAAGCCAATGCAAGTGATTCTCTGGCTACAAGTGGATAGATAAGAATGGAACCAGGTGAATGCAGTCCCACCCAGTTGGACGGCGGAGGAGAGGCGCTGGAAGAGGATGGTGTGGCAACCGCGTCAAAGGCTGCAGACAGGTCGAGAAGGACGAGGAGGGATAGTTTACCTTCGTCAGTCACATAGGATGTCATTTGTGACTTTGATAAGAGCCGTTTCGGTACTGTAGCAGGGGCGGAAACCTGATTGGAGGGATTCAAACATGGACTTCCGGGAAAGATGGGCATGGATTTGGGAGGCCACAGCATGCTCAAGGACTTGGGAGAGGAAAGGGAGGTTGGAGATGGGGCGGTAGTTTGCAAGGACAGAGGGGTCAAGGATTGTTTTTTTGAGGAGAGGGGTGATGACGGCAGATGAAGGAGTGGGGGATAGTACCCGAGGAGAGAGAACCGTTAGCAATATCAGCTAACATGGGAGCCAGGAAGGCAAGTTGGTTGGTCAGCAGTTTAGTGGGAAAAGGGTCGAGGGAGCAGGAGGTGGGTCATATTGACAAGATGAGCTCGGAGAGGGCATGATGGGAGATAGGAGAGAAACTAGAGAAAGATGCGAGCTCAGGGTAGGCCTTAGAGGAAGTTTGCCCTGGTGGGCTAGGAGAAGGGAGGGAGAGGGCAGAGGCAGCTGAACGGATAGCCTCAATCTTAGTGACAAAGAAGTCCATGAGCTCCTCGCACTTGTTGGAGGTGAGGGTGGAGGAGACAGGGGAGAGGGGTTTAAGAGGAGGTTTGCAGTAGAGAAAAGAAGTCGGGGGGTTATCTTTGCATTCCAGGATGATCCTGGATAGTGAACAGTCTTGGAAGATGAGAGCAGGACCTGATAGTGCTTTATGTGGTTCAGCCAGACCTGCGGTGATTGGCTAAATCAGTTGTCTGCCAAATTCGTTCAAGTCTGCGTCACTTGGACTTAAAGCAGCGGAGATGAGGGCCGTACCAGGCGGAACAGCCAGGGTGAGAGACAGTAATGGTGTTAATGAAGTCTAGGGCATCAAAGGTGGTGGTGAGGGTATGGTTGAGGTTGAGCAGATCGGTAGCTGCAGAAATGTTGTGGTAAATGGAGGGCCAAAGGCTCGACAGTTGGGATTTGAAAGTGCAATTACGAGAGAGGTTTTTCCAGGGGCGGATAGCGATACAAGGAAGTCATCAAAGATGGCCTTACCTGTGATTGACACGATGGGAGTAGCGAGGCCATGCGAGATGGCAAGGTCAAGGGGGTGGCTGTGAATATGGGTAGTGGAGTTTATATGGAGGGAGAGATTAAGGGAGGATATGAGGGCAGTGAACTCAGGAGAGAGAGCATGATGAATTCTCTGCCCCTTCCCAGCCTAACTCGAGTTCCAGTCTACCTTCTCCCTCTGGCCCCTTTTGGCTTTCAACATTAGTCACCCTCAGCCCTGTTCAAATTATCCCCACCTTCTAACCCCACTTGACCTGAAGTTTGCACTTGGTCGCAACGCCCCATGTGCAACGCCACAGGACAGCAACTCATATCTAAGTTACGCAAAGGAGCAAGATTAGGCCATTTGGATCCTCGAGCCTGCTCCGCCATTCAATAAGATCATGGCTGATCTTCTACCTCAACTCCACTTTCCTGCACTATCCCCATATCCATTGATTCCCTGAATATTCAAAAATCTATCGATCTCTGTCTTGAATATACTCAATTACTGAGCCTTCACAGCCCTCTGGGGTAGAGAATTCCAAAGATTCACCACCCTCCGGGTGAAGAAATTTCTCATCTCAGTCCTAAATGGCCGACCCCTTATTCTGAGTCTGTGACCGCTGGTTCTAGACTCCCCAGCCAGGGGAAACACCCTCCCTGCATCTACCCTGTAAGAATTTTGTATGTTTCAATGAGATCACGTCTCATTCTTCTAAATTCTAGGGAATATAGGCCTAGTCTACTCAGCCTCTCCTCATAGGACAATCCCCCATCCCAGGAACCAGTCTGGTGAACCTTGTTGCACTCCCTCTATGGCAAGTATATCCTTCCTTAGGCAAGGAGACCAAAACTGTACACAATACTCCAGGTGTGGTCTCACCAGGGCCCTATATAATTGCAGTAATAAGTCTTTACTCTTACACTCAAATCCTCTTGTAATAAAGGCCAACATACCATTTGCTTTCCTAATTGCTTGCTGTACCTGCATGTTAACTTTCAGTGATTCGTGTACAAGGACACCCAGGTCCCTCTGAACACCAACATTTCCCAATCTCACCATATAAAAAATACTCTGCTTTTCTATTTTTCCTACCATCGTGGATAACTTCACATTTCTCCACATTATATTACATTTGCCATGTTCTTGCCCACTCACTTAGCCTGTCTATATCCCCTTGAAGCCTCCTTGCATCCTCCTCACAACTTACATTCCCACCCAGCTTTGTATCATCAGCATCTTGGATATATTACATTTGGTCCCCTCATCCAAATCAAATCAAAAAGGGAGTCACCTAGGGGTTTAAATACATTATTTACTGCCATAAGTTCAACAAGCATTATGGGCTTTATAAATGAAGGCATAGCGTGCAAGAATAAAGAAGTAATACATTTGTACAAACATTTGTTAGGCCCAGGGCTATCGTGTACAGTTTAGGGTGCCCAATTATATAAATGCTGTTAAATTTCTCTAGCAAAGAGGAGGCACAGAGTTGATGGGCCAATTGCCTCCATCTGTATATATAAACTGTTGACCTCTTGTATTTTTGAAGAATAATATTGTTAAGCATTACCCATTTGCCCTGCAATCCACCTACAAGCATTCTCTCAAATGCAATACGCATTGCGAATCATCCAAATTACATCTTCAAAAGACAACAGATTAAAAGCTAAATGCTTTTCTGATTCAGCAGTGCATTGATTTCTGAAATTTGGGCGGACAGGAATCAGTCTTGCATCACAATTCAACTCTGATCAGCATAGAGACCAAACAAAGAGGGTTGGGGAGGGGTAACATGAAAGACAGGTGGAATTTATCAATGCAAATGTCTTCAATAGCCAAACAAAAAAGGTATTTAACCCATGATGAATGTTGCTGATTATATTTGTGTTTAATTATACAGCATTTGTATTCTTTTATATTTCCATTATTTAGTTTTAAATATTTTATTGAACTTGCAGATTCCTTGGGATATTATTTATTGAGTCAAAGGATATGCAGTTTTGCTATCCCCATGACCATGGTAATCCTCCACTCATAGCAAATTCCATTGTGCCACCTGCAGTGATGTGAAAAAAACAAAATCCTCATAGGTTAGGTAGGAAAAAATGTTAGTTTGGTAAGGTACTCAAGAGTTAATAGTATATATTTCTGTAATATAATCACTAAACACTGTCTGCACAGATTTCATTATGCCTCCCACAGTTACATGGAAGCCAAATTAAAGAAAAGAAATAAAAGCCTATTAAGGGTTAAAAAAAGACTTGCAGTTTGCCAAGACATTGAACATATATTTGTATATTGTAGCACACTCGCCTGAGTTAGAAGGCTGTGTGGGTTCAAGTCCCACTCCAGGGACTTGAGATCAAAGCTAGGCTGACACTCCAGTGCAGTGCTGAGGGAGTGCTGCACTGTCGGAGGTGCCGTCTTTCGGATGAGGCGTTAAACCGAGGCCCCATCTGCTCACTCAGGTGGGTGTAAAAGACCCCATGGCACGATTTCAAAGAAGAGTAGGGGGGTTAGCCCCGGTGTCCTGGCCAATATGTATCCCTCAACCAACAGAACAAAAACAGATTATCTGGTCATTATCACATTGCTGTTTGTGGGACCTTGCTGTGCGCAAATTGGCTGCCATGTTTCCCACATTACAACAGTGACTACACTTCAAAGGTACTTCACATCAGCTGTAAAACATTTTGGGAAGTCCGGAGATTGTGAAAGGCACGATATAAATGCAAGTCTTTCTTTCTTCTTTCTAAAATGTTGACATGCTGAGATAGGGTTTTGCCATTACGAAACATCGACAAAAACATGGCACATAAGCTTATTTCCTGTGTCACAATTTACGTGGCCAGGAAGTGCAAGACTTTCAATTTTAGTTGCTTTAGTATGCAAAACTTCTAGTTCATGTCCAATATTCAAGAGAAGAGCATTTTCCCCACAAAATTGTACACCCTCAATCTCAAAAATGAGACCAGTAGCAAGACAATCTGGAAAAGGTGGTTTTGTACTATGAGTACAACCAAAGCAGCAGAACTGCAGCTGAGAATGCACCAAACAATACCACAATATGTGTATGTCACAGAATTACCACAAAGGTGAAGAAATTGATTATATGGCTTTTAACCCAATTCATTTCATAGCCCGTTTCCTCAAATTACTGTAGAATTGTACATCACAATTTACATCATTTCACAAAATGAAGGATTACATCTGTATGCACTTGGAACTCTTGGACCATGCAAAGGGTGAACACAACATCAAAACGTCTGCTCACAACCTCCAAAAAACATATCAATAATGCCATTAATGTCTATACTGAAAACAGAATATATAAAGTACCATAAGCAATTCAGAACAAAATGTCATACTTTTTATTTTTCAATTAGATTTCAACTTGAGAAAGTAATTGGTATCAAGATGTTGACATATTCACCACCCGATTACTGATGTGATACTAGCACTGCCTTTTTACATATTCATGCTCCTGATAAATATGTTATTCAACTACTCAATATTCTGAAGTGTTTAAATTACATAAAATTTCATATTTAGACTTGCTCTATTTGCATGTGGCTTCCCAGCCTATGTATTGTCTTTTCCTAAACAGGACCAACACATCAGCGTACCATTTCCATTCTTAGCCCTTACAACAACAAAAAGGACACTTTCAAAAACACAAAAAAGTTCACACTATTTTAGTGTATTTTTTCTGCTTCTACACCCTTATTGCAGTCTGCTCCTCCATAGTGATATGGTTGAATCACACCTGCAACTTGTTCCTGAGGAATCACACAGAATATCACTTGCCCTTCATACTTGCAGACACAGCAAATTCTGGTCTGCACAGAGCGGGATTAAACAGAGTGGACTTGAACAGAGTGTTTCATTTGGGAATTTGGAAAGAGTGGGAATTCAGAGAAGGAGGGGGAAGGAGTTGCTGCTTTTTGCCTACATTACTTGCAGTGGTTTGTGTTACAGGTAGGTATTTAATTGCAGTACCCTTAACTTAATCTAGTCCGGTAAGTAGTCAAGAAATTACACTGTAAACTAAGTTACCTAAATACAAATTTAATTAAATAAAACAAGGTCACATAGGGATGGCAGTGCAGGTGGTGTGCCACAACTGCAGCATGTGGGAATTTATGGAGAGCATTGTGATCCCAGACAACCACGTTTGCAGCAAGTGCCTGCATCTTGAGGAACTTCAGCTCAGAGTTTTTGAGCTGGAGTCTGAGGTGCAGACATTGCAGGGCATCAGGGATTGGGAGAGTTACCTGGGCACTTTGATTCAGGAGGGAGTCACACCCCTTAGGTTAGGTAGTGGTACAGGTCTGGTTAGTAGTCAGGGACAGGAGGGTGAGACTGTCAAGGCTGTAGAGCAGAGTAGAGTTTTGGGTAAAAATAAGCAGAGTGGGTGAGGAAGGGACAAAGAGAGTAACAAAGGTAATAAGGCATCAGTGGCTAAGGTGACATCAGGGAAAAATAGAAATAAGTCAAACCTAAAGGCACTATATCTGAATGCGCGAAGCAGTCGCAACAAAATAGATGAATTAATAGCACCGATAGAAATTAACAGGTTTGATCTAATAGCCATAACGGAGACGTGGTTGCAAAGTGGCCAAGGTTGGGAACTAAATATTCCAGGATACTTGACTTTTAGAAGAGATAGGCAAAATAGAAAATGAGTGGGAGGGGGCAGCTCTGATAATAAAGGATGGGATGAAGACAGCAGAGAGAAAGGATCGTAGCTCGGAAAAACACGATGTAGACTCAGTTTTGGGTGGAGCTAAGTAACAAGGGGCAGAAAACAGTGGTGGGAGTAATTTATAGGCCCCCTAACAGTAGTTATAATGTAGGGCAGAGTAAAAATCAGGAAATTAGAGATGGGAACGGTAGCATAGTGGTTATGTTAATAGACTAGTAATCCAGAGGCCTAGACTAATAATCCGGTGACATGAGTTCAAATCCCACCACGGCAGCTGGGGAATTTAAATTTAAATTCAGTTAATTAAATAAAATCTGGACTAAAAAGCTAGTATTAGTAATGGTGACCATGAAACTATCGGATTGTCGTAAAAACCCATCTGGGCCCTTTAGGGAAGGAAATCTGCCGTCCTTACCTGGTCTGGTCGGTGTGTGACTCCAGACCCACAGCAATGTGGTTGACTCTTAACTGCCCTCTGAAATGGCCTAGCAAGCCACTCAGTTGTAACAAACCGCTACAAGAAACAAGAATAAGACCGGACGGACGACGGCACACCCAGCCCAGTCGACCCTGCCAAAATTGGGAGAGCTGGCCCACAGACTAGTCAAGCAATGGCCTGACATAGTCATACTCACAGAATCAGCCATTGTCTCAAACTCCACCATCCCTGGGTATGTTCTGTCCCACCGGCAGGACAGATCCACCAGGGGTGATGGCATAGTGGTATACAGTCGGGAAGGAGTGACCCTGGGAGTCCTCAACATTGACTCCGGACCCCATGAGGTCTCAGGGCTTCAGGTCAAGCATGGGCAAGGAATCCTCCTGCTGATTACCACCTACTGCCCTCCCTCAGCTGATTAATCAGTTGAACACCACTTGGAAGAAGCACAGAGAGTAGCAAGAGCACAGAATGTACTCTGGGTGGGGGAATTCAATGTCCATCACCAAGAGTGGCTCGGTAGCACCACAGCAGGCCGAGTGCTGAAGGACATAGCTGCCAGTCTGGGCCTGCAACAGGTGGTGAGAGAAGCAACACGATGGAAAAACCTACTTGGCCTCGTCCTCACCAATCTACCTGTCGCAGATGCATCTGTCCATGACAGCATTGGTAGCAGTGACCACGGCACAGTCATTGTGGAGACGAAGCCCCATCTTCACACTGAGGACACCCTCCATCATGTTGTGTGGCACTACCACCGTGCTAAATGGGACAGATTCAGAACAGATCTAGCAGCTCAAAACTGGGCATCCATGAGGCGCTGTGGGCCATCAGCAGCAGCAGAATTGTATTCCACCAGAATCTGTAACCTCATGGAGTGGCATATCCCTCACTTTACCATTAAGCCAGGGGATCAACACTGGTTCAATAAAGAGTGTAGAAGAGCAGCACCAGGCGTACCTAAAAACTAGGAAGCTATAGACAGGGCTAAGCGATCCCACAATCAACGGATCAGATCAAAGCTCTGCAGTCCTGCCACATCCAGTCGTGAATGGTGGTGGACCATTAAACAACTAACGGGAGGAGGAGGCTCCATGAATATCCCCATCCTCAATGATGGTGGAGCCCAGCACTGGAGTGCAAAAGACGAGGCTGAAGCGTTTGCAACCACCTTCAGCCAGAAGTGCCGAGTGGATGATCCATATCAGCCTCCTCCTGAGGTCCCCACCATCACAGAAGCCAGTCTTCAACCAATTCGATTCACTCCATGTGATATCAGGAAACGGCTGAGCGCACTGGATACAGGAAAGGCTATGGGCCCTGACAACATCCTGGCTATCGTGCTGAAGACATGTGCTCCAGAACTAGCCACGCCTCTAGCCAAGCTGTTCCAGTACAGCTACAACACTGGCATTTATCTGACAATGTGGAAAACTGCCCAGGTCTCTCCTGTCCACAAAAAGCAGGACAAATCCAATCTGGCCAATTATCGCCCCATCAGTCTACTCTCAATCATCAGCGATGGAATGTGTCATCAACAGTGCTATCAAGCGGCACTTATTCACCAATAACCTGCTCACTGATGCCCAATTTGGGTTCCGCTAGGACCACTCGGCTCCAGACCTATTACAGCCTTGGTCCAAACATGGACAAAGGAGCTGAATTCCAGAGGTGAGGTGAGAGCGACTGCCCTTGACATCAAGGCAGCATTTGACCGAGTGTGGCATCAAGGAGCCCGAGCAAAACTGAAGTCAATGGGAATTGGGGGGAAAACTATCCACTGGCTGCAGTCATTGGAGGTCAATCATCTCAGCCCCAGGACATCACTGCAGGAGTTCTTCAGTGCAGTGTCCAAGGACCAATTATCTTCAGCGGCGTCATCAATGACCTTCCCTCTAACATAAGGTCAGAAATGGGGATGTTCGCTGATGACTGCACAGTGTTCAGTGCCATTCGCAACTCCTCATATAATGAAGCAATCTATGCCCGCATGCAACAAGACCTGGACAACATTCAGGCTTGGGCTGATAAGTGGCAGGTAACATTCGCGCCACAGAAGTGCCGGGCAACGACTATCTCCAACAAGTGAGAGTCTAACCACCGCCCCATGACATTCAACGGTATTACCATCGCCGAATCCCCCACCATCAACATTCTGGGGGTCACCATTGACCAGAAACTTAACTGGACCAACCTCATAAATACTGTGACTACAAGAGCAGGTCAGAGGCTAGGTATTCTGCAGCGAGTGTCTCACCTCCTGACTCCCCAAAGCCTTTCCACCATCTACAAAGCACAAGTCAGGAGTGTGATGGAATACTCTCCACTTGCCTGGATGAGTGCAGCTCCAACAACACTCAAGAAGCTCGACACCATCCAGGACAAAGCAGGATTGGTACCCCATCCACCACCTTAAACATTCACTCCCTCCACCACCGGCGTACCGTGGCTGCAGTGTATACCATCTACAAGATGCACTGCAGCAACTCGCCAAGGCTTCTTCGGCAGCACCTCCCAAACCCGCGACCTCTACCACCTAGAAGGACAAGGGCAGCAGGCACATGGGAACACCACCACCTCCAAGTAACATACCATCCTAACTTGGAAGTATATCGCCGTTCCTACATCGTTGCTGGTGCAAAATCCTGGAACTCCCTCCCTAACAGCACTGTGGGAGTACCTTCACCACACGGACTGCAGCGGTTCAAGGCGGCGGCTCACCACCACCTTCTCAAGGGCAACTAGGGATGTGCAATAAATGCTGGCCTTGCCAGCGATGCACACATCCCAAGAACGAATTAAAAAAAATGTAACAAGGGTAATACAATGATCATGAGGGACTTTAATCAACATATAGACTGGGCAAACCAAATTTGCAGTAATAGTGTGGAGGATGAATTCATGGAATACCTGCAAGATAATTTTCTCAATCAGTCTGTTGAGAAACCAACTAGAGAACATGCGATTTTAGATCTAGTATTGTGCAATGAGAAAGGGTTAATTAATAACCTTTTAGTAAGGGGGTCTTTAGGGAAGAGTGAACATAATTTTATATTGAGTTTGAAATCGATTTAGTTAAATCCGAAAATAGGGTCTTAAATCTAAACAAAGCAAACTACGTAGGTATGAGTGGTGAGTTGGCTACGTTAGATTGGGAAACTACATTAAAAGGTATGATGGTAGACAAGCAATGGCTAGCATTTAAAGAATTAATACATAATTTACAACAAATATACATTCCTTTACTGCACAAAAATCCCACAGGAAAAGTGGTCCAACCGTGGCTAACAAGAGAAGTTAAAGATAGTATTAGATCAAAGGAAGAGGCTTATAATGTTGCCAGAAAGAGTAGTAAGCCTGAGGATTGGGAGGATTTTAGAATTCAGTAAAGGAGGACCAAGAAATTGATAAAGAAAGGGAAAAAAGAATGATAGTAAACTAGCGAGAGACATAAAACAGACTGTAAAAGCTTCTATAGGTATGTAAAAAGGAAAAGATTAGTGAAAGTAAACGTGGGTCCCTTACAGGCTAAGACAGGAGAAATTATAATGGGAAATAAGGAAATGGCAGAGAAATTAAACAAATACTTTGTGTGTGTCCGTCTTCACTGAAGACAACGACAGCAAAAAACTTCCCGGAAATAGTGGAAAACCAAGGCGCTATTGAGAATGAGGAACTGAAAGAAATTAGTCTTAGTAAAATAATAGTACTGGAAAATTAATGAGACTGAAAGCAGATAAATCCCCTGGACCTGATGGTCTACATCCTCGGGTTTTGAAAGAGTTGGCTGTAGAGATAGTGGATGCATTGAGTGTCATTTTCCAAAATTCCACAGATTCTGGAACGGTTCCCACAGATTGGAATGTAGCAAATGTAACCCCACTATTTAAGAAAGGAGGGAGAGAGAAAATGGGGAACTACAGACCAGTTAGCCTGACATCAGTAGTAGGGAAAATGCTAGAATCTATTAAGGACGTGGTAATAGGGCACTTAAATAATAGGATTGTGCAGAGTCAACACGGATTTATGAAAGAGAAATCGTGTTTGACAAATCTGTTACAGTTTTTTGAGGTTGTAACGAGCAGAATAGATAAGGGGGAAACCAGTGTATGTGATGTATTTGGATTTTCAGAAGGCATTCGATAAGGTCCCACACAAGGTTATTAAACAAAATTAGGGCTCATGGGATTTGGAGTAATATACTAGCATGGATTGAGGATTGGTTAACGGACAGAAAACAGAGATAGGAATAAACAGGTCATTTTCGGGTTGGCAGGCTGTAACTAGTGGGGTGTGCTTGGGCCTCAGCTATTCACAATCTACATCAATGATTTGGATGAGGGGACCAAATGTAATATAGTCAAGTTTGCTGATGATACAAAGCTGGGTGAGAATGTAAGTTGTGAGAAGGATGCAAGGAGGCTTCAAGGGGATATAGACAGACTAAGTGAGTGGGCAAGAACATGGCAAATGGAATATAATGTGAGAAATGCGAAGTTACCCACTTTGGTAGGAAAAATAGAAAAGCAGAGTATTTTTTAAATGGAGAGAGATTGGGAAATGTTGGTGTTCAGAGGGACCTGGGTGTCCTTGTACACAAATCACTGAAAGTTAGCATACAGGTACAGAAAGCAATTAGGAAAGCAAAGTATGTTGGCCTTTATTACAAAAGGATTTTAGTATAAGAGTAAAGACATCTTACTGCAATTATACAGGGGCCTGGTGAGACCACACCTGGAGTATTGTGTACAGTTTTGGTCTCCTTACCCAAGGAAGGATATACTTACCATAGAGGGAGTGCAACGAAGGTTCACCAGACTGGTTCCTGGGATGGGGGGATTGTCCTATGAGGAGAGATTGAGTAGACTAGGCCTATATTCTCTAGAGTTTAGAAGAATGAGACGTGATCTCATTGAAACATACAAAATTCTTACAGGGCTTGACAGGGTAGATGCAGGGAGAAAGTTTCCCCTGGCTGGGGAGTCTAGAACCAGGGGTCACAGTCTCAGAATAAGGGGTCGGCCATTTAGGACTGAGATGAGGAGAAATATCTTCACTGAGGATGTTGATTCTTTGGAATTCTCTACCCCAGAGGGCTGTGGAGGCTCAGTCGTCGAGTATATTCATTACAGAGATTGATAGATTTTTGAATATTAAGGGAATCAAGGGATATGGGGATACTGCAGGAAAGTGGAGTTGAGGTAGAAGATCAGATCAGATCAGCCATGATCTTATTGAATGGCAGAGCAGGCTCGAGGGGCCAAATGACCTACTCCTGCTCCTACGTCTTATGTTCTTATGTAACACTAGGATCAGCTTCATTGCTCTCCTCTGTACAAGCTATAGGGCCTGAATGGCCTTCTCATGCTGTCGCAACCATAACTGTACACAGTACTCCGGGTGAATTCTGGTAGAATATAGTGTGAGAAATGATTTACACTGATGTAACAGGCAGTATTTTAAGTATCTGCTTTAGCCACAGTTTTGAGGCAATATAAAAGGAAGAGTTACTATCCATAGGGCATTGCAGTTCTCAATTTGTTACATTACTCAGAGGTTAAGTTGCTGGTGCAATTCAGTTTGAACCACAATCGAAGCAATGTAGAGGTGGAACAAAATCTAAAAACATTAGAAAACTGCTAGTAATAGTGAGCTAAGCAAAGCTTTAATCAAAAAAAACTTGCAATTTCAGTAAACTCTTGTTTAAACAGCACTTAATCATCCAGAATACTTTAATAACCGGCAAAATAGATACAGAAAACAACACCTCAATAACCGGTAATGTTGCCGAGTCCGAGTCTCCCGCGGTGGCCGAGTTAGTCAGTGGTGATGGTAAGTGGAAAATCAGCACCGTGGGGGTAGTTTTCCAAACCGCCACTACTTGGCATCTTGGCGCTGCCGGTAGTCTCTTCCAATCCGCCATTTTTCTGTGTGTTTACATTGTGTCTCTCCATCTTTATCGTGGATTATCTGCCCCATCTTGCATTATGGAATTCCAAAAAGTTGGTCAAAGCAAAAGGAAGAGAGTGGTGTTAACTTTAAAACAGAAAATCGAGATATGCCAAAGACTAGAAAGGGGAGAGAAGCGTATGAACATTATGAATGAATTCAAAAACGGTTCGGCAACAATCTACGACATCAAATCGCAGAAGGATAAGCTGCTCAAGTTTTATTAAAGCTCGGAGACATCCAAATGTAGAGAAACGGCGTATGCTTCGTAAGCCTAAGCTTGAAGAGCTGGATACCGTGCTTTGAGTGGTTTTCTCTTAAGCGTTCAAAGGGTGTTCCGCTTTCCGGACCTATGCTAATCGAGAAAGCGAAGGATTTCTACGCAAAGATGGAGCTCACTGACAAGTGTGGTTTCTCCGAGGGATGGCTAACGTGCTTCAAGTTACGGCACGGGATACGACGACTCGATATTTCCGGGGAGAAGAAATCAGCTGATCACGACGCCGCAGAAGAATACTGCGATTATTTCAATCGGATTGTGCAGCAACATGATTTGTCGCCAGAACAGATATACAATGCCGCTGAAACTGGCTTATTTTGGAGGTTTTTGCCAGAATCAACGCTTGCTGGGGCTAGTGCTTCAGGTTACAAGAAAAATAAAGATTGTGTAGCCGTGCTAACACTGCTGGATCACACTGGGTTAAACTTCTTGTTCTTGGGAAGTATAAAAATCCCCGTGCATTTAAAAATGTGAGGCACTTACCTGTTGAGTATAAAGCTCAAAGAAATGCTTGGATGGATAAGGAAATATTTTTGTATTGGTTCCATCATATTTTTGTTCCATCTGTGAGGGAACATTTCCGTAAAATAGGGAAACCTGAAGATAGCAAGTGCATTTTATTGCTTGATAATTGTAGAGCCCATCCACATGAATCTGAGTTGGTTTCGGGAAATATTTTCACCATTTATTTGCCAGCAAATGTAACTTCTCTCATACAACCCATGGACCAGGGCATTGTCCAAAATCTGAAGTGTCATTACAAGAAAGACTTCCTCGGTAAACTGATAAACCAAGATGACAAAATTCAAGCATTTCAGAAGGAATACAATCTTAAAGATGCCATCTTTAATGTTGCATGTTCGTGGAACTTGGTGGAAGGTCAAACTTTGAGGCATGCCTGGTGCAAATTGTGGCCTTCTGTAATGCTTGCCGAAGGTTCTTCTTCAGATGAGGAATTTCATGGGTTTAATGTTCGTCCCAAGGGAGAGTACAATAATGGAAATGGCTGGCATGGTGAAAAATGTAGGCCCAGCAAACCCTCTACGTAACCTCAGTGAAAGTGATATTGAGCAGTGGGTTGATGCAGATAGAGAAGTTGGTGTTGTGCAAATGCTAAGTGATGATGAAATAATTGAGACTGTTTTGAATCCAAAGAAAGAAAAGGAAAGTGAGATGGAAAGTGAAGAGGATGAGATTTCTGAAGAGAAGATGATTTCTTGGGCTAAAGCTGCAGATGGATTTGCTTTAATCCTCCAATTTGCTGAAAGGCAGCCTTGCTACTCTGCCCAAGAAGTTATGCAACTCCATATTTTGCATTCCACCTTTCTACAAAAAAGACAAGAGCCCACTAAGCAAGCAGACATCCGGGACATGTTTAAGAAAGCTTCCAAAAGAGTTGAAGCAGTGGAAGTGCCTGATGAATCTGTTGAGGTGGAAGTGCCTGATCCTGATGACCCAGCAGGCATGGATATTCCTAATGAACCAGCTGACTTGGAATAAGTGTACAGTGAACTACAGTATACAGTAGTTTATAAGTTTAGTTTTAGTGTTAAGTAATTTAAGAGTAATGGATTACCCTCAACTGGCAGTACTGTACTTCATCAAGCATCTTTTACCATACATTTAATGGAACATTCTGTTGGTGAGCACCCAATTATACAGTACATTTCTTGATTTTTTATTTTTGTTTGTGTTAAAAATTGCCTCGGTAGGTATACCTCTCTGTTATCCAGAATTTTTCATCAACCGGCACCATCCTGGTCCCGTAGGTGCCGGATATGAAAGAGTTTACTGTATATAGTGCCTTTTACGTTCTCCGGTCACCCCCATACATTTTACACTTACAAAGTAATTTGTTGGCTGTGGTCACTGCTGTTAATTAAGCAAACATGGCAACCAATTTGCACACAACAAAGTCCAAACTTTGAAGAGACATCTGTACCTTTTCAAACTAGAGTGCTTTATTAAAGAATTAAATATATTCCACATATTTTAGAAAATAAGTGACAATGAAAAGTTCCTGACTATTAATGAATGAAAAAGAAAACTAATGAGCAACACTCTCTCCTTTCCCCTCCTCCACAAACATTAACCAGTGGATGTGGTGTATTTGGCCTTTGATTAAAGTCCCACATAAGAGGTTAGTGTGAAAAATTAAAGCACATGGGATTAGGGGCACTATACTGGCATGGATTGAAAATTGGTTAATAGACAGGAAACAGAGTAGGAATAAATGGGTCTTTTTCGGGGTGGCAGACGGTGACTAGTGGGATACCACAGGGATCAGTGCTTGGGCCCCAGCTATTCATAATATATATCAATGATTTGGATGAGGGAACCAAATGTAATATTTCCAAGTTTGCTGATGACACAAAACTAGGTGGGATTGTGAGTTGTGAGGAGGATGCAAAGAGGCTTCAAGGTGATTTAGACAAGTTGAGTGAGTGGGGCAAATACATGGCAGATGCAGCATAACGTGGATAAATGTGAAGTTATCCACTTCGATAGGAAAAACAGAAAGGCAGAGTATTATTTAAATGGTGATAGATTGGGAAATGTTGATGTACAGAGGGACCTGGGTGTCCTTGTACACCAGTCACTGAAAGCAAACATGCAGGTGCAGCAAGCAGTTAGGAAGGGAAATGATATGTTGGCCTTCACTGCAAGAGGATTTGAGTACAGGAGCAAGGATGTCTTACTGCAGTTATACAGGGCCTTGGTGAGACCACACCTGGAGTACTATGTGCAGTTTTGGTCTCCTTACCTAAGGAAGGATATACTTGCCATAGAGGGAATGCAGCGAAGGTTCACCAGACTGATTCCTGGAATGGCAGGACTGTCGTATGAGGAGAGATTGGGTCAACTAGGCCTGTATTCACTAGAGTTTAGAAGAATGAGAGGGGATCTCATTGAAATGTATAAAATTCTGACAGGGCTAGACAGACTGGATGCAGGGAGGATGTTTCCCCTGGCTGGGGGGTCTAGAACAAGGGGTCACAGTCTCAGGATACAGGGTAGGACATTTAGGATTGAGATGAGGAGAAATTTCTTCACTCAGAGGGTGGTGAACCTGTGGAATTCTCTACCACAGAAGGCTGTGGAGGACAAATCACTGAATATATTTAAGAAGGGGATAGATAGATTTCTAGACACAAAAGGTATCAAGGGGTATGGGGAGAGAGTGGGAATATGGTAGAGATAGAGGATCAGCCATGATCATATTGAATGGCAGAGCAGGCTCGAAGGGCCGAATGGCCTACTCCTGCTCCTATTTTTCTATTATAGTGTTGGAATTTGCTGCTCTCACTTTCACTACATTGAAGGTTTTTGGATTTTAATCATTAGCCATGTACTTCAAGTTAATGCTCCATACACTTGCCACTTCTGACAATTTTTCAGCTGCACGACATTTGCAACAGACAAGTCCCCTGCTCTTCTTCGAAAAAGTGCCATAAGATCTTTTACAGCCACCTGAGCACGCAGACAGAGCCTCGGTATAACGTCTCATCTGAAAGACGGAACCTCCGACAGTGCAGCACTCCCTCAGTACTGCACTGGACTGGACTGTCAGCCTAGATTTTTATGCTCAAGTCTTTGGAGTAGGACTTAAACCCATAACCATCTTACTGAGGCGAGGGTGCTACCAACTGAGCCCCAGATTACATAATAGGATTAGGCAGAGTCAACATGGTTTTATGAAAGAGAAATCATGTTTGACCAATTTATTATAGTGATTTGAGGATATAACTAGCAGGGTAGATAAAGGGGAACCAGTGGATGTAGTATATTTGGATTTCCAAAAGGCATTCGATAAGGTGCCACATAAAAGGTTATTACGCAAGATAAGGGCTCATGGGGTTGGGGGTAATATATTAGCATGGATAGAGGATTGATTAACAGATTGGTTAACAGATAGGAGAGAGTAGGGATAAACGGGTCATTTTCAGGCTGGCAGGCTGTAACTAGTGGGGTGCCACAAGGATCAGTGCTTGGGCCTCAGCTATTTACAATCTATATTAATGACTTAGATGAAGGGACTGAGTGTAATGTATCCAAGTTTGCTGACTATACAAAGCTAGGTGGGAAAATAAGCTGTGAGGAGGACACAAAGAGCCTGCAAAGGGATATAGACAGGCTAAGTGAGTGGGCAATAAGGTGGCAGATGGAGTATAATGTGGGGAAATGTGAGGTTATTCATTTTGGTAGGAAGAATAGAAACACAGAATATTTTTTAAATGTTGAGAAACTATTAAATGTTGGTGTTGAGAGATTTTGGTGCCCTCATACAGGAAACAGAGTCAGCTGTGAATCTTTGGAATTCTCTACCCCAAAGGGCTGTGGATGTTGAATCGTTGAGTATATTCAAGGCTGAGAGAGATAGATTTTTGGACTCTAGGGAAATCAAGGGATATAGGGATCGTGCAGGAAAGTGGAGTTGAGGTCGAAGATCAGCCGTGATCTTACTGAATGGCGAAGTTGGCTCGAAGGGCCATATGGCCTACACCCACTTCTAATTCTTATGTTCTTGGTAGAGAGTTCAAATCTGTATTTTTTTAAAAAGATACATCACTTGGAGAAGGAAAGCATAGGAGTACCACTTTACTCTTCAACCCTCAATTTACAAAAAGTTAAAAGAACATCTTTCCAGTTGGAAAATAATTTGTTTTTCAGTCCCACTGATCTGCTATTTTAGGTATTCACACACAACCATTTACACTTACTGAATAACCTCAGAACCATCAGGGAACTTTATTATTGGAAATAGCACTGATCAGCATCCTTTTGTCCCAAATGTCTTTCAAGAAGCATCTGAACCAGGAAAATTCAGGACAGCACAATGGTGAGTGGCACATGGGAGCAAGAAGGAAACAAAGAAAAACCAAAGATGACAGACAAAAAAAGTATTGAAATCTTAAAAAAAAAATTCACTCTTCCTGAATGCACTTACAGTAGTACGGTTCCATGGTGTCAGCAGCTCACCAATACCTCACCCAAATAGCCATTCTTCATGCTTCAGCCTAGACAGTATACGTCAGCAAGTTATGTGCCAAAGCAGAGGCCCATACTTTCTAGCAATTGTTTTACTTTTCTTTTTCATGGGAATGTGGAAACACAAAATATTCATCCAAAGATATTCCTTCCATTTGACAAACCACACTGTGGTAGCATTATCCATTCACAAATACACCAACTGATCACAAAGAAAGTTCTGAAACTTTTACAGTGTTAGAAAAACATTCCAATTCTAGCTCATTGCAGCATTGGAACTCTTCAAGTCCAAAAGTTTCTGGGACCAGTTGTTTTGTAGATGTGCGCCCCTCACCTGCTAAGGAATCATCTGACACTAAGAATAAGAAAAAGAAATTGTGATGATAACAGTGTCCCAACCAGATGTAAATTACAGCCCCCAAATTCATAACTCAACAGCAGAGGCGTCGTTTAGTTATAGTGAAACTCTGCTAATTTTAGAAATCTGAGAGTAGATGGACTGTAGCAGTCTCAGAGGTTTTCTTCTTCAATGTTCTCATGCCAGGGGAAGAAGATAGGAAGACTATTTTCAGTTGTCCAAACAACCTGATACAACCAGGATAGCTGCTACCGATAAAAATCATACAAAAGCCGTCTTACTTAATTGGGTCTTGTTCTTCATTGTGCTTGGGGGATAAGGAAACTGAGGCTATTCCCAGTTATCCAAATATGAGCACCATAAAAAGAAACTTGGGTTGTAGTTGGAATATCTCCGTCTTTACCAGGCAACAAAAATCCCCCAAAACTTGGAGCACTCACCTAACAGCATAATTTCTTTTCCTTGGAAGTAGATGGTTCCTTAGCAGGTAGGGAGCACATCTATAAAACAACTGGACCCAGAAACCTTTGGACTTGGAAGAGTTTGTTCAGGCATGAGAGTTAATCTAAACATGGAGGAGCTTAAACCTTAAGTGACCGCCTTTAGCATTTTTAAGGAAGTTGTTCAGCTGTCCAAGCTGAATGTTACCATGACACTGATGTGGAAAATAACATGCAAGATTCAGTAATACGATCCTTTCAGTCCTAATCCGAATTAACCTCTGCGTTGATTTATCAGTTGACAAATGTGGATGTTTCAATTTAGGTAAATCTTAAATATAGGAAGTACCAAATTATGCTCTTATCCAAGCATCAGTTGCCAAGTTTGTCCACTAGTCTGTGGACATCTACTTAAGTTTCTTACAATACTAGAAATGGGAATGGAAAGAGGAAAATCAGTGTTGAGAGGTAGCATGGGACTAGAGGGCTTTTTAGAAATACCCCATTAGCTAGTCTCAGTTTTTTGACATTTTGGGCTAAAAATTAAGTAGTGCACCATTTGGGGCGCTAACTTCGCCGGGGCACCCCACACCAGAAATTGAGTGGTTGCACCCAAAGAGGGAAGCAGGGTGCTACTGGAAGCGCCCCGCATCCCTCTTGGGGCGCTGCGAGTCAATATCGCGCCGCTACGTGCCGCAGCGCCACCTCGCGCAGGCCTTCCTCCCCTTCTTAAAGGGGAAGGGCCTTGCGCAGCGTGACCCAGGCCCCAGCTGGGCCCCCGGGGATCAGGAGTGTAGGCAAAAGAGCCCAGCACTCAAGAGAAGTGCCGGGCTCTTGGAGCGCAGCCGGCAGTCCGCCGTGGGGGGGGGGGGCGTTCTGGAGGCCGGGGATGGGAGCACAGGCAGGTGGCCAGCAACAAAAATGGCCGCCCCGCACCTCGCCTTTAAATAGCACCTCCCCGGCCGCAGGTAGGCCCCCCGACCCCGTTGGACATGGCGTCCGGCGGTAAGTCAGGGGGCGCTACCGTGTCTGATTGCATGCCGGGGTGCTGCACACAGTGAGGACGTCATCGCCGGTGGCGCAGCGCCACAGGGCGCTACCGGTTAGCACCGCCGCTAACCTCCCGCTGAATTGCGCGGGAGGGGTGGGCAGTGCCGCGCCTGGGCGCTAGTTGCTTTGCGCCTAGTTAGCGCCCTCTTAGGGAGGCGCAAAGCAATCCAATTTTTCCCCCCTTACTTTCTTAATCAGAGAGCTTACAAACTCCTCCAGCACCTGCACACTGTGGCTGCAGTATGTACAATCCACAGATGCAATGCAGCAATTCACAAAGACTACTTCAACAGCGCACCCACTTCCTGCAGCCTCTACCACAGAGAAGGAAACAAACAACATCAAGGGGAAAAATCACCACTTCCAAGTTCCACCCAAAGGACTGGATTTTACTCACCGAGACGCGCTGGGGGCGGGACTGCTGCCTTCCGGGTTCTAGTCCCGCCCCCGGCGACGTCTGACGAACAGATGCTATTTTGCCTTGATTGGCCTAGTTAAGCCCGCCCTGCGGACTTGCTGGCCAATTAAGGGAAAGCCGGTGTCAGATGACGTCAGTTGATGACGTTTCATCTGCCAGTTTTCTTAAAAGGCATATGCACCACACTTGTTTGACAGTATTGAGGTGCTGTCAAACACTGTCCAAAGGTGAGCCCTTGCATCCAGACTCTCTAATTACTCTCTCCTTAGGATAAAACAGATGGCAGCTGCAGCTGAGATTGCAGAAGCCATCTGTCACTTCTCCCGAAGAGATGAGCCTACACAAACACTTCACAGCTTGTCACTTGTAGAAACAGCTAACCACATTAAAAATTACTTTCACAACTTTTCTTTAGCTCTGATACTAACCTGTGTCTCATTGCATGCTTCACACCACTTCTGCAGCTGTCATCCAAACACCAACATAACAGCAGACCCACAGCACGCCTCGCTTACCCTGGCGGGGTTCCCCGACGTCAGGAAGCCTGCAGCAGCAGTTGAAAAAATTGGAAAAGCCTCTTAGCTGCCTGTTAACTGGCAGTTAAGTGGCTATAATCCTCTTCCCGCCGCTAGGAGTCGGGTACCTGCACAAATCGGGGACCCGACTCCCGGGAAGATTGGTTGGAGGCGCGTTGCGAGCGAGTTTGGGACCCACTCCCATTTTTGGGGATTTTCCCAGTAGTCCCGCCTCCTCAGGGCTGGTAAAATCCAGCCCAATGTCTTTAGGATGGTAAGTTTTTTTTTTAAACCTAGAGATAGAACAATGCACACTTAGAAAAGATTAGGGGCTAATGAAGATGTTGAGAGCCAGTAGGGGCAGTACATGCAAGGGCAAAAGATTAGGGAAATAAATCATAAAAGCTTTAAAATTCTTATAAGCAATGATTGCCTCAAACTTATTGAGGATGTAAAGTAATGTCTTCTGGTGCTTGGAGAAAAAGGAGAGTTCAAGAAAACTGAGGATATAAACAAGTGATCAACGAGGCCATTTTCATTACAGGAACAAAAAGGAACTAGAACAGATGAGCTGCACCTACGCAATGACATTTATGATGAACATTGAGGTAGCTGTTAAAATTCAGTTAAATTAATTAAAGGAGATGGGTGGGCGGGGAAGCAGGGAAGAAATTGGAACCCAAATGAGACTGATTGAAGAATAAAAGCTAGCTAGCTAGCCAGCCAGCCATCAGGCAGCCGGCCGGCAGAGTGCCCAGGCTGGCCGCCTGATCCTTCCTGCTGGAGGGCCAGTCATCAACATGCCACTAGCAAGCTGCATGTCCTAAACAGGTGTCCGCCTGAAGTTTGCTGGCTCCGGGCTGGCACAATATCAGGCAGCCTGGAGCCAGCAAGGTCAGACATGGGGATGTTTGCTGATGATTGCACAGTGTTCAGCACCATTCACAACTCCTCAGATAATGAAGCAGTCCATGCCCGCATGCAACAAGACCTGGACGATGTTCAGGCTTGGGCTGATAAGTGGCAGGTAACATTCGTGCCACAGAAGTGCCAGGCAATGACTATCTCCAACAAGCGAGAGTCTAACCACCACCCCTTGACATTCAACGGCATTACCATCGCCGAATCCCCCACCATCAACATCCTGCGGGGTCACCATTGACCAGAAACTTAACTGGACCAGCCACATAAATACTGTGGCAACAAGAGTAGGTCAGAGGCTGGGTATTCTGCGGCAAGTGTCTCACCTACTGACTCCCCAAAGCCTTTCCACCAGCTACAAGGCACCATCCAGGACAAGGCAGCCCGCTTGATTGGCACCCCATCCACCACCTTAAACATTCACTCCCTCCACCACCGGCATACCGTGGTTGCAGTGTACCATCCACAAGATGCACTGCAGCAACTCGCCAAGGCTTCTGCGGCAGCACCTCCCAAACCCACGACCTCTTCCACCTAGAAGGACAAGGGCAGCAGGTGCATGGGAACACCACCACCTCCAAGTTCCTCCAAGTCACACACCATCCCAACTTAGAAGTATATCGCCAATCCTTCATAGTCGCTGGGTCAAAATCCTGGAACTCCCTACCTAACAGCACTGTGGGAGTATATTTACCACACAGACTGCAGCGGTTCAAGAAGGTGGATCACCACCACCTTCTCAAGGGCAATAAATGCTGGCCTTGCCAGCGACGCCCACATCCCATAAACGAATTTTAAAAAAGCCCAGAGGCAGGAAGTAGGTCCCAGGGGGCGGGGGAGAGGAAGAGCCTGGGACGGCAGCAACCTATATTGTTCTTGTAGAGCAGTAGACATATTGAAACTAGTAAAAGGCAAATTGCCTGATGCCAGGAAGTTCCTCTTCACATAAAGGGTGATTAACATAGAAACATAGAAGATAGGAGCAGGAGTAGGCCATTCGGCCCCTCTAGCCTGCTCCGCCATTCAATGCAATCATGGCTGATCATCCAAATTCAGAACCCTGTTCCTGCTTTCTCCCCATATCCCTTTAGCCTTAAGAAATATATCGAACTCCTTCTTGGATATATTTAATGAATTGGCCTCGACTGCCTTCTGTGGTAGAGAATGCCACAGGTTCACCACTCTCTGGGTGAAGAAATTCCTCCTCATTTCTGTCCTAAATGGCTTACCCCTTATCCTTAGACTGTGACCCCTGGTTCTGGACTCCCCGACCATCGGGAACATCCTTCCTGCATCTAGTCTGTCCAGTCCTGTCAGAATTTTATAAGTTTCAATGAGATCCCCTCTCATTCTTCTAAACTCCAGCGCGTATAAGCCCAATCGACCCAATCTCTCCTCATACGTCATTCCTGCCATCCCAGGTATCAGCCTGGTGAATCTTCGCTGAACTCCCTCCATGGCAAGAACCTCCTTCCTCAGATAAGGTGTCCAAAACTGCACACAGTACTCAAGGTGTGGTCTCACCAAGGCCCTGTACAACTGCAGCAAGACATCCTTGTTCCTGTACTCAAACCCTCTCGCTACGAAGGCCAACATACCATTTGCCTTCTTAACCTGCATGCTTACCTTCAGTGACTGGTGCACAAGGACACCCAGGTCTCGTTGCACTTCCCCTTCTCTCAATCTATTGCTATTCAGATAATAATCTGCCTTCCTGTTTTTGACACCAAAGTGGATAACCTCGCATTTATCCACGTTATATTGCATCTGCCATGCTTCTGCCCAATCACCCAACCTGTCCAAATCATCCTGGAGTTTCTCGGCATCCTCCTCACAGCACACACGCCAACGCAGTTTTATGTCGTCTGCAAACTTGGAGATATTACATCTAGTTCCCTTGTCCAGATCATTAATATATAATGGCCCAGAAATTAATGACGGAGCCTTCGTGCGGGGGTAAGGCTTCCCCGCGATATCTCACTGCGCGCCTGCCTTTTCATTCCGAGCTCGCACGAACTTGATTTTCTAGACAGCAGCTGTGCAGTGCTTCCGTATCCCACAGGCGCAGTTAATTCGTGCGAGCTGTGGGATCACGTGATTCAGTTAGAGCCAATGGCAGCACACCATCTTTCATTCATAGTTTTCACAGCAAGTGCTGTGAAAGCTATGAATCTATACCCCCTCAAAAGAACAGCTAAACCTCAATTAAAATTTTTTTAAAAACCATCACATTAATAAAATAAGTATAGTTAAATAAATTAACCACTTTAAACAAAAAATTAAATTTTTGAATTTTTTTTAAATCTTTTAAAAAGTTATAAAAATAAACTTACCTTTCTTTAAAGTCTCTAAAAAAGATATACCTGTTGAAAAAAATTCAAAATAATACTTAATTAACTACTTACCTTGTTAAAAGAGGGTCTTACGCCTCCTTTCTTTATGTGCAAAATCTTCCATGCTTACTTGCGCGTTCAAAGCACTAAGTGCACTGCGTGCGCGCAGCCTGTAGCGCGCACACGGTTCACCTAGGAACCGCCCCCTTTTGAAATCACCAAGTACCGGTTTTCAGCGCATGCGCAGTGCATGCAGAAAACCGGCAATTGGAGACAGAATACGCGAGAGTACACAGTGCGTACTCTCGCGTAGATACACTAATTTTTGGGCCATTGTGAATAGCTGGGGTCCAAGGACCGATCCCTGCAGTACCCCACTAGTCACTGCCTGCCACTCGGAAAAAGACCCGTTTATTCCAACTCTTTGCTTTCTGTCTGCCAACCAGTTCTCTATCCAAGTCAATACCTTGCCCCCAATCCCATGTGCCTTAACTTTACACGCCAATCTCTTATGCGGGACCTTATCGAAAGCCTTTTGAAAGTCCAAATACACCGCATCCACTGGTTCTCCCTTATCTATTTTACCAGTTATATCCTCAAAAAATTCATGGTAGGGTAGTGGAGGCAAATAACTTGGAATCATTTTTTTTTAAAAAGCAGTTGGATGCAATATAGGGAGTGGGGGGGTGGAGAGTAGGGGAATGAAAACGTCATGCTGCTCTACATGGATAAGCTAAAATGTATCCGAATGTCTTTCCTTATCTGTACTCAACTTGCATATATGATGGCACACAGGGCTATGTGGTAATAAGTGCACTGTAACAATGGCATATGTAAGGCTCCTGTAATTATTTTATTTCTATGCAAAGAACAATTTTGAAAATTAAGTTAATCAGTTTATGGATTGGATTTTTTAAATAATTGAAAAAAATCAGTTTCATATTGTTAGAACTGAAAAACATTGGTGTTCGCTGTGGTTACCCCTTTGAAACTGACTGGAAGTTCAGGATTTAGCGTATGCGCATTCTAACGCGGAAATCCTGAAATTGTGGTCAGTCATGCACTGCTCAGACACAGGTTGTGCTGTGGGCTTGCCCCCACCCCATTGCCGGCAATCAGTGTAATCTGTGAAATCAGTGAAACCGACAAACTTTGGTGTTTCCGCGGTAATATCGCTGTTAAATACCTCATTAAAAGTTAGACCCTTTTGGATTAGGTGTAACTGGGGTTTTAACAGTGTATTGACTGCTAAGCAAATGTTATGGCCCTGAAAAACTCATTTTAATTTTGTGTAGTGTCAAATTTATCCATATTAATAAAAATTACAATTAAATATATTTTTAAACTTTGTTCATCTTTATTTCAGGTTTACCGTTTCCCCATGTGAGAGCCCCAATCATTGTTTAAACTATAACATTTTTAAAAAGTTAGAATAAAAAAGGTGCTTATCCATGTTCCGGTTCCTGGTCTGTGAGAATTCTGCATTGTGATTGGCTGCTTAGACAGCTTGTTGACGTCACAGCAGCTCACATTAGGGATTCCCCATTAACTTACGCTGATATCAACTAAATGCCAGAAAAGCTGAACTTCGCCACAGAGATTGCGAGATCTTTGTGGGAAGCTTACTTCGGGGCCAGCGGCGAACGCCTTTGCTTCGCCGCTGACCGCAAATTCCGGACCATTATCTCTTAACTTTAAAACAACTACTTGGAAAGGAAATTCTAAAAATAACAAAATTCCAGCAGGGAGGAACCATTCAAGTAATTTTTCAAAAATTTCAAGTCCAAAACATACATGGGAACTGCAAAAAATGACAGTGCCTAAAATTATATTTATTTAAAGTCACTGTCTGATTACATAAGAACATAAGAAATAGGAGCAGGAGTAGACCAATCGGCCCCTCGAGCCTGCTCCGCCATTCAATGAGATCATGGCTGATCTGATCCAACCTCAACTCTAAAGAACACAAGAAGTAGGAGCAGGACCAGGCCACTCGGCCCCTGGGCCCGTTCCGTCACCCACAGGGCCTTGACCGATCCGAACTCAAACTCATGCCCAATTTCCAGCCCGCTCCCCGTAACCCCTGATTCCCTTTACTTCTAGGAAACGGTCTATTTCTGTTTTAAATTTATTTAATGAAGTAGCTTCCACAGCTTCCTGGGGTAGCAAATTCCACAGACCCACTACCCTCTGAGTGAAAAAGTTTCTCCTCATCTCAGTTTTGAAAGAGGAGCCCCTTATTCTAAGATTATGTCCCCTAGTTCTAGTTTCACCCATCATTGGGAACATCCTCACCGCGTCCACCTGATCAAGCCCCTTCACAATCTTATATGTTTCAATAAGATCGCCTCTCATTCTTCTGAACTCCAATGAGTAGAGTCCCAATCTACTCAACCTCTCCTCGTATGTCCACCCCCTCATCCCCGGAATTAACCGAGTGAACCTTCTTTGTACTGCCTCGAGAGCAAGTATGTCTTTTCTTAAGTATGGACACCAAAACTGTATGCTGTACTCCAGGTGCGGTCTCACCAATACCCTATACAACTGCAGCAATACCTCCCTGTTTTTATATTCTATCCCCCTAGCAATAAAAGCCAACATTCCATTGGCTTTCTTGATCACCTGCTGCACCTGCATACTAACTTTTTGATTTTCTTGCACCAAGACCCCCAGATCCCTTTTTGCTGCAGTACTTTCCAGTTTCTCGCCATCAAGATAATAACTTGCTCTCTGATTTTTCCTGCCAAAGTGCATAACCTCACATTTTCCAATATTGTATTGCATCTGCCAAATCTCTGCCCACTCAGCCCACTCACCCAGCCTGTCTATATCCCCTTGTAGGTTTTTTATGTCCTCCTCACTCTCTACTTTCCCTCCCATCTTTGTATCATCTGCAAACTTTGATATGTTACACTCGGTCCCCTCCTCCAAATCGTTAATATAGATTGTAGAGAGTTGGGGACCCAGCACCGACCCCTGCGGAACACCACTGGCTACTGGTTGCCAGTCCGAGAATGAACCATTTATCCCAACTCTCTGCTTCCTGTTAGATAACCAATCCTCCACCCATGCCAGAATATTACCCCCAATCCAGTGATTTTTTATCTTGAGTAATAATCTTTTATGTGGCACCTTGTCGAATGCCTTCTGGAAGTCTAAATACACTACATCCACTGGTTCCCCTTTATCCACCCTGTACGTTATGTCCTCAAAGAACTCGAGCAAATTTGTCAGACATGACTTCCCCTTCATAAAGCCATGCTGACTTTGTCCTATTAAATTATGTTTATCTAAATGTTCCGTTACTGTCTCCTTAATAATAGACTCCAAAATTTTACCCACCACAGATGTTAGGCTAACTGGTCTATAATTTCCAGCCTTCTGCCTACAACCCTTTTTAAATAAGGGTGTTACATTAGCAGTTTTCCAATCTGCCGGGACCTTTGCTGAGTTCAGGGAGTTTTGGAAAATTACCAAAGCATCCACAATTCCTACTGCCACTTCCCTCAAGACCCTAGGATGTAAGCCATCAGGTCCAGGGGATTTATCCGCCTCGAGTCCCATTATTTTACTGAGTACCAATTCCTTAGTGATTTTAATCGTATTTAGCTCCTCCCCCACTAGAGCCCCCTGTTTGTCCAGTGTTGGGATATTCTTAGTGTCCTCTACCGTAAAGATTGAAACAAAATATTTGTTCAGCATTTTTGCCATCTCCATGTTTCCCACCATTAATTTCCTGGTCTCATCCTCTAAGGGACCTACGTTTGCCTTAACCACCCTTTTTCTTTTTATATAACTATAGAAACTCTTGCTATCTGTTTTTATATTTTTTGCTAATTTATTTTCAGTCTATTTTCCCTTTCTTAATCAATCCTTTAGTTACTTTTTGTTGTCTTTTGAAGACTTCCCAATCTTCTATCCTCCCACTAACTTTGGCTACCTTATATGTCCTTGTTTTTAGTTGGATACTTTCTTTAATTTCTTTACTTAGCCATGGATGGCTGTCATTTCTTTTGCACCCTTTTTTCCTCAGTGGAATATATTTATTTTGAAAGTTGTAAAATAACTCCTTGAATGAACACCACTGCTCATGTACCGTCTTACCCTTTAATCTATTTTCCCAGTCCACTTTAATCAATTCTGCTCTCATGCCATCATAGTCTCCTTTATTCAAGCTCAGTATGCTTGTTTGAGAACCAACCTTCTCACCCTCTAATTGGATATGGAATTCAACCATGTTATGGTCACTCATTCCAAGGGGATCCTTAACTAGGACATTATTAATTAATCCAGACTCATTACACAGTACCAGGTCCAAGGTTGCTTGCCCCCTTGTAGGATCAGTTACATACTGCTCAAGAAATCCATCCCTAAGACACTCAATAAACTCCTCAAGGCTGCCCTGCCCAATTTGATTTGTCCAGTTAATGATAGTTAAAATCCCCCATAATTATAGCTGGTCCCTTATTACATGCCCCAACTATTTCCTGATTAATACTTCTTCCAACAGAGTTGCAACTATTAGGAGGCCTATATACTACGCCCACTAGTGTTTTTTTCCCCTTATTATTCCTTATCTCCACCCAAACTGTTTCATTATCCTGATCTTTTGACCCAATATCATTTCTCTGTATTACAGTGATTCCTTCCTTTATTAACATAGCCACCCCCCCCCCTTTTAGACTCTGCAGGATGGCAGTACTGCAGATCTAATATTTGTACTCGCACCATTTTCCAGTAAATTTACCAAGTAGTGTTTCTTTTAAAAACCACAGGGCCAGTAGTTCGGTCTTACCTTCCCCTCCACCAGTTATTCTTCCTTCTCTCACTGACTCCAATAACTCCACCACAATTTCATGGGTGCTGGCTGTTCTTCAGCATCTTGTGCAAATTACCATTATTTTATGTGCAAGCTTCGCCGGCGAATGTCGGTAGACTATTCCACCATAGGGACAGGCTTGCCCGATCCTGTCCTCACCTGACAGCTACGCAAATGCCCTTCCAGCATAAGACAGGAATGAGAACCCTGGCTGATTTTTCTCTCCCTAATCCAGAGGCACTAAAACGAATTGCAATTCCCCTACTGCTGTCCTAGTAACAGACTCAGGATCAAACTAGGACATTTCTGGTCTGCAGGGCTCAACTACTCCCCGGATAAAATCACAACTATTGGGAAACTCCTCGGGTCTTCAAGAGTAACTCAGTTCATAATTCAAAGCTGTAAAAGACTTTCCGAATGTTGCTCCGGACTTGATTGCCAAGAGGTTCGACAGAATCAAGTGGTGTTTTCTTAGAATATTATGAACACTTGAAATCGTTTTAAAGGCAGTAGATCTCAAACAAAGTTGGCCTGCCACCATAAATCCTGAAGAAAGCCTTTTGAAATTTGATAAATAAATTGACATCAATCAATATACACTGATTAACTTAGAAAAATAAAAGTTTAGCTTTCAGGAAATATTAGTCATTAGAGAGCTGCAAATGAAAATCTGAATTACTATAGGCAAATAATATTTATGCAATTCTGACTTGTCAGGTATAATCTAAAATCTAGAGTCCCCTGGATGTCAAGGGGCATACAGGGTAGGATAAGACAAAAAAGGGAAGCTTATGTCAGATACCGAGAGCTGAATACTGCAGAAAGCCTAGAGGAGTATAGAAAGTGCAGGGTGAAATTAAAAAGGAAATTAGGAAAGCAAAGAGAGGGCACAAAAAAATATTAGCAAATAAAATCAAGGAAAACCCAAAGATGTTTTATAAATACATAAAGAGCAAGAGGATAACTAAAGAAAGAGTAGGGCCTATTAGAGACCAAAAAGGAAGCTTGTGTGTGGAAACAGAAGACGTGGGTATAGTTCTTAATGAATACTTCACAAAAGAGGAACGATACAGACATTGCAGTTGAGGAGGAGGAGTGTGAAATATTAGGGGAGATAAGCATAGTGAAAGAGGAAGCATTAAGGGGTTTAGCATCTTTGAAAGTAGATAAATCGCCAGGCCCGGATGAAATGTATCCCAGGCTGTTAAGAGAAGCAAGGCAGGAAATAGCGGAGGCTCCGACCATCACTTTTCAATCCTCTCTGGCTGCAGGTGTGGTGCCAGAGGACTGCTAATGTTGTACCGTTGTTTTAAAAGGGCTAGACCGAGTAATTACAGGCCAGTCAGCCTAACCTCAGTGGTGGGCAAATTGTTGGAAAACATTCTGAGGAACAGTATTAATCGTCACTTAGAAAGGCACGGATTAATCAACGACAGGCAGCATGGATTTGTCAAGGGAAGGTCGTGTCTGACTAACTTGATTGAATTTTCGGAGGAGGCAACAAGGAGGGTTGATGAGGGTAATGCATTTGATGTAGTCTACATGGATTTTAGCAAGGCTTTTTGACAAGGTCCCACATGGCAGACTGGCCAGAAAAGTAAAAGCCCATGGGAACCAAGGGAAAGTGGCAAGTTGGATCCAACATTGGTTCAGTGGCAGGAAGCAAAGGGTAATGGTCGACTGGTGTGTGTGTGACTGGAAAGCGGTTTCCAGTTTCTTGCTTCTTGTGTTATACGCCCAGGACAGAGCGCGGAGCTGAGCGGGAGCCGAGCAGCGGAGGTGACAGCAGCATAAATAGAGCGTCGGAGAAAGCCCAGGACAGAGCGCGGAGCTGAGCGGGAGCCGAGCAGCGGAGGTGACAGCAGCATAAATAGAGCGTCGGAGAAAGCCCAGGACAGAGCGCGGACCTGAGCGGGAGCCGAGCAACGGAGGCGGCAGTATATATTCGCCGAAAAAAATTCAAGGAGTGACGTCACAGGACAGCAGGTAAGTGATTGGTTGGTGAGTATTACCTCTGTCTTTTCTCTCTACGTTAGATCAGTGGGTTAGTTCGTAGTCTATTAAATAGAGGCATGGCAGGGCAGCTCAGTCCCGTGGAGTGCACATCCTGTGCCATGTGGGAAGTCCTGGACACTTCGCGTAGCCTGGACGACCACACGTGCAGGAAGTGTCACCAGCTACAGCAACTCGAGCTCCGGGTTTCGGGGCATGAGCGGCTGGAGTCACTGCGGTGCATCCGCAAGGCCGAGAGTTACGTGGATAGCACGTTTCAGGAGGTGGTCACCCTGCAGCTTAAGAGTATGCAGGCAGAGAGGGAATGGGTGACCACCAGACAGAAGAGGACGACAAGGCAGGTAGTGCAAGAGTCCCCGGAGTGCATCTCGCTCTCCAACCAATATTCTGTTCTGAATACTGGTGAGGGCGATGGTTTCCCTGGGGAGTGCAGCCAGAGACAAGTCCACGGCACCACGGGTGGTTCAGCTGTACAGGTGGGGAGGAAAAAGAGTGAAGAACAATAGTGGTAGGGGATTCGATAGTTAGAGGAGCAGACAGGCGTATCTGCGGCCGCAGTCGTGACTCCTGGATGGTATGTTGCCTCCCGGATTGTATGTTGCCTCCCTGCAGGACACTCTGAGGGGGGACGGCAAACAGCCAGAGGTTGTTGTCCATATCGGTACCAACGACATAGGCAGAAAGAGAGATGAGGGCCTGCAGGCAGAGTTTAGGGAGCTAGGAGAGAAATTAAAAAGCAGGACCTCAAAGGTAATAATCTCCAGATTACTCCCGGTGCCACGTGCTAGTGAGTACAGGAATAGGAGGATAGAACAGATGAATGCGTGGCTGGAGAGATGGCTTTTGATTCCTGAGACATTGGGACCATTTCTGGGGGAGGTGGGACCTGTACAAGCCGGACGGGTTACACCTCAACAGAGCCGGGAGCAATATTCTCGTGGAGAGGTTTGCTAGTGCTGTTGGGGAGGGTTTAAACTAGCTTGGCAGGGAGATGCACACCAGCATATAGGAGTAGAAAAGAGGAATAAGATGCATAAAAGATTGAGTGTGTTGGGTAGTACTGGAGACGGAAGTAGTACCATATTAGATAGGAGCAGACCAAGAAAGACTACGAAAAATTCAAAAATGGGTTTAGAATGCAAGTATGTAAACGCACAAAGTGTGGTGAATAAGGTTGGTGAGCTACAATCACAATTAGCCGTTTGGCAATATGATGTTGTGGCAATAACGGAAACATGGCTTAAAAACGGTGAGGACTGGGCACTTAATATTCAAGGGTACAAGGTGTTCAGAAAAGATCAGCAAGGAAGAAAGGGAGGTGGGGTGGCAGTGCTGATTAAGAAAAACATTGTAGTGTTGGAAAAGGAGGATGTTCTTGAGGGGATAAGGACAGAATCCATTTGGTTAGAGTTGAGGAGCAAAAAGGGCATGATCACGCTATTGGGGGTATTCTATAAGCGGGTAGTAAGAGGTGGGGTGGGGCCTATAGGGACAAAGGTGGTGATATATGCTTAGAGGCGCAGGGCAAGGCCAGAATACTCAATGAGTACTCTGTATCGGTGTTTACGAAGGAGGTGGATGCTGACAAAATATCAGAACTAGTGGAAAAGGTAGAAGCAATGGAAGGGGTGAAAACTGACAGACCAGATGTACTAGAAAGGCTGGGTATGCTTAGAGTGGACAAGTCACCTGGTCCAGATGGCTTGCATCCCAGGTTGCTAAGGGAATTGGGGGAGGAGACAGCAGAAGGACTTGCCATAATGGCCCAGAAATTGGAGTTCGATTGTTGCCGCGGGGGTAAGGATTCCCCGCGATATCGCACTCCGCGCCTACCTTTATGGTTTTGGCCCACACGAACTTCAGTTCCTGGGCCTCTCCCTGGTGCTGGCGAGCAGTGTGTGCGTGTCCCAGAGGCGCAGTTAATTCGATGCAACCTCTGGGATCACGTGGGCCAGTTAGAGCCAATGGCAGCACACCATCTTTCATTCATAGTTTTGACAGCAAGTGCTGTCAAAACTATGAATACAACAAGTCCCCAAAAGAACAGCTAAACCTCAATTAAATTTTAAAAAAAAAGCCATTACATTAATAAAAACTATAGTTAAATAAATTAATCACTTTAAACAAAAATTAAAATTTTTGAAAAAATTTAAATTCTTTTTAAAAGTTATAAAAATAAACTTACCTTTCTTTAAAGTCTCTAAAAAAGATAAACCTGTTGAAAAAAATTTAAAATACTTAATTAACTACTTACCTTGTTAAAAGGGGGTCTTACGCCTGCTTTCTTTATGTGCAAAATCTTAAACACTTACCTGCGCGTTCAAACCTGAAAAAAAAACTAAGTGCGCTGCGTGCGCACAACCTGTAACGCGCACGCGGTTCACTTAGGAACTGCCCCCTTCGCAATACACGAAGTGCTGGTTTCCCGCGCATGCGCAGTGCATGCAGGAAACAGGCACTTCGGGACCTAATACGCGAGAGTACACAGTGCGTACTCTCCCGCATTAGGTCTAATTTTCGGGCCAATGTTCCAATCTTCCCCAGATGCGGGGGTGGTGCCTGAGGATTGGAAAGTGGCAAATGTGATACCATTGTTCAAGAAAGGGTGTAAGGACCATCCTAGTAACTACAGGTCAGTCCGTTTAACATCAGTGATGGGTAAAGTTTTAGAAACAATAATCAAGGAAAAAATTAACAGGCACTTGGAGAGATTTAAGCTAATTAAGGAGAGCCAACATGGATTTGTAAAAGGCAGATCATGTTTGACTGATCTAATTGAATTTTTTGATGAAGTAACAGCGAGGGAATGCAATGGATGTTGTCAACATGGATTTTAGGAAGGCGTTTGACAAAGTACCACATAGAAGGCTGGTTAACAAAATTGAGGCTCATGGAATAGCTGGGTCAGTGGCAGCTTGGATAAGGAATTGGCTTAAGGACAGAAAACTGAGTTGTGGTAAATGGCTGTTTTTCAGACTGGAGGATGGTAGACAGTGGTGTTCCCCACGGGTCAGAGCTGGGGCCACTGCTTTTTTTGATATATAAAAATGACTTGAATATTGGGAGAGAGTGTAGAATTCCTAAATTTGCCAATGACACCAAACTTGGGGGTGTGGCAAACAGTGAGGATGATACCAATCGACTGCAACAGGACACAGAAAGGCTAGCAGAATGGGCAGACAAATGGCAGATGGAATTTAATACAGAGGAGTGTGAGGTGATGCATTTTGGCAGAAGGAACAGGGAGAGGCAATACACACTTAATAGCACAGTTTTAAAGAGTGTGCAGGGACAGAGGGACCTGGGAGTTAATGTGCATAGGTCCCTGAAGGTGGCACGACATATTGAGAGAGTGGTTAGCAAAGCATATGGGATCTTGGGCTTCATAAATAGGAGGTATGGAGTACAAAAGTAGAGAAGTTATGCTGAACTTTTATAAAGCACTGGTTAGGCCACAACTGGAGTATTGCATCCAGTTCTGGTCACCACACTTTAGGAAGGATGTGAAGGCCCTGGAGAGGATGCAGAGGAGATTTACCAGAATGGTTCCGGGGATGGGGGATCTTAGCTACAGGTTGGAGAAGCTGGATTTGTTTTCATTAGAGCAAAGGAGGTTGAGGGGTGATATAACAGAGGTGTACAAGATTATGACAGGTTTGGATAGGCTAGACGGGGAAAGGCTGTTCCCACTAGTTGATGGTACAAGGACTAGGGGACACAGATTTAAGGTTTTGGGCAAGAGATACAGGGGGGTTGTGAGGAAAAACTTTTTTACGCAGCGAGTGGCGAGGACCTGGAATTCGCTGCCGACGGAAGTGGTGGAAGCAGAGACACTCAATATTTTCAAGGGGAGACTGGATAGGCACTTGAGGGAAATAAACTTGCAGGGCTACGGGGATAGAGCAGGGGAATGGGATTGACTGGATTGTTCCAGAGAGCCGGCATGGACCCGATGGGCCGAATGGCCTCCTTCTGTGCCTTTATGACTATGACATCAATGATTTAGCCTTCAACGTAGGGGGCATGATTAAGAAGTTTGCAGATGATACAAAAATTGGTCGTGTGATTGATAGTGAGGAAGAAAGCTGTAGACTGCAGGAAGATATCAATGGACTAGTCAAGTGGCAAATAGAACTCAATCCAGAGAAGTGTGAGGTAATAAATTTGGGGAAGGCAAACAAGGCAAGGGAATACACAATAAATGGTAGGATACAGAGAAGTGTAAAGGAACAGAGGGACCTTGGAGTGCATGTTCACAGATCCCTGAAGGTAGCAGGACAGGTAGTTAAAGTGATTAAGGCGGCATACGGGATACTTCCCTTTATTAGCCGAGGCACAGAATAGAAGAGCAGGGACATTACGCTTGAACTGTATAAAACACCAGTTAGACCACAGCTAGAGTTCTGGTCACCACATTACAGGAAAGATGTGATTGCACTAGAGTGGGTACAGAGGAGATTTGCGAGGATTTTGCCAGGACTGGAGAATTTTAGCTATGAGGAAAGATTGGATAGGCTGGGGTTGTTTTCTTTGGAACAGAGGAGGCAGAGGGGAGAGTTGATTGAGGTGTATAAAATTATGAGGGGTCTAGATAGAGTGGACAGGAAGTACCCATTTCCCCTAGCAGAGAGGTCAATAACCAGATTTAAAGTAATTGGTAGAAGGATTCGAGGGGAGTCGAGAACTTTTTTCCACAGAAGGTGGTGGGGGGTCTGGAAATCACTGCCTGAAAGGGTGGTAGAGGCAGAAACCCTCATTGCAGTTAAAAAGTACTTGGATATGCACTTGAATTGCTGTATCCTACAAGGCTACGGACCAAGAGCTGGAAAGTGGGATTAGCCTGGATAGTTCTTTTTCAGCCGGCAGACACGATGGGTCGAATGGCCTTCTTCTGTGCCATTCACCTATATTTCACCTTCACGAATATTGTTTAGCCATAAAGTTCTATGATTCTATGATCACATACAAAGCTATTACAACACCAAACTAACAGAACCAGTCATACTTTTTACTAGAAAAATATGCATTAACAACGTAGGCCACAGTCTACAGACAGTCCTACTATATTAAAAAGAGGGCCAGTAGTTAGTTTGCTGTAATGTGACTTTAGTGAAATTAGGAAATACTTCTACACACAAAGGGTGGTAGAAGTTTGGAACTCTCTTGTGCAAATGGCAATTGATGCTAGATCAATTGTTAATTTTAAATCGGAGATGGATAGGTTTTTGTTAACCAAAAGGTATTAAGGGATATGGACCAAAGACAGGAATATCGAGTTAAGTCGCAGATCAACCATGATCTCATTGAATGGCGGAATATGCTCGAGGGGCTGAATGGCCTACTCCTGTTCCTAAGGACCTGCACTGAAGAGGCATTAGATATAGACAAGCAATAATACAACTTCAAATCTGTTGCACAAGTAGGAGAAAATAATTAATGAACTAAAGATAAATAAACAGTGAAAACATTTGTTTAAAGAAGTATTACAATCACTGGTGATACCATTTTTAACATTGTATTGAACAGGCAATTACTAGATGGCATAAACTGAACAAAATACTCTATGCCATCACTAATCGACAGTACTCAGATCTGAAGTTTTCATGATTTTCTAAGGAACACAGTGACGGGCCATAATGACTGAAGTCAAAAGTAACAGTAATAAGCAAAGACATTGGGCCGGATTTTCCGACTCCCCATGGGTGCGTACGAGGTGTGTACGCACCCGTAGGGGCCTCGCAAGTGCCAGTTTCAGGCATGCGAAGCTCATGCGCTGAAAACCGGCACTTGCGATCATTCTCTTGACAGATTATCCGCCTGCCCGGGAAAAGTGCCTCTGCGGGTGGAGAGTTGTGCTTCTTCCACAACTTCCGCCCGCTGAAAAGCATAGAATTCTTACGCCTGGTAAAAGCATGCATAAGGCCTGCTTTTACCAGCTTAAGAGTGTTGAAAACTAGAAAAATTAAATTTGATAACTCACTTATAAATTAAAAATACTCTTCAAAAAGGTAAGTTTATTTTTAGCCCCGTAAAAACATTTAATTTTTCCCCCAATTTTTTTTTAATTAAATGGAATTTTAATTAAGTAATTAAAAAATATTTAATGTTTTAGTGTGTTTTTAAATGTGATCCCCATTCATACTTTTGACAGTTCTGTCCCTACAGACCTGTCAAAAGTATGAAGGGGGATTGCCTTCTTTTATTGGTTCGCCTGGCCCATGTGATCCCAGGGGCGCTTGCGAACCGTGGGCCTCTGCACATTTCCAACAGGAGAGGCCCAGGATCAGAAGCCTCGGGATCTACGGAACCAGCAGGTAGGTTCGTAGATTTTTTTCCGATCGGAGGTATCCACTCGCAGGAAGCCTCTGATCAGAAATTCAGAGCCATTACTTGATAGCACACTAGTCACTCCATAGATACTACATCACTACTACTAATCAGCAATGCATATATCCCAAACTAATGTAGCCTTCGCAGACAGGTTAAATTCAATAGAGTCAAGGTTTAGTTGCTGAATTCAAGTGGTTCCACCTTGACCTTCTTTGTACTGAGCTGTTACAAGGCTTATTTATACCGTGTAACTCCATGGGATTCATTCGGGCCTTCACAGCAACTGCTGTTGAAAAGGTGATGTTTGAAGAGGACAAGCACATTACTAAATACTTCTTGTCAGGACAGGAGAGACAGAGGCCGGTACCTCTGCTAACATCCTCCCAACCAAATTTCCAGATGACTATGCTTAAAAAGACAATTCTTGATCCCAGGGCATCACCAAGTCCATTGCTGACCTTTTTAATTCAGCTACAGGAGCAGATACCAGCGTAATTTGAGTGGCCTCCAACCAGAGAAAGGCATCAAGGTCAAGACCCAAATTACACATGACCTGGCAGATCACCTCACCGTGTCAATCATTATTAGATGGACGGGTTCCTCCTAGGTTCTTCATGTTCTCCTAATGCTGTTGGGACTATAATCAAACAGTAGCCTGCCATCAGCCAGGATGAGTTTCCAGATGGCACTGGAAACAAGGAGCCAGTCCAATCAATCACAGAGATGAGGACCAGAAAT